>OY740802.1:42841385-43441385 GCA_963514005.1 Raja brachyura | reverse complement strand
TGGAGATACAGTACAGAAGCTGGCCCTTCAGCCCACCTAGTCCATTCTGACCATTGATCACTCATATACAATAGACAATAGACAATAAACAATAGGTGCAGGAGTAGGCGATTCGGCCCTTCGAGCCAGCACCGCCATTCAATGTGATCATGGCTGATCATCCCCAATCAGTAACCCATACCTGCCTTCTCCCCATATCTTTAAGAGCCCGATCTAGCTCTCTCTTTAAAGTATCCAGAGAACCGGTCTCCACCGCCCTCTGAGGCAGAGAATTCCACAGACTCGGTGTGAAAAAGTGTTTCCTCATCTCCGTTCTAAATGGCTCACCCCTTATTCTTAAACAGTAGCCCCTGGTTCTGGACTCCCCCAACATTGGGAACATGTTTCCTGCCTCTAGTGTCCAAACCCTTAATAAACTTATATGTTTCAATAAGATCCCCCTCTCATCCTTCTAAACTCCAGAGTATACAAGCCCAGCCGCTCCATTCTCTCAGCATATGACAGATCCACTATCCCGGGAATTAATCTCGTAAACCTACGCTGCACTCCCTCAATAGCAAGAATGTCCTTCCTCAAATTAACTGGTTCCATGTTATCCCACATTCACATCCTACACACTGGGAGCAATGTACAGAAGCCAATTACTCTACAAATCTGCACGTCCTTGGAATGTGGGAGGAAACTGGAGCACCCGGAGAAAACCTACAGAATGACAGGGAGAAAGTACAAGCTGTACAGATAGTCAGAATCAAACACGGGTTTCTGGAGCTCTGAGGCAGCAGCTCTGCCACTGTGCCATCTTCTAGATCTGCCTACCATGAGGGACTTTCTCAAAAGCATTACTAAAATCCATTTATATACTGTATAATCTTCCGACCTACCTTCATCAATCTCCTTCAACACTTCACTAAATTCAGTCAGGTTAGTACGATACAATCTGATGGTACAAAGCCGTGCTGGCTTTAGTTTCCAAATGGGAGTAAATACTGTCTCCTTCTTATTTTTATTGTACGTATAAAAAGCCTTGGGATTTTTCTTAATCCGACTTGCCAATGATTTTACATGGCCATTCTAAATGCCCGCTTGAGTTATTTCCTACTTGCGTTATGTTTCTCATCAGCCCCGTCTGATGCCACCTATTTAAACCTGACATACACTTCCTTTTCATTCCCGACAAGTTTACAACCTCCTTGGTTATCCATCATTCCCTTTCCTTGCCATCCTTATCCCTCTTCCTTACTGAAACATGGTGAGACATTGTTTAAAGGCCAGCCTTTAAACAACTCCCACATGTCATCTGTGGATTTACCAAATAACAATTAATCCCAATCTATCCTCCTCAGCTCCTGCCTAATGACTTTGTCATTTTCCTTCCTCCAATTAAGAACCTTCCCCCAAAATACAAATCCAAAACAATCATAAAATATATGGAAGATAGACACAAAATACTGGAGTAACTCAGCGGGTCAGGCAGCATCTCTGGAGAAAAGGAATAGGTGACGTTTTGGGTCGACACTCTTCTTCAGCCTATTATCTAACCTGCATAAATTGCCTTTTAAAATTGTTCCCGTTCTTGCAGAGAAATCCTGAGGGCTGATTTTGTATACCTGAATAAAGTTATCCCTCTGCCTTTCATGTTCCACAGAAAATGTTTCCAGGCTTCCCAGTCCCTTCCTAAAACTCAAGGCCGCAAGTCCAGATAATATTGTAATGAATCTCCTCGGCACCCTTTCCAGTTTAATGCCATTCTTTCTATGGCTGGGCAACTAGAACTGCACGCAGTACTCCAAATGTGGTACCACCAACGACGTGTACAGTTGATATCTCTTTGTAAAGTGGGAGGAAATCAGAGCACCCAGAGAGAACCCACACAGTGACAGGGAGAACATACAAACTCCATACAGACAGCACCCGTAGTCAGGATTGAACCTGAGTCTCTGTGGCTGGAAGGCAGCTACTCTACCGCTGCTCCACTGTCCCTCCCTAGTAATAGCAACATGAGATATTAACGCACAGATGGACATCTTAAAGCAGATCAGTGGTTGGATTTTAGGATCGTTTTAAAGTTAGAGCATGGTGGAAGGATGGAAAATATAGCCAAGGTGAGGTCTTTGAAGGTGGATCAATGGGAATACAGGGTATACACACTAAAAGCTGGAGTAACTCAGCGGGTCAGACAGCATCTCTGGAGAAAAAGAATAGGTGACGTTTCGGGTCGAGACCCTTCTTCGGACTGAGAGTCGGGGGACAGGGAAACGAGAGATATAGATGGTGATGCAGAGAGATACAGAACAAACAAATGAAAGATAAGCAAAAAATTAACAAAGATAAAGGAAACAGGCCTTTGTTAGCTGTGGGTACACAAAAGGCTGGAGAAACTCAGCGGGTGCAGCAGCATCTAAGGAGCGAAGGAGATAGGCGATGTTTCGGGCCGAAACCTTTCTTCAGACTGTCTTCGTAGGGAGGAGGAAAACTTCTACAAAGTAGGCATACCTTGAGGAGATATCACAGTGGAGTAGACAAAGTGTTAAACTCAGATGCTGGAGAATCGAGGGTACACAAAAGACTGGAGAAACTCAGCGGGTGCAGCAGCATCTAAGGAGTGAAGGAGATAGGCGACGTTTCGGGTCGAGACCCTTCTTCAGACACTTTGAAGCTGGAACGACTTGGAATACAAGGTACTCAGTGGACCAATACGGAAAGGTTCACATGAAATTAGAGAGATGGGTGGATCATGGTGTGATTTTAAAGCAAGCATGAGAATTTATAAATCAATCTTTACTGGATCACAAGCCTACATGGGCAAGAGAGGAGAAGCATGGTGATGAATGAAGATGAGGAATATTGAATTAACTAAATATGAACTAGGGTGCTGGTCGTGAGGCCAGCCAAGAAGGTTCTATGTTAAAACAGTTCAGAGGCACCACAGTTTAGTTTAGTTTCGTGTAGTTCTGCATGGAAACAGGCTCTTCAGCCCATTGAGTCCAGGCCAACCATGTATTCATACTAGTTCGATGTTATCCCACTTTCTAATCCACTTCTTACACTCTAAGGGCAATTTACACAGGCCAAATAACTGATGAACACACATGTCTTTGAGATGAGGGAGGAAAAAGAAAGATACCCATGCGATCACAGGGAGAACATGCAAACTCCACTCAGACAACAGCTGAGGTCAGGATCAAACCATGTCCATGGAGCTGTGAGACTGCAGATCTACCCTGTGCTGCTACCCTTGAAAAACTGTCTTTCAGTATGTGAAGAGAGGCAAAGCTAGAAACAGTGGCCTAGAAACTTTTTCATACAAATTCAAGGAAATGTTTCTGTGCAGATTTATATATACTTAACCCACTATGGAACACAGTTCTACCCATTCCCAGGTCTGGTGGTACCTATTGGGAAGTTTGACCTCTGACCTTGAGCATTTTGTTATCATCACCACTTCCTGAAGTAATGTCAGCGATAGCAGCAAGGTGGGACAGCGCTAGAGTTGCTGACCAGGCATACCCCCATCCATATTAACGGGACAGAGGTGGAGCTTCCAGCTTCAGGTTTCTGGCGGTCAACTTCTCTGATGACCTCCCTTGGACCCACAATACCTCAACACTGATTAAGAAGGCTCACCAGCGTCACTTCTTCCTGAGGAGACTAAACAAGGTCCATCTGTCTCCTCAGATTCTGGTGAACTTCTACCGCTGCGCCATCGAGAGCATCCTTACTAACTGTATCACAGTAGAGTACGGCAACTGCTCAGTCGTAGAGGGTAGTGAAAACTGCCCAACGTATCACCGGTTCCACACTCCCCTCCATTGATTCTGTCCAGAGCAGGCGATGTCTGTGAAGGGCGCGCAGCATTGTCAAGGACTGCTCTTATCCCAACTACAGACTGTTTACCCTCCAGTCATCCCCCCCCCCCCGCCGGACACTCCTTCCCCCAGTGACTGATCTCCCTCCCCGGAAATTGCACTATTGCTACTGTATAGGTATGTTACAAAACTTACCTTTAGCGGTGCTGCAGTTCTGCCGCTGGCCGTGTGCACAACTTTGGCGCCTTTAAGGGGGGGGGGCGGGGTTAAAATGCGTTTTTTCCCCTTGCAATCCGGAGCTTTCTTTTGTCGGAGTGCAAGCTATTTTTGGAGATGCGTTCCGACTGCCGGTAAGTCAGTTTTTTTTAATTAAATAGCCCGACTACTTCATCACTGCAGTAAAATAAAAATTAGCTCCTAATGCCGTGAACGCCGACAACGGGGACGGATTTTACGTAGGGGACAGGTAAGTGAAAGCTGTTTATTTTTACATATAAACTTGCTTTTTTAGGGTACTTTAATCAATATTTCATGTTGCAAAATGGTGATTTAGCCCCCATACAAACCGGCAGAAAATTTCCTGCCGATATTGGGTTTAAATTCACCGCAACCGCAACGTTCTAATCCGTCGCGTTTCAGAAAATCCCACTCGCAAGCTGTTTAAAATGCCCATTAATTTACAGGCATTAAACACTGAATTCCTTCAATTTGGCCTAATGACAATTAGATTTAAAAATCATGTTTTATTGTGAATTATTGTGTGATTGTTAATTGGACACTTAGGCTTTAAATTTGTTTTAATTTTTTCTTAAGAAATGGATAGATGTTTAGATCTAGCAATTGTAATTGGCTACAATTGGGTAACTAACTAATTATATGCTTTAATTTCAGGTCATCCAAGTAAGATTGTTTCATATTTGTTTCAGAATACTTCAATCTATAACAACTGAAAATTTCTTTCAGTTCTCTTAATTTTTAAGAAAGTTATGGGCTTTTGACTGTCCTCGATTACAACTTTTGTGTTAAGTCAATGGAAAGGCAATGGGGAACAAGATGCTAATTTCCGAGTATGAAAATGGCCATAACTTGTTTAATACTGAAGATATGAAAGTGAATTAGGTGTCAAATTAAACTTATTTTTATGCTTTATCTGATGGGATAAATTGCAGACTTGATTTTTAAAATCCCAAAATTTTGTAACATTGCTCTACTGTATATACATATATATATATTTACTGTTCCAGTATTCTGCATTTGCACTTCGGGGTGAGATACTAACTGCATTTCGTTGTCTCTGTACTTGCACACTGCACAATCACAATAATGTTTTGAATCTGAATCTGTCTGTACAGAGTTTGTACGATCTCCCCGTGACCAGTGTGGGTTTTATCCGAGATCTTTGGTATCCTCCCATACTCCAAAGACAATAGACAATAGGTGCAGGAGTAGGCCATTTGGCCCTTCGAGCCAGCACCGCCATTCAATGTGATCATGGCCGATCATCCCCAATCAGTGCCCCGTTCCTGCCTTCTCCACACTATTCTCTACACTGCCTTCTCCCCATATCCCCTGACTCTGCTATTTTTAAGAGCCCTATCTAACTCTCTCTTGAAAGCATCCAGAGAATCTGCCTCCATCGCTCTCTGAGGCAATGGCTTACATGTTTGTAGGTTAATTGGCTTGGTAAATTGAAAATTGTCCCTAGAGTGTAGGATGATGTTAATGTGCGGGGATCGCAGGTCGGCATGGACTCGGTGGGCCGAAGGGCCTGTTTCTGCACTGTATCTCACTATCTCTAAACTAAACTAAACTCTAAGTTGCAAACCAATCGGGTCTGTGTTTTGTATTCACTGAACTGCACATTGTTTATATTTATATCTTAATATTTTAAAATGCTTATTCGCACAGCAATACAACATGACACATTGAAATGCGTTTCAGATCTGTGAAGGTCTATGTGATTTCCCGGTGGTCAAACACCCTGACTCCCCCCTCCCATTCCCATACTAAGCTTTCTGTCCTGGATCTCCTCCACTGTCAGTAAGGCCCAAGGCAAATTCGAGGAACAGCACCTCATATTTCGCTTGGGCAAATATTCCCAGTGGTTTGAATATTGATTTCTCTAACTTCAAGTTACCCTGACTTTACCTCTCTCTCCACCCCTCCCCCGTCTTAGTTCTACGACTGGTTTCACTGTCCTCCTGGTTACATTTTACCTATTGTGTGCCTCGTTGCCACCTTCCCCTCAGCTGGCAATGAACCAATCTACATTTTCCTTGAACATTGTCCCCTTTGATCTGTGTTTTCACACCTTACCCTTCCATATCTTTATCTCTCCTTCTCTCCTAACTCTCAATCTGAAGAAGGGTCTCGACCCGAAACGTCACTCGTTCCTTTTCTCCAGAGACGCTGCCTGTCCCACTGAATTACTCCAGAATTTTGTGTCTATCTTCGGTGTAAGCCAGTATCTGCAGTTCCTTTCTACACATTTCAGATCCGACACATCTGTGGTTGGTGAAATTTAAATACTTTTCAAAGGTATGAGGACAGTTGCTTTCACTTGCTGATCAGAAATCATTGATCGGCAAAATGTTGCAAAAATATATAATTTTGTGAAATTGAAAAACTTTTCTTTGTTCCATTAGGACAAATGTAGTGTTCCAACTAGAGTAACAAAAGGGCTTATCACCTAAAGACCTAAAGACAATGTAACAAGTGGTATGCCAAATGTAGGTTTTCAAATCTCTTCTGACATAATTTGTGTCGTCTATGCTGAATCGTGCAACTATAAAGGCGGCACGGTGGCGCAGCGGTAGACTTGCTGCCTGACATCGCTTGCAGCGCCAGAGACCCGGGTTTGATACCGACCACGGGTGCTGTCTGTACAGAGTTTGCAGGTTCTTCCCATAACCGTGTGGGTTTTCTCCGATATCTTCGGTTTCCTCCCACACTCCAAAGACTTAAAGGTTTGTTGGTTAATTGACGGTGTAAATGTAAATGAACCGCTAGTGTGTGCAGGATAACGTTAATGTGTCGGGAATCACCAATCAGTGTGGACTTGGTGGGCCGAAGGGCCTGTTTCAGCGCTGTGTCTTTAAACTGAAAAAAAACTGCGATAGCACTTTCAATTCTCCTGCATCTAAACCCCATCTGCTTAGATTTTCCCTTAAGAATCCTAAAATGCCAAAAGATGAATGGAATGTGACAATGGACACAGCAGTACAGAGGTTTGCACCAGCACCATCCAAAATGAACTGAGCCAAGAATAAAGAGACCCAGCAGGTGGGGCAGCATCTGTGGAAAGAGAAAATGAGTCAATATTTCAGGCCAATGACCTCTCATCAGAATCAGTAAAGTGAGAACACAAGCATGTTTTACATGGCAAAGAGGGGAAGGGAATCTGGAAGAGGTAAATATCTTTGTTGCTGCAGGGCGGCATGGTGGCGCAGCGGTAGAGTTGCAGCCTTACAGCGCCTTCAGTGCCGGAGACCTAGGTTCGATTCTGGCTACAGGTGCTGCCAGTACGGAGTCTGTACGTTCTCCCCGTATCCGCATGGGTTTTCTCCGAGATCTTCGGTTTCCTCCCACACTCCAAAGATGTACAGGTTTGTAGGTTAATTGGCTCGGTATAAAAGTGAAATTTGGCGCTAGTGTAGGATAGTGTATAATGTGCGGGAGTCGCTGGTCGGCGCGGACTCGGCCAAATTCCGCGCTGTATTTCTAAACAAAACTAAATATTCAGACATGCGATATCCTTCAGAAATTATGCGATTAGAAGCCAATTAATGCAGTCTTCAAGTTTGGTCAAGACAACCGCACAAAAGCACACCATTGGCTGCTGAGAGATTCGTCTCTCATTGCACTGAGAAAAATACAGACACGGTGGTGCAACGATAGAGTTGCTGCCTTACAGCGTAAAGACCTGGCTACGATCCTGGCTACGGGTGCTGTTGGTACAAAGTTTGTACATTCTCCCCATGACCTGCGTTGGTCTTCTCTGAGAACTTCAATTTCCTCACACACTCCAAAGACGTACATCCACGTATACATGTAAACATTGGCCCTTGTGTAGGATCCCTTATACAGGGATCGCAAGTCGGGCAAACTGGTGGGCCAAACGGCCTGTTCCCATGCTATACCTCTAAACTAAACTAAACTGTAGTAGGAACTCAGTGGGTCAGGCAGAAACTGTGAAGGGAAAGCGATAATTTCCATTTTCTTCCACAGATGCCTCTTGACCCATCAAATTACTCCAGCAGTTTGATTATTGCTGAAGATTCCAGCATCTGCAATCTCTTGTGTCTACAGTGGGGAAGAAGACAATTTTGGGTGCGTGAATTCCCTACACGGGCATTTGAATAATTTGAACTGTTCTTGTATTTGAGATGTGCTCTCAGTGTAAATGTGTAATTCTGCTTGCTCACCACCGAAAGGATGAAGTGAACTGTAATTGCGACTATTGAAAAAATATTTAATTATTTGCTGTTATCTTACCGGTTAAAGAGTTCTCAACCTCAATCTACATTGGGTTCAGAGTTTCTTCCAAGAGATTTTTCCAGAACACCCATTTGTGTTCATAGAGTCATAGAATCATAGAGTCATACAGTGGGGAAATAGGCCCTTCGGCCCAACTTGCCCACACCGGCCAACCTGTCCCAGCTACACATTCCACCTGCCCATGTTTGGTCCATATCACTCCAAACCTGTCCTATTACCTATTTTACCTATGAGGGCAGCACAGTGGCAAAGCGAAAGACTTGCACCAGAAACCTGGGTTCAATCACAACTACAGATGCTGTCTGCACAGAGTTCGTACGTTCTCCCCATGAAAGCACAGATTTTCTCTGAGATCGTCCATTTTCTCCCACACTCCAAAGACATACAGGTTTATAGGTTAATGGCTTGGTATAAATGTAAAATGTCCCTAGTGTGTGGAGGATAGTGTTAATGTGTTGGGATCGCTGGTCAGTGCAGACTCGGTGGGCCGAACGGCCTGTTTCCATGCTATATCACCAAACTAAACTAAACTAAAGACTCAGGATTCAATGATCAATAAAATCATCATGAAGATGAATACTGGATGCTCTATTAAGAGCCAATACAGAATTTTGGTGCTTACCTGTAAAGGAACCAATGATCGAAATGAAAAATCATTCAATGGAAATTCTCCAAATATTCATGCCTCCAAATAAGTTATGCCTTTAATTGGCCACTCTTTAACCTACCATCTAATTTATTAGGAGTATAGTCGGTGTCACATGCGCACCATTTAAGGATTGTAATGTCTTCCTCTCAATTATACTCTGTTATAATTGTTTCCATATTTTAAGAGTCAATTTTACCCAAAGATTTTCAATAGCATGTATATAGTCTTGTAGGTTGCCGTCAGCTATGATCGCTTGTACAGGAATGGCGAGTCTTTTCTCTTCAATATTATTCCATTGAACATCATATGATGGGTTGCACCAGCATATCATAGGTACCATTAGAAGTTTTTAGAAACATAGAAACATAGAAAATAGGTGCAGGAGTAGGCCATTCGGCCCTTCGAGCCTGCACCGCCATTCAATGTGATCATGGCTGATCATCCAACTCAGTATCCCGTACCTGCCTTCTCTCCATACCCCCTGATCCCTTTAGCCACAAGTGCCACATCTAACGCCCTCTTAAATATAGCCAATGAACTGGCCTCAACTACCTTCTGTGGCAGAGAATTCCAGAGACTCACCACTCTCTGTGTAAAGAATGTTTTCCTCATTTGGGTCCTAAAGGAATTCCCCCTTATCCTTAGACTGTGACCCCTTGTTCTGGACTCCCCCAACATCGGGAACAATCTTCCAGCATCTAGCTTGTCCAACCCCTTAAGAATTTTGTAAGTTTCTATAAGATCCCCCCTCAATCTTCTAAATTCCAGCGAGTACAAGCCGAGTCTATCCAATCTTTCCTCATATGAAAGTCCTGACATCCCAGGAATCAGTCTGGTGAATCTTCTCTGTACCCCCTCTATGGAAAGGATGTCTTTCCTCAGATTTGGAGACCAAAACTGTACGCAATACTCCAGGTGTGGCCTCACCAAAACCCTGTACAACTGCAGTGGAACCTCCCTGCTCCTATACTCAAATCCTTTCACTATGAATGCTAACATACCATTTGCTTTCTTCACTGCCTGCTGCACCTGCATGCCTACTTTCAATGACTGGTGTACCATGACACCCAGGTCTCGTTGCATCTCCCCCTTTCCTAATCTGCCACCATTCAAATAGTCTACCCTCGTGTTTTTGCCACCAAAGTGGATAACCTCACATTTATCCACATTATACTGCATCTGCCATGCATCTGCCCATTCACTCAGCCTATCCAAATCACCCTGCAGCCTCCAAGCATCCTCCTCACACCTAACTATACCCC
This sequence comes from Raja brachyura, assembly GCA_963514005.1. The sequence goes on along the minus strand of OY740802.1, from coordinate 43,431,171 downwards.
CCAGCTTGGTATCATCTGCAAATTTGGAGATGTTGCATTGAATTCCCTCGTCCAAATCATTAATATATATTGTAAATAGCTGGGGTCCCAGCACTGAGCCTTGCGGCACCCCTTGCAGGGGAAATTATTTGAAATAATTTCCCCTGCAACTTCAGGAGATTCAATACCTGTCCCTGTACCTCCTCCCTCGACTCTGTCCAAGGTCCCTGACATTCATTTTAGGTGAGATAGAGGTTCACAAGCACCTCCTCCAACCTCATGTACTGTATTCGCTGTTCCAGGTGTGGACAATGTATCAACGAGATCAAGCGCAGATTGGGTGAACTTTTCACTGAACACCTCCGCTCAGTCTGCCTAGGCCGAGTCGATCTACTGGTTGTGAACAATTTAACTCCCCTTCCTTATTCCCACACTGACCTTTCTGTTCTGGGCCTCCTCCATTATCAGAGTGAGGCCCAACGCAAAGTGGAGGAACAGTACCTGATATTTCACTTGGGCAGCTCACAACCCAACGGTATGAATACCCTTGCTGTCCCTCTCTCTCCGTGATCCCCCACCCTAGTTCTCTAATTCCACTGTCCACCTGATTAATTTTCCTGTTTCTATGCCTCGTTCTCACATACCTGATGGAAGTCTGCAGCAAATCGCACCTCAACATTTACACTGCTCTGCTACTCCCACTCATCTTGAGCTATTCAGATGTGTCAGATTAATCTTACACAGAATCCTAGATCGATACAGTACTGAAACAGGCCCTTCAGGTACCCAATTCACACTAATTCTATGCTAACTCAGTTTTATAACCCCCTCACATGACAACTAAAGGGTCTGTCCTACTTGGGCGTCATTTGTGAATCCCAAAATCTTGGGGCGCCGCGCGTGACCGCGCATCACTGCCTACGTCACCATGCACCATGCGCGTGTAATGTACGCCATGCGTCATGACGCGCAAATGATGTTACGTAAATGCCGCGCAAATGACACCCAAGTGGGACAGGCCCTTAACTCCTCCCGTATTCTAATACTCGCCTACAATTTATCGTGCCCAATTAACCTGCCAACTCAAACATCTATAGGATGTGGGAGGAAACCGCAGCACCTGGGGAAATCCCATATGGTCACAAGGTAGAATGTACAAACTTGACACTGACCGCAACAGAGGTCAGGATCAAACCTGGGTCAGTAGTGCTATGAGGCACCAGTTATCAGGTCATAAGTGATAGGAACAGAATGAGGCCATTCGGCCCATCAAGTCTACATTGCTATTCAATTATGGCTGCTCTAACTCTCCCTCCTAACCCCATGTTCCTGACTTTTCCCCATAACCCCTGACACCCGCACTAATCAAGAATCCAGCTATCTCTGTCTTAAAAATATCCATTGATGGCCTCCACAGCCTTCTGTGGAAAATAATTCCTCCGATTCACCACCCTCTTTCCAACAAAATTCCTCCTCATCTCCTTCCTAAAGAAACATCCTTTAATTCTGAGGCTGTGCCCTCTAGTCCTAGACTCTCCCACCAGTGGAAATTTTTTTTTCACAAGCCTTTCACAAGTTGGCATGTTTCAACGAGGTCCCGCCTTCATTCTTCTAAACTCCAGCGAGTACAGGCCCAGTGCCATCAAACACTCATCACATCCTCTACCAGTTCTCCCACCAGTGCCACTAAGCTGCTTATGTTGGCCGTGAACACAATGAAGGAGAGAATGCTGGCAATCAGAAACTTGGTTTGGCAGAGGGAACTAGAGATCATGACAAAGTGTTAAAGAAGGAACTGCAGATGCTGGAGAATCGAGGGTACACAAAAGGTACACAAAAGAAGGGTCTCGACCCGAAACGTCGCCTATCTCCTTCGCTCCTTAGATGCTGCTGCACCCGCTGAGTTTCTCCAGCCTTTTGTGTACCCTAGAGATCATGACAATTTGTTTCTCTCATTCACCTTCTTTGCACCATTTATCACATGCAATCCAGTCAGGTGATCAGATCAGTAAAGGGCCTGTCCTACCAGCATCCGACTCCATTCGATGAGCGCGATCAAACTAGAAGCGGGGGCCGCGCGAAGGTCGGGTGATCCCCTTTACAGGGCCGTTCCCACCAGCATGCGCCTGCATGCGGCAAGCGCGACCAAACAGGCAGCGAGGGCCGCACGGAGGTCGGTTGAGTGGCGCAATGCGGCGCAAAGTGAGGCGAACTTGGAGTGAAGTCTTAAAGGTAAGTTCGTCAGGACAGAGAGGGGCACACATAGAGGGGCACAGAGGCACACACACAGAGGGCCACGGAGCCACACACATAGATGGTCACGGAGGCACCTACAGAGAGGGTCACGGAGGCACAACGTGGAGACGGTGTGTAATGCGTCGAGGCGACGGCGAGCCGACAAGCCGTTGCCGTGCGGAATTTTTGAACATAGTCAGTTTTTCAGAGCCCCGCGCGATGTTGGGACGAACTCCGCACAATTCCGCACGGCTCCGGTGATCGAAGTGGGACCGGCCCCGCGACGCCAGACGGCTCAAGCGACCACGTTAGGTCGCGCTCATCGCATGGAGTTGCATGCTGGTGGGACAGGCCCTTAAGGGCTTCCAGAAGCAAGGTCACACAACAGTTCTCTCGTATGTGGATCTCTCTACCATGACCAAAGACTCGTGAGCAGCATAATCAAGGACCGGTCGCACCCTGGCCACTCCCTCTTCTTCCCTCTCCCATCAGGCAAAAGGTACAGAAGTGTGAAAACACACATCTCCAGATTCAGGGACAGTTTCTTCCCAGCTTTTATCAGGCAACTGAATCATCCTCCCACAAGCAGAGAGCAGTCCTGAACTACGATCTACCTCCTTGTTGACCCTCGGACTGTCTTTGATCAGACTTTGCTGGCTTTACCTTGCACTAAACGTTATTCCATCATTATGTTCCTATACACTGTAATTAGCACAATTGTAATCATGTATTGTCTTTCTGCTGACTGGTTAGCACGCAACAAAAGCTTCTCACTGTACCTCGATACACGTGACTATAAAGTAAATCGAACTAATGATGTTGTTAAGTGTAGGCTGCCATCGATGAAGGTCAATGATGCTTCTGGAGACCGTGTCAGCACCCTGGTGTGTGTCTGTTCGCTGCACTATCCTCACAGCAGCGGGCAGCCACGATGGCGTAGCGGTAAAGTTGCTGCCCTACGGCGAATGCAGTGCCGGAGACCCGGGTTGAATCCAGACTACAGGTGCTGTCTGTACGGAGTTTGTACATTCTCCCCGTAACCTGCATGGGTTTTCTTCGAGATCTTCAGTTTCCTCCCACATTCCAAAGACGTACAAGTCTGTAGGTTAACTGGCTTGGTAAATATGAAAATTGTCCCTCGTGGGTGTAGGATAGTGTTAATATGTGGGAATGGGGGTGGTCGGCGCGGACCCGATGGGCCGAAGGGCCTGTTTCCATGCTGTATCTCTAAACTAAACTAAACTAAGCACCAGGACCACAACTGAATAAAATCCTATCTGATTCAATAATGGCTCTGAAGAAGGAAACCGCTCTCCTCACCCCATCTGTCTATTTGTGACTCCAGTTCTAGCAATGTCTTTAATCAATGACTTTGATCCTCAGTTCTAGGGTAAGGGTGGGCAGTGAGAGTCATAGAGTGATACAGAGTGGAACCAAGCCCTTCAGCCCAACTTGTCCACAATGGCCAACATGTCCCAGTTACACTAGTCCCACCTGCTGGTGTTTGGTCCATATCCCTCCAACCCTGTCCTATCCATGTACCTGTCTAACTGTTTCTTAAAACGTTGGGATAGTCCCAGCCTCAACTACCTCCTCTGGCAGTTTGTCCCTCAGATTCCTATTAAGTAACTGCTTAACATGGCTGGTGATGTCTATATCCCGTGAGCTAATGAAAACAAAAATTGAAACATCCATGTTCATTGCCAGGTTCACCTTCCCTGGCACTGATCACTCAGCTCAGAAGAAGACTGATGGTTGCAGCAGATGGTATTAGATATTTGCATTTCCTTACTCCAGCACAGATGTCTCTCACTCTGTTCTTTGCCAAGGTTCATGCAGGAGACAATTGCACCTTGTGTACACACCGCTGTACTGTGGCATGGTGGTGCAGCGGTAGAATTGCTGCCTTACAGCGCCAGAGACCCGGGTTCGATCCTGACTACGGGTGCTGTTCTCAGAGATCTTTGGATTCCACCCACACTCCAAAGACGTACAGGCTTGAGGGTTAATTGGCTTGATGTAAATGTAAAATTGGCCTTAGTGTATGTAGGATAGTGTTAATGTGCGGGGATCGCTGGTCGGTCTGGACTCCGGGTCTGAAGGGCCTGTTTCCGCGCTGTATCTCTGAACTAAACTGCTGTCAGGTCAGACTGCTATCCTACCTCCTGCCCTCCCTCTGCTGGGAACTCTGCAAACCAGTTCACCCCACAAAGGGCATACCTCATGTCTGGGAGTAGCAGGTTAGGTCAGAAGAAAAACAATTCTAAGCTAAAATTTCCTTTGTATTATTAGATGCATTGGACTTTCACATATCATTGCAAAAGGCCCAAGCAATGGATTCACTGAAAGCCCGATTGTACCAGGATGGGCTTCACATTAATCTGATAGGATGGACAAGAACTGGAGTAGTTCCCTCGATCCTAATTAACATGCTCTCATGAACAAAATCAATAGAGAGTGTGGAGAAACTGCCAAAAGCTTTTGTCAATGTCTACGACAGCCAACGTAAGTAGAACTTGGCATTCAATTAGTCTGTGAGAGAATTTGAATTATTTTTTAGTTTAGTTTTGAGATACAGGCCCTTCGACCCACCGAGTCCACCTCGACCAGTGATCCCCGCATATTAACACTACCCTTCACATACTGGGGACAATTTACATTTAAACCAAGCCAATTAATCTACAAATCTGTACGTCTTTTGGTCTGTGGGAGGAAACCGAAGATCTTGGAGGAAACCCACTTGGTCACGGGAAGAACGTACAAACTCCGCACATACGGCACCCGTAGTCAGGATGGAACCTGGGTCTCTGGCGCTATAAGGTAACAACTCTACCACTGCGCCACCGTGTTGCCCTAATCTTGGGCAGCATCAGGTGTTATGGATATTAACCTACTGAGAAGCATTGGAGAACTCTTTGTCTTAATGGGAGAACGTACATATTCCGTACAGACAGCACCGTAGTCAGGATTGAACCCGGGTCTCCGGCGCTGTGAGGGAGCAACGGTTACATCTAAACCACCGTGCCGCCCTTAAATAAAATAACGTAAATAAAACATTTCCACTTCTTGTGTCCAATCCTAGAGCATCAATAGATCCATGAAGTAATGCTAGGGTTGTTTAATCATCCAGAGTGTTTACAAGATGGAACCTACTACATGGAGTACTGACGCCGGCACTAGGGTTGCCAACTCCCCGTATTAGCCGGGACATGCCACATATTGGGCTAAATTGTTTGTCCCATACGGGGCCGCCCTTGTCCCATATTTGACTGCTACTATTCAGGTCGAGGGGACTGTCGGGTTGGAGCGCCGCGTCTGGCCCTGTCTCACCTGTCCCGATGTGGTGCAGCCCATGGAGTGCAGCAGCAGCACCTCGCCCGTGTCCCCGTTGATTGGCAGCCCGGCCAGCTGTCCGGCCTTCGGACCTTCGCTTACCGCCGACACCACAACCCCTCCTTCTCATGGCCGATCATCAGTTCATGAGATGGATGGGGTGCCGGACTCCTCAGCCGGCCCGCCGGCCGGGCTTTGTGTGCAGTCCAGCTCCCGGGCCAACTCATTACTGTATCACTCTAATACACAAATATATAATCTAATCACATTCAATTATTTTTATCTCCCCTCAAGACTCTCATCTTTCCCACAGGGATTCGTCACACCAAATCATTTTACATGGCAGAATGAAAAGTGAAAGTAAATACTCAAAAATGAAATAAACCGAGGTGTAACACAAAACTCGTCTGCAGTGGGAGTTGACAACAGACCTGATCTGACATAAACTCCAAGTTTTGCTCAAGCCATCTCAACTGCAAAAGAGCCAACATTAAAACATGCAGTCGCTGTTCTCGCCAAGGTCTATGGCCTCCTGGAACCCTACGTTCTAGCTTCCAGTATGTCTGTGCTGCTTTGTCTTTTCGTGTGCTGATCCATTTCCAGAGAGTCCCACTTCCCGAGCCTCAGCTACTTTCTGGTCTGCAACAGCTGATTTAGAGTCATCAAGTGATACAGAATGGAGCCAGGCCCCTCCTGATTTCCTGTGCATCCACTTTCACCCCCAGCTTCCCTTTGGCCAGATTGACAGCATGTCTTTAATGAGACCGTTCTTCAGACTGAGAGCCATCCCTCTCCATTCCCAGTTCAGTGACCAGTCTGACCACATTGACTACATACCCTGATTACAGTTTATCTCAGTTTGCTTTGTTGTCACCTTCTCCTAACAATCAACTCTTCTACGTTTTCCTTGAACCACATCTCTTTTGATGTCTCATTTTCACACCTTACCCAACCTTATCTCCGTGTATCCCTCTTTCCTGACTCTCAGTCTGACGAAACGCCACCCATTCCTTCTATTCAGAGATGCTGCCTGTCCCGCTGAATTACTCCAGCATTTTGTGTGAGTCTATCCACATCCCATCACAGGTTGCAGCTGTAAATCCACCCATCCCTTCACCCTTGCTGTCTCTCAAGCCTTGAACTACCTATGTCCAGGATGCTTCCTCAAGGGGAATAAATGCCAGCCATGCTTGTGATTCCAAATTCCATAAATTAAGAAAAATATCCGGCAAGAACGGCCTGGAAAATCGGGCCTCCGTAAAGGCAACTGCGGAGGCCTCAATAGGCCCGACTCTGGGTGGACATGGGGATGGGGACTGGACTTTGTGCCTTCCCTCATAATGGGAACCATTGTGGGGGGATGTTTTTATGTTTAAATTTCTTTATTATTGTTATGTTGTATTCTTTTTAATGTGCTGCAATGGCAATCCACATTTCACTACACAAATTGGTGTATGTGACAAATAAAGAACCTTTGAACCTTTGAAAGTTGCATTTTAACTATGCTTACCAAATTTCCAATGATTTTCTGAACATTTCACAAGACGTTACGATCTATTCTGAATCTGAATGAGATTTGAGTACAGTGAGCAATTCCTGCCAGACGCTCTTTCTGATTCAGCAGGCTTTGTGGCATCAACGACATAATTTCTGAGATTCCTCCACTTCACTCAATCAAGTGAAATTACTTGGTACCTCATACCTCTGGATAGAAATTACAAAGACAAACAGAAATAAGGAACAGGAAAATAATTCTCCAAAACAGAAATAAAAGATGCACAAAAATATATATGGATATGCTTATTGAGTAGCCACATATTACAACAAGTACGACACATAATGCAGTTGTTCTATTTAGATTTGTAATTCTATGTTTAGTTTAGTTTAGAGATACAGCACGGAAACAGGCCCTTCGGCCCACCAGGTCCACGCCGACCAACGATCCCCGCACATTAACACCATCCTACACACACTAGGGACAATTTCTACATTTACCAAGCCAATTAACCTACAAACCTGTACGTCTTTGAAGTGTGTGAGGAAACCAAAGATCTCTGAGAAAACCCACGTAGGTCGTGGGGAGAACGTACAAACTCCTTACAGACAGCACCCATGGTCGGGATCGAACCTGGGTCTCCGGTGCTGCATTCACTGTAAGGCAGCAACTCTGCCACTGCACCACCATGACTTGTGATGGGTAGGTCCAAATGGAAGTGAAAAATTCACATACAAATAAATAAAGGTAATCAAACAAAAACATGGCACACATACAGGGGGAGTTCTTTCTCTGCTGGCTTTTCACAGTTTGTAGAGAACTTTACACAGCATGTCAGTGTAGATGAATCGTTTGTCATAGAGCCACTGTGATGCAGCACGGAAACAGTCACTTAGGCCCAACTGGCCCACACTGGCCAATATGTCCCAGTTACACTAGTCCCAACTGCCCGCATTTGGTCCATATCCCTCCAAACCTGTCCTATCCATGTACCTGTCTAACTGTTTCACAAATGTTGGGATAGTCCCTGCCTCAACTACCTCCTCTGGCAGCTTGTTCCATACACCCACCTCCCTTTGTGTGAAAAGGTTACCCCTCAGATTCCTATTAAATCTTTTTCCCCTCACCTTAAACCTATGTCTTCTGGTGTTCAATTCACCAACTCTGGGCAAGACACTGTGTGTGTTACCAATCTATTCCTCTCATGATCTTACACTCCTTTATAAGATCACCCGTCTTCCACCTGTGCTTCACTCTTGTCAGACTTTTGATTGTTTTTCCAAACACAGGCTGAAGATTTAAACTAGTATTTTCAACAAAGCACGATACACTTGGAAAAGTGTTGGGATGTTCTGGTAGATGGGACTAGGGGAAAATAAAAGGTCGGCACGGACTGGAAGGGCCGAGAAGGCCTGTTTCCGTGCTGTAATTGTTATATGGTTATATGGTTATATGTTGAATCTGCAAGATGAATAATGGAGTGATGAAGTCCAAATAAGTTTAAACTCCAACTAACAAAGATGCATTGATTTTCATTTCGCCACAAAGCCCTCGGTTTTTCAACAATGGATTAATTTGAGCTGTCTCACTGGAACATTACTTACATGAGCAAATTTCATGTAGTAGCAAGGCTGATCTACTGTATACCACGAATCAAGGTGTCATTACTCCTCGTGTCATTTTACATCTTACGACAGTCAGTTGGTTCAATTATCAGTTTTTTTTTCTTTCTGGTTTGTAGAGATAAGTGAATGGATGTATCTCTCCTGTTATAAGCATCATTGAACATTCATTATAAAGGGATGCGAGCTGGGCTGGTAAGCAATAAGAAAATGTTAATTGACCAGAATGAGGCATAACATGAATTAACTTGCATATTGCTTGCACATAAGGGTCAGTTAACATAATGTTGTTCAGGAGATCCTGCTGGTCCAACAACATCAAATGCTTCAAGGAGACTACAGCCATCAATATTAAGGAGGATGGAGAGACATAATGTATCTGCTTTTCAGCACCATATTTTTAAAATACCATTTAACATGCACAGTAAGCATTAAGGTTTTAATCTACATATTGAATGGTTGTACAAAAATTGTAAGGATATCAAAGTGACAAATTTGCAGGGTGCCTTGGGAATTGCTTTTTTTAATAACAGTATATTATTGAAATACGAGTATATGAAACAAGCTGCCAGAGGAAGTATTAAAGAAGGAAGTGCAGATGCTGGAAAATCGAGGGTACACAAAATGCTGGAGAAACTCAACGGGTGCAGCAGCATCTATGGAGTGAAGGAGATAGGCAACGTTTCAGGCTGAAACCCTTCTTCAGACTGATGGGGGGTGGGGGGAGGCGGGGCGAAGATAGGAAAAAGGAGGAGGAGGAGGAGCCCGAGGGCTGAGGGAGAGGTAGGAAGGGGAAACAGAATTGAGAGAATTTGATGTTCATGCCAAGAGGATGCAGACTCCCCAAGCGGAATATGAGGTGCTGTTCCTCCAATTTGCAGTGTTGTTCACTCTGGCCGTGGAGGAGGCCCAGGACAGAGAGGTCGGATATGGAATGGGAGGGGGAGTTGAAGTGCTGAGCCACCGGGAGGTTGGGTTGGTTATTGCGGACCGAGCGGAGGTGTTCGGCGAAACGATCGCCAAGCCTCCGCTTGGTCTCACCGATATAGATCAGCTGATATCTAGAGCAGCGGATGCAATAAATGAGGTTGGAGAAGGTGCAGGTGAACCTCTGTCGGACCTGGAACGACTGCTTGGGTCCTTGAATGGAGTGGAGGGGGGGAGGTAAAGCGACAAGTGTAGCATCTCTTGCGGTTGCATGTGAAAGTGCCCGGGGAAGGGGTGGAGCGGGAGGGAAGGGGAGAATTGACAAGGAAGTTACGGAGGGAGCAATCTTTGCGGAAGGCAGACGGGGGGGAGATGGGAAGATGTGGCAAGTGGTGGGATCACGTTGGAGGTGGCGAATCTGGCGGAGGACTATGTGTTGTATGTGCCGGCTGGTGGGGTGAAAGGTGAGGACCAGGGGGACTCTGCCCTTGTTGCGAGTGGGGGGATGGGGAGAGAGGGCAGTGTTACGGGTTATGGAGGAGACCCTGGTGCGAGCCTCATCTGTAGTGGGGGAGGGGAATCCCCGTTCCCTGAAGAATGAGGACATTTGTGATGCCCTGGTGTGGAACACCTCATCCTGGGAGGAGATGCGGCATAGACGGAGGAATTGGGAATAGGGGATGGAGTCCTTACAGGAAGCAGGGTGGGAGGAAGAGTAGTCCAGATAGCCGTGGGAGTCAGTGGGTTTATAGTGCCAGAGGAAGTGGTAGTGTTGGGTACAACTACATTGTTTAAAAGGTATTTAGGCAGGTTCAAGGATAGGACAGAGGATACGGGCCAAAAGCAGAGAAATAGGGGAATCTTGGTTGATGGGGACAAATTGTGTTGAACGGCATATTTCTATATGATATAACAATGAATCTATGTTTCCGCATGTGGGAGAGTCACAAACAAGAAGTATTACTACAGAATAAGGGCTATTAATTTTATAATTGAGATTGTAAACAACAATTATTTTTTAACAACATCCTCATATTTGTTTTAACTTTTTCAACACCATCTGACAATATTTTGACAACAGACCTCAAAAGAAGATAGTGAACGTTTAACAAAAACAAAACAGATTCCATGTTGTGGAATGTGGAACACAAAAAGATGTGGAAGGACTCAGCTGCAGCAGTTCAGCTTAGTTTAGAGATACAGCGTGGAAACAGGCCCTTCAGCCCACCAAGTACATGCCGACCAGCGATACCGGCAGATTAACACTATCTACACATATAAGGGACAATTTACAATTATACCAAGCCAATTAACCTGTGTGTCTTTGTGGTGTGGGAGAAAACCGAAGCATCCGGAGAAAAGCCAAGCGGGTCACGGGGAGAACGTACAGACTCCGTACAGACAAGCACCTGTAGTCAAGATGGAACCAGGATCTCTGGCGCTGTAAGGCAGCAATTCTACTGCTGTGCCACCTGTTTGTAAGCTGTAAAGGGCCTGTCCTACCAGCATCCGACTCCATGCAATGAGCGCGATCAAACTAGAAGCGGGGGCTGCGCGGAGGTCGGGTGATCCCCTGTACAGGGCCGTTCCCACCAGCTTGCGCCTGCATGCGGCAAGCGCGACCAAACCGGCAGCGAGGGCCACGCGGAGGTCGGGTGAGTGGCGCAACGCGCCGCAAAGCGAGGCGAACTTGGAGCGAAGTCTTAAAGGTAAGTTCGCCAGGACAGAGAGGGGCACACAGAGAGGGGCACAGAGGCACACGCACAGAGGGCCACGGAGCCACACACATAGAGGGTCACGGAGGCACCTACAGAGAGGGTCATGGAGGCACGAAATCGGGACAGTGTGTAATGCGTCGAGGCGACTGCGAGCCGACAAGCCGTTGCCGCGCGCAATTTTTGAACATAGTCAGTTTTTCGGAGCCCCGCGTGATGTCGGGACGAACTCCGCACAATTCCGCACGGCTCCGGCGATCGAAGTGGGACCGGCCCCGCGGCGCCGGACGGCTCAAGCGACCACGTTAGGTCACGCTCATCGCATAGAGTTGCATGCTGGTGGGACAGGCCTTTTAGTCCTCCAATTTAGTTTGGGCCCTCTGTGGCATTGGAGAAGACTGATGACATTCAGTCTATGCGAAAGTGGGAAGTAGAGTTAGAGTCATAGTGATACAGTGATACAGTGTGGGAACAGGTCCTTCGGCCCAACTTGCCTACAACAGCCAACATGTCCGAGCTACACTAGTCCCACTTGCCTGCACGTGGTCCATGTCCCTCCAAATCTGTCCTATCCATGCACCTGTCTAACTGTTCTTAAACGTTGGGACAGTCCCAGCCTCAACCACCTCTTTTGGCAGCTTGTTCCATACACCCACCACCCTTTGTATGAAAAAGTTACCCCTCATATTCCTATTAAATCTTTTCCCCTTCACCTTCAACCCACTGTATGTCCTCTGGTCCTCGATTCCCGTACTCTGTACAAGAGACTCTGTGCATCTACCTGTTCTATTCCTCTCATGATTTTGTACACCTCTATAAGATCACCCCTCATCCTCCTGCTCTGCATTGACTAGAGACCCAGCCTACTCAACCTATCCCTATAGCTCATACCCTCTAGTCCTGGCAACATCAATCAAAGACTATATTGTCATTCAAAGATTCACCAACAAATGCAAGTCTGAATGAAACATCCTCATAAATCTTTTCTGAACCCTGCCCTGAACTGAACACAATATTCTAAATGCCACCAAAATCACCAACCTCTTATACTACTGCAACATGACCTCCCAACTTCTATACTCAATACTCTGACTGATGGAGGCCAAAGTACCAAAAAACGTTTTGACCACCTTATCTACCTGCGACTCGACCTGCAAGGAACCATGCACCTGTACTCCTAGATCCCACTGCTCTACAACACTACCCAGAGGCCTACCATTTATTGTGTAGGTCCTGCCCTTGTTCGACATCCCAAAATGCAACACTGCACACTTCTATGTATTAAATTCCATCAACCATCCCTCCGTCCACCTGGCCAATCGATCCAGATCCTGCTGCAATCTTTCACAACCATCTTCACTGTCTGCAAAACTACAATGAACATGCGGTGCCCACGGGGACTTTGGAGGCCTTCTGTGAACGCTGGTCGCCGCGGGGGGTCGAATGTAATACCGATGATAACGACGTTATTTTAAAGATTCAAATAAGAGTCAAGTCATATTTACTGTCACTTACTGTCATATGTCCCGGATGGGGACAATGAAATTCTTACTTGCTGCAGCACAACAGAATACGATATGTAAACATATATGCTGTGGGTCTTTGATGATTTTGGTTGCCTTTCTGATACAGCGACAACGATAGATCCCTTCGACGGTTGGGAGGACAAAGCCAGTGATGGACTGGGCAGTGGTCACAACTTTTTGTGTTATTTTCTGCTCCTGAACGTTCAAGTTGCCGAACCAGGCCATGATGCAACCAATCAGAATGCTCTCTACCATGCACCTATAGAAGTTTAGGAGAATCCTCTTCGACATGCCAAATCTCCGTAATCTTCTCAGGAAGAAGAGTCACTGATGTGCCTTCTTTATAATTGCATCAGTGTGCTGGGTCCAGGAACGATCTTCTGAAAAATCAGTGTCGGTCACACCATTTCTCATAATAAGGCCTTCTGTTCTAGGACGTCTTTAACATACGTTCATAAGTTCATAAGAGATAGGAGCAGAATTAGGCCATTCGATCTATCAAGTCTACTCCGCTATTCAATCATGGCTTCTCTGTCTCTCTCTCCTAACCCCATTCTGCTGCCTTCTCCCCATAACCCCTGACACCCGTACTTTAAGAGAGAGTTGGATAGAGCTCTAGGGGCTAGTGGAGTCAAGGGATATGGGGAGAAGGCAGGCACAGGTTATTGATAGCGGACGATCAGCCATGATCACAATGAATGGCGGTGCTGGCTTGAAGGGGCGAATGGCCTCCTCCTGCACCTATTTCATTTCGGAGTCACGTGAGTGACTTTGTGAAGAACCCGCCAGCACACATGCGCGCCATATTGTCGCGACGCATTGCTGCCGACGGCTGGAGGGGAGCGCGGCTCACCACCAGCCCTTCAGAGGGCTGACTCAGGTAAGGCTAAGCACCCTTGAGTTGGTGTTCCTGTTGTGGCAAGTGTTTTCTCTCCAAACAGGAACATGGAAGGAGTAAGGGCCAGGACATCCATAGGAGTCGCCGGCCACCTATCCCGGAGCCCTCCTCAAAGGCTGCACCTGCGAGTTGGGCCGGGAAACAGGCGCGGGAGTTGGGGAGCCCTGTCGTCACAGGACCCGACCCACCGATACACCGCAGCTCTAGCGGGGGTCCGCAGAGCAGGACTTCGGTGCAGCGCCGGAGCAGGCTGGGCCTGGCTCCATATCTCTGTCACCAACGGGCTCGTTGGTCGACCTGGGCAAGGGCTTGCGTGCTGCTGCACGGCCCTTCTCCCTGAGCCCTTGGAGAAGAGGGAGGGATGGAGCCCGTAAACCTAGCCCTTTAGGGGCAAAGGTATCACCTGCCGCTAGACTGTGGACTGGTGAAATGGCGGGACTCAAGTCCACTGGGAGACCTGTAAGGACCAGTGTCGACTCCCCAACCACCAAGACTAGGAAGAGTCACTCGGGTGGAGTCCCGCCACGGTCACCGAGTCCCCCGTGGATGGGAGGACGGGACCTATACGCCGTCTAGGCCTTGGATTAGGGCAGTCGGCAAGCCCGCGCGGACGTCGGGTCACCACGCCGAGGCGTTGGGTGCCGACCACTCACCGCGTTTGCCCTCCGAGGCAGCGGGATCGAGCTCTGCCAAAGGAGGCGTTTGAGCGTATCGGCGCGGGAATCGCTCAGCTTCACTGCGGTGGCTGGTTGCGACAGCTTCCGGCACCGGGTTCACCTCGACGAGGTACGGGCCGATGACCGGAGCCGCAGCAGTTCCGCAGAACATGAGGACTCCGACCGCCCGAGTTCTAAGGGCGAAGGGCGTATTGACCGGATGGAGCGGATGTTGGAACTCCTCCTGCAACAGAATCAGAGGCAGGAAGCATCCAGCTCCAGAGGGCACAGGGAGACATCACCATCGTCAGCAGGCAGCCTGAGGCAGCCGGAGGATGAGGACATTTTGGGCCATACACCAGCTACATCGGAGGCCCCTCAGGAAGAGCTCCTCGATGTAGCAACAAAATTTGCATTATCGGAGACAGCGGGACTACCCCTCAACCCCAAACTGGCTGCCACCGTGGACTTCCTGACCAACCATCAGCTCCAGGAGGAGGTCCTGTTGGAAGCCATAAACAGGCACAAAGCCCCAGCGAACTGCAACTCCCTCAACGTGCCCATAGTCAATACGCCAATCTGGGGCAACATCAGCACAGGAATCAGGACCCAGGAGATGAAGCTCCAGCGGATCCTGAAGCTGCTCACTGCTGGGATTACCGCGTTTGCATGGTCGGTGGATGGGGAGGATCTGAGCACGGAGCAGGAAGATGCTCTGGCTCTACTGTGTACCACACAGTATGAGATCAACGCCTTCCGGAAGAGCGTCATCCGACCCACGCTGAACCCGAAATTTGGGGGGTTGTGTAAAGCACCTCCTTCGCCACCACTCAGACAGTTGTTCGGGGAAGACCGCCCGAAGAGGGTCAAGGAGCTGGATGACCATGCCAAAACGGTGGGACTGATGCGGTCACAAATTTCGTCCAGGCAGGCGGCCAAGAAAGGGCCATTTTTCAGGCCACGAGGCCCTGCCATTAGACCGGCAAGAACCTACGCTCCAGCTCCACCTCAATTTCAGCAGCCTCATCAACCGCGGCCTTTTTTAGGGCTAGGCCCCAGCGGCCACCATGGAAGATGCGGACGCCACATCATCAGCCCAACCCTGCACCTCCACGTCCCGCCAAACATGTCAAGGACCGCCGGTAACCATGGAGGTAAGGCGGTCTGGTTTTCATGCGCCTGCGTGCTCAACTTCACATGTTGGTGGGCGACTACGGTTCTTCACGGTGGCATGGGGAACCATCACTTCTGATGAGTTTATCTTACAGAGCATTCAAGGCCATGAGATTGAATTCATCAATGGTAACATCCCTCCATCCCAGCATATGCCAGATCAGAAATTGACACTGTCCAGCAATGAAGCGGCAGTAGGCTATGCTGAAATCTTAAGGCTACAAGGAAAAGGCGTGCTAGAAAGAACTATACACGAACCGATTGAATTTGTATCCAATGTATTCACAAAAACCAAGAAGGATGGAGGGTGTCGGGTTATTATTGATCTGACCCATTTGAATACCTTTGTAACATATATCCATTTCAAAATGGACACATTCGAAACAGCCAAGTTATTGATTCTTGAGGGCTGCTTTATGGCATGCATTAATTTAAAAGATGCATACTATTCAGTATCCATTCGGGAACACCACAGGAAGTTCTTGAAGTTTACCTGGATGGATCAGCTCTGGCAATACAGGGCTTTGCCAAATGGGCTTACCACAGCCCCTAGATTGTTTACTAAATTGCTCAAACCAATTTTGGCTACGCTAAGGAGACAAGGTCATATAGTGATGGCCTATCTGGATGATTTCCTTATCATTGGGAACACCCTGGAATCAGCGGAACTGGCAGTCTCAGCCACTGTGGAAATTTTTCAGGAAATGGGGTTCATTATCCATCCAGATAAATCAAAGTTCTGCCCTTCACAGGTCATGGATTATCTGGGGTTTACGGTGGATTCCAATCGCATGAGGGACACCATACCAACTAACAAAGTTGGAGATGTCACCCAAGTATGCAAGGATCTAGTCTGGGCCAGTATGCCATCAATTAGACAAACTGCTAAGGTGATTGGCAAGATCGTAGCACTTTTTCCAGCTGCCCAATACGGACCTTTGCATTATCAAAATTGGCAGAGAGCCAAGATCTCAGCGTTAAAACTGAACGCTGGACATTTCGATCGACCAATGCAGCTGCCTCTCAAGGCAAAGACTGAGTTACAATGGTGGATTGACAATATTTGTGACTCCTTTAAACCCATCATTTTGCCCAATCCGATGGTATACTTACAAACAGACGCAAGCACCCATGGCTGGGGAACTACGGACAACTACTCTAGTTGTGGGGGCAGATGGGACACCCTTGAATCTACCCTGTTGTTGTCACAAGGGATAAACTATTTGGAGATACTAGGAGCATTTCACGGACTTCGAGCTTACTGTTCTAACCTTACTGACGCTCATGTCCGTCTCCAAATAGATAATACCACTGCGGTGGCATATCTAAACCATATGGGCGGTACCAGGTCAATTTCATGTGTTGAATTGGCAAATACAATTTGGCTCTGGTGTGTTCAACGGAATATTTGGATTTCAGCCACCTATTTACCAGGTGAGCTCAATACAGTGGCGGACACCAGGCCACGCAAGTTCAATGACAACATCGAGTGAATGTTGCATCCTCAAATCTTCACTAAAGTTACAGCCAAATTTGGTGAACCGGATATCGACCTCTTTGCGTCACGGTTGAACCATCAGGTACCAACATACGTTTCGTGGGAACCAGATCCTGGGGCAATGGCGATGGATGCGTTCTCGCTGGACTGGGGGAAATGGTTTTTCTATGCATTTCCTCCATTTTGCCTCATCAGTCGGGTATTGCGGGAAATCCAGACAGATGCTGCTAAGGGCATCCTTATCATACCCGACTGGCCGAGTCAGCCATGGTATCTGGTGGTCCTTGATATGATCAGTCAACCTTGGGTCCTCTTAGAGGGTTGCCCACAATTGGTAACAAACCCTGTGTCAGGGGAACCACATCCCTGCCACAGTTATCTAAACTTGTTGGCTTGCAGGTTCTGAACAGGCCATTACTGCGGTATGGCCTATCATCTAGAACCATGGATACCATCGGAGCGTCATGCCGGGAGTCCACCAGGCGGCAATACCTCTCACACATCCGGAAATGGGTAACCTACTGCGGCCGCTCCCACATTGCATACGACGCTGTAACCGTAACCGACGTATTGGAATTCCTGGCGGGGTTGCACCATGATGAACATCTGAGCTACAGTGCCATCAACAGCGCCAGGAGTGCGCTGTCATTCTACCTCAATATTGAGGTAGGATCCAACAGGCTGGTGTCCAGACTCATGCGGGGAATATTCAATTCCAATCCGCCTAGACCACGTTATAACATCACCTGGGATATCGGGAAGGTATTAACCCTGCTCAGGACGTGGTCGCCCATGGAGGGGCTTGAGCTGGACAAACTCACCCTGAAGCTGGTGATGTTACTGGCACTGACTTCAGTGCAGAGGGTACAGACACTCCACAAGGTCCGGATCGACAGGATGATCTCTACCCCTGCGGAAGTAATCTTCTTCATAGATGAATTACTCAAGCAGGATAGACCTGGGTTCACAGGGCTGCAGCTGAAGTTCCTGGCATACCCCGCAGATGCAAGGCTATGTTTAGCCGCCCATATCCGTCACTATGTGAAAGTGACGAGAAAACTGAGGGGAATGGAGAAATACTTGCTCATCACCCACAAGAAACCTCACCATAGAGTGACGGTCCAGACGATATCCAGGTGGCTCAGGATCGTCTTGGGTAAGTCAGGTATTGACACTAATGTCTTCAAATCCCATTCCACCAGGGCTGCATCAACGTCGGCGGCAAGGGTCATGGAGGTGCCCATGGACCATATTCTTGCCACAGCAGGATGGCGAACGAAGCCACCTTCCAGCGGTTCTACAATAAACCTGTTGCCGCTCCTCTACAGTTCGCGGAGGCCGTGCTGAATGCAGGTCAAGAACGTGGAGATGTCCCCGAGTGAGGGTTTTTTTCTTTTGTTGTTAACAAATATTGTTATTATTTTTCAGTACAAGCATTCTGGGAAGTTGATTACTCCTATCCATCCTTATAAGTGGTGTGTGACAGCATGGACGTGGTCCAGGGCATGGAATCACAGAGCTTTGAAGTCTTCACGAAGTCACTCACGTGACTCCGAAATGAAATAGTAAGATTAAACGAGAACTTACCAGTTCGAAGGTTGATCTTTATTTTATGAGGAGTTGCGATGAGGGATTTCGTGCCCTCCGCTCCCAACCCTCGATCATAAATCAACTGGTAATTAGAGTCTCTTCAATCTTACTATACCAAGTCATTTCTCTGTTGTTGTTTCTGTGATTCCACACCGCTACTTTGAAGAATGTCGCGCATGCGTGCTGGCGGGTTCTTCACGAAATCCCTCATCGCAACTCCTCATAAAATAAAGATCAACCTTCGAACTGGTAAGTTCTTGTTTAATCTTACTATTTTCTATGTTTCTATGTTTCTATGTTTCTAGTCAAGAATCTATCTATCTCTGCCTTAAATATATCCATTGATTGGTTTCCTATTGCCCACAGTTGGAGCTTTTACCTGCATTTCCACTATCTCTCACTCATCTGCCCTCACCCCGTTTTAAAAAAAACCTTACACCATTTAAAAATGCGCTCAGTATTTTCTCTGGTTCTCAGGCAATGGTTCAGGATTTGTTTAGTTTGTTAGTTTATTATTATTACCACATGTACCAAGTAACTGGGAAAAACTTGCATGCTTTGCTTTGGTTGCAGGGCGGCACAGTGCTGCAGCGGCAGAGTTGCTTCCTTACAGCGCCAAAGACCTGTGTTCAATCCTGACTACTGCCGCTGCTTGTATGAAGTTTGCACATTCTCCCCGTGATCTGCGGGGGTTTTCGCCTGGATCTCCAGTTTCCTCCCAAATTCCAAAGACATACAGGTTTGTAGGTTAATTGGCTTGGTATAATTGTAAATTGTTCCTAGTGTGCAGGGATCGTTGGTCAGTGTGGACCCAGTGGGCCAAAGGGCCCGTTTCCACGCTATATCTCTAAATTAAACTAAACTGCTGCAGCTGAGTCCTTCCACATCTTTTTGTGTTCCACAATCAAACATATGGAATCTTTTTTATTTTCTTCAAACGATCACTATCTGCTTATGAGGTCTGTTGTCAAAATATTGTCTGATGTTGTTGGAAAAAGTTCAAACTTTGAAAGAAACCAAATATGAGGATGTTGTTGAAAAACAATTGTTGTTTACAATTTCAATTATAAATGAATAGTCCCTTATTCTGTAGTAACACTTCTTGTTTGTGACTCTCCCACATGTGGAAACATAGATTAATTGGTATACCGTACAGAAATATGCTGTTCTGCACAATTTGTCCACATCAACCAAGATGCCAATCTTTACTAGTCCTATTTGCTTGCTTTTGGCCCATATCCTCTGTCCTATCCATACACCTGCCCAAATACCTTTAAAATTTAAAATACCTTTAAAACAATGTAATTGTACCCATCTTCACCACTTCCTCTGGCAGCTTGTTTCATATTTCCACCATCCTCTCTTTCAGATTCTCTTTAAATAATTCCTCTCATACCTTAAACCTGTGCCCTCTAGTTCTACTCTCCCCTATCCTCATTGCTCATGACAAATCTAAAATAACCTGCTCTCATGTAGGTTCCATAATATACTGTTATAAAAAAAAGCAATTCCCAAGACACTCTGTAAATTCTTCATCTTTGATATCCTTACCATTTTTGTACAACCATTCAATATGTAGATTAAAACTTGATATTTACATGGCGTTTTAAAAAATGGTGCTGAACAGCAGATATGTTATGAAGAAGGGTCTCGACCCGAAACGTCGCCTATCTCCTTCGCTCCTTAGATGCTGCTGCACCCGCTGAGTTTCTCCAGTTTTTTGTGTAACCCCACAGCAGATATGTTATGTCTGTCCATCCTCCTTAATATCGATGGCTGTAGTCTCCTTGAAGCATTTGACCAGCAGGATCTCCTTAGCAACATTATGTTAACTGACCTTTATGTACAAGCAATTTACAAGTTAATTCATGTTCTGTCTAATTCTGGTCAATTAACATTTTCTTATTGCTTACCAACCTTGCTTGCATCCCTTTATAATAAATGTTCAATGATGCTTATTACAGGAGAGATATATCCATTCACTTATCTCAACAAACCGGGAAGAAAAATAAACTGCTAATTGAACCAGTTGACTGTTGTAAGAGGCAAAATGACACGAGGAGCAATAACACCTTGAATCGTGATATACAGTAGAATAGAATAGTTTCTTTATTGTCATTGTAACATGAACCATGTGCAACAAAATTTAAAACTGTCAGCCAGTCAGTGCAACATTCAAACCATAACAGTTAACAATACATGCAAGGTGAAATATTAAAAAAGATGATAAACAACTAAAATAAATATGAAATATAAAAACAGCATGCATAAACACCCAACCCTACATCCTTCTGTCGATTTCACAGTGTACCAACCACAGTCCCTTATTCCCCGCGTTCCTTAGCGGCTACATTTAGTGCCTTTATAGCAGTGGGGTAAAACTTATAGATCAGCCTTACTTCTACAGTTTCCTCCCAATCTCCAAAGACATGCAGGTTTGTAGGTTACACAAAAAGCTGGAGAAACTCAGCGGGTGCAGCAGCATCTAAGGAGCGAAGGAGATAGGCGACGTTTCGGGTCGAGACCCTTCTTCAGACTGGTCAGGGATCAGGGAAACGAGAGATATAAACAGTGATGTGGAGAGATAAAGAACAATGAATGAAAGATATGCAAAAAAGTATTGGTGATAAAGGAAACAGGCCATTGTAAGCTGTTTGTGGTGTGAAAATGAGAAGCTAGTGCAACTGGGGGGGGAGATGGAGAAGGAATGTCAGGGCCCGAGGGCTGAGGGAGAGGTGGGGAGGAGGCAGTCTGGGTTAGCAGAAGTGAGAAAATTCAATGTTTAAGCCCAGAGGATGCAGACTCCCCAAGCGGAATATGAGGTGCTGTTCCTCCAACTTGGAGGGAGACAGATAGTCCTCCGCCAGTTTCACCACCTCCAATGTGACCCCTCCACTCACCACATCTTCCCATCCCCCCCCCGTTTGCCTTCCGCAAAGACCGCTCCCTCCGCAACTCCCTTGTCAATTCTTCCCTGCCCTCCCGCTCCACTCCTTCCCCGGGCACTTTCCCTTGCAACCGCAAGAGATGCTACACTTGTCCCATCACCTCCCCCATCCACTCCTTTCAGGGACCCAAGCAGTCATTCCAAGTCCGACAGAGGTTCACCTGCACCTCCTCCAACCTCATCTACTGCATCCGTTGGTCCAGATGCCAGCTGATCTACATCGGTGAGACCAAGCGGAGGCTGGGCGATCGTTTCGCCGAACACCTCCGTTCGGTCCGCAATAACCAACCCGACCTCCCGGTGGCTCAGCACTTCAACTCCCCCTCCCACTCTGTATCCGACCTCTCGGTCCTGGGCCTCCTCCACGGCCAAAATGAGCAACACCGCAAGTTTGTGTAACCCTCGATTCTCCAGCATCTGCAGTTCCTTCTTTAACACAACAGGTTTGTAGGTTAATTGGATTGGTATAATTGTAAATTGTCCCTAGTGTGCATCTAAAGTATGCTATCCATAAAATGATACTATAGATGAGTAAAATTATTCTGTGTGAGAGAGAACAAATTGCATCAACACAGTGAGATGGGGGGGGGGGGGGGGGGGTATAGAAGTCTGATGATATTGCTTTGCTATTATTATAATTCTAAAAAAGTAAAAGTGCTGAAAATGAAGATGAAGAGAATGAGCGTTAGAAAAGAGGTATAAGGTGGAATCAGAATCAGTTTCCACTGGTGAAGAGACTAGGACCAGAGTCCACAGCCTCAGAAATGAAGGACATTCCTTTAGGAAGGAGATGAGGAGGAGTTTCTAATTCCCTTACTCAGAGGGTGGTGAATCTGTGGAATTCATTGGCATAGAAAGCTGTGGAGGCCAAGTCATTGGATAATTTTAAGGCAGAAGTAGATAGATTTTACTTTGGAGTCGCGTGAGTGATTCCGTGACGAACCCCGCCAGTTTGCATGCGCATCAGGTACGTCAGCCGCATTGGCGCAAGCACCAGACTGGCAGGGCAGCGCTCCTGCCGGCAGTAAGTTAAACCTAGAAGGCAATTTATTTATTTTTACTTACCAGGGTTTTTGTTCCAGCAGGAGCCTCTCTTCACAGAGGTTTCCTGCCAGGTTGCAGAGCCCAACGAGTGAGCCGGCTATGGGCTGTGGGGAAACCCCGGTCTGACCACGGAAGCGGATAGCCGGTAAAAGATCGGGTTTTGCGATAAGCAGCCGCTGACAAAGCAGTCAGTGGCTTCCAGCCTGCGGGGGATGCCGTGCAGTGGCAAGCAAATAACGCCAGAGTCGCTGACAGTGCGGTCAATGGCTCACAGACACGTTGGTCCCCAGGCATGGAGTAAAATTGGTGGAGGAGAGAACTCGTTCAGCCCTATTGGACTCAGGTGAGTCGGGCTGCAAGGGTTCCTCTCTGATAATAAAGGTATTTTTTGTATGTATGCTGTAGTACTTTTAACCCTTCACAGGTGAAGCTCTACACTACAAAATTAAATTAGCGAGACTACTCTGTAATAGCGCGAGCCTATGAGGCATGCCGCGCCAACAGCGCCTGGGACAGGGCTGTTTCATGTGTGAAAGCACCGGCCTACGAGAGAGCCGCGCCAGCAGCGCCTGGGACAGGGCTGTTTCATGTATGAAAGTACCGGCCTACGAGA
This sequence comes from Raja brachyura, assembly GCA_963514005.1. The sequence goes on along the minus strand of OY740802.1, from coordinate 43,407,920 downwards.
GTGCCGCGCCAACAGCGCCTGGGACAGGGCTGTTTCATGTGAAAAAGCGTTGGCCTCTAAGAGATGCGGCGCCGGCAACGCCTGGGACAGGGTTGCTCAAGGTCTAACATACGTCTGCTAGGCCCACGGATTCGGGGGAAGATTCCCCACTGCGGCTGGATAACGTGTTTGAATGACTATCCCAAATGCAACAACTATTGCATACAGTGCTCTAACAGGGCACACTCCAGCAGAATGAGTGTCAGTGCCACCCTGAACAAAAGGCGCCAGCAGCACCTAGTAGAGGGCTGCTTGATAGCACCCTCATGGATAATGAGGCGCGTGCCATGGGTCAGCTTAGTTCTGACCATGACCCTGATGGTGAGGTTGAGCCAGCTGAAGAACAATATTCAGTTAGGGAACCACTATAGCTGCAGCAAACGGGAACCACTGCTCTGTCGGGTCAGCCCTGGGTATCAAGTTGTAAAAGAGATCTTGACTCAAGTTCTCCCACTATATGCAGTTTGGATATTAAAAATGTGTTAACAATACTTCACCAGGGGGTTCCCGCTGCATCCTTGGTTATGACACTAGTATCAGCACAATGAGGGCAAACATTGCAAACGCTGTGGCTAGATAGGATGGAATTGGCTGCACGTGCCATTACATTTTACATTTCTGATCTACACAAACAGAGCAGACCAGGGGTGGGGATTTGCCAGATGTTTCCATCTCTGCAGGCCGCGCCAGCAGCGCCAGTTGACAGGGCTGCTTCATGTCTCCCTCTTGGAGGCGTGTCAGAGGTACCCTTTCCTCACAACAAAGTTGCCATCCCAGCAAAACTTTCCATCCTGGTACAGGTCCAATGTGGCCGCATCAGCGCAGATATCCAGCGGCCTGCGGCAGCGCTTGTTTAGGGCTGCCTACAAATCGCCCTCTCTGAGGAGGGGAGTGCGAAAGGTCAAGATGTAACTGACTCCAGGCTCTAAAGCGGTCGATGGAACATACTGGAGCACATATGTGCCGGCAGTGAAAAGCGGGAACAGGGAGATATGGGAGCCAGCCGCCGAATCTTTTATTCAAGTAAGGCCTAGTCAAAAGGGGAAAAAACTTGGCTGACAGATCAATTAAGGCCAACGGCGGGCAAGGGTTCATCGTTTCAGAACGCACCCCAGGTGGTCATCGGCAATAAGCGGTTCACTGGAGCTGGGGGCAGCATGACAACTGGACAGACGTTCCACGCACCCTACCAGACCTACTCAACAAGGTGTGTCTGGCACTTCTGAAACATGGGTAAGTGGACCACTCCCAAGTGGTAATATTTACACTTGTTTGTACAACACACAAAGGTTAAAAATATCTGCTTAGAGGCACAGTACTAGCATTCCAAGCAAGTTTTGGGATTATGGCCAGGATTGTCTTTTAAGACAGACTCGGAAATCAGGTCAGAGTTATCGTGCAAAGTACCCATGGAATAATGCAGGAGTGGGCTGTTCATTATGAAAAATGGAGTGTGTCAGATAACTCACATATGACCTTTCCGAATATGAAAACTTCTTTACTGAGAAACAATGGATTCATAAGGGTCTCAAAGATCCATTCTATGCAGTTCCCATTAAAGAGGATATCAAAGACAATATAACTGTACTAATAACAGTAAAACATTGTTAAAATGGATAAACTGTTTGTTGTTATATTTACCTTTAACTATTAATTAGCCTATGACTCTGCCCTGTGGCAAGAGATTGGAGTTAAAAACAACCTGTTATGAAACTGACTTCTATTCATCAAGAGTAATTGGCAATATAGTAGCTGTGTTTCAGCTGTGCAAATCGGGGAACTGATATCGTGCAAAGTAGCGACCTCTCAAAGGACATGTAGATCATTGTTAACAACCTTATGCTATTTTCAGCTGAAGCTACCTCAGTCACAATGATGAACAAACAGTATTCAGTGATTGCTCCAGTAGTTTGGTTGGTCAAATTCAGCTATTACAAGCTGATGCTAAGAGCTCTAAGGTGAGAAGTTCTGAATACCATCTCTAGTTGGAGGTAGAGGAGATTTGCATGAGTTGCCAATTCTTTAGTTGTTGATATCAACTAAATATATACACTAGATGCACCCCATGGGTAAAGGGCTATTGAGCGAATATACATAATCTACATGCTCAAATTCAAGTTGCTACGCTACGGTGGTGGCATATGTTAATCACATGGAAATCAAGTAAAAGTATCCAGTAACAATTTACCTAATCTCCTCTGCCACTAATGTATCATCAAGTTTAGATCGATGACAACACAGAATAGGTATCAGATCTCAAAGTATTATGAAAGTATGGTTGAATAGTACATCGAATATCGACCTGTTGGTTTCATGTTTATTCACTACTTGCAAAAATATGTGGCAAAACAGTGCGGAGAATACATTCTCGCTACAAAAAGGAGGAATGTTTATTTTATGTCTGACTGGCTAAGCAGCCATGTTGCCTGCTTCATCAGGCATAATAATACAACCATATACGGTTATTCTAAAAAAACAAAAATTATGCTGGTTCAAACTGTGGTTCGGGAAACCGGCCCCTGCATAACAAAACAGTTATTGACTTACACATTCTGAATGGACTGCCTTATGGCTCAGGTTGTCGCATCAATCCATGAATGTGCTCACTGCAGAGTGCGGGGATAGCAGCAAAAAAGCTGTACATTCCTATTGAGGGGATCGGAAGCAGTTGTTGAATGTTAATGTTACATTTAATATGATACAGCTTACTGATGTCTTCCAGTTCATTCTTACATGGGCTTTGGCAGGGTTTAGGATCATATTTCGGATACCCCATGGACTCGCGTCTATGTGGGAGGGCAGGCTTGCTATATTATAACAAGGCCACCAGAATCCTAAGAAGTGTGGAATCAGCATTGTTTATTAAGCGACAAACAACCACACAAGGAAAGGTCGGTTCAGACTATTACAAGGTGGCTGCAGCAGGTTCTGGTTTATGCAGGTATTACACTGACGATTTTCATCTCATTCCATCAGGGGAGCATCAACATCAGCGGCCAGGGCAATGGACATTGCCATCGACCATATACTCGCGACCGCAGGATGGTCAACTGAATCGATTAAAAACATTTTGTTTTTACCATTGGCCAGTTGCTGACCTGGGCTATTTGCGCATTCTGTTTTGCATCCACTTTAGCCTCCCCTGAGATAGAGGGGTTGCTATTGATTTATTTATTAACGCAAACCATTAACACATTTGAATCAATATCACGCTTAATGCATTTTTGATTATTCACTCATCCTAAGTCAATCGATGCAGTGAGACGCCGGGATTTGAATCTGCGGCATGAAATCACAGGGCTTTGAACCCTTCATGGAATCACTCACGTGACTCCGAAGTAAAATAGAAAGATTAAACGCGAACTTAGCAGTTTGAAGTTTGATCTTTTTTTAATGAGGAGTTATGTTGGTGATTACGTGCCCTCCACGCCCAACCCTCTCTCACAAAGGTCATCTGGTAGTTCTCAAGTTGCTAATCTTACTGTGTTAACTTCGATTTTTGTTATCTGTGATTTCATACCGCTGCTTTGAAGATTGACGCGCATGCGAACTGGTGGGGTTCTTCACGTAATCACCAACGTAACTCCTCATAAAATGAAGATCAAACATCAAACTGGTAAGCTCATTTAATCTTACTGTTCTTGACTAGTGTGTCGGGGGTTATGGGGAGAAGGCAGGAGAATGGGGTTCGGAGGGAGAGATAGATCAGCCTTGATTGATTGGCGGAGTAGATTTGATGGGCTCTCATAGAGTTAATGGTGAGTTAGCATGTTGCAGTGTCCACAGAGTCAAGTATCCTGACATCCTCTCTGGTTCCGAAATTTACTCCAACCAACTAAACCTGAAAATGTTTGTACAATTTACCCTACACTTTTAACTTTAGACTTTAGAGATACTGCACGGTAACCGGCTCTTTGGTCCTCCGAGTCTGTGCTGCCCAATGATCACCCCGTACACTAGCACTATCCTACACACCAGGGACAACGTACATTTGTACTGAAACCAATTAACCTGGAAACCGTTATGTCTTTGGAGTGTTGGGGAAACTGGAACAGCCAGAGAAAACTCATGCGGTCACAGAGAGAACGTACAAACTCTATACAGACAGACATCCGTAGTCAGGAATGAACCCTTGTCTCTGGTCTTGTAAAGCAGCAACTCTACCATTGTGTCACCGCACCGCCCCATTTAAAACACCATTTATAGATGTGCTTATTAGTTTGTTATTGAGGAATAAATAGGTTCTTGGTTGTTCTCACGCAATCCTTCAGGATTAGACACAAAAGTAAAAGCTCTGTCCCGCTGCATGAGGTCATTCAAGAGGTCGCCCGAGTTTGCCCTGATTCAAACTCGGAGATTTACAGTAATGGCCGCTCGTAGGTACTCTGGGCTCTCGTAGACATTTTTTAACATGTTGAAAAATCTTCACGAGTCTTCCCCAGCTTACTGGGTTTCCCGAGTACCTGCTGTTAGCGTTACGAGCCGCGAAGAGACGTCCCCGAGCTCTGACATACCCGCTACATACATTCTACATGCTTCCACAAGTTTTTTTTCGAAACTCGGGATAGCTCGTACAGTGGGACAGGGCTATAACTCAGCAGGACAGGCAGCATCTCTGGAGAGAAGGAATAGGTGACGTTTTGGGTCGAGACCCTTCTTCAGACTCAGCAGCATCTGTGGAGAGAAGGAATGGGTTGTATTTGCAGTTGCATGGGAAAGTACCTGGGGAAGGGGTGGTTTGGATGGGAAGGGATGAGTGAACCAAAGAGATGAGGAGGGAGCAACCTCGGCAGAAAGTGGAAAAGGGTTTTAGGTAACTAACGTACAAACAAGGGTTACACAAAAAGCTGGAGAAACTCAGCGGGTGCTGAAGCATCTAAGGAGTGAAGGAGATAGGCGACGTTTTGGGTCGAGACCCTTCTTCGTCTGAAGAAGGGTCTCGACCCGAAACGTCGCCTATCTCCTTCACTCCTTAGATGCTGCAGCACCCGCTGAGTTTCTCCAGCTTTTTGTGTAACCCTCGATTCTCCAGCATCTGCAGTTCCTTCTTTAACGTATAAACAACCTCCCTTTGTTATTTTCACTTTCCCTTCCACCATTCGCCCCCCCCCCCCCCCCCCGGCCAAACCTACTTCCTGCTGTATTCATTCAAATGGCCACATTTAGCACATCTTCTATCCATTCCGCTTTATCGCGCACCTTTTGCCCTTGCAGTTTTTGTCTTTGTCCAACTATCTCCTACACAAACGACAATGCTCACCTGTATCCACTTATCACTGGCCAGACTGTCTCGTTCTCTAATCTCTCTTTCTGCTTTCTTCCCCACTAATGAGATCAGTGTGAAGAAGGGTCCCGACACACAATGTTGCCCATCCATGCTCTCCTGAGATGCAGTCTGACAAGCACTTTGTGTCTTTTTTTGTAAACTAGCATCTGCAGTTCCTTTTATGAACATTAGTTGGTTGAGGTCCCTTGCAATATTTCAATGTCATTTCAGATGAATGTCATTTCAGATAGTCACTGTTCCAGCTTTCATGATATTGCTCAGGCTTTGCATTTCTAAACTGTGCGTCCACACCTCTCCAGAGATGCTGCCTGTCCCACTGAGTTACTCCAGCATTTTCTGTGCACCCTCACTACTGGATGTGATTCTCTGCCTGAATTAGTGTCAAAGGTTTGTTTTCTCTTGAGAAATGACTCAAGGTTTAAGTCAAAATTGGTAACATGTATTGAAAGATCTTCAGTTAAATAATACCTTCTGTTCATTACGAGGATAGACACAAAAAGCTGGAGTAACTCAACGGGTGAGGCAGCATCTCTGGAGAAATGGAATAGGTGATGTTTTGGGTCGAGACCCTTCTTCAGACTTTGTACCAATCTGAAGAAGGATCTCGACCTGAAATGTAAGTAAGTAATTTTTATTTATATAGCACTTTTAAATCAAATCGAGTTGAAGCCAAAGTGCTTTACAGAGAAAAAGAAAATAGATTACCATACATCCAGATAAAATTAAAATGAAGAAAAAAGACACAATACACCATAGGCTTAAACATGAACAATCCCCCACAGCAGAATCCACACTTTCCACTGTGAGGGAAGGCACCAAGAAGTCCAGTCCTCCTCCTCCTCCTAGGCCACCCGAGGTCGGGGCCTATTTGAGGCCTCCGCAGCCAGTCGCCGATGTTGTAGGCCCACCTGCCAGGAAGATAGAACACCGGCGTCAGGTGAAAAGTCCTCAGTGGCATGGAGATGTCTGGAGCGGCCGCTCCCTCCCCGGACACCGCGGCACCCGAAGTCCTCATTGCCGCGCTGGTTTGGAGCTCCAACTCTGGCGATCTCGAATCCCAGGCTCCGCGGTGTTTTAAATCCAGCGCCGCCCGCAGCCACAGCTCCTCGATGTTGGAGTCGGCGGTCACCACACTACAGAGCTTACCGCACGGCGACCCGGTAAGGCATCGCCCGCTCCGTGTCGGTATCCCAGCGCTGAGCCGCCGCCGCCGAAGCTGTTGTCCTGGCCGGTCCCGGCAGGAAACGCCGCTCCAGTCTGATGGTAGGCCGCACGGAGAGGACGAAGATGCGATTCGAAGGAGAACCGCAGAAATAAAGTTTCCCCCTTCCCCTCCCCCCATCCACCACATAAAAGAAGACCTACAACAAACATTTGGATCTAACAGGACTAAAATAAAAATAACAATGGGTGAAAGGACGGACTGCAGGCAGAGCTGCCACACACAACGGCGCCCCCCTCCTGCAGTAACCTGTTCCTTTTCTCCAGAGATGCTGTCTGAACCATTGAGTTACTCCAGCTTTTTGTGTCTTTCTTCGGTTTAACTAGCATCTGGTAGTTCCATTCAGTACTTCTTTATATTTGAGTTACCACTGGTCATGCTATCATATCATTCCTGAGTTATTGGGATTATCAATGCTAAAAGATAACCATATGAATCATGTCCATAAAGTTCTGAGAGTTATGATACCACTATTTGAAACCCTATTGGAACAGGAAGAACAGTGATAATAATCCAATATTGAAATGTTTTCTTCTGTGGGAAGTCAAAATCAACAAACTTGCTGGTCCATTCTGGTCTCCTGAGAATGCCTGATTCTAATTACGTTTCATATGTTGTGTACGTAGATGTGATTTCAGTATGCGGAGAGCCACGGGAGTCATGGGGCCAGGTAGGAAAAATAGATCATTCATCAGCAGGAGGCAAGACATTTGGTTTTATTGTTTTTTTTAAAAAAAGGATACTTTAAAGCTCCAAGAAAAAGCAATGTAGTCTGCAACTGAATGTTTCCTCAAAATATACGGATCGAGTGTGCCCTTCCATGATATCGTTAACCATTCCAATGCCACAGTTCAGGAGCTATCCCAATCTCTCTGGACTATCATGGATGGGATGTATTGAAAACTAATTTTGCAATACCTAATCTAAATAATAACGCAGTTTCTTCCCACCTGAACCTGTGTTTCCACTGTATGACTCCATTGCTGTATGAATGTTGTTTAATGCATCCAGGTGTGTGGAAACATCTTTACTTTTTCACTCATTGCTTTTGCAATGAAGTTTGCTTTCTTAATCCCTTGTTGGACAAGCACAAGAACGATACTTGCTAAGGTTTGCCTGAGAGCTGGGAGTGCAGTGTCCATTATTGGGTGGGGGAGTGGTGTAGGTCAGAAAATAAATACAAGAGGTGATTTTCTTTGTATGAGGAGAATGTGTAGGGAGGGATGTATCGTTTAGAAATACAGCACGGAAACAGGCCCTTCAGCCCACTGAGTCCGCACCAACCAGCGATCCCTGCACATTAACACGATCCCACACACACTAGTGACAATTTACATTTATACAAAGCCAATTAATCTACAAACCTGTATGCCTTTGGAGTGTTGGGGGAAACTGAATATCTCGGGGAAAACTCACGCAGCAGTTGAATTGCTGCCTTACAGTGCCCGAGACCTGGGCTCGATCTCAAATACGGGTGCTGTCTGTATGGAGTTTGTACATTCTCCCCATTACCAGCGTGGATTTTCTCCGAGTGCGGTCTCCTTCCACACTACAAGGACGTACTGGTTTATAGGTAAATTTTCTGGGTATAAATGTAAATTGTCCCAAGTGTGTGGAGGACAGTGTAAATGTGCGGGGATCGCTGGTCAGCGTGAACATCAATGTGAAACAGACACACACCGTGATGAACAGGAAGGTTGGCGCTGTAATTAAGACGGTGAAAGCACAGTGTTCGGGAAGGGTCACGTAAGTCCATTAAAAGAAGGGGGTGGGAGGGGGGAAAGGGGGGAGAGGGGGAGAAGGGGGGAGGAGGAGTGGAGACAACTTTTAAGAAGCCAAAGATACACGGCTGTGAAGCTCTGCGGACATTAACATTACCGGGCGGTTATCCTTGGTTCTGAAAACTACTGCTTACATTTTCTTTCCCAATGAACCAATGAAATTCACCGGTCAGCACTGGCTGCAACCTACGAGAACCTTTGACCTCCTGGCAACCCACTAGAACCTCCTGACGACCATCCATGGCGCGGGAATTCTCGCTACTCTCCATGGCAGCTTTATTCTGGTTGCCGCTAACTTTTCAACTTGTTGAAAAATTCGCATTGACCATAATGAGGCCGCAACTAGCTTGCAGAATGCGGGAACTCCTCTCAACCATGAAAGCGACTACCCGGCAACCACCCGCGAACATGTGGCGACCGCATAGTCTCCTGCAGTCGCCTGAAAAGTCACCTAAGTGGGACAGGCCCATAAGCTAAAAAACGTTTGATGACTTCCCCATTGATTTTCCTATAAACTCACATTAAACAGTTGTAATTGCTCTAGGACTGTGCATGCATGGATTAAAAACCTCAGGGCTCAGCTCTGAAAGGGGAGCCACCCAGCAATTCAGTGTACACAGAGAAGGGATCAGATCCATGAATTCAACTTGTTTTCATTGAAGAGGCAGCAAGGTGGAGTGGCGGTAGAATTGCTGCCTTACAGCACCAGAGACCCGGGCTCAATCCTGACTACGGGTGCTTTTCTGTACGGAATTTGTAGTTCTCCCTGTGACCTGCATGGGCTTTCTTAGAGATCTTTGGTTTCCAAAGACATACAGATTTTTAGGTTAATTGGCTTGACATGAATGTAAAAATGTAAGATTGTCCCTAGTGTGTGTAGGGTAGTGTTAATGTGCGGGGATTGCTGGTCCTCACAGGCTCGGTGAGCCAAGGGGCCTGTTTCTGCACTGTATCCCTGAACTAAACTAAACTCAACTAAAAGGGGTAGCATTTTACCTGACAAGACACCATGGGCTTGTCATCATACTCAAATGAAGTGCGAAGGGAGAAGGTAGCAATTGAACACAGTTCCAGGACTCAGGCATCACGGGCTTAAGCCCAGTCAAGAAATGTTTGACATCTAATCAAGGGGTCGCCCATGTCCCATTGGGGAACACCAGTGTAATGGTTTGTTAACCAATGCACTGGTAACTCCAAACGGTACAGGTATTCATCCACAACGGACACTTCATACACACCCACCGCAGCACGCACAGTCCACTGTCTGTTGTGGAGAGAGGACAGGACTGCTGCCACATAGACAGCAAATGGTGTTGCCTCATCTGGCTCCAGTGGTGAACACAAGTGATGTGGCCTTAGTATCTGAACCAGTGAACCATGAGAGGGGTGGGGGTGGAAACTTAAGATGGCCTACCAATCTCACCACATTCGCTGTCTTGAGCTCTGACATATCTCCCAACAAACAGCAGCCGTAGTCAGTATCGAACCTGGGCTCCGGCGCTGTAAAGCAGCAACTCTACCTCATGCAGTGGAACATTCTGCAGCACGGCACACAATGCAGGCAGGGACCAGTACGGCTCCTGGGACCTCCTGGACAATGTTATCACTATTTCTGCCGCTATTTTCTTCAAATAATCGATTTAATGGCAGATAAAAGAAATGTTTCACTTTAAAGGTGCCCACAATAATGACAAAAACCTTTCTCTAATTAAATAACATCTAGCTCCACAATATTCCTCAAGTCTTCAGAGACACCTCCATCTGGCCTGGGTTATCTCATCTGGAGCACGAGCAGTTTTGTTGCACAAGGCAGTTTGATCCTCTGCCCTTACTGAGGATTATTGCATGGTTTTCCATGAAACCCTCGGTGCTAACAGTGGTGCAGTCCTGTGGAGTATTTTTGCTTGTGTTTCATGACAAATACTTGCTATGCATTAGAACTCAGCATGAAGTGGGCAGGCAGAATAATACAGGTAATTCCAGGAGCCATTGTGATGGGTCTGACATCATTTCCTTGCTTTATTTTGGAATCCATCAAGTACACCATTGAATAGTATTAATTCTGTGTTTTACAGAAGCAGATTGCTTTACTTCTGTTCCAGGCCAGACTGTAAACAGAAGAAATGAGGGTGTTTGCGGTTTCCCAGCCAATTTTCAAGCAAGCCTGCAACGAACAAGTTTCATTGCCTGAAGATCGACACAGAGTCGCGCCTGCCCTCGGGTGGGCGGGCGTGACTCACGTTGCAGTGGCCCCTACAGGCTGTCTGTCTTTTTTTTTTGTCTAGTTAAATATAGTTGTCCGTGTTTATTTTTGTATTGTCTCTAACTGTGTATATGTGGGGAGGGAGGGGGAAACGTTTAAATCTCTTCCCTGCACGGGAGACCCGACTTTTTCCCTGTCGGGTCTCCGTTGTCGTTGGGGCCTAGCACCGTGGAGCAGCCTCCGACCGGGACAACCTGGGGGCTCCAGTCACGGAGCCTGTGGAGCTGCGGACTCACTGTCGTGGGGCTGGCCGGCCTCGGAGCGTGGGGAGCGGTGGTGGCTCGCCGCTGCGGCCCACCTCCGGAGCTCCAGCTCCAGCTGCAGACCGGTGGACTGTCGGGATAACGGGAGCTCGCGGGTCCGGGTGAGAAACCGCTCTCCGAAGCTCCCGCAACACAGCTTCTCCAGCCCATGTGGCGGGGTTGGAGTGACCCAGAGCAGAGCCGTACATCGCCCGGCGCGGCTATAATGGCCGCGGGACATTCCAGCGCCCGCCGGGGGCTCCAACGTTATGACTTTTGGGCCTAGAGCGGGGCCGTACATCGCCCGGTGCGGCCTCAATGGCCGAGGGACTTAACAACGCCCACCTGGGGCTTCGACCTCGGGAGAGAACTGGTGCGGGGGAGAGAGAAGACTTTGTCTTCCATCACAGTGAGGAGGAGATTCACTGTGATGGATGTTTGTGTGAATTGAATTGTTTGTGTTTTTTTAATGAATTGTTCTGTTTGTTTGTATGGCTTGTAGAAACGGAGTTTCGTTCGAGCCTCTCTGAGGTTCGAATGACAAATAATAAAATCAAATCAAATCAAAATGCTGGAGTACTGAGCTGAGCCTGAAGAAGGGTCTCAAACTGAAACATCACCCATTCCTTCTCACCAGAGATGCTGCCTGTCCTGCTGAGTTAATCCAGCATTTTGTGTCTACCTTTGATGTAAACCAGCATCTGCAGTTCCTTCCTACACAGTTACAATGCCAAGCGGTACAATGGGAAGATCTGTGTACCTTCTGTTATCAATGCTGATTGATGCCACTTTCACTTGGATCAGCAAGATATATCAACAGATGCTCCAACAGTGCTGTAGGGTCATGTGAATTTTAGTCAATGGGCTGGATACATGGTGGAGCATAGAATTTATGAGAGAACTGCTTGAGAATGTTTGAATCTGAAGCCAAGCTCAATATAACCACCTTCTGGCAAGACCAGATCTGCACAGGCACCATGATAATGAATGTCCTCTTGTTTGAATCTTCCCTACTCTCAATGGGAAAAGCTTATCCACATCAACTCTGTCTATCCCTCTCATCATTTTAAAGACCTCAATCAAGTCCCCCCTTAACCTTCTGTGCTCCAAAGAATAAAGACCTAACTTGTTCAACCTTTCACTGTAACTTAGTTGCTGGAACCCGGGCAACATTCTAGTAAATCTCCTCTGTACTCTCTCTATTTTGTTGACATCCTTCCTATAATTAGGCGACCAAAATTGTACACCATACCCCAACATTGGTCTCACCAATGCCTTGTACAATTTTATTCAATGCTCTGATTTATAAAGGCCAGCACACCAAAAGCTTTCTTTACCACCCTATCTACATGCGATTCCACCTTCAGGGAACTATGCACAGTTATTCCTAGATCCCTCTGTTCCACAGCATTTCTCAATTCCCTACCATATGGGATGTGCAGTTAGGGGCTATAATTGTGTGGTGGAATATCACTATCAATGTCACAAAATTTTGAGATTTTAAAAATCAAGTCTGCAATTTATCCCATCAGAAAAAGGGATGTGGTTGGGCGGAGGGTTGTGGGGGTAGGGGTGTGTGGGGGCGGTTGTGGGGGGTATGGGGGTTGTGGGGGCATGGGATTGTGGGTGTGGGGGGTTGTGTGGGCAGGGTTGTGTGTTGTTCGAGGGGGAGTTGTTGGGGGGACAGGGGTGGGAGGGGGGGATTGAGCTTGAAAAAAAGACGGGGAAAGAGCCATGGGTGAGAGGGGCCTGAGGGATAGTGGCTGGAATTGGCAGTGCAATGGGGACTCAAAGCGGGCACTGGTCGCTGATCATTCTCCTCCGCCGGGATCTCCACTTTCCGTTTGGTGAAATCGGAGATATCTCTGCCTCTGGGCTGGGGTGGATCTCCGACACTGGGCTGGGCTGGATCTCCGACGCTGGGCTGGGCTGGTGTCCAATGCTGGGCTGGGTCACTGTTGCTGGGCCGCTTGGGGCGGGGCTGCTTGGGGCTGGGCTGCTTCGGGTCCCTCCGAAAATTGTGTCCGGCTCGAAACCTCTGCCGGCCATCCTCAGCTCCAGTAAAGACGCGATGGCGCAGGAAGGGGCGGACCGTCCCAGTGAGTGACTGGGGAAGAGACTAATCCGCGTGGCGCTGATTTTTTAAACCACGCAAACTTTTACGACATTCAACAGATCGGAACAAAACTTGGTGCAATCATAGCATAGGAGAATGGTGAGTGAACTGGCAAAAAGTCGTAGGTCTATCGCAAACCGTTTTTGCGCAAATTGATAGAACTGGAAGATAACAAGATCAGAGTTTTAGTTATGGATAGACGTTATTCCCTTTTAATGTGTCTATACACTGTAAATAGCTTGATTGTAATTATTTATGGTCTTTCTGCTGACACAACATAAGCTTCCCACTGTACCTCAGTACACATGACATTAAATTAGACTATCGAAGCTTATACATCGACAAGACCAAACAGACTGGGTGATTGTTTCGGTGAGCACCTTCGCTCAGTCTGCGTGGACCTACCTGATCCCCCAGTTGTCAAACACTTTAATTACCCTTCCCATTCCCACACTGTCCATTCTGTCCTAGGCCTCCTCCATTGTCAGAGTGAGGCCACACACAAATTGGAGGAGCAGCATCTAATATTTCTCTTGGGCAGCTTATAACCCAATGGTATAAATATTGATTTCTCTAACTTCAAGTAATCCTTGCATTCCCTCTCTCCATCCCTCCCCCACCCAAATCGTACCAGCTTCAATGTCGTATTGCTGAGTCTCATTGTCTGTATTCATTCTCACCTAGGCCATAGCTAACAGTTGCCGCTTCCCTTATAATAATTACTTTTTGCATATCTTTCATTAATTTGTTCTACATCACAGACTATATCTCTCTTTTCCCTTTCCCCTGACTTTCAGTCTGAAGAAGGGACTCGACCCGAAACATCACCTATTCCTTTTCTCCAGAGATGCTGTCTGACCCGTTGAGTTACTCCAACTTTTTAATGTCTATCTTCAATTTGAACTGATCAAGGTGAATGGGGCCAAAAGCAAGCAGAAACAATGGGTCGATCAAGCACTCCTGTTTATCGATCTTGGGTAAAAGAGAGAAACATGTTGTAGGGGGTTGGAGCTCTATCAAGTTAGAGCCTATAGAGGGAAGTAAATAAATATATGTTAGTGTAGTGGTCATTTGGCTTAATTTTGGGTGTCATAAATTATGGCATTTGCCTTTAAATTTTGTCTCCCTGTAATTATGTGAGTGGGATTTATGACGTAGTTGGAGGCATGTTTACTACTGAGATTCTTGTGCAGAAGCTGTTAGTTTAGTTCGGAGGAGGCATGCAGAAGCAATATCTTTCGACCATGCGGAGCTATGCAGAGACATACGGAGTTTGACTAGGATTAAAATGTATGTCAAAGAAGAAGGGAAGAAGGGATGAATATTACTATTTTTCTTCAACAATAAAGAAACTATTGATCAAGAGACTGTTATGAATATTTATCTTTGGAGAGGCTTTGAATGTCTCGTGGAGAGCTCCCATGCGTAAAACGACACACTCTCCTCACCCTAGAGGGAGCAATCCATTGAACAAAATAATAATCTGCCACTATAGTCAGTACGGGAGAATGGCCTGGTGTGGGGATGGTGATGTTGCAGGGGAGGTTGGGGGAGACATCTGGGAGGTGTGATCTGACCTCTGCAAGGTAGAACTCAGTCAAGAGTCTAGTGTGTTTTATTGTCAGATATTAAAAACGACACACTAAATAAATAGATAATACATTTTCAGTGATTTAATAAACCAGGTCATGATGTTGCAAGCTGAAGCAAATAGTTCAATTACAGTAGCACGATGCCCAAAGTAATTATTTGCTGAGGTAGAGTTGTGGTTTGGGTTGCACAGGATGGTCTGAACACCTGTTAATTGATGGGGAGCTGTTCTTGAACCTAAAGGACCAGTTCTTAGGCTCCTGTTGTTACACTTGCCACGCCTCAAGACACTTGAAACTCTTTCCACACTCTTCCACTGAGCTATTTGGAGTTACACCTGCATTTAATCTACTCCCCTAATCCTTCATTTGGTATAAACACCTGAGATCGTCGCCAATTGGGCGCTGACTAATCAATTCTACATTCTGTCAGTTTGATAGCAGTTCTGAGTTCTGTCAGTTCCAGGTCTATATCTTTCGGTTCCATTTGAGTTTGGGTTTCTTCAGTACTTCTCGGTGAGCCTGCATTCGAGTCCTTTCCGTTCCTGAGCCGTCTGATATCTGTACCCTTGCTCACAATGGTAGCAGCCAGCATGATGAGAGTGTAGGTGTTTGATAATATTAGCTGCCTTCATGAAGCAGTTTCCTGTCGATCTCAAGACAGTCTGAACCTTTTTCCCAGGGTTGGGAATGTCCAACTGGAGGGCATAACTATAAAATGTTAGGGGGAATGTTTGGTGGAGATGTACGGGGCAGGTTTTTTTTACATAGAGTGGTGGGGTCCTAAAACACACTGCCAGGGGTGGTGGTGGAGGCAGATATGATAGTGGCGTTTACAAGCCTATTTACAAATGGGCACATGGAAGTCCAGGGAATAGAGGGATATGGATCATGTACAGGCAGATGAGATCATGTTTAACCTGGCATGATGTTTGGCACAAACATTATGGACCGAAGGGCCTGTTCCCGTGCTGTTCTTTGTTCTACCCTCATCGATCACCTTTGTCACCTCCTCAAAAGATGCAATCGAGTTAGTAAGACGCAACCTGTCATGTACAAAGCCATGCTGACTGTCCCGAATGAATCCATTCTCTTCCAAATGGTAGTAAGTCATACACCTTGCCAACATCCCCTGACTCCAACCATAGATTCCTTCCATTGTCATTCAACAATCCCATCTTCTGCCTCATTACCTTCTTGTTATTAATGTGGGTATACAAAAATCTTGGGATTCTATATGTGATCCGACTTGCCAAAGACTGCGTGGCTCCTTTTGGTCTGTTTGAGCTCTTTCCTCCATGCTTTATATTCCTCAAGGGTCCTTTCTAATATCATCTTCTTAGGCCTTGCATGTGATTCCTTTTTTACTTTTTGACAACATTTACCATCTATTTGTTTATCTGAGGTTCTCTTTCCTTGCTTCTCCTTATCCCTCCTCCTTACTGGAATATGCCGGTCCTAAACATTTATCAAATTTGCCTTTAATCGATTCCCACGTCAGATTCCCACATTTAAACCATCTTTTATGGATAAAACATATAGACAATTGGAAAGATTGGGAATTAAAAAGTTAAAATGTATGAAATGGGAACTTTATTATCATTTCAACAATTAAAATCAAAATTTAATCTGAATAATAACCAATACTTTAAATATTTACAGATATGTGACTTTATAAAAAAATATATACCAAGATTTAAGAATATAACGATAGACCCACTGGAGAAACAATGAATATTAAGGCGGACTCACAAAAATTAATATCATATCTGTATAACAGCATTCTTAATAGAGAATTGCCATCAACAGAGGCAATTAGAGAAGACTGGGAAAAAGATTTAATGATAAAAAATTCTAAAGAAACATGGGAGAGGTATTTGATATATATACATAAATGTTCGATTAACACTAGACATAATTTAATTCAATTTAAAATATTACACAGATTATATTATTCAAAAGTTAGGTTGAATAAATTTTATTCAAATATTTCTCCCATCTGTGATAAATGCCTTTCTCAAAATGCCAACTTCACACATTCTTTCGTTTCTTGTACAAAACATCGAAGATTTTGGTGTGATATATTTGATATATTCACTAGTTTATTTAAGATAAAAATGGAACCTAGCGTGAAAATTATTATCTTTGGAGTATTAGGAGATGGAAACAAATTAAATATATCCCAAATCTCATTTATTAATTATGGTTTAATAATAGCAAAAAAACTCATACTCAAATTCTGGAAAAAGGCTACTACACCAACACTCAAAATGTTGATTGGTAATATGTTGGAAATGGCCCATTTGGAAGATGTGACAACATGCTAACAATGGGGTGGGAGATTGCAACCTTCATGTGGTCTGCCCTGTTTCGACAAATGCAATCAACCTGTTGTGCACAATCAAATAAGATCAAATATGACCAGTTGTCCTACAACTTTGGGCTCTGCACGCCATACACAAGAAGAAGAAAATGCTCACAATGTATCCTCCTGAGTTTCATTGTAATTTGCCTTAATCCAATTTAATACCTTCCTATTGAAAACAATTTGTGAAGAAGGGTCTCGACCCAAAACGTCACCCATTCCCTCTATCCAGAGATGCTGCCTGTCCCACTGAGTTATTCTAGCATTCTGTGTCTATCTTTGGTGTAACCCAACATCTGCAGTTCCTTCCTACAAATTTAAAAACCTATCGAGTTGTGATCACTATTCCCAAAATGTTCTTCCACTCAAACACCAGTCCCCTAGCAAGGCTTGTTTACCCAACACAAGGTTGGGTATGCTCCCTTCTCAGGTTGGAGTATCCACATACTGATTCAGGAAACCTTCTTTGATACATATAACAAATTCTGCCCCCTTCTAAACCTTTGCCATTGTGCAAGTCCCAGTCAATATTGATGGAAGCTCTCAGAGATGTGACGTAGCAACCCCAGGCTACCTGATGATGTTGGTCTTAGTCTGGGAGAAAAGAATCAGAAGGTAATGATAATCCCAAGGAGATGCTCATCTTGTCCTCCTATGGTCGAGCTTGTGAAGCAGAAGAAAGCTTAATAATGGCTTATGTGTTCCCAACAGTATATACTGCAGTCATAGCATGTTTAGGAAGGAACTGCAGATGCTGGTTTACACTGAAGATAGACACAAAGTGCTGGAGTAATTCAGTGGGACAGTCAGCCTCTCCAAATAGCAGAAAATTCCACAGATTCACAACTCTCTGGGTGAAAACATTTTTCCTCATCTCCATTCTAATTGGCCAATCCCTTATTCTTAAACTGTGACCACTGGTTCTGCACTTCCCCAACATCGGGAACATGTTTCTTGCTTCCAGTGTGTCCAATCCGTTAATAATCTTATGTTTCTTTTTCTTTTTCTTTTTTTAAATTTTATTTATTAGAGGTAAATACATCAATGTACATATATATTGTTACAATCATTGTACTCCATAATTGTATATCTTTTAAAGAAAAAGAATAGAAAGAAAGAGAGTGAAATAGGTGAAAAGAGTTGTGATAGTGAAAGAGCATGCCAAAGGGGAGAAGAAACCCTTGGTCAAAGAATTAGAGGAAGGGGGTTAAGAGATGGACCCTAAAAAAAAAGGAAAAAAAAACAAAACAGTTACTATGTTATATAGATATCACGCAAAAGGAATCCACCAACTCGTTAGTTTTTCATCCCCCCCTACCAAGGCCCGAGGTACTCCTGCACTCTATCTTTAAATGCAGACCACGTCTGATAGAAGCGTTCTGATTTTCCTTCCAGGCAGAGTCTCATATCTTCCAGATGTAATGTCTCAAACATAGTTGAAATCCACATATTTATTGTTGGTATAGGGGCATTTTTCCAGAATTTTAAGATTAGTTTTTTTCCTATTATTAAGCCGTAATCAAATAAATTATTTTGATACACATTTAATTCCGAACTACCTTCTGTCATTCCGAAAATAATCCATTCTGGCTTTGGTGTCATTATTATTTTAAACTATTTTGTGAAAATGTCAAAGATTTCAATCCAAAACCTTTGAATTTTTGTAGGAAAGATGAATGAGTGCACTATAGTAGCTTCTTGACACTGGCATTTATCACAAATTGGTGAAACGTTAAGGAAAAATGTATTTAATTTAGTTTTTGAGTAGTATAATCTGTGTATAATTTTAAATTGTATTAAAGTGTGTCTTACGTTAATTGAGCATTTGTGCACATTTAATAAGTAGTCTTTCCACCTTTCATTGGATATTTTTATGCTTAGTTCGTTTTCGCACTCACCTCTACTACCTTCCGTTGTTGGTATTACTGCATTTAGTATAATATTATATATATGTGAAATTAAATTTGCTGATTCCGCCTTTGTATTCATTACTTCATCTAGTAAGTCTAATGGTATTTTCATGTGCATGGTTTTTCAAATAATCACATATTTGGAAATATTTAAAATACTGATTGTTACCCAGATTGTATTTTAGTTGTAATTGTTTAAATGATAATAGTTTTCCTGTATCATACAAATCTCCCAAAGTTTTAATTCCTGCTCTTTCCCATTGTATAAATGCTTTGTCTATAATTGAGGGTTTAAACAGAGGGTTTTTAGCAATAGAAGATAGGAGAGATAAGTTTCTTAATTTTAAATTGTATTTTATTTGTTTCCAAATTCTGATTGTACTATGTATAATTGGGTTGTTGTTGTAGTTTATATTATTCACCGTCATTGGTGAGAGAAGGATCGCAACAATATTAAAGGGGGAGCAGTCCTCTTTCTCCATAATGATCCATTCAGTTTCATGAAGAGAATGATCCAACAACTGAATCATATTTCTAATATTTACAGACCAATAGTAATACATACAATGAGGCAGTGCTAATCCCCCTTCTACTATGGGTTTATTCAGGCGTGGTCTTTGTATTCTATGGGTCTTATAATCCCAAATAAAATTTGTAATATCTGAGTCAATTTATTTAAAAACTTTTTGGGTAGATATAGTGGAATTGATTGGAACAAGTATAGAATTTGTGGTAGAAAAATCATTTTATGGCGTTTATTCGACCTATTAAGGACATCGGAAGCGTTTTCCAGAATTTAATTAAATTATGTAGTTTCTTAAGTACAGGGTTATAGTTTGCTTTAAATATGTCTTGATATCTTCTAATAATTTCAATATCCAAGTATTTAAATTTTTCCACAGCTATTTTAAAAGGAAATTGTATGAGATGTGTAGAATCTTTCGGTTTTATTGACATGATTTCACTTTTATTCCAGTTTATTCTATAATCTGAAAATGAACCGAAATCCTCAATTAAATTAAAAATGTTGGGTATAGTGATATGAGGCTTTGTGATGTACAAAAGTACATCATCAGTGTATAATGATATTTTATTGTTTGAATATTTTGTCTTATATCCATGGATATTCGGATGAGTTCTAATTATTTCCACTAGTGGTTCAATTATGAGGGCAAATAACAATGGTGATAATGAACAGCCTTGTCTATTACCGCTTGACAGTTGAAATTTTGTGGATAAAATATTATTAGTTAATATTCTGGCCATTGGCTTATTATATATTAATTTAATCCATTGAATGAAATTCTCTCCCAGTTGAAATTTTTGCAATACCTTAACCATATACTTCCAGTGAACCTGATCGAATGCTTTCTCTGCATCCAGCGAAATAATTGCGAGATTTGGATCTTTAGTTTGGTGTGAGTGCATTATGTTAAGCACGTGTCTCAAATTATTAAATGAATGTCTCTTTGGGATAAACCCCGTTTGATCCGGATGTATTAGTTTAATGGCGTACCTACTTAATCTTCTTGCTAATATTTTTGCTATTATTTTTTTATCTGTATTTAACAACGTGATAGCTCTATAAGATCCAGGTTCTTCCTCATCTTTATCTTTCTTAAGTTTAAATGTAATCATAGATTCCGTAATGTATCAGGTAATATTTGTTCTCTGTAAGCGTGTGTGTACATTTTCTGTAGACGAGGACTAAATATATCGTAAAAACTTATATAGAATTCATTACTAAATCCATCGGGACCTGGTGTTTTTCCATTTTATAATGAGATTATTGTTTCTTCTATTTCCTTATTTGAGATTTGTGCTCCCAATTCCTCTTGTTCCTGCAATTCTAGTTTGGGAAGATTGCAATTATCCAGAAACTCAGTGACTGTCTTGGTGTCCATTGTCGTTTTGGATGTATACAAATTCTCATAAAATTGCACAAATCTTTTATTAATTTCATTCGGTAATGTTAATACTTGCCCTCTGACTGATTTAATCTTTGAAATAGTGTGTTCCTTTTTTCATAATTTTAATTGGTGTGCGAGAAGTTTATGAAGCTTCCCCCCGAATTCAAACTGTTCCTGTCTTGTAATTTGGAATAATCTTATATCTTTCTCTGATAGTAATTTATTTAATTTGAATTTTAGTATTAAAATTTTATTATGTTTATCCATGGATGGGTCTTCAGCATTATCTATATCCAATTGTCTAATTTGTTCCTCTAGCTGCCGTTGTTCATTCTTATTTTTTTTATTCTGAAAGGCTTGGTATGAGATTATAACACCTCTTATAAAAGCTTTGAAAGATTCCCATAATAAAGTAGGTGGTGTGTCTGGCGTGTCATTTATTTCGAAAAAAAGATCCATTTGCTGTCTTAGATATATACTCCCTAACGGGTCTTTTAAAATTTGGGGGTGATACCTCCAGAACGATGTATTCTTAGGCATACCTTCTATTTTTAAAAAAAAGTTAGAGGGGAATGATCTGAAATCATATTTATATGGTATTGTGGGCTAAGAGTATACAGAATTAATTTTGTGTCTACCAGGAAATAATCTATACGTGAATAAAACTAATACTCCTTGCCTGTCGGATTTGCAATCCTCCAAACATCAGTTATATTTCTATTTTTTATATATGTGTTTAAAAGTTCACTAGTTTTAGATTTTGTATTACCTCATTGTTTTTGACTAGATTTATCTAAATAAGGATCTAAGACACAGTTAAAGTCTCCACCAATTATAACATTCTGGTAATTATAGTCTGCAATTATATTCAAAATGTTATTAAAAAAATGTGGATTGTCAAAGTTAGACGCATATATATTTACCAATGTGATTGGGATTGCATGGATCTCACCTGTAACTATCAAATATCTCCCATCCTTATCTGTTAAGGTATTTTTCTGTTTAAATGGTATGCCTTTGCGAATCATGATGGACGTGCCTCTGGATTTTGACGTGTATGACGAATGAAAAGTTTGACCTATCCAGTTGGCCCTCAATCTAACTTGATCTTAAACTTTAAGATGTGTTTCCTGGAGAAAGATAACATCTGATTTAAATGCCTTCAGCTGTGCTAAAATCTTACCCCTTTTAATACGTTCATTAGCCCCCCTAATATTCCGACTGCAAAATGAGATTCCTCCCGATTCATTTTGTTTAGTGTCTTGCATTTTGGCTACGTTTAGTACCTGTGTATCTTACGGTGCATCCGTACCTCAGGTCTTTAAGCAATGGGGGAACAATCAACCTACCAAGTTCAATTTGTGGATTCCTTTTGCGATTATCCTTGAATAAAAAAAACACACATGTGATTAATTGTAATAGTAAAAAAAAATAGTAAAAGTGAAAATACAGTGACCGAGCTTGTCGGCACTGTAATAAGTGGCCCACCTGTTGGTGGGAGAAAACATTATATCGACTTCCATTGTCGATGTTAATAAAAAAATAGCTCAGTTCCCTCAATAAGTCATAACATATCCATACTAGAACCGAGCCGATTCCAAATCAACTATATAATACCTAATTGCAGTACATATATCCATTTCATATGTATTCCCAAATATATCTAACTGTTATATCTGTAGAGTGTTAAGCATCAGTTTTTACCTCGATAATAATCAGCTATTGATTGAAGGGGCTACCTTGGGCAGGCTTCTGGTTCTGAGCCAGGAACCCGTCATCCCCCTCACAACCCGGTTATAAATCTGCTTAAAACTTATTAAGATATTAAGTTATAGATGTTAGTTTGTAAATCAGCCCCTTACTACCGATCTGGTTAATATTCATTACAATTTCTATGATAGTATTCTATGTTTTAAGTGTTAAAAGCGTTACTTCTATAACATTAGGTTATTCAGTTAAATTTTTAAACCATGGTAATTGCTCTGTTCAGATTATATTGTAAAGCTCTGTATTCAATGTTTATCTTTTTCCGCTTATTTGGAACCCATTATGTCCTTGAATTAACATTCCTCGATAAGCCGTCGAGTCAAAACACTGGGAGAGTTCCATCTTCTGTTGAACACATTTCATGGTGAAATAATAAAGAGAAAGAATATCCATACAGTTCAGCTTTTCAAGTTACTGATTCTCTTCCACGATGGTTAAGGCATATTTATATGCGCTCTCCGGATTTGTAAACGATTTTTGCTGATCCTTGTAAGAAATACGCATTCTCGCGGGAAAGTAGACTTCATGTCTGACACCCTTCACGCCTTGGAGAGCTTGCTTTACCTTATAGAACTGATTTCTTTTCTGGACAACTTCATAGGGATAATCTCTAAATATTTTGAAGGTAGTCTGCTCGTATTTCAGTGGTACTCCATATTTAATATTATTCATAACTTCTTCCACACCAGACATTTCCCGGAATTTATAATCTTATGTTTCAATAAGATCCTCTCTCATCCTTCTGAATTCCAGTGTATACAAGCCCAGTCACTCCATTCTTTCTACATATGACAGTCCAGCCATCCTTGGAATTAACCTGGTAAACCTATGCTGCTCAATAGCAAGTCATAATAACAGTCATAGTATGTTGTGGGTGGAAACTCAGTTCAAGCAACTATCATTTGTTAAACAAATGGGTTGATTTGACCTGGTTGGAGCAACGTTCTTGTATATTGATGTATACATCCAGGTAAGTGAAGAATTCTCTGACACATTCTTGACTGGTGCCCTGTGGTGATAAAGAGATATTGAGTACAGAAGCTATGAGCTGCCTGCTACTGTCTACAGTTTGATTGGCCTGGTTGACTCAAACTTCGGAATCAGTGATTGTTGAAATATTAAAAGTGAGCGATTCAGTAATATTGAGGGTCGGGGGAGAGAGCTGACCATTATTGTTGATGGAAATGTCTAAACTTGTCACTCATAATTGGATACCATTGATTGCATCTTCTTTGCTCAGTTCTTCCCAAGCTTTCATTACACAATTCATTCTGCACATGAGAATGCTCGAGGTGTTATCTCCCTGCTAAACCACTTAATTTCTTCAGAAATTAATACACCCCTCTGTAACTCTCTTCACTGTAAAACCATCTGTTCCCCCGGCAAGCTCATTTTGCTGATTTCCTTCCTCACACTTCGTTATCGGGAAAGGAAATAACATTGAAACGTGCCTTCAGTTTGATTTAATTTAAGCAAACATGATGGTATGACAATGCATGCTGGAAAATCTCAACAGGTCCAGCAACCACAACCAGAGAGGTGCTGAACTACTATGTACCTCTTTGGTGACCCTCGACTATCCTTGGTTGGACTTTGATGACTTTACCTGCTTGCACTAAATGCCATTTCATTATCATGTATTTATACACTGTAAATAGCTCCATTGTAATCATGTATTGTCTTTCTGCATCCTGGATAGCACGTAGCAAAGGCTTTTCGCTGTACCTCATGGCATGTGACAATTAACTAAAGTACCTCCCTGTCAAAGTGTTAACATTCCAGACCAAAGCCTTTTAATAGTAAGATTAAATGAGAACTTACCTGTTCGAAGTTTGATCTTTATTTTATGAGGAGTTACGATGAGGAATTACGTGAAGAAGCCCCGCCTGGCGCTTGATCGGCATACTTCAAAGCAGCGGCATGAAAAACACAGAACCAATAGCCGGAGGAAGATAGTAAGGCTCATCATAGACTAGAACTACCAGATGATCATTTAAATTTTGAGGTCTGGGAGCGGAGGGCACTTAATCCCACATCGTAACTCCTCATAAAATAAAGATCAAACTTGGAACAGGTAAGTTCTCATTTAATCTTACTATTTTACTTTGGAGTCACGGGAGTGACTATGTGAAGATTTTAAAGCTCTGTGTTTTTTATGTCGTAGATTCATTCCATACGACACTCTGTTTAGTCAATACAGTAGTGAGTAAATAATATTTTTTTTAAACATTGTTTCAATTTATGTAATAAGTCTTTTAATCATAAAAAGAACACTTGTTTAATAATAACCCCTCTATCCCAGAGGAAAAAATTTACAACAAAAGTGATAATGATATCAAATGATAAAATAAATCGATAATATAAATCGATAATATAAAACAAAGCAAGCATTTAAAGTGAACCCAACACTGCGTGTCCAAACCCTGGCACCGTGACAACAGGTTTATCGTAGAACTTTGAAAAAGTTTCTTCTTTACACCACCCTGCGGCCTCTAAAATTTGATCGAGTGGTACGTCCTGTACCTTCGCCGCGGACGCAGCTGCAGCCCTAGTGGAGTGAGACTTAAACACATCAGTGTCCACTCCTGCTAAATCCAAAACCTGTTCTAACCATCTAGAAATGGTTTGAACTGAAACTTTTGTATGTGTTTTTTTGTGCATTATCAGTAATGCTGTCTCAGCACCTCGGAGATTCTTGGTTACTTCAATGTATTGAGTTAAATGCTTAACTACATACAATGTTTCATCAACAGGGTATGCTTTAAACATTACCTTGGTTCCAGTTTTTCCTGGTCTGCTTTGTTTGATCAGATCATAAACATAAAACACAATGTTATCTGCAGCCACATGCATGCAATCTAACCGTAACAATTGTAAAGTTTGTACTCTTTGAGCTGACACTAATGCCATTACATTACTACCTTGAATGTTAACCTTTGCAAAGACATTGAAGTAATTGGAGTCCATTGCCTAAGCAAAGTGAGGACAATGCTAACATCCCAAATTTCTGTATATCTGGGCTTGGGAGGATTTTTATTAAAAATTCCTTTCATGAACCAGGATATTAATGGGTGAGACCCAATTGAATCTCGATCAGAAATTTGTACTAAATAGGACGACAAAGCACTACGAGCACTATTAATGGCACTATAACTTAAGTGCTCATCAAAATGCAACCCAGCAAGGAACTCCAATACATTTGATATGTTCGCAGTATGATAAGATATCTTTGACTGTCTACAGAAGACTTCCCATTTCTTTATATGCGAAATATATTGTTTTTTAGTGCTATTTCTCCAAGCTGCAGCTATAACATCCATGGTCCTATCCGACAGTCCAAGCTCTTGCAATGGTCTGGTCAGAACCTGCAGATTAACAAATTCATATGATCATGCAATGGATGAATTTCTTTTGTTACTGGTTGTATCAACAATCGTTGCAACTAGGGATCGTTATACATGGTTCAATAATCATTTTAAGCATCAACGAGAACCATGACTGTGTAGGCCAATTTGGCCCCAGCATAATGCCCTTGGCAGTGTCTTGCGCTATTTTCTTGAGACATTGCCCAATCAGACAGAATGGGGAAAAGGCATAAAAGAACGTAATCGCCCAGTGTAGCGAGAAAGCATCCACCGCTACTGCCCCTGGATCGTGTTCCCAAGACACATATTTGGGCAATTGGTGATTTAATCTAAATGTAAAAAAAGATCAATGTCCGGTACTCCAACCGACTGACAATATTTTTGAAAATTCTGTGGATTTAACATCCATTCTGTACTGTCTTTAAATTTTTGTGATCTTTTGTCTGCCACAATATTGTCTCTCCGTGGGAGATAAATAGCTGAAAACCAAATATTCTTACCAATACACCAATGCCACATCTGGTTAACCAGATGATCACATGATAATGATCTTATTCCACCCATGTGATTGATATATGCCACAGCTGTGGTATTGTCTACTTGTAATTGGATATGCAAATCCTTCATAGTAGAACAATAAGCTTTTAATCCATAAAATGCTCGCAGTAACTCTAAATAATTTATATCATATGTTTGGAGAAATAAATCCTTTTGGACAGTCCATCTGCCCCCACAGCTGGTATCATTATCCATAGCACCCCATCCGAGAGAACTTGCATCAGTTTGCAAAATCACTGCTAGCTACTGAACCAAAATGTTTTTAACAGCTTGTGGAACATTCTCAATCCACCAATGCAATTCTGATAAAGCTTCCTTTGGCAATTGCATGGGCCTATCAAAACGGCTTGCTCGCTGTATAAGCGCTTGTGTTTTTGCCCTTTGGAGATTTTGGTAATGCAGTGGACCAAATTCTACTGCAGGGAATGCTGCTACTAACTTACCAATAACCTTAGCAACTTCTCGGATGGAGGGATAAGGTTTGTCAATAAGGCACCGACATACATTTGTAATATCAATAATCTTGTCTATTGGTAAATTACTGACATGGTAACTGAATTAATCACAAACCCCAAATATTCAATAGTTTGGGATGGCTGTAACTTAGATTTTGTTGGATGAATCAGGAAACCTAGCCTTTCAAACAGGCTTGTAGTCGCCGAGACTGATTTTTCAGCTGACTCCTGATTAGCATTGACAATTAAAATGTCATCTGGATAAGCCATAACAATGTGTTTTTGTGCCCTTAGCAGTGCAAGTGCTGGTTTCAACAATTAGTGAACAACCTAGGAGCTGAGCTTAATCCATTAGGTAATGCTTTGTATTACCACAGCTGTCCCATCCAATTAAATTTCAAATACCTGCGAAAGTGACGATGAATTGGTACTGAATAATATGCATCCTTCAAATCTATTGTAGCCATGTAACAATCTGTTGATACCAGCTGCATTGCAGTGTTGAAGGTATCCATTTTAAAATGTTTATACTGGACAAATGTATTAAAATGTGTGAGGTCTAAAATGATTCTACAACCCCCATCTGTCTTTGGTCTGGGGAAAATATTTGATACAAATTGTTGTGGATCCTTACTTGATTTCTTGATACTCCTTTTTTAGACAAATTCTTAACTTCTTTGTCAATTTGAATTTTTTCAAATACAGAAAACACCAAATTAGGCTTATTCTGCTTATTCTATTAGGTTTATTAACACCAGATTAGGCTTATTACGTCCTGGTGGATCAATACCTTCTACAAAATCAATGGTAGATCCTAAAACAGTATCTAATATAACACGATCAGATGTTATACTGTCCCATTCATTATAAAACATTTGTAGTCTACCACCAATCTGAGGTTCATCCAAAGATTCTTTGGTAATAGGATAAAGTTTTTGTACCTCTCCAACAGGACGTGATGGTCTCCTTCTCCCAACATATGGGTGAACATTCGGCTGTGCTGGTTGGTTATACTTCCTTACCATACTCCTGCCTCGGCTTGTTCCAGCTCCAAATCAAAATCCCCTTCTCGTTTGACCGACCCTTCTTTTGGCCAAAACGAAGGGTTTCATGAGGCCAATAGTCTTTGCCTCTTTATCAATCTCTTTTATTTATTTAAACAGATTTTCTCCAAACAAATAACCAGGAGTATGAACATTGCTTGATCTGCACAAACCTGCAAATCTTGGATGTAAAATGGGCCGAATGGCAATCTTCCTCATACAATTAATCTCAAAAAATGAGTTGCAGAACAATGCCAACATATCCTTCTGAACTTTGGTCATTCCACAACCTTCCACTTGCCTTCCAAAAGCAGTGATCCCGGCCAAAATCAGTTTGAGGACTTTTTCAAATCGTATTTCCTGCGCCCACATCATTGATGACATTGGCGCCCAAATAGCCGGATTCACCGTAGGTACCTTCAGTGAGGTACAATTAACAAGTGTTTTATATAATTCTGCTGTATCAACCATAACAGCTTCTTGAAGCTAGTGAGAGACCAAATAATTTATGTTGGCTGCCAGGTTTTCTTCCATGGCCTCACTGCCTCCTCAAGGTATAGAAAACTTTGTGCCACATCAGGCACACCTGGAGCAATATTTTTGTATTGTGGTGGGCACTCATGACCGAAATCACCACCTTCAGGATCAGTCTCATGCAGCCCTGGTACTCCTGAGACTTTGCTCAAAGGAGGCTTCCTCCAGCCCAATCCCGGGCTCTGGAGTTTCAAATTCCCAATTCAAACTGGCACCATATTCATGATATGGAACCCCCTCAGGAGCTGCCTGGGAATATTCTGGGTTTTTAGACCCTTGGTTGATTTTTGTCTGGATCATTTTCTCCATTTGATCCATTCTAAGCCATAAGGCTTTTCTATCTGGAGGACTTTCATTATCAGATTCATCAGAAACCACGGGCCTCTCAGATTTTCTTTTACATTTTTTAGGCACTGGATTTTCCTCCGTGGCTTCTGCTTGCGGAGCAACCAAAGGCTCACTAACGGGTATTTTAACGGTATCGGAACCGGCTCCGCAATAATCTGCTGTCCCGACTCTTCTCCTCCCCGGGACACACGTTTTACCCGCGATTTTTTAGGAGCTTTCTCCATTTTTATTTTTTAAACTCCTCCTGGTCTTTACCCACCAGCCTATGGAGTTTGAAATGCCCTGGAAGTAAAAATAAATTACTTACCTGCGGGCCTTACCGCTGGTGGAGCTGCGCTCTGCAGTTCTTTCCCCACCGACAGCGTCGACGTAATGCCGATCAAGCGCCAGGCAGGGCTTCTTCACGTAGTCATTCACGTGACTCCGAAGTAAAATTAGAATGGAGGGTGTGGACCAAAGATCCTATAACAGAGCAAGATAGATCACTCCTTCTAAATGCAATGGGCTGACGTGTTGCAAGCAATGGAGCGGAACGTGAGCCTTTTTTTCATCCATTTCAGTAACCCGACCTGACTTGCAGCGTAATCAACGTTGTGGGGGAACAGTTTGTATTATAATAAATTATAATTCTGAAAATGAGGAGAAGATTTTTACCAAAGAACTTTTATTTTTATGAGGAGTTTTCCTCATTATGAGGATACTTCCGTCTCCGCACTAGTATCTTTGCACCATGATGGGATCTTTGGTGCAGAGACGGAAGCCGGTTACGGAAATGGGGCTGGAAATGACCCATGAATCTTCCCATGACCGTACTACGTCTTTTTTGTCGAGTGATCTATCTTGCTTGCTATAGGATCTTTGGTGTGGACAGGATAAAGGGAACATCTCTGATGGTGGAGGCGAGGACTGCCATCTGACTACACTGTTTACATAGCTGTCTGGATAATCAACTAATGTGGGGATTTTGAGAATGGGATAGAGTGACATGTAGAGCTATGAAATGCAGGTCAGAGCTGTTGCTTAAACCTGACACCAAAGTAGGATTGCTGTAAATGCCTGGCAGATAAGGTGGTCTGTGTGGAGCTAAGAAACTGGAGCTCATTCTACACTTGGACAACCTGAGAGTAGATCAGCTATTTCTGGTTCAAATGGGAAAACCAATGTACTTCAGTCTGGCATCGAGCCCCAAGTCTGGAATATGTCTGGAATAAAGATAATCTGCTCAGTGGATAGACAGACATGAAAGCTCAGTAACTTCAGTTCCATCCTATACGTAACTGAGTAACTCAGAGAGACAGGCAGTATCACTGGATGGAAAGAATGGGTGACGTTTCGGGTGGAGACCCTTCTTCAGACTGAGAGTCAGGGGAGAGGGAGACACAGATAAGGAAGGGTAAGGTGTGAAAACGAATGGTCTTGCCCCGAAAAGTCACCCATTTCGTGTATCCAGAGATGTTGCCTGTCCCACAGGGTTACTCCAGCAATTTCTGTCTATCTTTGATCCAGCATCTGCAGTTCCTTCCTATACAAGCTTTCAGTGGACCACTGAGACATGTCAGAGTGCAGTGGGATGGATAATTAAGGGCAGGCATCTGGATACTCATGACTGGGCCATACTAATATGGACGTCTTCAAATCTCTCCACAATCTCACCTGCACAGGTATCCTTCAACTAAAGGGCCTGTCACACTTAGGCAACCTTATTTGCGAGTTCAGGATACTCTGCGCTCGCCACAAGCTCGCCACATGTTTGCCACATGTTCGTAGATGATCTCTGGCGAGTCTCCTTCATGGTTGAGAGGAGTGGTGGTAACTATTCGAGGCCTCAGTACAGTCACGCAAAATTTTTCAACATGTTCAATTGTTCGCCATGGAGAAAATCAATACTTTTGAAGTCGTAGTGCAGTGGTAGTTGTGCGCCATGGCGTAGTAGGTAGGCGAGGTAGCCATAGATAATCTCCTTTGCTGACCCGACATATTAATTGGCTCCTTGGGGAAAATAAACAACATGAGCACGAGTGTTCAAAACCAAGGAAAACCGACCGGTAACATTAAATGCCCGCTAAACTTCACAGCTATGTATCTCTGGCTTATTAAATAGTTGTCTGGCACTCCTTCTCCCCACTTTCTCCCCCCTTCTCTGCCCTCCTCTCCTGCCCCCCCCCCCCCCCCCCCGCTGTTTTAAAGGACTTACCGTACACTGTGCTAAACGCATTTAACCCTCCTGTTCATCGCTGGTAATGGGTATCACCTTGGCTTTGCGCCGTGTGAATTTCAGACAGTGCTCCCCCTTGGCCCCCGCTTTTGTGATGTGTTTGTGTGTGTGTGTGTGTGTGTGTGTGTGTGTGTTCCACGCTGACGGTCGTTCCAGCTCGCGGTTTTTCAGGCGAGTGCCCCCGTGCTTGATGGTCACATACAGTCCGCTGAAAAGTCAAGTAAGTGGGACAGGCCCTTAAGTTATTATTGTTAAATGGCACATTACAATCTTTAATTGGGAGTTTCTGCCCTCCAGATAAATCAGGATGGGGGATAAATATTGACAAAGCAGCATTGGTCCACAATCCAAGAACAAACAAAATGCACGATAACGATTGTACTTATTACCTCAGTTTGAAGAAGGGTCTCGACCTGAAACGTCACCTATTCCTTTTCTCCAAAGAGGCTGTCTGACCTGCTGTGTTACTCCAGCTCTTTGTGTTTATCTTCAGTTTAAACTAGCATCTGCAATTCCTTCCTACACACCTTCAATTTTAGCATTGCTTGCTTGAATCTCCGGAGTTTTCATAATGGCACCGACATAATCGGTTTTCTTTATTTTGAAGTTCTTTATTTGTTGCGCCATTCTCACAGCAAGGGTTTTGTTTCTTTCCCTCGGTCAACAAGGAAGTTGGAGTGGAAACAGTTTTCACTTTCATCTGCAGAAGTACTTGTGTCAAAACAATTTCTCAAGTGCGTGGTTTAGTTCACCTCTGGGACTACCTCGCCATAACTATTTCCTTTCAATTTTCCACGTAATCAACATTATTTGCATTTTACAAAACATTCTGCATTCAATATTTTACTTTTCCCTTAAGCTAACAGGCTTGTGGAGCTGGACACTTCAGTTTATCAGCTGAGCAGCTCGGTAGCCAACATCCGATACATTGCGGATTATGTTTGAGTATTCTGTACTAGAATATGAACAACATGAGGCAAAAGAGCACAGAGATCCAGATGTGGAGGAAAGAACTGCAGATGCTGATTTACACCGAAGATAGACACAAAATGCTGGAGTAACTCAGCAGGACAGGCAGCATCTCTGGAGAGAAGGAGTGGGTGACGTTTTGGCTCGAGACCCTTTTTCAGACTGAGAGTTTGTCCAAGTCAAGTCCAAGTCAAGTTTTATTCGTCACTTGCACATAAATTTGCCAGCAGCGGTACAATAAAAAAAGAACACACGGTACACAATAAAAATTTAACACAAACATCCACCTCAGGATTCATCACTGTGGTGGAAGGCACAAATTTTGGCCAGTCCTCCTCCATTTTCCCCCGTGGTCGGGACCACAACCCTCCACAGTCGCCGCTGCGGGCGTCCAGATGTGCAGACAAGGTAAGTCCAGGTAAGTCCTGAATCGGTGCCTCCCCACCGGAGACCGCGGCTTCAAGATGGTGTAGGCCGCGGGCCGGCGGTCGATGATTTAAAGTCCCCGCCGCGCCGCGGCCAGAAGCACTGCAGAACGCAGGGCCGGTGGTCGGAGCTCCTCTTCAGGGATCCCCGGCGAGGGATCGCGCTCCGGATGGCGAGTCCCCGCCGCGCCCGCGGTAGATGTAGGCCACGGTCCGGCGGTCTGAGCTCTTCTCCTCTGGGGTCCCCAACGTGGGATCCTAGTCTCATTACGTTGCGCCAGCTGGAGCACAGTAGCCCGTGGCTTCAGGCTGTCCCGGGCCAGCAAACGGAGCTCTCCCCTCCGGCGAGCCCCGGCGATGGCTCGCCTGCTCCGCAACGAAAGAGTCCTCCTTGCTATGTCCGCTGCTGAAGCCCCAGGTACGTCTCCGGGAAAGGCCGCACCGATCCTCGATGTTCGGCCATGGGAGAGGCAACATGGAAAAAAATCGCCTCTCCATGGAGGAGGCGATCTAAGCGGTTTCCCCCTTACCCTCTCACACCATCCCCCACACAAGACACACATAGAAACATTAAAAGCACACATTGAAACACACTAAAAAAACCAAAAATTAAAAAAAACTAACAAGCTGCTGGCAGGGCTGCTAGCTCGCTGCCCCCACCGACCAATGAGAGAAGTATTAACGAATGATTAAGGTCAGTGGGATAATTAAAGGAGATGATGGGGCAAGTTTCTTTTTTACACAGAGAGTGGTTGGTGCCTGGAATGTGATGCCATGGAGGTAGCAGAGGCATTTCAGATGCTTTTAGATAGCCACATGGATATGAAGAAAATGAAACGTTAATGATAAAGGCTACAGGCCAAGTACTGACTAATAGAATGAGTATACAGTAAACCCTCACAATAACGGACCGCACAGGGAGATATGGTGTCCACTATTGCCGTTTGTCCACTACAACCGAATAAATGGGTTAATATGTAGAGTATCACTGGGAAAATAGCCGATAAACATACGCTACACAATGAACATTAAAGTACACTTGCAACGGCACAGTGGTGCTGCGGTGGAGACCCGGGTTTGATCCTGACCTCGGGTGCTCCAGGTGGCAGCGTGGGTTTCCTCCAGGTATTCGGGTTTAGCGTTGCAGAGACATGCAGGTTTGTCTGAAGAACGGTCTCGACCCGAAACGTCGCCTATCTCCTTCGCTCCTTAGATGCTGCTGCACCCGCTCAGTTTCTCCAGCCTTTTGTGTACCCTCGTGCAGGTTTGTGGTTTATTTAACGTCTGGGGGTTGTGTGGGTCGCCGATGGAGCCGCTGCCTCGTGATGCAGAGGGCCGGGGTTCAATCCTGGCCTCTGCTCCCTGTAGCCACGTGGGTTTCCTCGAGTTGCTCCGGGTGCTCTGGTTCCATCCTGCACACTGGTAGTGCTTGGGGTGAGCTGGTGTGCCAGTGTTCACATAGGGAGGAGGGGGGGGGGGGGGGGTGGTGGGGGTGCGGCTGGTCGGGGGGTGCACCCGGGGTGGGTTTCGGGTCACGGGCGCTTTGGTGCTGCGGAGGATCACTCAGTTTGTGGCTGGCTGGGCTGCTGGCCTGTGGGTCTTTGTGGGAAAGTGTGGCAGTTCTATCCTACGCACTGGGGATGATTAACAATGTGTGCGACAGAACGATTGTATCGGTGATCGTTGGTCGGCACTGACTTGGTGGGTTCCGCACTGTTCAGTTTCAGTTTCAGTTTAGTTTATTGTCACAAGTACAGTGAAAAGCTTTTGTTATGTGCTAGACCATCAGCGGCGATGGTCGGCATGGACATAATAGGTGGAAGGGCCTCTTTCCACACTTTCCATGGCCAACTCAAGCCTCTATCCTTTATACATGGTAAATATTATCACTCATATTGTGTAAATGAAATCTTCTGTTATCTTGGGCAAGTGTGTTGCCACAACTGAGAGAAGGATTTTGACTGATAAGAGAAACAAGTCTGCTGATATTTCTGTCTCCATAGCACCTTGATAATGTCCATCTTCTCAGGGGTACATTTGTGCGAGTGCATTCCAGCTCTCATCACAAATAAGCAACAACAGAAGGATTGGGACACAAACTTGTTCATTTGTTTGATGATGGTGTTTACCCAAGTCTAGGGTGGTCACGATGGCGCAGCGGTAGAGTTGCTGCCTTACAGCGAATGCAGCGCCGGAGACCCGGGTTCAATCCCGACTACGGGTGCTGTCTGTGTGGAGTTTGTACCTTCTCCCCGGGACCTGTAAACATTTTAAAATTGTCCCTAGTGGATGCAGGATAGTGTTAATGTGCGGGGATCGCTGGTCCGCGCGGACCCGGTGGGCCGGAGGGCTTGTTTCCACGCTGTATCTCCAAAGTAAAAACGAAATGAAACAGATAGCTAACATAATATTCTATATTTTAGAAGGGGCAAAAAATATATTCTTGGAATTATCAACCAATCAGTTTAATATTAATGGATATAAATTTGTAGAAACAAATACTGACAAGAAAATTAAAAAAAACCCTTCAAAATCAGATATAATTCTATATGGATTTTAAAACGGGAACCTTGTTTAAATCTTATTGAGAAGTTCTTATTGAAGGTGAAGTCACAGGTAGATTGGGTGGTCAAAAAGGCTTTTGGCACATTGGCCTTCATCGGTCAGAGTGTTGAGTATAGAAGGTGTGGTGTCACCTTTGCAGTTGTATAGGACGTCAGTATTAGGTGTTTACAGTAGTTCTATAAGGCGTTATATAAGGAGTATTGTGTTCAGTTCTGGGCACCATGTTATAGGAAAGATGTTGTCAAGTGGAAAGGGTACAGAGAAGATTTATGAAGATGTTGCCAAAACTAAAGGGTCTGAGCTATAGGGAGAGGTTGAATAGGCTGGGACTCTATTCCTTAGAGTTCAGGAGGATGAGTGGTGATCTTATGGAGGTGTGTAAAATCATGAGAGGAATATATTGGGTAGATGCACAGAGTCTCTTGCCCAGAATAGGTGAAACAAGGACCAGAGGACATAGGTTTAAGGTGAAATGGAAAAGATTTAATAGGAATCTGAGTACTAACATTTTCTCACAAAATGGTGGTGGGCGTATGGAATGAGCTGTCAGAGAGGGTAATTGAGGCTGGGACTATCCCTACATTTAAGAAACAGTTAAACAGGTACATGGATCGGACAGGTTTAGAGGGATGTGGACCAAACGCGGGCAGGTGGGACTAGTGTTGTTGGGACATGTTGGGCTGAAGGACCTGTTTCCACACTGTATGACACAATGACCATAAGTAAACTGTGTAGGTAAGCAATGGTAACATATTCAGATTTATAACGAGCATTGATAAAATGCTCCATAATGTCAGAGAATGGAGTCAGGGAATTAGCAGCAAAATGGATCGCGAGTTTGCTTCAGGATAGAAAGAAGCGTGGAGGTAAAGAATAATTATATAGTGGGAGAAGATCGGCAGTTGTGTTCGGTAAAGGCCCTGTCTCACAGTGCGAGTCCACCCAAGAGTGACCCCAAGTGAAAGAAAAAAAACGGACTCGTGGTTATGCACGAGATTCAAAGTTTATGGTCAAGTGTTTAACCGAGTTCCCACGGGCATGTTCTTTATGCGATGTTCCAAGGTGCTCTCCCGAGTTACCAAGTTCCTCTCCCGTTACACTTGAGCCAACCGTGAATGAAGGTATGTTTTAATAAAGCAACAATGTTAAAGAAGACATCTCCATCCTGTGGCTTTGAGTTAAAGATAGAAATCAGCGCGGCTGCATCTATTAATATGACCTACAGAGGGAAAATGCGCATCAGATTGTTGGGAGACTTAATTCTCTCCGATCTCGCTGAAGCCCCGGACCAGAACAAAGGAAACCCATCTTGCCAGCGCGTACAAGCCCGTTGTATATAAGGGTCTCGACCCGAAACGTCACCTGTCTCCTTCACTCCTTCGCTCCTTAGATGCTGCTGCACCCGCTGAGTTTCTCCAGCATTTTGTGTACCCCCGTTGTATATAACTTTGCTGCTGACGCGCACACCCACTCTCTCTCCCTCCCTCTCTCTCTCTCTGCTCTCTATCACTGCAGCTCAGAGCCCAAGCTCGCCATCCTATAGTGGTAACATTCACATCGGGTCCCCTCCACACCCACACCCCCTCTCTCCGACACACACCCCCCACAAGGCAACAGGCAGCGTGAGAAACAGAGAGTTTGTAGGGTGTTAGTTTTGTACAAGGATTTATTTTTAAATTATTAGCCAAGGTCGGATTTACTTATTTTAAACGATGTTTGGAGCGCTTGACAATACTTTTTACTCTTTGCGCTCGTTTTCAGAAAGGGTTCAGACCCCGCTTTGCTCGTTGCCCCCTTTGAACCAAGCCCTGCGAGAGGGATGGAGGGAGGGAGGGAAGGTGTGAGTGAACAAGAGCGCCGAGGAGGAGAGGGAAATAGGGGGGGTGGGGGAGTGGGTGGAGGAGAAATTGGGAAGAAGTTAGTTGTTCAGATCAGAAACCTGTAGGCTGGGAGCCATAATGGTGAAGAGCACACCCAGTTCTTCTGAGGAGTGCATAAGAGACTTAGATCGGAAGCAATGTTCCTCTAGAACTGTAACTGAAACCGTGTCCACATCACCTCCTCTTGGCCGGACCGCAACACCAAATCTACGCGTCAGGAAATCCAATGTTCATTGATTCATCTCCATGGTTTTTATAGCTAATTTTCCAATAAATAACTGCAGTAATCACCCCCCGAAAGGGTAGGATAGGGCTGAAGCCCAGTGTTTAGACATTGGAATGTTTTTTTTTAATCATTCTAATAGAATGATTTTCCAACTCCTGTGGTAATTAAACTTTGTTTTCACTCCTAGTTTTTTTTAACATATTTTTAGGATATACATTATATATAAAAGTGTACACATGGAAAAATAAGATGAAAATGACCAAAAAACAAAGAATATTTAGTCTAGGGTGAATTAAATTTTGTGATTAAGACTCGAGTGTGAATGGCACTGAAATATTTTAAAGAGTTCCCACGGTAGACTCACGAATCACTACGTTAAACGCACGGGCCCTACGTTCTTACAACGAGTCTAAATGTTTCAATTTTAAACTCGAACACTAAATTTGACTCGTGAAAAAAGTCAAACATGTTTGACTTTTTTCACGAGTTCACAAGTTTCGCGGGTACCTGCCGTTAGCGCCACGAGTGGACAAGTTGATCGCGCGAGGTCCCACGTTCCCGCTACGTTGGCTGTACGTGATCACCACGAGTGAAAACTCGGGGTCACTCGTGGGCCAACTCGCACCGTGAGACAGGGGTTTAAGGATTAGTGCTGGACCACTGTTGTTCATCACATTTATTTGGACACTGGAATCAAAATGGAGCAGATGAAACAAAATTATTTGTGGAAATGATGGTCAGTTTTGGGGAGGAATGCAACCAATGACAGGAGGGAATCAATCAATGTGCAAATTAGACAAATAATTGTCCATTGAAGCACAACGCAACAAAATATGAGTATGTGTATTTTAATAAATCACTGATTATTTGAAGTGTGGAGGGAAACAAGTGGAATACAAATGCAGCAATCTTTGGGCAAAATCCCACAACCAGTCACATGTACTCATCTCCACTCTTTTCCACCTTCTGAAGAGACCTTTTCCTCCGCAACTCCTTGGTTCACTCATCCGTTCCCACACAAACCACTCCCTCCCCAACCACTTTCCCTTGCAACAGTAGTAGATGTAATGCCTGTCCCTATATCGCCCCCACTCACATCCATTTAAGGAAACCAGCAGTCCTTACAGATAGCACAGAGGTTCACATGCACCTCTTCCAACCTCATCTGCTGTATTTGGTGTTTCTAAAGTGGCTTCTTTTATATCGGTGAGACCAAGCGGAGACCCGCCGATTGTTTTGCCGAATCCCTTGTGGGTGGGCCCATTGATTTGTATCTGTGTGCTGAATCTCCCGTGACCTAACCATTTTAACTCCCCTGCCCATTCCCATTATGACATTCCAGTCCTAGGCATCCCCCATTGCCAGAGTGAGGCCGTATGCAAAATGGAGCAACAGCACATCATCTTCTGTTCAGGTAGCTTCCAACCTAACAGTATGAAAATTGAATTCCCCAATTTTAGGTAACCAACCTGCAAACAACCCATTTTTTCTCCTTTCGCACACTCTTCCCTGTGCCCCTTCTGGACTCACGCCTGTTTCAATCCGTCCCCTTCCCCTCACCCATCAGCCATCATGCTATTAAACTCGACTCAAACAAAACTATGATCATTAATAGCCCATTGCACTTTATCTGTTTATTTATGTGTGTGTATATATATGTATATTCATTGGTATATGGTCACACTGATCTGTTCAGTTCTGTATTTATTTATGCCTACTATATTCTGTTGTGCTGAAGCAAAGCAACAATTTCATTGTCCTATCTGGGACACATGACAATAAACTCTCTTGAATCTTGAATCCTTCCTCTGGCTTCATGCTTTGGACCGTTTCTATCCTTATCTCATACCTTTTACTCATCTCTGTGCTTTGTCCAGACATCTGCCTGTCAAAAGCCCCCTCACCTGAATCCACCTATCGCTCTCCAAGCTTTGTCTTGTCCCTCTTCTCTTCCAGCTTTCTCACTCCCTCCACCACAATCAGTCTGAAAAAGGGTCCTGACCCAAAATGTCACTTATTATTGTTCACCAGAAATGCTGAAATTCGTTACTTTGGGTCTTTTTTGGAAACCAGCATCTCCAGTTCCTGAATTTTCACAGGGATGTTACTGGATTTGGAGATCTTGAGCTACAAGGGGAGGTTGGGTAGACTGGGCCATTTGACCCTGGAGTGCAGGAGGTGAGGGGTAACCTTATAGATATTTATACAATTATAAGGGGCATGAAAAAGGTGAATAGCCACAGTCATTTCCACATGATAACGGAGCCTAAAAGTAGAGGGCATAGATTTAAGATAAGAGGGAAAAGATTTAAAAGAGACATGTGGAGCAAATTTTTCATATAGAGGGTGGTGGGTACATGAAAGAGGTACCAGAGGAAGTAGTTGAGGCAGGTACAGTTACAACATTTAAAATACACTTGAAGATGGACAGGACAGTTTTGGAAGGATATGGGCCAAGCAAGACAAATGGGACCAGTTTACTTAGCTAAATTGTTGGCATGGCTGGCAGGGCTTGCTCCGCGACTCGATGACCTGGATCAAACCTCGGTTCGATCATGCGTTGTGTGCTGCATATTGCCCTGTCATATTATAAAGAATATAGCCACTCGAGGAAGTGGAGATTCTGCAGTTTCCGAGGTCGAGGACCTTGCATAGAGGTCTGCATAGAGGTCTGCATAGAGTTGACTGCTTAGATTCCTGAGGGGCCCATTCTCTTTCTCTGGTTACCCACTATCCCTTTATGTGCCTATAACAATTATTGGGATTATCCTTAATGCTACCTACCTGAGCTATCTCCTGTCCTCTTTTTGCCCTTCTAATTTCCTTTTTTAGCTCACTGCTTAGTTCCAGCAACCTTTCCAGGAAATGTTATTCTCTTATCATCTATCTATACACTGCAAATGCATCAAATGTAATCATGGAAACATAGAAAATAGGTGTAGGAGGAGGCCATTCAGCCCTTCGAGCCAGCACCGACATTCATTGTGATCATGGCTGATTGTCCGCTGTCAATGACCCGTGCCTGCCTTCTCCCCATATCCCTTGACTCCACTAGACCCTAGAGCTCTATCCAACTCTCTCTTAAATCCATCCGGTGATTTGGCCTCCACTGCCCTCTGTGGCAGGGAATTCCATAAATTCACAACTCTCTGGGTAAAAAAGTTTTTTCTCAGCTCAGTCTTAAATGACCTCCCCCGTTTATTGTAAGACTTTGGCCCCTTGTTCTGAACTCACCCAACATTCGGAACACTATTCCTGCATCTAGCTTGACCAGTGCTTTTATAATTTAATATGTTTCTATAAGATCCCCTCATCCTTCTAAACTCCAATGAATACAAGCCTAGTCTTTTCAATCTTTCCTCATATGACAGTCCCGCCATCCCAGGGATCAATCTCGTGAACCTACGCTGCACTGCCTCAATCACAAGGATGTCCTTCCTCAAATTAGGAGACCAAAACTGTACACAATACTCCACATGTGGTCTCACCAGAACCCTATACAACTGCAGAAGAACCTCTTTACTCCTGTACTGAAATCCTCTTGTTATGAAGGCCAACATTCCATTATCTTTCTTCACTGCCTGCTGTACCTGCACGCCAACTTTCAGTGACTGGTGTACAAGGACACCCAGGTCTCGCTGTACCTCCCCCTTACCTAACCTAACCCCATTGAGATAATAATCTGCCCCCTTGTCTTTGCCACCAAGGTGGATAACCTCACATTTATCTATATTATACTGCATCTCCCACGCATCTGCCCACTCACTCAACATGTCCAGGTCCCCCTGCAACCACCTAACATCCTCTTCACAGTTCACACTGCCACCCAGCTTTGTGTCATCCGCAAACTTGCAAGTGTTGCTCCTAATTCCCTCTTCCAAATCATTATTATATATGGTGAATAGTTGCGGCCCCAACACCGAGCCTTGCGCCACTCCACTCGCCACTGCCTGCCACTCTGAAAAGGACCCGCTCACTCCTACTCTTTGCTTCTGGTCTGCCAACCAATTTTCTATCCATGTCAACACCCTACCCCCAATACCATGTGCTCTAATTTTAGTCACCAGTCTCCCGTGCGGGAACTTATCAAAGGCTTTCTGAAAATCTAGATACACTACATCCACTGCCACCCCTTCATCCATTTTACTTGTCACATCCTCAAAAAATTCCAGAAGATTAGTCAAACATGATTTCCCTTTCATAAATCCATGTTGACTTGGACTAATCCTTTTACTGCTATCCAAATGCTCCATTATTACCTCTTTAATAATTGACTCCAGCATCTTTCCCACCACCGAAGCCAGGCTAACTGGTCTGTAATTCCCCATTTTTTCTCTCGCTCCTTTCTTGAAAAGTGGAATAACATTAGCTATCCTCCAATCCACAGAAACTGATCCTCTGTCCTCCAGTACTTCTGGGAGATTGTTTCTGTCCTCCTTAGTGAAGACAGATCCGAAGTACCTATTCAACTCTTCTGCCATTTCCTTGTTGCTCATAATTATTTCACCCGTGTCTGCCTTCAAGGGACCCACATTTGACTTTGCTACTCTTTTTCCTTAACATATCTAAAGAAGCTTTTATTGTCTTCCTTTATATTCCTGG
The DNA here is from genome assembly GCA_963514005.1 of Raja brachyura. Next base: position 43,366,244 of record OY740802.1, on the reverse strand, counting down.
CCAGCTTCCCCTCGTACTTCATCTTTTCAGCCCGTATTGCCCGTTTTATTTCCTTCTGTTGTCCAATGAAAGTACTGTACTTTCTGTTGTCCAATGGAAGTACATCATGTACTGTGTTTCTGCTGACTGGTTAGCATGCAACAAAAGCTATTCATTGTACCTCAGTACACGTGATGGTAAACTGAACTGAACTTGATCCCAGCTGCCTCTCCCGCTCCAATGCCTCCTTCCTACTCTTGACCAAAACCGCAATTTTCCTGATCATCTAGGCTTCCTTGCATTTGCCTGCGTTGCCTTTCATTCTAACAGGGACTTGCATGTTCTGAGCGCTTGTTGGCATATTTTCCTTTTCCATCAAACAACCTACTCCAACTAACTTGAGCGAGTTCCTGTCTCACACCCTTAAAGATGGCCTTGACAAAATTTAGCATTTTAACTTGTAGGCCTTCTCAGCCACTGTCCATAACTATCTTAAACCTAATAGAACAGTGGGCGTTGGTCCCAAATGGCTCAACATCAAATTCCACCCAGTCTAATCTTTTTGCACTATGACATTCCATGTCAATGTCGGGAAAGTTATGCCCTCCACTCCCAACCCTGAATCTCATAAAGAACATAAGGGAATCGAGGGATGTGGGGAAAAAGCCGGAATGGGCTATGGATTTTGGATGATCAGCCATGATCATATTAAATGGCGGTGTTGGCTCGAAAGGTTGAATAGCCTACTCCTATTATAGAAACATAGAAATTAGGTGCAGGAGTAGGCCATTCGGCCCTTCGAGCCTGCACCTCCATTCAATATGATCATGGCTGATCATCCAACTCAGTATCCCGTACCTGCCTTCTCTCCATACCCTCTGATCCCCTTAGCCACATGGGCCACATCTAACTCCCTCTTAAATATAGCCAATTAACTGGCCTCAACTACCTTCTGTGGCAGAGAGTTCCAGAGACCCACCACTCTCTATGTGAAAAAAGTCCTTCTCATCTCGGTCCTAAAGGATTTCCCCCTTATCCTTAAGCTGTGACCCCTTGTTCTGGACCTCCCCAACATCGGGAACAATCTTCCTGCATGTAGCCTGTCCAACCCCTTAAAAATTTTGTACGTTTCTATAAGATCCCCTCTCAAGCTCCTAAATTCTAGAGAGTATAAACCGAGTCTATCCAGTCTTTTTTCATAAGACAGTCCTGACATCCCAGGGATCAGTCTGGTGAACCTTCTCTGCACTCCCTCTATGGCAATAATGTCCTTCCTCAGATTTGGAGACCAGAACTGTACACAATACTCCAGGTGTGGTCTCACCAAGACCCTATGCAACTGAAGTAGAACCTCCCTGCTCCTATACTCAAATCCTTTTGTTATGAATTATGCTATTGTGGAACTTCCAAAAGTCTGGTAGTTATCTGGACTGGCATATTTCCTGGATACTTTTAGCCAGATGTTCCTCCAGTGAATCTCTTATCTTCAACGGGATGGCAAATATGTGACAAGAGCTGGTAGCTCATTCATATAAATTCAAAATGAAGCATTTCCCCAATAGTTCAGGGATTCGATTCCGTTATCGATATCCACATAGTTGGAGTCCCCTATGTAAGAATCTCCAACACTCCCCTCTTCTGAGCGGGAAATATTATAATGCAACCCGGAGCCAGGTATTGCTTCCCTTCTCCTGAGTGAGAGATATTATAACGCAACCCTGAACCAGGTGTTACTCCCACAGGCATCTGATTGACATAGCCTGTAAATGTCTCCTGAGCTAGGAGCACATTTCCTTTTTCCATTTTATTTAATTATTCATCCATTTATTTTTTCTTTATTGATTTGTTTGTTTGTTTATTTATTTATTTATTTTACTCACTAGACAGGTTGTGCCTGCTAGTGACTCCAAGTTCTTGCTCCCTTGTGGAGCCTCAACGGAGTTTCTTAGGGGAGGAAATACAATGCAACCCTGAACCAGCTGTTGCCCTCTCAGGCCTCTGGCTGACTCCCTTTCGGTGATCCAATCTGTACAGGCATTGCCCGTCAGATGCTCCGAACAGCCGCCTGCTCCAGTGGATTCCCCATCCTGCCACAGCAGTTGCTGTCCCGGCCGAGCCGGCAGCCGCTATTTTTAAATCACTAGCTCCTGCTGAGCCTGCTCAGCGGTCGCTGTCCCGGCTGCGGCGGCAGCCACGATTTATATCCCGCCAGTCCCTTACGGAGTCTCCACGGCGGCAGCTGCACAAGCTGTGCTAGCTTCTCCAGGCCCGCTGCCCCTATTTTTGGAGCAGCGGTCCGGTCCTGAAATAAATGTTTCCCCTTACCTGTTGGATCAGTTTCGAACTGCTCTGATTCTCGCGCCATGCGTCGACGTATTGATACGCATTATATCACGTGACTTTGATATAAAATTCCACAGGTTCACAACTCTGGCAGAAAACGTTTTTCCTTATCTCAGTCCAAAATGGCCTACCCCTTATTCTTAAACTGTGACCCCTGGTTCTGGACTGGCCCAACATCGGGAACATTTCTAGTTTGTATCCTGTATCTAGTTTGTCCAATCCTATAGAGACTATAAGATGAGGAACCAGAATGCTGCCTGCATTAGTTGGTATTAGCTACAATGAGAGTTTGGAAAATATTGAATTGTTTTCTTATCATGCAATTAATTGATGTGATTAATTATTTCCAATTTATTTACTAGTTATTTTATCTGGCAGTTGGGGTAACTAGACAGACATTTGGCTGATTAAGTCATTACGCTCTGCAGATTGTTATGGTTTTAGATGGTGAAGGGCTTTGTCTTGGCTTCAAGCTTTCCACTCCAAAGGGTAGCTAATAATGTTGTTGTATTGCAAGCCATTCTACAGGGAATGCATCACACTGGATTATGAGCAGAGAGATCAAATCTGCTTTTGAAGAGAGAGAGGAAGGGAAGAAAGCGAAGCTGACCCTGAGTGAGCAACACCCTGTGAGGCATCTGTGTTTCAATAAAGATCTAAGTAGGAGGAAACAAAATATGTAAGAATGAACTGCAGATGCTGGTTTAAATCGAAGATAGACACAAAATGCTGGAGTAACTCAGTGGGACAGTCAGCATCTCAGGATAAAAGGAATGGGTGATGTTTCAGGTCAGGTCTGAAGATGGACCCAAAACGTCACCCATTCCTTCTGTCCAGAAATGCTGCCTGTCCCGCTGAGTTACTCCAGCATTCTGTGTCTAAGAAGGAGCTAAATCAGAGCTTCCACCAAAGTCCAAAACTATTTTTGAATGTGATGGTCATGGTAGCTTTGATAATATTGGCCAAATAGGTATGTCACAAAATGGAGGATCTCTGCATTTGCAAAGCTGCTTGTCATCTTTCTGTGAAAAGCTGCAAAGCCAGGAGTTCCATGGCTCCAGGGTGTCTGGACCCTGGAAGAAGTCAAGCACAGGGTGATGTCCAGATGACCCCTCTATTGTTAATATGTATGAGGGTTTTGCAGAAAGAGCTGAGCTGGGTTGCAAATGCATGATTAGGATTGGTTATAGAATGAGATGTTGTAAAGTATTGTTCATTATGTTGCAGAGTGTTTGTGCTGTTACCTTGTGATTGGTTAAAGTATGGAGCCTTGTTCAAATTGTGTATATTACCTGGGGAAATGTTTCTTTACTTTGGTGAACTGTCTTCCAACTAGAACCTTCTGTGGAAACAATGTAATGGGGTATTTTGTGATTTAAATCCCCCCCCCCCCCCATGTATATTTGCGCCACGGGTCTGATACAGTATAAAAGAGGGGGGACACCACACGGATCGGAGTCGATCCTCTGGAAGTGCACTTGGGACTGTGTTGACTGTCTGGAGGTGTCTATTCGCACCAGGCTGAAGGGCTTGGACGAGTAGAGACAAGGATCGGACCCGCAGTGTTGGTTAGGTATCGTATAGGAAATTTGTTTGTGTGAGTGAAAATAAAGAGCTAGTTGATCCAGTGCTTAACTCAGTGGTTTACTGAACTAGACTATCGGGGTAAGTTTTAGGAGCATAATTACACCTTATGTGTTGAATTATTTCCATGCTGGGGCTTAAGACATTTACAGCATCTCACAACTCACCTCCCACTGCAACATGAGGGAGGATATTGACACTGCATCATTGGAAACAAGACAATATCTCTTGGTCTCACCTTCCACACAGCAGGAGGTGAAAACCTGTTGCTTTGCTCGAATTGCTAAATACCAAGGGCTACACAAATGTGGTTGCCATCCCACTCACTTTCACAAAATCTTCTTGACAACACTGTAAAGATTCCCAAACAAAACAGACTCCCCCCCTCAATCCCCTGGTCCTCCTCCTCTGTCCTTTCTGTTTTTGCGCCTGACCATCAAGGCTGAGCAGGTCAGGACGGAGCTGAGCAGACTCCACCAGGCAAAGCCAAGGGTCCCGAGGGTGTCAGCCCTAGGGTACTCAAGGTGTGTTCCAGCTAGTTGTGTGGAGTACACCAGCATATCTTCAACCTGAGCCCGAGCCTGGAGAGGGTTCCTGTGATGTAGAAGACATCCTGCCTGTACCAAAGAGGATGCGCCCCTGCTCCTCCAATGACTACAGAGCGGTGGTGTTGATCTCACACATCATGAAGTCCCTGGAGAGGTTAAACCCTACTTGGACTCCCTGCAGTTCACTTACCAAGTAAACATGGGGGTTGAGGATGCCTTCATCCACCTTCCATCGTTCCTAAGCTCACTAGGATAAGCCGGGGAGGCACTGAGAGTCATGTTTTTTTACTTCTCCACTGCTTTTAACACCATCGGCCTGCACTGCTGGGAGCAAACTGACAAAGATGCGGGTGGATGGTCCATTGGTGTCCTGGATCACCATCTAGCTGACTGGGTGACCACAGTATGTCAGGCTACAGAACTGTGTCTCGGACATGGTGGTGAGCAACACTGGGGCCCGACAGGGGACGGTCCTCTCTCCCTTCCATCTACACCTCTTACTTCAGATAGAACTCGGACCCCTGCCACCTGCAGAGGTTTTCAGATGACTCTGCAATTGTGGGCTGCATCAGTGAGGGGAGGGAAGCTGAATAATGCGGTGTAGTCAACGACTTTGTATAGTGTTATTGGCTTAATCACCTGCAGCTCAACACCAACAAGACTTAGGAGTTAGTGTCATACTCGGTGGAGTTTAGAAGGATGAGGGGGGGCCTCATTGAAATGTACTGAATTGTGAAAGGCCTGGATAGAGTGGATGTGGACAGTGGGAGAGTCTAAGTGTAGAGGGCACAGCCTCAGAATAAACGAATATACCTTACAAAATGAGATGAGGAGGAATTTCTTTAGCTAGTGGAAGGTGAATCTGCGGAATTTGTTGACACAGATGGCAGTGGAGGCCAAATGGATGGGCATTCCTAGAGCAGTGATTGACAGGTTCTTGATTAGGAACTGTATCAAAGTTTATGGGAAGAAAGCAAGAGAATGAGTTTGAGAGGAAAAGATAGATCAGCCATGATGGAAAGGTGGAGTAGACTCGATGGGTAGAATAACCGAATTCTGTTTGCATGAATTATGACGTGCACTGACAATATGTTTGGTTTGGAGGCAGGATCAACTTGAGATGAATCATCAAATGTGTCACTCTGACTGGTTACAAGTTTCATTTTCTTCACATATTAAAGAAGGCAGACTATTGTCTGTAGTGCTGCTTTGTCCATTACAGGAAGGATATGAAGGCTTTGGATATGGTGCAGGACATTTTACCAGAATGTTACTTGGAATAAAAGGTATTAGGAATAAGGAGAGGCTGGACAAATTTGGATTGTTTTCTCCGAAGTGTCACAGGGTGAGCCAACCTGATAGAAGTATGAAAAATTACGAGAGGAAAAGATGGAGCAAACAGCCAGAGCTTCTTTCTCAGGATGGAATTGTCAAAGACTAGAGGGCGTATCATTGTTAGAGGGGAAAAATTTATACCTTCCAAACTGATCATCAAACTTGGGGAACTGGGTCTCTGATGCTGGTTTAAATCAAACATAGACACAAAAGGCTGGAGTAAGTCAGCGGGTCCGACAGCATCTCTGGAGAAAAGGAATAGATGACGTTTCGGGTCAGGGGTAAGGGAAACGAGAGATATAGATGGTGATATAGGGAGATATAGAACAAATGAATGAAAGATATGTAAAAAAGTAATGATGATAAAGGAAACAGGCCATTGTTAGCTGTTGGCTAGGTTCAGTCATGAGTTGCAGACAATGAGACTCACCAGGGATTGATGAGTTATGACTTGGAATGCTCAGATTCGTGTTTTGTTTGGGAATCTTTACCTTATGCAGTGTTGTCAAGAAGATTTTGTGAAAGTGAGTGGGATGGAAACCACATTTGTGTAGCCCTTGGTATTTAGCAATTCTAGCAAAGAATCACCTCCTGCTGTGTGGAAAGTGAGAACAAGGGATATTGTCTAGTTTCCAATGATGCGGTGTCAATATCCTCCCTCATGTTGCAGTAGGAGGTGAGTTGTCAGATGCTGTAAATGTCTTATGCCCCATCATGGCAATAATTCAATTACATAAGGTGTAATTATGCTCCTAAAACTTACCCCGTTAGTCTAGTTCAGTAAAACACTGAGTCAAGCACTGGATCAACTAATCTCTTTATTCTCACTCACACAAAAGAACTTCCTATTCCACACAAATGAACTTCCTTAAATGAGCTCCAACGGCTCCTGGGCCTTCCAGAGGCCTAGGAGCCGTTGGAGCAAGAGGAGGAGTTTCTGGGCAGTGAGTTATAAAATCAAGCGTGGGGCCTTACGCCACAGAGGCCCAGGAGCCGTTGGAGCGGGAGTAGTACCCAATCTGTAACGTTCCACACTTCAAAGGATGTGGTCTGGTGGAAGCCGCTGATTGGTGGAAGCGGACTAGAGGAAGCAGCTGATTGGGTGCAACCCCAGCTTGCATTTCTGCTTTCTGGTTAAGGGTACAGTGTGCTAAGGGCACAGTGCTTTTTAGTAAAGGTTAGTTTAAAGGATTAAGATTTTTATAGTGTGAGTTGATTTAATTTGGTGGTAAGCCATGTCAGTTGAGATCGGCCCCATAGTTTGCTCATCCTGCAACATGTGGGAGATCAGGGATATGGTCGGTGTTCCTGGTGACTACGTTTGCAGGAAGCGTGTCCAGCTGCAGCTCCTGGCAGACCGCTTTGAATAGCACGTACAGTGAGTTGGTCACACCGTAGGTAAAAGTTAAGCCGACAGAAAGGAAACGGGTGGCCATTAGCCAGCGTAGCAGTAGGCAGGTAGTGCAGGAGTGCCCTGCGGTCATCTCCCTCCTAAAAAGGTATACCATTTTGGATACTGTTGGGGAAGATGGCTCATCAGAGGAAGGCAGCATGGGTGGCTCTGTGGCACGGGAGGGGAGAAAAAAGAGCGGAAGGCCTATAGTAATAGGGGATACAATAGTAAGGGGAATAGATAGGTGTTTCTGCGGCCGCAAACGAGACTCCAGGATGGTATGTTGCCTCCCTGGTGCAAGGGTCAGGGATGTCACTGAACAGCTGCAGAACATTCTGGAGGGGGAGGGTGAACAGCCAGCTGTCGTGGTGCATATTGGCACCAACGATATAGGTAAAAACGGGATGAGGTCCTACAAGGCGAATTTAGGGAGCTAGGAGTTAAACTTAAAAGCAGGACCTCAAAGGTAATAATCTCTGGATTACTACCAGTGCCACGTGAAATAGGAGGATATTGCAGATGAATACGTGGTTTGAAAAATGGTGCAAGGGGGAGGGATTCAAATTTCTCGGGCATTGGAACCAGTTCTGGGGGAGGTGGAACCAGTACAAACAGGACGGTCTGCTCCTGGGCTGGAATGGAATCAATGTCCTTGGGGGAGTGTTTGCTAGTGCTGTCAGCGAGGATTTAAACTAATGTGGCAGGGGGGTGGGAGCATGAGCAGAGAGACAGAGGGGTGTAAAATGAGGGTGGTAGCAATAGGTAGCAAGGTGAAAAGTAAAAGTGGCAGGCAGAAAAATCCAGGGCAAGAATCAAAGTGTTATAAAAACAAGCCTGAAGGCTTTTTCTCTCTATGCAAGGAGCATTCGTAATAAGGTGGGTGAATTGAATGTGCAGATAGTTATTAATGAATATGATATAGTTGGGATCACAAAGTCATGGCTCCAGGGTGACCAAGGCTGGGAGCTGAACATCCAGGGATATTCAATATTCAAGAGGGCTAGACCGAAAGGTAAATGAGGTGGAGTAGCGTTGCTGGTTAGAGAGGAGATTAATGCAACAGAAAGGAAGGACATTAGCTTGGAGGATGTGGAATCGATATGGGTAGCGTTGCGAAACACTAAGGGGCAGAAAACGCTAGTGGGAGTTGTGTACAAGTAAGAAGTGTAAGAAGGTTCAACTGTTGGGTATAAATGCAGGAATAGCAAGATGGATTCAACAGTGGCTGAATGGGAGAAGCCAGAGGGTAATGGTGGATGGCTGTTTGTCGGGTTGGAGGCAGGTGACTAGTGGGGTGCCTCAGGGATCTGTGTTGGGTCCTTTGTTGTTTGTCATGTACATCAATGATCTGGATGAAGGGGTGGTAAATTGGATTAGTAAGTATGCAGATGATACCGAGATAGGGGGTGTTGTGGATAATGAAGAGGATTTCCAAAGTCTACAGAGTGATTTAGGCCAGTTGGAAAAATGGGCTGAAAGATGGCAGATGGAGTTTAATGCTGATAAATGTGAGGTGCTACACATTGGCAGGCCAAATCAAAATAGGACGTACATGGTAAATGGTAGGGAATTGAAGAATACAGTTGAACAGAGGGATCTGGGAATAACCGTGCATAGTTCCTTGAAGGTGGAATGTCATATAGATAGGGTGGTAAAGAAAGCTTTTGGTATGCTAGCCTTTATAAATCAGTGCATTGAGTATAGAAGCTGGGATGTAATGTTAAAATTGTACAAGGCATTGGTGAGACCAAATCTGGAGTATGGTGTACAATTTTGGTCGCCCAATTATAGGAAGGATGTCAACAAAATAGAGAGGGTACAGAGGAGATTTACTAGAATGTTGCCTGGGTTTCAACAGCTACGTTACAGAGATAGCTTGAATAAGTTAGGTCTTTATTCTCTGGAGCGCAGAAGGTTAAGGGGACTTGATAGAGGTCTTTAAAATGATGAGAGGGATAGACAGAGTTGATGTGGACAAGCTTTTCCCTTTGAGAATAGGGAAGATTCAAACAAGAGGACATGACTTTAGAATTAAGGGACAGAATTTAGGGGTAACATGAGGGGGAACTTCTTTACTCAGAGAGTGGTAGCGGTGTGGAATGAGCTTCCAGTGGAAGTGGTGGCGGCAGGTTCGTTGGTATCATTTAAAAATAAATTGGATAGGCATATGGATGAGAAGGGTATGGAGGGTTATGGTATGAGTGCAGGCAGGTGGGACTAAGGGAAAAAAGTTGTTCGGCACGGACTTGAAGGGCCGAGATGGCCTGTTTCCATGCTGTAATTGTTATATGGTTATATAGTTACAGGCCACCTAACAGTAGGAGTGGAGTTGGGGATGGCATCAAACAGGAAATTACAAATGTGTGCAACAAAGGTAAAACAGTTATAATGGGTGACTTCAACCTACATATAGATTGGGTGAATCAAATTGGCAGGGGTGCTGAGGAAGAGGATTTCTTGGAATGTATGCGGGATAGTTTTCTAAAACAACATGTAGAGGAACTAACGAGAGAGCAGGCTATTCTAGACTGGGTATTGAGTAATGAGGAAGGGTTAGTTAGCAGTCTTGTTGTGCGTGGCCCCTTGGGCAAGAGTGACCATAATATGGTTGAGTTCTTCATTAGGATGGAGAGTGACATGGTTAATTCAGAAACAAGGGTTCTGAACTTAAAGAAAGGTAACTTTGAGGGTATGAGACATGAATTGGCCAAGATGGCAAGTGACTCTTAAAGGGTTGACGGTGGATATGCAATGGAAGGCATTTAAAGAAGGGCGTGTGTGGGCGTTTGGGGGGGGGGGGGGGGGGTATGGCTTCGCTCAGCGGCTCTGGAAACCCTGCCTCACTTAGACGCTCCCAGCCCCGGTTGCTCTCAGCAGCTCCTGAATGCACTAACTCAATGGCTACCGGCTGCACTCACTCAGTCAGCAGCTCATTGGCTTGTTGTGATGGCAGACACAGCCCCCCACTCCCGCTCCACACACCGCTCACTCTGCTCCTTCAACTTTACTCTCCTCGCCGCTGGTCATTCACAGCGAGTGCCGGAAGGGGCAGTTTTTACGATATTTAAACTTTCATAACTTTAGTAATATTCCACCGATCAGAAAAAAAACTTGTTGCACTTGCAGCACAGGAGAATGCAGAGTAAGATGGCGAAAAATCATAGCACTATCGCATACTGTTTTTGCGCAAATTAAAAAAAAAAGCCAAACCAGAAGAAGACAACATGAGAGTTTTATCTAAGTACTAGACTTGAATAAGTGGGACCATTGGGTCCCATTCTCACACAGTAGGCCTGGTCTCCCAATGCAATATTCCACCATTCACCGAGAGCCCCCAACTGCACAGGTGCAGCAGACGTGTTCCCGTTGTGACTCTCCTTTAATATGTGAAGGAAATAAAACTTGTAACCAGTCAGAGCGACACATTTGATGATTCACCTCAAGTTGATCCTGCCTCCAAACCAAACATATTGTCGGTACACAAGTCATAATTCATGGGAACAGGATTCGGTTATTCTACCCATCGAGTCTACTCCACCTTCCCATCATGGCTGATCTATCTTTTCCTCTAAAACTCATTCTCTTGCTTTCTTCCCATAAACTTTGATACAGTTCCTAATCAAGAACCTGTCAATCACTGCTCTAGGAATGCCCATAGATTTGGCCTCCACTGCCATCTGTGGCAACAAATTCCGCAGATTCACCTTCCACTAGCTAAAGAAATTCCTCCTTATCTCATTTCGTAAGGTATATTCGTTTATTCTGAGGCTGTGCCCTCGACTCTTAGACTCTCCCACTGTCCACATCCACTCTATCCAGGTCTTTCACAATTCGGTACATTTCAATGAGGCCCCCCCTCATCCTTCTAAACTCCACCGAGTATGACACTAACTCCTAAGTCTTGTTGGTGTTGAGCTGCAGGTGATTAAGCCAATAACACTCTACAAAGTCGTTCACTACACTTCATTATTCAGCTTCCCTCCCCTCACTGATGCAGCCCACAATTGCAGAGTCATCTGAAAACCTCTGCAGGTGACAGGAGTCCGAGTTGTATCTGAAGTAAGAGGTGTAGATGGTGAAAAGGAAGGTTGAGAGAGGACCGTCCCCTGTGGGGCCCCTGTGTTGCTCACCACCATGTCCGAGACACAGTTCTGTAGCCTGACATATTGTGGTCATCCAGTCAGCTAGATGGTGATCCAGGACACCAATAGAGCATACACCCGCATCTTCAAGGTTCTTTAGTAACTTGTCAGTATCTTTGTTGAACTAAATTAAGGCGCATGTTGCAATCAAAAGCGCATGTAGAATGGGTCGGGGAGAAAGCCAAACTGTAAGAAAGAGGACTGCTCCTCCTTTTCAAGAGCAGCCAGCTCTTGCACGGTCGGTGCCAGGCCGGATGGTGTTAAAAGCACTGGAGAAGTCAAAAAACATGACTCTTACCGTGCTTCCCGTCCTTTCCAGGTGAGCTTAGGAACGATGGAGCAGGTAGATAATGGCATCCTCAACCCCAATCTTTGCTTGGTAAGCGAACTGCAGGGAGTCCAAGTAGGGTTTAACCAGGGGTCGCAGGTGAGTTAGCACCAGCCTCTCCAGGGAGTTCATGATGTGTGAGGTGAACACAACCGCTCTGTAGTCATTGGAGGAGCAGGGGCGCATCTTCTTTGGTACAGACAGGATGTCTTCTACATCACAGGAACCCTCTCCAGGCTCGGGATCAGGTTGAAGATATGCTGGTGTACTCTACACAACTAGATGGAACACACCTTGAGTACCCTAGGGCTGACACCATCGGGACCCTTGGCTTTGCCTGGGTGGAGTCTGCTCAGCTCCTTCCTGACCTGCTCAGCCTTGATGGTCAGGCACGAGAAAAGAAAGGGCAGAAAAAGAGGACCAGGGGGATTGAGGGGGGTGGGGGGGGAGTCTGATGGGGAGCGGGGGGAGGGTGGGCAGAGGCACAGTGCGTGGGTAGAGGCGTTATTCGTTATTCACTCATCCCTGGGATCATTCTCGTAAACCTCCTGTGGAACCTCTGCAATGCCAGCATGAGCCTCCTTCGATATGAAGCCTAAAACTGCTCACAATACTCCAAATGCTGTCTGACCAGTGCCTTATAAAGCCTCAGCATTACATTCCTGTTTTTATATTTTAGTCCTCTTGAAATGAATGCTAACATTACATTTGCCTTCCCTACTACCAATTCTACCTGCAAATTAAACATTTGGGAATCCAATGCCAGCATGACCAAGTCCCTTTGCACCTCTGATTTCTGAATTCTCTCCCCATTTAGAAAATAGTCTATGCCTTTATTCCTGCTCCAAAATGCATGACTCCGCAATTTGGCACACTATGTTGCATTGCCACTTCTTTGTCCACTCTCCCTACCTGTCTGAGTCCTGCAGTCTCAGCTTTCTCTACACAACCTGCCTCTATCTTCATATCATTCACAAATGTGGCCAAAAAGTCATTAATTCCCTCATCCAAATCATTAATATACACCATGAAGAGCAATAGCCCCAGCACTGACCCCTGCGGAACACCACTTTTTACCAGAAAAAGCCCCTTATTCCAACATTTTGCCCTCCGCTATTCAGCCAATCCTATATCCATGCTAGTACCTTCCCTCTAATACAATGGGGTCTCTACTTGTTTAACAGCCTAATGTGCAGCCATTTGCAAAGACCTTCTGAAAGTCCAAACAAACACGTCAACTAACTCTCCTTTGTCTTCCAGCAATTTGAACAGATTTGTCATGAATGATCTCCCCTTCACAAAGCCATACTAACTTCGGCATATCATCTCATGAGATTCTAAGTACTCGGAAATCTCATCCTTAATAATCTATCTACCTTCTTCTATCTATTCTATTCTATTCTATTCTATTCTATCTATCTTTTACCTTCTATCTTCTATCTACTATCTGTCTGACTGTCTGTCTCTATCTCTATATTCTATCTGTCTATATCTTCTTCTATATTCATCTATCTATCTATCTATCTATCTATCTATCTATCTATCTATCTATCTATCTATCTATCTATCTATCTATCTATCTATCTATCTATCTATCTATCTATCTATCTATCTATCTATCTATCTATCTATCTATCTATCTATTTATCTATTCTATGCTATTCTTCTCTCTATATATATCTATCTATCGTCTATCCCTCTATACATAACTAAAACTCTGATCTTGTTATCTTCCAGTTTGGCGGTCATTATATTTTTGCATAAATGGTACGCGATAGCGATACGATTTTTAGCCAGCTTACTCGCCGTTCTCCTGTGCTGCGATTGCACCAAGTTTTGTTCCGATCGGTGGAAGCTGGGAAGAATTATCAAGGTTTAACAATCTTTAAAAACTGCGCTTACTCAGATCGATTGCTTCTCCTGCCATTCAGCATCGCGCAGATTGTGCCCTTCTACTGTCAGTCCGCAACACGGTCCGCTCCTTCCTGCGCCATCGCATCTTTGCTGCAGCTGCGGGATGTTCTGCATGGCCAGCGGAGGTCTCCAACCGAACACAATTTTGGTAGTGAGTCCAGAAGCCATGAGTTAGTGAGTAGTGAGTCCAGAAGCCGTGAGTGAGTACAGAGCCATGAGTCAATGAGTGAGTCCAGAATCGTGAGTGTGTCCAGAAGCCATCCGCCCCAAAGCCGGGCCGGTGTGCGGAGCCTGGCCGACTGCGACGCTGACTGCTGCAACCTCGAGATCCTGGGAAGTGAGGAGTGGGAGTGGGGGGCGATTGAGGGGGCTGGGCTCTGGCAGAGCCGGGCACACCACCCCCGCCCACACTCACCCAACCCCCTCCCCTCGCACATCTCCTCACCCCCCTGCAGCAGGCCACGGCAGCATGACAGCATACTATTTTAAGATTTATTCACATTTTAAACTTTAATAAATCCTTTCCACTTGCTATGTCCATTAGCTATGCATGCGCAGTAATGCCTGCGTGTTCTATGTCACATTTGGAACCCATTGGGCGGGAATGGCTGCACCGCCGGAGAGCCGCTAAGAGTGGATGGGGGGGGGGGGGTTGAGGGGGGATGGATTGAGTGCATGTGTGGCGGGGGGAATTTTAAGGGACAGAGTGGGGAGGTGAGGGGGGATCAGGAGCGTCACAACGGGAACACGTCTGCTGCGCCTGTGCAGTAGGGGGTTCTGGGTGAGAAGTGGAATATTGCATTGGGAGACCAGGCCACTCGTGTGAGAATGGAACCCAACGGGTCCCACTTATTCTAGTCTTGTACTTACAATGGCTTGCAAAAGTATTCATACCCCTTGAACATTTCCACATTTTGTCACATTACAACCACAAACGTAAATGTATTTTATTGGGATTTTATGTGATAGACGAACACAAAGTGGTGCATAATTGTGAAGTGGAAGGAAAATTATACATGGATTCCAAATTTTATTACAAATAAAAAACTGAAAAGTGTGGCGTGCAAAACTATTCAGCCCCCCTGAGTCAATACTTTGTAGAACCACCTTTCGCTGCAATTACAGCTAGAAGTCTTTTGGGGTATGTCTCTACCAGCTTTGCACATCTAGAGACTGACATTTTTGCCCATTCTTCTTTGCAAAATAGCTCAAGCTCAGTCAGATTGGATGGAGCGCGTCTGTGAACAGCAATTTTCAAGTCTTGCCAGAGATTCTCAATTGGATTGAGATCTGGACTTCTTCCATAAAGGCCCGATTTGTGGGGTGCACGACTAATAGTTGTCCTGTGGACAGATTCTCCCACCTGAGCTGTGGATCTCTGCAGCTCCTCTAGAGTTACCATGGGCTTGTTGGCTGCTTCTCTGATCAATGCTCTCCTTGCCCGGCCTGTCAGTTTATGTGAACGGCCATGTCTTGGTAGGTTTGCAGTTGTGCCATACTCTTTCCATTTTCGGATGATGGATTGAACAGTGCTCCGTGCTTGTTTAGGTTATTTTTTTTTTAGTTTGAAAACCATGTATCATTTCCCTTCCACTTCACAATTATGTGCCACTTTGTTTTTTTGTCTATCACATAAAATTCCAATAAAATACATTTACGTTTGTGGTTGTAACATGACAAAATGTGGAAAAGGTCAAGGGGTATAAATACTTTTGCAAGCCACTGCAAATAAAACTCTCATGTTGTCTTCTTCTGGTTTGCCTTTTTTTTAATTTGCGCAGAAACATTACGCGATAGTGCTTTTATTTTTCGCCACCTTACTCGCTATTGTCCTGTGCTGCAAGTGCAACAAGTTTTTTCCTGATCGGTGGAATATTACTAAAGTTCTGAAAGTTTAAATATCGTATAAACTGCCCCTTCCGGCAGTCAATCTCCAGCAGTGAGGAGAATAAAGCTGAAGGAGCAGAGTGAGTGGAGTGTGGAGCGGGAGTGGGGGGCTGTGTCTGCCATCACAACGAGCCGATGAGCCGCTGACTGAGTGAGTGTGGCCGGGAGCCATTGAGTTAGTGAGTTCGGGGGCTGCTGAATGAGAGCAACCGGGGCTGGGAGCCACTTAGTGAGGAAGGTTTCCTGAGCCGCTGAGTGAAGTCGTTCTCTCCCCCCCGCCGCCCACACATGCCCTCCCCCCTCACCGGTCTTCCCCCATTCCCCTCCCCCACACACCCCCAAACTCCCAAACACACTCGTCCCCCCCTCCCACACACACCCATCCCCCTCCCCCTCCCACACACACCCCCTCCCCATCCCCCACAACTGCTCCACCCTCACTCCCCCCTCCCTCCACATGCCTAGATGCACACACCCCCCCATAACACACCCACCCCACACCCCCCCCCCCGCCACACACCCACCCCGACACACAGCGGTAGGCCATGGCAGTGCTCCCCCCCCCCCCCACCAGGCCTCGACAGCCCCACCTGAAGCCGTCCTCCTCCCACAGCTGCAGAATGCATCAAGAGACACAAGAAGAAAGAACTGAACTGAACAAATCTCCTCTTTAACGTTTAAATTGTTATTACATTATGAGTTATTCACATTTTAAGCTTTATTAAATCCCTTTTCCACTTGCCGTGCCCGTCAGCTGCGCCTGCGCAGTAATACCTGCGTGCTCTATGTCACAATGGGAACTCAATGTGCGGAATGGCTGCGCAACTGGAGAGCCACTAATAGTGGATGGGGGGGGGGTCGGGAACCCATCAGCCATGCCTGCCCAGTTGGGGGCTATGGGTGAGTGGTAGAGTATTGCGTTGGGGGACCAGGCCTCCCTTGTGAGAATGGGACCTAATGGGTCCCACTTAGTCTAGTAGACTCTACAATCTTGCCAAACATTGATGTCAGGCTAACCAACCTCTTTTGTCTTGCTCTCTTCTTAAATAATGGAGTAACATTACGTGAGTGAGTCATAGAGTGATACAGCGTGCCCAACTAACCCACAGCAGCCAACATGTTCCAGCTAAATGAGTCCCACCTGCCCGGATTTGGCCCGTATCCCTGTCCTATCCATGTACCTGTCTAACTATTTCTTAAATGTTGGGATTGTTCCAGTCTCAACTACCTCCGCTGGCAGATTGTTCCATGCACCCACCACCCTTTGTGTGAAAACGTTACATGAGTGGCAGCTCAATGTTCTGTGGTTTCGATGATTCAGACGTGATTGAGAGGGAGGCAAAAGAGGTGGAGTTGTGCTGTTGGTTAGGGAGATTTGCATGGTGACATTCAGAGAGGACCTAATGGAGCAACCTAATATGAGTGTAGCTTAGAAATAAGAACGGGGCAAGCCTGGCCCGTGATCAGTGTTTCAGTGGAAGAGTATTAGTGATCACAACTCTGTAAGTTTTAATGTGTAGGAAAGAACTGCAGATGCGCGTCGTGCAACGTGACGCGTAAATGATGTGGCGCAAATGATGTTGTGTAAATGACGCCCAGGTGGGACAGGCCCTTAAGTCCACATCGGACGTGTGGGTGTCATTTAAAGACCAGTTGATTCAAGTTGAAAAATGGCACGTTTCAATGAGGAGGGATAAAGACGACAAAGTTAGGGAAACTTGGATGATCAAAGAGTTTGTAAATGTTGTCAAAAAGGAAATGGAAGTACTTAAAAGGTTTGAGAGGATGGAATCAGAGAGGGTATTTGAGGAATATGAAGAAAGGAGGAAAGAACTCAAACAGGCAAATAAATGGTCAATAAGGGGCCGCAATATGGCTTTGGCAAGTCAGTTAGTGACAATCCCAAAGCTTTTTATACATAATTTAAAATCAAAATGGTAACTAAGAAGAGGAAGGATCGATCAAGGATCAAGAAAGGAATTTGTGCTTAGCAGTCTGGGGATGTATGATTATGAAGAAGGACATGGAGGGCAGTGGGATCAGTTTGGAGAATATTAAGAATACTAATATGTAAGTTCTGACTGGGCGATTATATCGCTGAACACCTCCGCTCAGTCCGCCATGGCCTACACGATGTCCCGATTGCCAAACACTTTCACTCCTCTTCTCATTCCCACGCTGACATTTCTGTCCCGGGCCACCTCCACCTGCAAAGGTAAATTGGAGAAACAGCACCTCTTTTGCTTGAGCAGCTTACAACCCAAAGGTGAATATTGATTTCTCTAGCTTCAAGTAACCCTTACATCCCCTCCCTTTCTGACCCTCCCACACCCAAGTTGTCATCCTGCTGTGTTTCACTGTTTGTATCACTCGTTATCACCTTCTTCACAATCAACAATTGACCATTGTGGGCTCCACTTTTCTTTGATCATTGTTCAAAAAACAAATTTTCGTTCAGACCGAAAGGTCTGAATGACAGTAAAGGCTATTCATTCATTCATTAATTCCTGGCTTTGATTTGTCCTTTTGCACATCTTTTATTCATTTGTTCTATGTACCTTTTCATATCTCTCATTTCCCTCTCCGCTGAATCTTAGTCTGAAGAAGGGTCAAGACCCAAAATATAACATATTCCATATTTGAAGTTAAGCAGGAGGAGGTGATGGGGATCTTGAGGACATTAAGATGGATAAATCCCCAGGACCAGATGGGATTAATACTAGGTTATTGAGAGACGTAGGTAAAGAGATTGCAGGAGCCTCGATGAAGATAGCAACAGGTGATGTCTCAGTGGAATGTAAAGTAGTCATGTTGTTTCTTTATTGAAGAAGGGCCATAGAATTATGAGCAGGTGAACATCGCATCAATGTTATGGAGGCTATTGTAGAGAATTCTATGGGGTAGGATTTACCCCCTTATGGAAGAGAATGGGTTAATAGGGGTTAATAGGGGACAATCAGCATGGATTTATACATGGCAGGATATATATGTGTGTGTGTAGGAAGGAACTGCAGATGCTGGTTTAAACCATAGACACAAAAAGCTGGAGTATCTCAGCGAGTCCCTCTGAATTACTCCAGCTTTTTGTGTCTATCTTCTTTTTATTTATATTTATTGGCTTGGTTAGTAAGTTTGCATATGATACTAAGATTGCTAGATTTCAGACTGCGAGGAAAGCTTTTAAGGTGTACAGTGGGATAGATTCAAGATTCAAGAGAGTTTATTGTCATGTGTCCCTGATAGGATAATGAAATTGTTGCTTTGCTTCAGCGCAACAGAACATAGTAGGCATGACTACAGAACAGGTCAGTGGGTCCATGTACCATTATATAAATATATACACACATGAATAAATAAACTGATAAAGTGCAAATAAACAGATAATAGTAAGATTAAATGAGAACTTACCAGTTTGAAGTTTGATGTTCATTTTATGAGGAGTTACGATGAGCGATTGATTACGTGAAGAAGGCCGTCAGTCGTCAATCTTCAAAGCAGCGGTGTGGAATCACAGATAAGACGTTGACCTAAAGATAGTAAGATTTGGAGAACTAGAACTACCAGATGATAATATGAGGGTTGGGAGCGATGGGCACATAATCGCTCATCGTAACTCCTCATAAAATGAAGATCAAACTTCAAACTGGTAAGTTCTCGTTTAATCTTACTATTTTACTTCGGAGTCACGTGAGTGACTTCGTGAAGATTTCAAAGCTCTGTGATTCCATGCCCTGGACCGCTCACACACTGCTTGCACCCTGCCGTAATTACTAATGGAGGAAGTGTGTTAACGTATTTCAGACTTGAATAAGCTGAAAAATAATAACGTATTTGTTAATACAAAGAATAAACCCCCGAACTCGGGGACAACCGTTTAGGGAACAGCACTTAAAACTGACTCCGCAAACGTTGTGGGAGCGGCCACAGGTTCATTATAAAAACGTTGAAATGTAGTTTTACTGGCCCAGCCCGCTGTTGCGAGGACATGAGAGTAGCTCCATGGTCCTCGCCGCTGATGTGGATGCAGCCACACACTACGTAACGATTTCAAAGCTCTGTGATTTCACGCCGGTTCAAGTCCAGGCGTCACACACAGAATGGATTGACCATGGATGAGTGAGAAAAAAATAATGCATTCAGACATAACATACTTAGGTTACAATCATGTTAGCTTTAATGTGAAAAACAAAAATGATAGTGACTCCGCTCAGCCTGGGGGGAAACTATAAAACAGAATTTAAAATAGTATGTGCAAACACCCCCGGTCTGGCAATGGGTTTATTATAAAACCGGTGGAACATCCTTTCATCACCCCATCCTGCCGCCGTTAGGATATTGTCGAGGAGCGTGTCCATAACCCTTGCTGCCAACGTTGATGCAGCCCTGGTGGAGTGAAATTTGTAAATGTCAGTATCCACTCCTGCACCTGCCAGTACCTCTTTGAGCCATCTGGAGATGGTTTGTGTTGACACCCTGTGGTGTGGTTTGTTTGTGACTGATTAGGACAGCTAACTCTGAGTCTCTAAGGCTCCTGGTGACTTTAATGTACTGGTGCTAGTGTGCGACCACACATAATCGTGAATCTTCGGGGTTTGCCAGGAACTCAAGCTTGGGCCCTGGTACCTCGGCCTGCTCTGTTTAACTAAGTCATAAATGATGGAAGTAATGGTGGTCATGTTGTCCAGTCGCAGCTTGTGCAACATCTGGATTTGTTGCACCGGTTCCAGTGCCATCAGCATGACCACCTTGAGGGTGAGTTTGGTGAAGGGTAGAGCGGTGGCCATTACGCCTGAGGCCAGTAGTTTTAAAATATTTTGGAGTTTTACCTCCTGGGCTCTCACCCCTGCTCCAATATGGCCCCAGATGGCGTGATTGATGGCCGGCACATTTGAGGGAGGCACAGTTGGCAGGTATATTGTATCGGCCGGTGGTCTCCTCCATTACCAGGTCCTTGAGCTGGTGCGAGGCCAGGTAATTAATAGTGGTGGCCAGCTCCTCATCCAAGGGTGCTCCGATTAGGGTAGGAATGGTGAATTTAGAAGTCAATAGAGGCACTTCAGCCCCATGCCCCTAGAGTGTTCCCCTGCTGTACCTCCCTGCTCTGAGTCAGGATAGTACTGACTCCGTTCACTCCCCTCTCCAGAGAGGGAGATACATCGCAGCCCTGTGAAAGGTGCTGCTAGCGCGGGCTCCCGTGGAGACCCGGGCTGATACTGCTCCCTGCTCTGGAGCAGATCAGTCTGGAGCCACCTATCCAACAGGTGCTCCATCTGGCAGAGGCGCTTCCCAGTGTTGGAGATGATCCCTCCGGCCCTGACTCGTCTGAGTCTGTGGGCCTGCCAGATTTGTGAGTAGCTTTGCGCCTCTCCTGAAGCACCAAGTCTGTTGCCGCTGGTTCCACAGCCAGTGGCCTGGAAGGTGACTCGGACAGCCGCCTGCTACCCGCAGCTCCACGGTCTTCTGTAGCCGGCTTTGCAGACCGTCTCCTCACCTTCGACATGGTAGGTTCGTTCTCTTGGTAGATAACTGGACAACTGAACCTGCCAAAACGGCCACAAAGTAACTTTTAAAACATTTACCTCGTTATTTAAAACTTACCGCTAGAGAGACGCAGCGGACCTGCCAGTCCGTCGTTGGCGCATGCTTCAGACGTAATGACGCGCATGACGACTGACGGCTTTCTTCACGTAGTCACTCACGTGACTCCGAAGTAAAATGCGCTATTAATGTTCAGTTTTGTCCGAGCCGAGTTTAATAGCTTGATGGCTGTGGGGAAGTAGCTATTCCTGAACCTGGTCGTTGCAGTCTTCAGGCTCCTGTACCTTCTACCTGAAGGTAGCGGGGAGATGAGTGTGTGGCCAGGATGGTGTGGGTCCTTGATGATGCTGCCAGCCTTTTTGAGGCAGCGACTGCGATAGATCCCCTTGATGGAAAGGAGATCAGAGCCGATGATGGACTGGGCAGTATTTACTACTTTTTGTAGTCTTTTCCACTCCAGGGCGCTCAAGTTGCCGAACCAAGCCTTGATGCAACCGGTCAGCATGCTCTCTACTGTGCACCTGCAGAAGTTTGAGAGAGTCCTCCTTGAAAAACCGACTCTCAGATCAACTACTAAAGTGGGTGAGGAAGTGGCATATGTAGTTTATTCTGAGATGTTGCACTTCGGATGATCAAATGTCAGGGAAAAATATACAAGTAATTTTACTTGATATACAGGGAGTTCTTGGGCTCCAAGTCCATAACTCCCTGAAAGTGGCAGCACAAGTAGGTAGAGTGGTAAAGAATGCATATGATTAAGATATGTTTAATTTGATTGGTCAGGGAATTGAGGATAATGGTCAGGAAGTCATGATGCAGCATTATTGCACATTGTTTTGGCTGCATTTGGAATATTGCGTGCAGTTCTGGTTGCCCCGTTACAAGAAGGATGTGGAGGCTTTGGATGTAGAGGAGGTTTACCAGAATGATGCCTAGTTTAGGGGCTTTTAGCTACAGGGAGAGGTTGATTGTTTTCACGTTCACAAGTTCACAGGTTATAAGAGTAGAATTAGGGCATTTGGCCCATCAAGTCTACTCTGCCATTCAACCATGGCTGAGCTCTGCCTCCTAATCCTATTTTCCTGCCTTCTCCCCATAACTTTTGACACCCGTTCTAATCAAGAATTTGTCTATCTCTGCCTTAAAAATATCCACTGACTTGGCCTCCACAGCCCTCTGTGTCAATGAGTTCCACAGATTAACTGCCCTCTGATTAAAGAAGTTCCTCCTCACCTACTTTAAGAGCGCCCTTTAATTCTGAGACTATGACCTCTGGTCCTGGACTCTCCCACCAGTGGAAACATCCTTTCTACATCCACTTTATCTATGCCTTTCATTATTCTGTAAGTTTCAATGAGGTCCCCCCTCAACCTTCTAAAGTAGAGGCCTAATGCTGTCATATGCTAATCCACTAATTCCTGGAATCATTCTTGTAAACCTCCTCTGGACCCTCTGCAGGGCCAGCACATCCTTCCTCAGATATTGGACCCACATTTGCTCACAGTGCTCCAAATGTGGCCTGACCAGTGCCTTATAGCCCCTCAGCATTACATCTCTGGAATGTTGGAGGTTGCAGGGAGACCGGATGGCAGTATGTTAACTTATGAGAGGCATAGATTGGGTAGACAGTCAGAACCTTTTTCCCACGATGGAAATGTCAAATACTAGAGGGCATAGCTTTAATATGATAGGGGAAAACTTTAAAGTAGATGTGCTGAGCGACTTTTTAAAATAGAGGGTGGTGAGTGCCTGTAACGTGAGTTCAGGGTTGATGTTTGTGGCAAACGTTATAGTGGCAGTTAAATACTTTATGGATAACCATATGGATATGCAGGGAATGGAGTGATATGGATTATGTACAGGTATGTACAAGCTGGTCTTGGCATCATGTTTGACACAGGCATTTTGTGCCAAAGGATCTGTGTTGTGCTGTACTGTTCTGACCAGTTTCAACCTGATAGTTCCCCAATCCTGTACCACCTGTTTCTATCACCTGCCCACGATTAATAATCAGGGTTTCAAAGATTTGCTCCATTATATCCTATTAACCTATTGTATCCAACTATTGTATTGTAATTAGATTTAGCTCTTAGGGCTGGGGGAATCAAGGGATATGAGGAAAAAGCAGCAACAGGGTACTGATTCTGGATGATCAGCCATAATCATATTGCACGGCGGTGCAGGCTCGAAGGGCCAAATGGCCTACTCCTGCACCTATTTTCGATGTTTTCTATGTATCTACATAGTCTACACTTTTGAATTCGTCTCCCCATCCCTCGACCCTCTCTTGTCCCTTCCCTTATCCAATCCCTTCCCATCCACATCCTCGAAGGCCTTCCAACATATAATTTTACTTCGGAGTCACGTGATTCAAGATACAAGATAGATTTTTTGTCATGTGTGCCAATTGGCACAGTGAAATGATACAGCCATACAGCCATACAGTAAAAAATAAAGAACACAACAAGGAGTAGATAGAATTCAACATAAAACATCCCCACACAGTAGGATCAAAGTTTCCCACCGTGAGGGAAGGCACCAAAGTCAGTCTCTTCCCGATGTTCCCCACTGTTCACCCGTGGTCGGGGCCTCCCCGAGCCCTCCGCAGTCGCCGCTACGAGCGGCCCGATGTTCAGGCCCGCTCACCGGGGTGATGTAAGTCCGACGTCGGGGCTGGGGGATGTCCTCAGCGGCCTGAATCCTGAGTCGGCCGCCTCCTACCAGAGTCCGCGGCTCCCAGAAACCGCAGGGCGTGCTGGGTGGAGATACAACGCTGCCAGCCCTTGGCAAAGGGCCCCAGGACTCCACGGAGTTGTTCAGCGCTGCCCGCGTTGGAAGCTCTCCAAACCAGAGCTCCACTGTTGGAGCAGCGGCCCAACACTGTGGAGCTACAAACGGCGACCTAGGTAGGCATCGCCCGCTCCGTGGTGACTCCAGCGCCGCCGCTGTTGCAGCTCTGGTCTGGTTCCCAGTCCCCGGCAGGAAAGGCCGCTCCCATCCGGAAGGTAGGTCGCGAGGTGGGGGGCGAGGAAGCAACTCGGAGAAATAGTCGCGTCCCCGCCAGGAAGCGACTGGGAGTTAGTTTCCCACTTACCCTGCCCCCCTCCCCCACATAGAAAAGTTAAAGTTTCCCCCAAAAACAGACTTTTAACTGACGAAAAAAAAAGAAAAGATGGAAAAACAAATGGGCTGCAGGCAGAGGCTGCTGTCAGTGCAGTGCCCCTAGATTCCGTGAAGACCCCGCCAGTCCGCATGCGCGTCATATCGTAATTCGCATGGCGAAGCACCGGACTGGCAGGGCATCGCTCCTGATGGTGGTAAGTTTAAACCAAGAAGGTAAGTTTGTTGAGGCGCGTGCAATGGCTCAGCTGAGTTCTGACCCCGACTCTGACGGTGAGGTCAATCCAAGCGAAGAACGGCAGCTGCCAGATGTCCCATCTCTGGCAGCACAATTCGCTGTCCCGTCAGAGTCAGGTGAGCCACTGGAGAAGAGCTGGCCTCCACGATAAATTATACCGAATGTGTGTGACAGCGCCGGCCTGTAAAAAGGCCGTGCCAGCAGCGCCTGTGACTGGGCTGCTTCATGTCTCCCTCTTGTAGGAGGAGAGCATGCCGGGTCAGTGTAATTCTGACGCTGAGTCTGAGGGTATCGCTGTGGAGCACACCCCAAGGGAAGAAGGGCACGTGTCAGAGGTACCATTCCTGACAACAAAATTTGCCATCCCAACAGAATGTTCCATCCTGGTATAGGTCCATTGGTGGCCTTATCAGTGCAGGTATCCTGGGGCCTGTGGCAGCGCCTGTACAGGGCTGCCTACGATCACCCTCTCTGAGGAGGGGAGTGCGAAAGGTCAGATGTAACTGACTCCAGCTTCTAAAGATGTCGGTGGAACATACTGGTGCACATGCGTGCCGGCAGTGAACAGCGTTAACAAGGGGATATGAGAGCCAGCTGCCTAATCTTCTATTCAGGTAAGGCCTATTCAACAGGAAAAACCTGGCTGTCAGATCAATCTTTCTTTTAGGTTACCAATTAGGAATAACCCACTGTTTAAACCCTCAATCTTAGATGCGGGGTTTAGACTGTGGGAGGATTCAGGAATTAAAAGGATAGGACACCTTTATAGAAATGGAAAATTTTTATTATTTGAAGAGTTACAAGATATTTTTGGACTACCTTCACAACACCATTTTAGGTATTTACAAATTAGAGATTTTATTAAATGCAAGACACAAGACTATAAAAATAAAGAATCAGGCTTATTAGATGAGCTGTTTAATTTACATCCAAATACGGATAAGCTTATAGCTTATATATACAATATTATTTTAGATAAAGAGAACCCAACAACTGAAACATATCGTCTAGCTTGGGAAAATGAAATTGGATTACCTATAATAAAAGAAACTTGGGAAGAAAGCTTACAAAGAATACATTGGTGTTCTTTGAATGCCAGACACACATTGATACAATTTAAAGTTGTATATAGATTACACTACTCGAAAACCAAATTAAAAAGTATCTTTCCTAGTCTCTCCTCTATTTGTGATAAATGTAAGAATCTTGAAGCAAATTTAATACATAGTTTTGTAACGTGCCCACGGTTGAATTATTATTGGATTGAAATTTTTAAAGTTATTTCGGAAGTTCTTAAGGTTGAACTCGACCCAGACCCAAAATTAATAATATTTGGAATTCCGGAGCCAAATTTGGTACTCACAGTAAATCAAAGAATTTTTTTTGATTACTGTTTAATAATAGGGAAAAAAATGATACTTAAATTTTGGAAGGGAACATTATCCCCAACAATTAAAATGTGGAAAGCAGAGATGTTGGAGACGTTGAATTTGGAAAGAATTAGATTTGTCCTTTTGGACAGGTATAATTCTTTTGAATCGATATGGTCTCCATATATACAGTATTTAGAGAAGTAGCTATTCTTGGAATCACGGCTCGACGGGTACCCTACGGAATCCGATGCGAATAACTTACTTATATTTGATATTATTGCGCATTTATTATAGATATTACTGTATGAAATAGTATTTCGTATAATGTATTTAGTTTTGTTTATATATATGTAATATTTTTGTTTTTTAAATTTTCTTTTTTTTTTATGGTTGAAGTATGTGGGAATTTTTTTTTTTTTTTTTTTTTAATTCTCTTTTTTTTCCTCTTTTTTTTTCTCTCTTATATATCTTTTTCTTTATTTCCAAAAAATAGAAGATATTAAGTATTGATATGTTATTTGTAGTAATATTGAATTAGGGTGTTAGTTTATAAAGTAAGCTATACATTGTAAACTGATTATTTCAAATAAAAAAATATTACACACAGATCAATCAAGGCCAACGACGGCCAAAGGTTCATCATTTCAGAACGCACCCCAGGCGTTCATCGGCAGTAAGCGGTTCACTGAAGCTGGTGGCAGCATGACAGCTGGACAGACGTTCCACACACCCTACCAGGTGTACACAACAAGGTGGGTCTGGCACTTCTGAAACATGGGTAAGTGGACCACTCACAAGTTGGTAATATTTACACTTGTTTGTACAACACACAAATGATAAAAGCATCTGCTTAGATTAACCATGTAAAACTGCACAATACTAACAATCCAAGCAAATTTGGGATTACAGCCAGGATTGTCTTTTAAGACAGGCTCGGAAATCGGGCCAGAGTTATCATGCAAAGCACCCATGGAATGATGGCAGGAGTGGCCTGTTCATTATGAAAAATGGTTAACTCGCATATGAACTTTCCAAATAGGAAACTTCTTACTGACTAACAACGGATTCATAAGGATCCATTCTATGCAGTTCCCATTACAACGTTTATCAAAGCGCAATGATAACTGTACTAATCACAGTGAACATTGCTGAATGGGATGAACTATTTGCCCAGGTTATTTGGCTAATTGTTGGAGTCGGTGTTTGGACTCAGAATTTGAGGGCACTTGTTGTGTCTTGTCTGGGTGATAATCTAACGCTGTATTTTTGTTGGGGTCGTCTGTTTCAGCCTCAAACTGTGTTTGGGAGGTTGGGTTCATCCACGCATTTAACTTAAATTGTTACCAAATACACTTGTTGGTCTCTCTGATTTATCTTTAACTATTAGTTAGCCTATGACTCCGCCCTGTGGCAAGAGATTGGAGTTGATAGCAACCTGTTATAAAACTGACTTCTATTCATCAAGAGTAATTGGCAATATAGTAGCTGTGTTTCAACTGTGCAAGTCCAGGAACTGTGCAAAGCAGCAACCTCTCAAAGGTAATGTAGATCATTGTTAACAACCTTATGCTATTGCCGGCTGAAGCTACCTAAGTCACAATGATGAACAAACAGTATTCAGCATTGCTCCAGTAGTTTGGTCAGTCGAATTTCAGTATTTGCAAACTGATGCTAAGAGCTCTAAAGTGGGAAATTTCAAATATCATCTCTGGTTGGAGGTGGAGGAGATTTGCATGAGTTACCAATTCTTCAGTTGTTGGTATCAACTAAATATATACACTAGATGCACCCCATGGGTAAAGGGCTATTGAGCGAATATACACAATCTACATGCTCAACTTCAAGTTGTTGCACTACGGTGGTGGCATATGTTAGTCACATGGCAATCAAGTAAACGTATCCTGTAATAATTTACCTAATCTCCTTTGCCACTGGTGTATCATCCAGTTCAGATCGATGACAACACAGAATAGGTATTGGATCTCAAAGTATTATGAAAGTATGGTTCAATGGTACATCGAATATCAACATGTTGGTTTCATGTTTATTCACTGATTGCAAAAATATGTGGCACAACAGTGCGGAGAGATACATTCGCGCTACAAGAAGGAGGAATGTTCTTTTATATCTTCCTCCATTTTGCCTCATTAGTCGGGTCTTGAATTAAAGCCAGCAAGATCTCGCTTTAGGTTTTCATACTGTCTGACTGGCTATGCAGCCATCTTGCCTGCTTTGTCAGGCATATTAATACAACCGTGTACGGTTATTCTAAAAAATGAAAACGTTGCTGGTTCAAACTGTGGTACAGGAAACCAGCCCCTGCATAATAAAACAATTATCGACTTACACATTTTGAATGGACTGCCTTATGGCTCAGGTTGTCTCATCAACCCATGGATGTGCTCACTGCAGAGTGCAGGGATAGCATCCAAAAAAGCAGTACATTTCCTATTGCGAGGATCGGAAGCGGTTTGTTTAATGTTAATGTTGCATTTAATATGGTACAGATTACTAACGTCTTCCAGTTCATTCTTAAATGGTCTTTGACAATAATTCAGTTATAGAGCCACTAAAGCTGCAACAAACGGGAACGACTCTGTCGGGTTCAACCCCGGATATCGAGTTGTAAAAGAGATGTTTGACACAAATTCACCCCTACAAGTATATGCAGTTTTGGATATTGACAGTGTGTTAACAATACTTCACCAGGGGGTTCCAGCTACATCCTTAGTCATGACACTAGTATCAGCACAATGAGGGCAAACATTGCAAATGCTGTGGCTAGATAGGATGGAAATGGCTGCAGATGCCATTATGTTTTACATTTCTGATCCACAAGCAGACCAGGGGTGGCAGGATTTCAGATCACATTTCAGCATACCCCACGGACTCTTGTCTATGTGTGAGGACAGGCTTGCTATATTATATCAAGGCCACCAGAATCCTAAGAGGTGTGGAATCAGCATTGTTTATTAAGCAACAAACAACCACACAAGAAAAGGTCGGTTCAGACTATTTCAAGGTGGCTGAAGCAGGTTCTGGTTTATGCAGGTATTAACACTGACAATTTTACATCTCATTCCACCAGGGCGGGATCACCATCAGTGACCAGGACAACGTTCCCATCGACCTTATCCTCACGACCACAGGATGGTCAACTGAATTGATTTTTAATTTTTTTTTACCATAGGCCTGTTACTGACCCGGGCTATTTGCCCATTCTGTTTTGCGTCCTCTTTAGCCTCCCCTAAGGTAGAGGGCTTGCTATTGATTTCTTTATTAATGTAAACAATTAATACATCAATGTCATGGTTAATGCATTGTTGATTATTCACTCATCCAAGATCACAGAGCTTTGAACTCTTCAAGGAATCACTCACGTGACTCCGAAGTAAAATAGTAAGATTAAACGAGAACTTAGCAGTTTGAAGTTTGATCTTTATTTTATGAGGAGTTACATTGGTGATTACGTGCCCTCCGCTCCCAACCCTCTCTCATAAAGGTCAGCTGGTAGTTGTCAAGTTGCTGATCTTACTATGTTACTTCAATTACTGTTACCTGTGATTTCACACTGCTGCTTTGAAGATTGACACGCAGGCGGACTGTCAACGTAATCACCAATGCAATTCCTCATAAAATAAAGATCAAACTTCAAACTGGTAAGTTCTCGTTTAATCTTACTATTCCTCTAAAATCAACATTTATTGGGAAGGGAAACTCTTGGCACATATCTTTGCTGCAGCGTTTTAACAGTGGAACAGATGCCAAAGTCAACACTTGCGTAAGCAAGTAATCGATGGGAATAGAAACATCCCCAAAAGCAATGGATCAAATCATACTGTTTAAAAAATCAAATTACAAAGCTATGCAAGATTGCTACACATTATAAACGCTTGTTTTAAATTACTGAATGCTGCTAATGTGCCAAATACAGCAGCAATATTCATGATTGCAAAGTGTGTCCAATTTTATTCAGCAGTTTCAAAATCTCAAAATAAATTGGCAAGATTTAGAAGAAATTAAGTTTTAAAGATTCCCAACAGCTTTTGACAAAAGATTGGCAATGCTTTATTGTTTTAGATTAAGAATTATTTTGAACAGCTAGTGAACTGTCACAATCTTTATTTACCTTAATTTTTGTATAAACTGTGCCAGATGATGGGAGATGTATGTATGTGTGTGTCTCTCTCCAGCTGTAACTCATGGGCCTGTCCCACTTGGGTGACATCCTGGGGACGCCGTTGTGTATGGCAGCCAGCCTGCAGCTGTCCGCTCTTTCACTTATTTTTATTTTTTAGTATGTTAAAAGTTTGTTTGGAGGTCTAATCTATGTGGGGGGTGGGGGGGGGAGGGGGGAAACTATTTTTCTCCCTACCTACCTGGTCAGAGATGCGGCCTTTCTCCAGGCCGTATCTTCGCCCTTTCCTCGTGGCCTACCACCGGGACGGGAGCGACATTTCCTGCCGGGACCGGGCAGAACTTTGGCAGTGGCGCAGCGCTGGGGCGCCATCGCGGAGCGGCCGGTCCCTTGCCCGGGTCGCCGTGTGGTGGGCTCCGTACTGCTGAGACCGCCAACTCCCAACCTCGCGGAGCTGTCGTTGCGGAGCTTCCAGCTGCGGCGGCGCTGACTCTGAACACCGCGGAGCCTGGGATCTCTTGCCGAGATCGCCAGTGTTGGAGCTCCGACCAGCGTGGCCTGTGGACTTTGGGAGCTGCGGTCTCCTGGGAGGAAGCGGCTATTCCAGATGCTTCAAGCCGCTGAAGAGTGTTCTGCTGATGCTGAAGCCCCATCATCCGGCAAGAGGGCCTGAACATCGGGCCGCCGTTGTAGTGACTGCGGAGGCCTCAATAGGCCCGACCATGGGTGAACAAGGGGAAGAGGACTGGATTTTGTGCCTTCCCTCACAGTGGGAGCCATTGTGAGGGGATGTTTTTATGTCTTCTGCTCAATTCTCTTTTTTATTGTGGTGTCTTACTTTTATTCGTGTGCTGCAAATGAAAATATTCTGAATTTCGCTGTGGGGATGAATAAACTATCTATCTATCTATCTATCTATCTATCTATCTATCTATCTATCTATCTATCTATCTATCTATCTATCTATCTATCTATCTATCTATCTATCTATCTATCTATCTATCTATCTATCTATCTATCTATCTATCTATCTATCTATCTATCTATCTAATTTTTCAGGCGACTGCAGGAGACTATGCAGTCACCACATGGTCGTCACATGTTTGCAGGTATTTGCCGGGGAGTCGCCTTCATGGTCTTGAGGTGTTCCCGCATTCTGGGAACATAACCTCATTATGGTCACCGCAAATTTTTCAACATGTTGATAAATTCACGGCGACTAGAATTAAGCCTCCATAGAGAGTAGCGAGAATTCTCGTGCCATAGGGTCGCCAGGAGATCCTAATGGTTTTCCAGGAGGTCGAAGGTTCTCGGAGGTTCTCATAGGTTGTAGCCGGTGCTGGTCGGTGAAGTTCATTGGCTCATTGGGAAAAACAAGGTAAGCAGTAGTTTTCAGAACCAAGGATAACCGACCGGTAATGTTAAATGTCCGCCGAGCTTCACAGCCGAGTAATCTCTGGCTTCTTAAATGTTGTCTGCACTCTTTCTCCTCCCACCTCCTCCTCAGCACCCCCCCTCTTCCCCCCACTTTTAAGGGACTTACCATACACTGTGCTTTACCCGTCTTAATTACAGCGCCAATCTTCCTGTTCATTGCGGTGTGTGTCTGTATCACTTTGTCTTTGCACCATGTGAATATTTTAGACAGCGTTCACCCCACTTGCCCTGTCCCCTGCCTGCATAACTGGCTGGTGAAGCTGTTTGTGTGTGTGTGTGTGTTCCACTCTGACAGTCACCATTCCAGTTATTTGGTTTTTCAGGCGACTGCCGACAACTTGACAGTCACCGGCACTCCGCTGAAAAATGGCCTAAGTGGGACTGGCCCATCAGTGCCTAAACAGATTTGAAAAGCTGTGAAAAACATCCATCTTCTAGATGCGCTGGGACGCATCCTCAGTGATGTGACCTGGGGTCATCGGGTGTTTCGGGTCTCACAACATCAGACACCCTCGCCCAGGCGACCCAGCCGGGGTTGATCAGGCCCCGACTTGCGTCCCAGCAGCAACCGCCCACGGATCAGCCATCTTAATAACTGCTCTGCAGTGGTTGGGAGACTCTAGTGCATGGAAGGACTGGGCTCTGTGGGGTGAGTCCTGGCCGGGCTCCTCCTGCGTCTCATCAGGTTCAAGGCCTGTGCGCTGCACCTCTTTCTCCTTCTCCGAGCATTTCATTCTCGCCTGATAGATTTTTAGGCCATGGTGGTTCATTAGGCCTTTCCATAGGTTTATTGGGTGTCTTTCTCATGAAAGACATGGACTGGGGTGCTAACCCAGCCTTTCCCGTGTGCCGTCTTTCCATGCTGTCTCTCCAGTGGTCACCAAACTATTCTTGGCTGTCACCCAGACTATTCCTAGGTGCCAATGGCTGAGCCAGACTTCAGTGTGAAAAATATACATCTTTGAGATGCGCTGGGACGTATCCTCAGTGATGTGATCTGGGGTCATCGGGTGTTTCGGGTCTCACAACATCAGACACCCTCGTCCAGGTGACCCAGCTGGGGTTGATCAGGCCCTGAATTTATCCCATCAGATAATGCATAAAAAATAGCTTTAATTTGATACCTAATTCACTTTCATATCTTCAGTATTAAAAAATGTTGAAGACTTCCGGTGACGCCAAGACAGTGAAGGCTGTGTAATCGACCTGCTCTCCGGGAGGCCCTCTTCAAACCAGCCATCAGAAAGAAAAATACTGTGAGGGTCGCCATAAGGTGTCCGAGCGCGGAGGGAAAGGAAAGAATGAAGGTAAGACAGACTCCCCGCCAGATGACGC
This sequence comes from Raja brachyura, assembly GCA_963514005.1. The sequence continues at coordinate 43,333,612 of OY740802.1, read as the reverse complement.
CCAGTTCGACAAGGAAAGCCCGTTAATTCTCTCCGAGTTGAGAGAGCTGGGAAAAGAACACAAAGAAGCCTCAGAAGATACCAAACAGAGGTTAACGAGAGTGGAGGATAAAATGAAGGATTTAACAGCTCGAATGGAAAAGATGGAAGGAAAATTAAAGAAAATGGAGGTCAGAGTAAGTTCAACAGAAGATAAGGAAAAGAGTCTGCCGGTAGTGGCAGCGGGCCTGGTGGAATCGGCCGCGGGCCCAGTGGACGACATCATCGGGAGCTCGCAAGTCGCAGGTTGGTGACCTGTTTTTCCGAGCTCCCACAACAACAGCTTCGTCCGCTGGTCTGGAGGGCGGCAGTTTTGGCAGCTTCGACCACCCCGGGCCGCGGAGTTTGAACCGGCCAGTTCGCGGAGCACGGTTGAGCTGTGGCACTTACTTGCCATCACCCAGTGGGGTCACAACATCTGAAGCCTGGATCACCTAAGCACAGAGGGAGAATAAAGAGGAAAGAGACAGAGACTTTAAAACTTTGCCTTCTATCACAGTGAGGAGGTGTTTGGTGAACTCACTGTGGTGGATGTTAAATTTGTGTTTATTGTGTGTTTCTGTCATTTTTTTATTATATGTATGACTGCAGGGGAACAAAATGTTATTGACACCAAAAGGTCTGAATGACAAATAAATTTAATTCAATTATAACGTCCATGATTTAAATCACCCCATAAAGAGGAGGGAAATTCTGATCCAACTCAAAAATTTAGGATGTGGAGTTGCATTGATTCAGGAAACGCATTTGGTGGAAACTGAACATAAAAAGCTTAGAAGAGAATGGGTTGGTGAGGTATTTAGTGCCTCCTATGGGAAAAGGAGAGGAGCGGCTATCCTTTTCAATAGAAATGTAGTTTTCTCTGTGGAAAAAGTACTCCAAGATACATAGGGGAGATATGGAATGGTAATTGGTACAATAAGTGGGATGGTAGTATCAATTATAAATATTTATGCACCAACGGAAGATGATTACTCTTACTTTAGAGATATTGCAAATATAATTGCAGAAAATGCCAAAGGTATGACAATACCTTTGGCAATACCTAGGCGGTGATTTCAATGCGGTCCTTGATGGGCAGCTGGATAGATTCCAGAGGAGTACAACCAAACAAAAAAACCCAAAATATTAAATAATGTGCTAGGGGAGTTAGGATTAATAGACTCATGGAGATATAAAAACCCAAGGGGGAGGGATTATAGTTTATTTTTGAATGTGCACGGGAGTTAATCACATATAGACATGCTTTGTGTTCTCAAACAATACACATATAAAGTGGTAGATTGTAAAATTGGTTTAATAACAATCAGTGACCATGCGCCCATAATCCTTACCTTGGAGTTAGGAACTGAAAAGAGCTTTAAATATTGGAGAGCAAACATTTCTTTATTGACAGATAAAATTCTTAAGGGGTTGGACAAGCTAGATGCCGGAAGATTGTTCCCGATGTTGGGGGAATCCAGAACAAGGGGTCACAGTCTAAGGATAAGGGGGAATTCCTTTAGGACCCAAATGAGGAAAACATTCTTTACACAGAGAGTGGTGAGTCTCTGGAATTCTCTGCCACAGAAGGTAGTTGAGGCCAGTTCATTGGCTATATTTAAGAGGGCGTTAGATGTGGCACTTGTGGCTAAAGGGATCAGGGGGTATGGAGAGAAGGCAGCTACGGGATACTGAGTTGGATGATCAGCCATGATCACATTGAATGGCGGTGCAGGCTCGAAGGGCCGAATGGCCTACTCCTGCACCTAATTTCTATGTTTCTATGTTTCTATAACGTAGTGACACAGGAAATTAGGAATTATATTAAAGAGTATTTTCACCACAATGACAATAGTGAAGTAACATTATCCACTCTTTGGGATGGTGCAAAAGCAATAGTAAGGGGCAATGATTGAAATATCGAGTAGAGTAAGGAAGAATAGGTTGAAGAAGCAATTTTAGAAAAAGAAGGTAGAAATGATAAAGTTAAACGCGAAAACAAATAGTAAATATCCAACAAAAAATTCATATTCATCAGTTTCATCAAATCAATTAAATTAATCTAAATTCAATTACTAGCTAAACATTTATCCATTTCTTAAGAAAAGGCCACATTTTTTAAATCACTTAAGTATCCAAATAACAAGCTGTTTCCATTCACACAAGAATTCGCAATATAACATGATTTTTAAATCTCACTTGGTCATGAATTTATGCCAAATGGAAGGAATTTAATGTTTAATTCCCATAAATTAATCCAGAAACATCCACTCTCAAGATAATCAAAATCATTATTTTTTGCACAATGCACCGGACTAAATCTGTACTGTGGATATTTAGTACTGTGGATATTTCCTAAGCCAGATTCCACAATTCTGTTTCAAATCTCAAATTTTAACATCCCTCCAATTCATCACCATACAATTTTGAGACCGAATACAAAATTTATACATTTATTTCTTATAAACATAATTTAGATGCAAATTAGGTGTTTTACTGCAAACCACAGAGAAATGTTTTTTATTCAAAGTCAGACCTTTAAAATGGGGCTTGTCCCAAAAGTCGTCCTGGGTTGTCGGTATTGTTTCTTTCAACGATGATTAGAGTGTCTTTCACTTTCCTTCCTTTTCTTTCTTCAAAAGCTAGGTGATATTAAAGTTGGGCACTTGGGTTGGTATTCTTTTTCTTCTTTTCTGAAGGAAACTCTCTACCAGAAATGTCATCATTATTGTAACGTCAGCAGCTGCGCAGCGGTCAGATTTTAAAAACAAGGTCAGATTGGTCAACAATTTTAATTTAAAAGTCAGGAAAATAATGTACCAGACGTATAGAGGAGGGGATTTCTAAATTCACAAGGAAAATCTCTATTGAAATACGTAAAAATGTCCCCGTTTCAGGGTCTGGTTTTAAGGAGATACGTTACACACACATGCAGATGCAGATGCAGACACACACACACACACACACTCACACACACACACACACACACACACACACACACACACACACACACACACACACACACACACACAGTTTTAACATATACTAGACCAAGTGCAGACCCATTGGGTCTGGTCTCTGAACGCCAAGTTGAGGGGGTGGGAGGGTGGAATGGGCAGGCGTGATGCCGAGTGAGGCTGCAGACCAGGCGTCTGCCGTCAAGATGGGCGTACGCAGCATCTCAACGTCGTACACAGCGTATTGACGGCGTACGCAGCATTTCGACGGCGTATGCTGCATCTCGACATCATATGCAGCATCTTGACAGCGTATGCAGCGTTTCAACGGCGTATGCAGTGTCTCGATATCGTACACAACGTCTTGACGGCGTATGCAGCAAATTGATAACGTACGATATCGAGATGCTGCACATGGCCATCAATGTGCCTGCGGGCTGACAGGCCATTGAGGCGCTGGCTCTGTGACGCTGGCTCAAGCCAAAGATCGGCAGTTCGCCCGCTGCTTTTCGCCGTCCATGGGAACAGCTGATCTTTGGCTTGAGGCAGCGTGATAGAGCCAGGCCGGGGGAGGGGAGGTGAAGTAAAATCGGCAGCGAAATACGGAAAATGGCGGGGCCCGGAGGGGGTGGGGGGGGGGGTTACATATTCCAATTAACTAATTTCCTTCTTCACTATTTCCATATTTTTTGATGATCATTTCTATATAGTTTATTGTTATTACAGATTTTAGTCCACCCAGTGGCCAAAGTTCGCTTCTCAAAACTGCATTTAATTCTCCTGATAATCATCTTAGTCTGTCTGCTTCCTGTGGTATCTTCTCGCAAATTATTATTATCGGGCTTCCTGATTTGTTTGAACGGTCCTTCTCTGAGGCATTCCTCATTTTCTGAACAATGGTCACAATACAAATTACAAAAATAAAAGTTCCAGACACTAACACCTATTCAAAATTACTCCTTCCTCTAGGACTCCTAGGTCAGTGGAGTCTCTCTCACACAATGGCCAACGGTCTTTCCGATTCACACTTACTCTCACAATCGCTCCCTTTCAACTGTTACCCAGTCAATCCCTCAATCCCTCCTATTCAATTATTCAAGCCACTCGCTCGTATTCAATCTCTCTCCCAACTCTCTTATTAGTTAAATGAAAATCACTTCATTCAACTCTAAACTTTCAAACAAAGGATCTCTGGTGTCTCAATCCAAATGTAATTCTCAATCGCAGTCTTCCACGCAGCAAACGCTCTCTCAAGCAATCCACTTTAAGTTTGCACAGACAGGCAAATATGAACCACGCTAACAAAACTATAATTAGAAACAAAAATATTCCCCCGATTACCAATAACCCAAGACCCAATATAAACTATAAGCATCCAATAAATCCCACTCTAATGAATCTTCCTCATGGTGCATTCCAGCAGGATGACTCCTCCCCGACACAGCGATCAAAAGAGTACAACCCCTGATCGAACCACCACGACTCAGATTCTTACAACACCTCGCTCTAAATAATTACAAATACTTAACTCAAGCACACTTTTCAAATAACTAAATCCGTAAACACTTGCACAAGCAGCAACACAAATAATGGTCCATGGACTTAACACAATCTAAATCTTAACTTTCTACATCTTAATACACTCTAAGTCTATTTACGTACACAGAATATTAACACATTCCGGATCCTATAACAATACGAAAAGCTAGATTTTTGCAATTTACAAAATGATTTCAAGCACTAGCGCACAGTTCACAAACACTCGATCTCGACACCCCATCACGCTGGTATCACTCAGTGAACCTCTCCCTCTGCTACCGAAGAGTGCAGCTTCTTGCAGTCTAGCTGCCGCTGCTTGCTGCTGCTGGCGCCGACGATGGCTGCCACGGTGTACTGCTCCTTGCCATTTTGTATGTGTTGGTTCGTTTGTGGTGTCTGTGAAAACCCTACATAGATTACTTTCACGAGAGAGGTACTCATAAACATCGGACATACGGTGCCTCCAAACATCGTTCCAGATTTCTCTCACTCGCTGGATTATTTGGATATACTCATCGGCGGGGCTGAGGCTGCGTTTAAGGTCTTGAGACAGAGGAAGACCCGTGGAAAGTGTTCTGGAGCACTCACCCGACTCCGGTGACGAGGATCACGTACACCACTCCTGAGCATATTCCTGGCAAATGTACGTTCTCTCATTAACAAAGTGGACGAACTGCAACTCCTGCGCCAGACAAACAAGGACTTCTCTCGAGCCGCTGCCCTGTGTTTCACTGAGACCTGGCTGTGTGAGTTGACCCCAAAAGCGCACTGCAACTGGCTGGCTTCCAACTTCACAGAGCGGATCGGCAGCGGGGAAATCAAGAGGCAGTGGAATATGCCTCTATACCAACCAGGGCTGGTGCAGCGACATCACGGTACTGTCAAATTTCTGCTCTCCCAACCTAGCATCCCTCTTTATAAACTGTAAACCCTTCTACTCTCCGAGGGAATTTAACTCCTTTATTCTCGCTGGAGATTTCATCCTTCCCCCCCCCCCCAATGTCTGAATACGTGCGGCACAAAAGCAACTCACTGATCAGGTAATGAGGGTCGAGAGTGACTTTCTGGACTCCATGGTCATCCCTCTGTTCCCCGGGTGGGTCTGGGTCTTTCTGATCATTGTCTAGTTCACCTTATTCCCACCTAGAGCAGAAACTAAAATCTGCTAAGCCTGTGGTCAGAACAACGAAAAGGTGGACAAGCGAGGGCATTGAGAACCTGCAATCCCGCTTTGATTGCACGGATTGGAATGTGTTCAGGGAAGCAACATCAAGCCTCGATGAGTATATGGACACTGTATCATCATATGTCAGCTTTTGTGACTACAGTTGCATTCCAACTAGGACCCGGAAATGGTTCAACAACACCAAGCCCTGGTTTACTGCTGAACTCAGACAGCTCAGCCAGTCTTTGGAGGCCTACTGGAGCGGAGATGCAGACCTCTACAGGCAGGTCAAGTACAAGCTGCGAAGAGGAATCAGAGCTCTGAGACGTTGAGGAGCAAGTTCTCAGCTAGTGACTCTTCCTCCACTTGGAAGGCTTGCATGAAATCAGCAGCTACAAGAGGAAAGCCCCCGCTCTTTGGACAATCGTCAGCTGACCAATGACCTGAATGAGTTCTACTGCAGGTTTCACAAGCAGAAACGTAACCCTGGTCCCCCCTCCTCCCCTCCCCAACAAACACAGACAGACCCCAGTCTGCAAAGAATGGTCTCTTCTGCACCCACTCCTCCCCATTCACCACTTCACACCTACTTAAAGCTAGACTCCAATCTGAAAAGACTGGACCCTTTCCCACCCCAACCAACACTTCACACCCACTCACAGCCTGACCTCAGTCTGCATAGACTGGGCCCTTCTACATCCACTCCTCCACATTCACCACTTTACACATACTTAAAGCAAGACTCCAGTCTGAAACGACTGGACCCTTTCCCACGCAAACCTCTCCAATCACCACTTCACATCCAATTACCCATCCCCTCCGTGCTGCACAACATCACTTCTCCATCATCAACAATAAAAATAGAGGAGGTTGAGAGCTTTTCAGAAGACAGAAAAGCCAGAAATCTCCAGAACCGGAATGTTTCCCCCTCTACCCTCAAGCTCTGTGCCGAACAACTGGCACCGGTCTACACAGACATTTTTAACCAGTCCCTGCAAACCTGTACTGTTCCAGCCTGCTTCAAAGTCTCCACTATTGTCCCTGTACCCAAAAGGGCAAGAATTACTGGTCCTAATGACTACAGGCCTGTCGCACTGACCTCGGTAGTCATGAAGACCCTTGAAAAACTTGTGCTGGCCAAGCTGAAAATCACAATCCCCCTGTTGGACCCTCTGCTGTTTGCATATCGGGCCAATAGATCTGTGGATGATGCAGTCAACCTGGGCCTGCATTTCTTCCTCCAGCTCCTAGACCACCAGGGGACCTCTGTGAGGATTCTGTTTGTTGATGTTAGCTCTGCATTCAACACCATTGTGCCAGAGCTACTACACTCCAAACTTTCCGAGTTCACTGTGCATGAACCCCTCTGTCGGTGGATCACCAGCTTCCTGACAGACAGGAAGCAGCATGTGAGGCTGGGAAAGTACATCTCGAACCCACAAACACTCAGCATAGGAGCACCACAAGGCTGCGTACTCTCCCCTCTCCTCTACTCTCTCTACACCAATGACTGCACCTCCACTGACTTCTCTGTCAACAACACCACAGTCGCATCTGTGGAGTCTTTTAAGTTCATGGGAACCAACATCTCCAAGGGCCTTAAGTGGAGTCAAACTCCACAGTCAAAAATGCCCAACAGAGGATGTACTTCCTGCGGCAGCTGAGGAAGCACAATCTGCCACAGGCAATGATGGTCCAATTCTATACAGCCAGCATAGAGTCTGTTCTCACCTTCTCCATCATGGTCTGGTTTGGCTCAGCCACCAAGCACGACACCCGGAGGCTGCGTCGAATCGTCCGATCAGTAGAGAAGGTTATTGGCTACAACCTTCCCTCCATTGTAGAACTGTACACTGCAAGGGCCAGGAAGCGAGCGGGTAATATCATCTCTGACCCCTCTCACCCTGGCCACAAACTCTTTGAATCACTTCCCTCTGGAAGCCAACTCCGGATTGTCAAAGCTGCCACAGCCAGACATAAAAACAGCTTTTTCCCACGAGCAGTAGCTCTACTCAATAACCAAATGTCTGTAGCCTCCTTTTGCACTGGTATTTTATTTAATTCACATCTTTGATCAATGGTGTTTTATTTTTAATGTTTAGTGTTTTATGTGTCATTCATAACTATCACTGTATGTCATGTTGTCACTTGTGTGCGGAGCACCAAGGTAAATTCCTTGTATGTGAATACTTGGCCAATAAACTGATTCATTCATTCATTCAACCTCTCCCTCTGATACTGAAGATTTTCCCATTCCTAGGTTACTCTTTGCTGAGGGGTACTACTCCTTAAAAGACTAGTTTTCCTCCCAAATGTTACTATCCCTCTGCTAAGACTGGACTTCTACAGGGGGACCTCTATCCCTGCTCTCAAAGTTCCACAGAATTAGGGGTACCCTTCGCTATTCAGATTACTTTTCATCAAGTAAACAGGTTCCCTCTCTTCGCTATCCGGTACTAGTCAACAATCGACCAGAGGGTTACTATTCAATGTTGATCAGCCGCTATTCGGATCATGGACATGCACCAACTCCGAAGTTCTATATACAGGAACTCGAATTCCACCTTATGGGCAGAACTTCAATGTGAAATTCTGTATTTGGAAATTTGGCTTTGCAAATATAACACTCGATCTCGAACTCGTAATTTTACTTCGGAGTCACGTGAGTGACTTCGTGAAGACCCAGCCAGCACGCATGCGCGACATATCGTCGACCGCATGCGAAGCGACAGGCAGGGAGGATGGTCGTTCCTCCACCGGAATGGACTTGCAGGTAAGGTTTTTTCTTTCAGGGACTCTGTGGGACAGAGTAGCCCACCAACGGGCCGCCTCAAGAGACTGACTATGGACCGCGGACAGTCAGCGGCGGCAGTACTCTCACAGAAGTCGGGCAGCCCGTTGGCCCGGCAGAGTCCGGGCTCACAGACTCGCCGTTCGCAGGCAGCGACTGTGGAGCAGCAGCCGACTTAACACCATAGCCCGCAGGATCACTGTGGACTGATGGCTTCGATACTCACCGGGAAGTTGGGACCCGGCAGGGTCCGGGCTCACAGATTTGCCGTTCGCAGGCAGCGACGGCAGAGCGGCAGCCCCGACTTAACACCGCAGGCTGCAGGATCACCGCAGACTGACGGCAATGCTACCCGGAAGTCGGGAGCTCCGAGACAGAGCCGGGGCCCCGACTCAAACACAGGCGCACAACGCCTGGAAGTGGGCAACCGTTGACCAGGCGGGGTTCGGGCTCAAGGACTTGCCATTTGGGGCAGTCTTTATTCCCGCATGAGCAGGTGGGGAGCACTACCTCCAATGTGACACACTCCAGTCTCCTAGCAGACCCATGGCAGTACCCTTTACAGGGTTGCCAAATGCTCACCCTCTTCGCAGGGGTCTAGGCTGACTCTGAAGGAAGGAATCGCATTACGCAACGTCTGGCTGGGGGGGGGGGGGGGGGGAGCACTGCTCCACCAGAGGCCAAACATGATGGAAATATGACCAACAGGTAAGTTGTACCAACCTTGAGTTAGTTGGGTTTCTGTATTGTTTAAATCCCTTACAGAAACTTCGTAATGCAAGAAGGCTGCTTCAAGTAGCAATGTTACAACATTTTGAGATTTTAAAAATCAAGTCTGCAATTTATCCCATCAGATAAAGCATAAAAAGAAGTTTAATTTGACACCTAATTCACTTTCATATCTTCAGTATGAAAAACGTTATGGCCATTTTCATACTCGGAAATTAGCACCTTGTTCCCCATTGCCTTTCCATTGACTTAACTCAAAAGCTGTGATCTAGAACAGTCAAAAGCCCATAACTTTCTTAAAAATTAAGAGAACTCAATGAAATTTTCAGTTATTATAGATTGAAGCATTCTGAAACAAATATGAAACAATCTTACTTGGATGACCTGAAATTAAAGCATATAATTATTTAGTTTTTTAATTGTAGCTAATTACAAAATTCAATTACTAGATCTAAACATCTATCCATTTCTTAAGAAAAGATAAACTTTTTTAAATTGCCTAAGTGTCCAAATAACATTCACACAATAATCCACAATATAACATGATTTTTAAATCTCATTTTCATGAATTTATAGGCCAAATGGAAGGAATTTAGTGTTTAATACCTGTAAATTAATGGCGATTTAAATCAACTAGCGAGTGGGTTTTAGTGGAATGCGGTGGATTAGAACGTTATGGTTTGCGGTGAAGTCGGTATGAAAAATACAGCCGGTTCATACATTTTTTTGGTCCCCTTTTCGCAACATGAAAATGTGATTAAAACCTTCCTAAAAACCAAGTTTTAATGTAAAAATAAACTCTGCACTTTATTTTTTCCCCTACGTTAGGTCCGTTCTGCTGTCGCCGTTCAGAGCTTTAGAACATGATTTTTAAACTACTCTAGTTAATAAATACCTTCATGAATGAAATGTCGGAGCGATTTCTCTTTAGCGACAAAATCGCCCGACATGGATCGATTTGGACTGTCTAGGGAAAAACGGCACTTTAAACCCGCCCCCCCCCTGAAAGGCGCCAAAGTCACGCACACGGGGAGCAGCAGAACTGCAGCACTACTAAAGTTAGGTATTGTAACATACCTACTTGAAGCATACCATTGAAGACTGCGGGACTTCGGAGCGAGGTCGACGGCCAACATTCCCGGACCTGACCGTTGATTTCCGGCAGCACCCGTACCTCGGGCCGGGAAGACAGCGCAGAAGTTGGGGAGCCCCACTCAGTCGGGACCCGACTCTCCACTGCAGCAGTCCAGGGAGCTGCATGCTGGCAGTAGGACTGCGCGGGATCTGGGTAGTTAAGACCCTGACTCCCCTCCGCTTCAGTCTGTATGAAAACAGACCAGCGGCAAAAAAGTGCGGAAGACGGGGCCCGGTTAAGGGACACCCCAACTCACCACCACATCAGTTCGCAAGAGGGCGGACCAGTGGTAAAACCGCACAAAAGTCGTGTAGCCCTGTTGGAGCGTTTGGCACCGACTCTCCACCGCTTCAGTCCGCTAGACTGCGGAACAGTGGGAAAACCACACTAAAGTCGTGTAGCCCCGTTGGAGCGGCTGGCACCGACTCCTCACCATCGCAGTCACAATAGGCAGGCGGAAAAACCAACTGGAGGTTGTGTAGCCCCGCAGGAGCGGCTGGCAACAGCTCTCCACCGCTTCAGTCCGGAAGACGGCGGACAATCGGCAAATCCGTGCAGGAGTCGTGTAGGAGCAGCTGGCTCCGACTACCTACCTCAGTCCCATAGACATCACCTCGATGAGGTGCGGACTGTCGGTAGAGCTCCCATTTGTTCATCAGAACTTGGGGAAGACGACTTGCCATCCGCAGATAGCGGCGGCGGTCGCATAGCTCGAATGGAGCGCATGGTCGAGCAGCTGCTCGAAAGGGACCTACTCCATCAGGAGCGTGCGTCCCTAGGATCCCGAAGATCCACAGCAGGGCCCATGACAGGGCTGTCCAACATCTCTCCCTCCTCAGTAGGGAATGCCAGAGGTCAGGCACTAGCTGACTTCGAAGAGGGGTTGGCTGAAGACCTACAGTTGCAAGGGATGCAAGAAGAGGAACCTCTGGGAATGGTGTCTAAGTTCGCTCAACCATCCCAGAAAGGGCAACCTCTTCAGCCAAGGCTAGCGCCAAGCATAAACTACCTGACAACACACCAATTACAGGAACAGGTAAGTCCGGAGACCATAAGCAAATACATGGCCCGGAAAATTGCGTGTCGCTGAACGTCCATACCGTGAACACGCCCATATAGGGAAACATCAGCCCTGGGATAAGGGCACAGGGAAAAATTCAAAAAATCCTGAAACTGCTGACCTCAGGCATCACTGCGTTTGCCAGGTCAGTCAACGGTATGGACATGACGGAAGAGCAGCAGGATGCATCCATGAAGCATATGCTCTGCAATACGCAATATGAGTTCAATTGCTTCAGGAAAGCTCTATCCGTCCTACACTCAACCCCAAAAATAGTGGGTTTGTGTAAGGCCACCGCTACGCCACCACCAAGACAGTTGTTTGGTGATGACCTGCCCAAACAGGTGAAAGACTGAGACGAGGAAGTTAAAGTGGTAGGTTTGATAAAACCGCCTTCCTCTGGCAGACCTCCAACGTATCGTCGGCAGCATCCATATACAACATCTAACAGGCCCAGGTTCAACCCGATAGAGTGACAGGAGCAAACCCAAAGGTTGCGCCTTATCATCAGAGGCCTGTTTAAGCCAAATCGCACAGCGACCAGCCTGAAATATGTGTCAACCCCACACCCCAGCAACCCAAGAAAGGACATAACATGTCCGTCTACAGATAGACAATAACACAGTGTTGGCATATTAAACCGTCATGTCCATATGGGAGGCCTTCTGTTCCAGGACTAATATCAATTACGGCTCTGCCACCATCACAGATGTGCTGGAATTCCTCGCGGGCCTTCACTATGATGAGGGCCTCAGCTATAGTGCCATCAACAATGCCAGAAGCGCATTGTCATCCTACCTCACTATCGGAGTGGAATCCCATCAGTTGGTGTCGAAACATCATGAGGGGTATTTCAATTCTTACCCTCGTAGACTACAATACAATATGACCTGAGATATTGGGGTAGTGTTGTCCCTACTCAGGAGTTGATCACCAGTTTCGGAACTCCCACTGGCCAAACTCGCCTACAAAGTGGTGATGCTAATGGCACTTATACAGCTCAGCGGGTCCAGACCCTCCACAAACTAAACTGGACAGGATGGTCTCGACCCCCTACCAAGGTAAACTTTTTCATTGATGAATTACTTAAACACCATAGACCTGGTACAACCAGTCTTAAATTGGAATTCCATGCATATCCCATTGATGTACGCCTCTGTATAGCCACTTATCTCTGACATTATATTAATGTCACACAAAATATAAGGAGAATGGATACAGGTCTATTCATCAGTTTTTAAAGCCCACATCACAGGGTAACTGTGCAGGCAGTTCCAGGTGGCTCAGGGTGGTGTTGGGTGCAGCAGGGATAGACACTGATATTCAAATCTCATTCTACCAGGGCTGCGTCCACACCAGCAGCGAGGACTATGGAGGTCCGCAATGTTCAATATATTATTTATTCACTACTGTGCCAACTGAAGCAACATGACTCCGAAGTAAAATAGTAAGATTAAACAAGAACTTACCAGTTTGAAGTTTGATCCTTATTTTATGAGGAGTTACGATGAGGGATTTTGTGCCCTCCGCTCCTAGCCCTCTATCATAAGGTCAACTGGAATATGGTTTATCTTAATCTTACTATCTGCAGTCAGTGTTACTATCTGTGATTTCACACCGCTGCTTTGAAGAATGTCGCGCATGCGTGCTGGCGGGGTCTTCACGAAATCCCTCATTGGAACTCCTCATGAAATAAGGATCAAACTTCAAACTGGTAAGTTCTCGTTTAATCTTACTATTTTAGTGCGTATCCCTCCTCATACGTGGGCACTCAAATCAACTAAAATTGCCCAATTGAATTCTCGAAAGGACTAGAATATTCTGGCCAATCTATACTCTGACCATCGAGCCCAGCACCCTTACGAGATTCTTCATCCATCACGCAGGACTCGGATATCTACACTCCTCTCTGCTGGGCACTAGGGGTTCAGCGCCTAGCCACTTCGCACTGGTAGTTATCGATGCCGATTTTCAGAGCGCACCTTTCTAATTCGCACTACCGGCAAAGATCTGGTCGATACCTAGGTCAGAGCTATATTTCAATACCCCACCAATTGGATACCAGATCTAACCTTGGGCCACCCCTCACCCAATGAAATGCGTCAAGCTCTCGTTAAAGCAGCTTGAGTCTGCCAACTACGACCAAGTGTTGGGCCACTCCACGCACGGTTTTCCTTATGGGCCCCCAATCCAAAGGAGTGCTAGCCACCCTTGAGTTCTAATGATCTAAATTAGACCTCTTTCCAAACCAGCGAATGATCGATCCGCTCCGACTAACGAAGTGCCGAAAACCAATGCGAAAACCGCACTGTGGACCCAATTTCTGCACTCGCGATCGAAACAGCTCAACACCCTTGATCGCAAACTTGTGTTTGGGGGTCTTTTGAGATCCCAGACGAACCCCAATGTAAATTGCTCATTCTAAGCTTCCCCCCAGTCTAGTTTCGGTCAAAAACCACAGAATCAAGCACTTGATCAACTAATATTTATTTAAAAAACACAATTACCGTTCCCATCACTGTACCTAACCACCGGGGGTGTGATCCTTGTATCTGCCTGTTCAAGCCCTCTAGGTCTCGCTCAAACAGAGACACTCCAGAAGATCATGCTGTCCTAAGCGTTCTCCCAGAAGATCGACGCAGGACCTCGTGGCAGTGGACTTTTATAGTTCCCGGGACCTTGCGGGGCCAAACCACATGGGGGTGGTCTCTTTACAATCCAATCCCAACATCGATTAACCCCATACATAACAGACATTTCCCTAACCCAATAATACTTCAGCTAATACATTGTTTTCAAACAGGGCTTCTCAAGAAAGCAAACATAGCAACATTTACCCTGATCTGCAAGAAAACCAGACAAGGCTCAATACCTCATCCAATCAACATTTGGCAAAGTAGAACTCTGCAACATTATTTACAATTATTTACAAGGTGTATGTTTGGTTTGCAGTCATCCAATCCATTCTTTGCATTTTGCACCTAATTGAAAGAGTCGGCAGATGCTCTTATTCCTTTCCTGCAGCTTGTATCTAGGCTCTGGACAAACTGGCACCACTCTGCAGCTTGTCCCAGTTCCGCAGAGAGCACTTCCAACTTGACCAAATCTCCCAGAAGCCCTGATGCTTTTACCCCATTTTGAAGCCCTTGCCTCTCCAATCTGGCTATGATTAACAAAGGCACCAGATGGGATTTGAAAAAAATTGACATGAAGTGTCTGCTCGGAATGAATGCTGGTGGTTTTACAATACTGGGGCCAATGCCGGTTTTCCACCTGATGTAGGAGAGCACCAACTGCATGCTCTTAATCCAATTCCTGCCCAGAAAATTAGGCTGTCGACCTCCTCTGGCAACGTGCACCAGCAAATGGAATAGTTCTCCACGATGGACTACATCCACCGTGAAGACGACACAATACATCACCATTAATTCTAGCTGCAGAAGACTGAGCCTGGAGGTTGTAGTGGCGTAATTTGGCATAAAAATTATCCACGTGTGCCGACTGCATCCACCGTGCCGCAGTAGAGTTGCTGCCATATAACACATTTGCCTTGCGGGCAAGTGGACCGAGCTTGGTCAGCATGGATGTTTGGGCTGAGGGGCCTGTCTCCATGCGGTATGAATCTATGATTATATAGCTTGCCCTGCCATCTTAGTTTAGTTTAAGGTAAACACAAAATGCTGGAGTAACTCAGTAAGCCCAATTATATTTCTACCCAGGGCACTCCTATCATTTTGCCCTATCCAGTTCCTATTTTCCCAATATCTCCTTCCTCTGAACTGTAATAACCCTGTCCCATGGTGCAAGCTCATTCCAAGAGCTCTCCTGAGTTTGCCCTGATTCGAACTCGGAGATTTACGGTAATGGCCACTCGGCGGTACTCGGGGCTCTCATGGACATTTTTCAAGGTGTTGAAAAATCTTCACGAGTCTTCCCGTGCTTACCTGCCGTTAGCGAGTCTTCTCGAGTACCTGCCGTTAGCGTTGCTAGCCTCTAAGAGACGTCCCCGAGCTCTGATGTACCCGCTACGTTCATTCTCCGTGCTTACCACGGGTTTGATTTTTTTTAAACTCGGGAGAGCTCTTGGAATGAACGCGTACCGTGGGACAGGGCTATAACGGAACTGGCTATTACCTCCTACCCTTAATTACATGAAAGTATGTTCCCCACCTCATCATTCCCTCATTGTACCGGTCCCTGTAACAACCTCTCTGCTCTATTTACTTTCTCTTCACTTTTCCTTCAGTACATTTGCCACAAACTTTCTAACCAAGTCCTTTGAATTTCATGATGCAGCTTTATAAGACTTTGGTTAGGCCGCATTTTATATATTGCCCGCAGCTCTAGTCACCCCATTACAGGAAGGATGTGAAGGTCTGGATATGATGCAGAGGAAGTTTATCAGAATTCTGCCTGGATTAGGGGGTATTACCCGTAGGGAGTGGTTGAAAAGAATTGGAAATATACACAAAATGCTGGAGTAACTCAGCGGGACAGGCAGCATCTCTGGTGAGAGGAATGGGTGATTTTGTGGGTCAAGACCCTTCTTCAGACTGATGTCAGCAGAGTGGCCGTTACAGAGATAAAATGTAGTCAGAGCAGTATGACTGGTCAGAGAACTGGGAAAGGAGAGAGGATGGCAAGAGAGGGAAACCAAGGAATACTTGAAGTTAGAGGTCAATATTTATACTGCTGAGGTGTAAGCTGCCCAAGCGAAATATGAGGTGCTGGTCCTTCAATTTGCACTGGGCCTCACTCTGACATTGGAGGAGGCCCAGGACAGAAAGGTCAGTGTGGGAATGGGAGGGGGCGTTAAAGTGTTGCGCAGCCGGGAGATCAGGTAGGTTTAGCAGGACTGAGCGAAGGTGTTCAGCGAAACGATCGCCCAGACTGCACTTGGTCTCGCCGATAGACAGGACTCCCCACCTGGAACAGCGGATACAGTAGATGAGGTTGGAGAAGGTGCAACTAAACCTCTGCCTCGCCTGAAAAGACTGTCGGGGTCCTTGGACGGAGTCGAGGGGGGAGATATAGAGACAGGTGTTGCATCTTCTGCGGTTGCAGGCGAAAGCAACATAGAAAATAGGTGCAGGAGTAGGCCATTCGGCCCTTCGAGCCTGCACCGCCATTCAATGTGATCATGGCTGATCATCCAACTCAGTATCCCGTACCTGCCTTCTCTCCATACCCCCTGATCCCTTTAGCCACAAGTGCCACATCTAACGCCCTCTTAAATATAGCCAATGAACTGGCCTCAACTACCTTCTGTGGCAGAGAATTCCAGAGACCCACCACTCTCTGTGTAAAGAATGTTTTCCTCATTTCGGTCCTAAAGGAATTCCCCCTTATCCTTAGACTGTGACCCCTTGTTCTGGACCTGGGGAGGGGGTGGTTTGGGTGGGAAGGGACAAGTTGGCCAGGGTGTTGCAGAGGGAACGGTATCTGCGGAAAGCAGAAAGAGGTGGAGATGGGAGGATGTGACCAGTAGTGGGATCTCGTTGGAGGTGGCGAAAATGTTGGAGGATTATGTGCTGTATGCGATGTCTGTTGGGGTGCAAGATGAGGACAGGGGGGACTCTGTCCTTGTTACGAATGGGGGGGAAGGGGAGCAAGAGCGGAGCTGCAGGATATCGAGGAGACCGTAGTGAGAGCCTCATCTATAATAGAAGAAGGGAACGCCTGTTTCCCAAAACATGAGGACATCTCCGATTATCTAATATGGAAAACCTCATCCTGGGCGTTGAAGCGGCGTAGAGGGAGGAATTGGGAGAAGGGGATAGAGTCTTTACAGGAAGCAGGGTGGGAAGAAGTGTAGTCTAGATAGCTATGGGAGTCAGTAGGTTTATAGTAAATGCTGGTCAATGGTCTGTCTCCTGCGATGGAGACGGTGAGATTCAGAAACAGTAGGCAGTTGTCGGAGATGGTTCAAGTGAATTTGAGTGCAGGATGGAAATTAGTCATTAAGTTGATGAGCTTAGTTTAGTTTATTGTTACGTGTACCGAAGTACAGAGAAAAGCTTTTGTTGTGTGCTATCCAGTCAGCAGAAAGACATTACATGATTCCAATCGAGCCATTTACAACTTATGGAGTCCATGATAAGGGATGAGCGTTTTGTGCATGGTAAAGCCAGCAAGGTCCAATCTAAGATAGGCTGAAGGTCACAAATGAACATTATTTATTTTTTGTCCCAAACCTCTTGTGTTGGTTTTGACCTTTCATTCTCCTATTATGCTACCTGAGTATTTCCAGCCTTCTCTTTCTCATCAATACAGAGGTATAATGTTGTTGTATCTGGGAATGTGAGTAATTTGTGCGTATATTGTCATAGTGACTGCATGGCAGAAGTGGATCGTTGACTTTAAAGCCTTTTACGTTGTCCTAACATTAAACATGAAAACATATAAATGTTATTTTCATCTTTCTTTTCATGAGTTAGGTTCTATTGTAAGATAATACCTCAGAGCACAGACTCTCCGCTTACTGTGCTAACTTCTGAAAGTAGACAATCAGTCATGGACTTGGGAAGAATTGCCTCTGTGTTCACTTGACAGCTATAATTAGCTAAAGCTTTTTCATCAGGTTGGCAAGAACAACTAATAAGAAGGCATTATTTCTGCTTGCCTTCGGATAAAAGCTGCAAATCAAACATGGCATAAGAGACAATGAATTACAAGTGCAACTGTGGAACAGCCCAGAGGAACAAGCAGGGCATGGATTGTAATGGGGAAGTTAGACAGAAGTTCACAAAGGATGTAGCTTAAGCAGTAGAGAGCTAGGCAAAAGGATTTGCAAAAGCAGAATCCTTGGGTGTATTAATCTCACAGAGCTAGGTCCATAACTGTACGTGCCATGTGAATGCCAGGGGAAAAGTTAGAAAAGAGAATGCTTTTTATCTTTGCAATGCACCTTAGCGTAGTCATGAAGTTTTACATTGAGGTCATGGAGTAGTACAACACAGATTGTTGGCTCCTTGGCCGAACTCATCCATTCTGTTCAAGTTATCAAAATAGACACAAAAAGCTGGAGTAACAGTGGGACAGGCAGCATCAATGAAGAGTAGGAATGGGTGATGTTTCAGATCAAAACTTCTGAAGTCTCGAACTGAAACATCACCCATTCCTTCTCTCCAGAGATGCTGCCTGTTCTGCTGAGTTATTCCAGCTTTTTGTGTCTATCTTCGGTTTAAACCAGTATCTGCAGTTCCTTCCTACATTGTTCAAGTTATCGTTCTGAACTAGTCCCATTTGCCAGTGTTTGCCCCATAAATCCTCCAAATTTTTCCAACACATGCACTTGTTAAAGTAAAGGGCCTGAACCTCTTCAGGTATTTTTTAGGTAACTACAGGCGACTAGGCTGTCGCCACATGGTCGCCGGGGCATCGCCTGTGTGGTCATGAGTCGTCTCCTCAGTCGCCCAAAGAGTCGTAGCGTCTTTCTGGTCGCCACTGGATTTTCAACATGTTTAAACATTTTTGGAGACAGTCGGCAACAGAGGGTTTGACGCCAGAGAGCATAGCTTGACGTTTCCTGCGTAGGTGCTGTCGTAGTTGTCGCCAGGTTAACGTAGGTTGTCGCCGGTGCTGACTTTGGTTTTTGTTGTTGTTAATTTAATGATTCTATTTTAACTTTGATGTCGAAGGAGGGTCCAGTCGCCGGCTTTTCAGCAACCTGCTACGACTATGGCAGTCGCCGGCAGTCACCTAAAAATAGCCTAAGTGGGACAGGCCCTTAAGTGGTGATCGAATTACTCACGTTTATATTGACAAGACTGCAGGACAATGAGAGGAGACCTCATTGAAATATGCAGAATCCTGTTCAGGCTAGACTCAGTGAGGAGGTCTCCCCTCTATGTGGAATACAGAAATGGGAGAAAGAAAGATTGTGGCATTGAGATAGAATCAACTATGATCGAATTAAAGGATGGTGTAGGTTTGGAGGGGGTAATGCACACATCTGGTGGAATAGATGAGGTGGTGCATTCAGATCCCGTGCAGGGGTTCCTGAATAAAATAGAACACATGGAATTAGAATGACATTCAAGCGTTTAGTGATCATTGATTATCAGATGAGAAACAAAATGTAGTGTCAGGGAGTTAGAGGGAGTCTCATCGCCCAAGCTGTCCATGCCGCCCAAGTTGAGCAAGTCCCATTACCTTCTGCTTGGCTGATATCTTCTTCTTTCGTGTGGCGTGCACAGCCTAAAGTTGCAGGACAACTTGTTCTACTTGATCTTCTGTTTGTGCACGTCGAGTTGATTGCATTAATCGAAACAGGGCAGACCACGTGAAAGTTGCAATCTTCCACCCCCTTGGCTTATATTATAGAGCCCTAGAGATTCATAGGGTCGTACAGCACGGAAAGAGGCCCTTCAGACCAACTTGCACATACCATCTCAGATGCCCCATCTACACCAGTCCCACCTGCCTGAGTTAAGGCACAGGTCCCAATAAACCTTTCCTATCCAAATGCCTTTTATATGTTGCCATATTACCTACCTCAATTATCTCCTCTGGCAGCTCATTCCATATACCCACCACCCTCTGTGTGAAAATGTTACCCCACAGGTTCCTATTAAATCTTTCCTGTCTCACCCTAAGCCTATATCTCTGGTTATTGATTCATCTACTATGGGTAAATGACTCTGTGCATTCACCCTGCCTATTCCCCTCATGATCTTATACATCTCTATAAGTTTACCGCTTATCCTCCTGCACTCCAAAAAATCCTCTAATCCTTTCCTATCCATGCACCTACAGTAGGTAAATGTGCTGTAAACATTGTAATTGTACGCTCCTCTCAGCTTCCTCTGGAAGTCCGTTCCACGCACCCTTCACCCTCTGTATCCACATTCCCATATTTCAAGTCCCTTTGCCCTCTCATCTTAAATCTATGCCCTCTAGCTTTAGGCTGCTGCATACTGGACTGTCAACATTCACCTTATCTTTTTCCTCATGATTTTATAAATCAACTTATGGTCACTTCACAGCCTCAAATGCACCAAGAAAATGGGGCCTGATTATCCAACTGCTCCTTAGAACTCAAGCCCGCCTGACATAGTTTAGTACAGCACAGGAACAGGCCCACTGGCACACAATGTCCACACCAAACATGATGTCAAGTTGAACTAATCTCTTCTGCCTGCGGGTATATAAGAGATGGTCTTGGCATCATGTTCAGCACAGATATTGTGGGTCAAATGGCCTGTTCTTGTGCTAAAGATAGACACAACATACTGGAGTAACTCAGCGGTTCAGGCAGCATCTCTGGAGGAAAGGAATGGGTGACGTTTCGGGCAAAAAACCCTTCTTTAGACTGAGATTCAGGGGAAGGGGAAACAAGAGCAATTCAAATGTTCCGAACAAATCAGAGTTGGCACCAATGACAAAGGAAAGGTGGGGCCCACGATGGTGTTGGTTAGGGAAGAGGTGATACCAAATGCAGATATGGATGAAAACAGTGGAACTGGCAGGCCGACTAGGTTGGGGGAGGTGTGGAGAGAGAGAGAGAGAGAGAGAGAATGCAAGGGTTACTTAAAATGAGAGAAATCCAAACTGATCCTACTGGGTTGTAAGCTGTCCAAGTGAAATACGAGATGCCGTTCCTCTAATGTGTGTTGGGCCTCACTCCAACAGTGGAGGAGGCCCTGGGCTCAAAGGTCTGTATGGGAATGGGAAGCGGAGTTAAAGTGTTTAGAACCCGGGAGATCGCATAGGCCAAGGCGAACTGAGCGAAGGTGTTCAGCAACAATGTTGGCCAGTCTACGCCAGGTCTTGCCAATATACAGAAGTCCACACCGAGAACAATAAGTGCAATAGATGAGGTTGGAGGAGGTGCAAGTGAACGTCCACCTGACCTGAAAAGACTGTCGAGGTCACTGTTACACTGTTCGGTATTCTACGTTCAATGTTAATTCTATTTCTCTTCCCACAGATGCACACTGAGCCACTGAGAATGTTCTATTTTTATTTGTAGCAGATAGTCATGGCCTTAATGCTCATAGATTCATAAGTGGGATCATCAAATGGGATAGTCGAGGACGGAGTTAGAGGGAAAGAGAGTAAAGCGATGGTTAATGACCCCAGAATTAACGGGGAAGAAAGCTCACAAAGGGATAGGAGAGTATGGCCAAGTGTAATAGGGATCGATGTGAAAGGGGCCACTTGTCAACATAATTGTATAAGGAGTAAGAGTGTTGTAAAAACAAGCCTGAAGGCTTTGTGTCTCAATGCGAGGAGCATTCGTAATAAGGTGGATGAGTTGAAGGTGCAGATAGCGATTAATGACTATGCTATAGTTGGAATCACGGAGACTTGGCTCCAGGATGACCAAGGCTGGGAGCTGAACATCCAGGGATATTCAATATTCAGGAGGGATAGACGAAAAGGAAAAGGAGGTGGGGTAGCGTTGCTGGTGAGAGAGGAGATTAATGCAATAGAAAGGAAGGACATTAGCGTGGAGGATGTGGAATCGATATGGGTAGAGCTGCGAAACTCTAAGGGGCAGAAAACGCTAGTGGGAGCTGTGTACAGGCCACCTAACAGTAGTATTGGAGTTGGGGATGGCATCAAACAGGAAATTAGAAATGCGTGCAACAAGGGTAACACGGTTATAATGGGTGACTTCAATCTGCATGTAGATTGGGTGAATCAAATTGGCAGGGGTGCTGAGGAAGAGGATTTCCTGGAATATATGCGGGATAGTTTTCTCAACCAACATGTGGAGGAACCAACGAGAGAGCAGGCTATTCTAGACTGGGTATTGAGTAATGAGGAAGGGTTAGTTAGCAGTCTTGTTGTGCGTGGCCCCTTGGGCAAGAGTGACCATAATATGGTTGAGTTCTTCATTAGGATGGAGAGTGACAAAATTAAGTCAGAAACAAGGGTTCTGAACTTGAACAAAGGTAACTTTGAAGGTATGAGATGTGAATTGGCCAAGATAGACTGGCAGGTGATTCTTAAAGGGTTGACAGTGGATGTGCAATGGAAGGTATTTAAAGACTGCATGGATGAAGTACAAAAGTTGTTCATACCAGTTTGGCAAAAGAATAAATCGGGGAAGGTGGTGCATCCATGGATAACAAGGGAAATCAGGGATAGTATAAAAACAAAAGATGAGGCATACAAATTTGCCAGAAAAAGCAGCCTACCGGAGGACTGGGAGAAATTCAGAATCCAGCAGAGGAGGACAAAGGGCTTAATTAGGAAAGGGAAAATAGATTATGAAAGGAAACTGGCAGGGAACATAAAAACTGACTGCAAAAGTTTTTATAGATATGTAAAGAGAAAGAGACTAGTTAAAACAAATGTTGGTCCCTTGCAGTCAGAAACAGGTGAATTGATCATGGGGAACAAGGACATGGCAGACCAATTGAATAACTACTTTGGTTCTGTCTTCACTAAGGAAGACATAAATAATCTGCCGGAAATAGCAGTGGAACGGGGGTCAAATAAGATGGAGGAACTGAGTGAAATCCAGGTTAGCCGGGAGGTGGTGTTGGGTAAATTGAACGGATTGAAGGCCGATAAATCCCCAGGGCCAGATAGTCTGCATCCCAGAGTACTCAAGGAGGTAGCCACAGAAATAGTGGATGCATTAGTGATAATTTTTCAAAATTCCTTAGATTCTGGAGTAGTTCCTGAGGATTGGAGGGTAGCTAATGTAACCCCACTTTTTAAAAAAGGAGGGAGAGAGAAAGCGGGGAATTACAGACCAGTTAGTCTAACATCGGTAGTGGGGAAACTGCTAGAGTCAGTTATTAAAGATGGGATAGCAGCGCATTTGGAAAGTGGTGAAATCATTGGACAAAGTCAGCATGGATTTACGAAAGGTAAATCATGTCTGACAAATCTGATAGAATTTTTCGAGGATGTAACTAGTAGAGTGGATAAGGGAGAACCAGTGGATGTGTTATATCTAGACTTTCAGAAGGCTTTCGACAAGGTCCCGCATAAGAGATTAGCATACAAACTTAAAGCACACGGTATTGGGGGTTCAGTATTGATGTGGATAGAGAACTGGCTAGCAGACAGGAGGCAAAGGGTAGGAGTAAACGGGTCCTTTTCAGAATGGCAGGCAGTGACTAGTGGGGTGCCGCAAGGCTCAGTGCTGGG
Organism: Raja brachyura; assembly: GCA_963514005.1. The sequence continues at coordinate 43,310,105 of OY740802.1, read as the reverse complement.
ACCCCAGCTATTTACAATATATATTAATGATTTGGACGAGGGAATTCAATGCAACATCTCCAAATTTGCAGATGATACCAAGCTGGGGGGTATAGTTAGGTGTGAGGAGGATGCTTGGAGGCTGCAGGGTGATTTGGATAGGCTGAGTGAATGGGCAGATGCATGGCAGATGCAGTACAATGTGGATAAATGTGAGGTTATCCACTTTGGTGGCAAAAACATGAGGGTAGACTATTATCTGAATGGTGGCAGATTAGGTAAGGGGGAGATGCAACGAGACCTGGGTGTCATGGTACACCAGTCATTGAAAGTAGGCATGCAGGTGCAGCAGGCAGTGAAGAAAGCAAATGGTATGTTAGCATTCATAGCGAAAGGATTTGAGTATAGGAGCAGGGAGGTTCTACTGCAGTTGTACAGGGTTTTGGTGAGGCCACACCTGGAGTACTGCGTACAGTTTTGGTCTCCAAATCTGAGGAAAGACATCCTTGCCATAGAGGGGGTACAGAGAAGATTCACCAGACTGATTCCTGGGATGTCAGGACTTTCATATGAGGAAAGATTGGATAGACTCGGTTTGTACTCGATGGAATTTAGAAGATTGAGGGGGGATCTTATAGAAACCTACAAAATTCTTAAGGGGTTGGACAAGCTAGATGCTGGAAGATTGTTCCCGATGTTGGGGGAGTCCAGAACAAGGGGTCACAGTCTAAGGATAAGGGGGAATTCCTTTAGGACCGAAATGAGGAAAACATTCTTTACACAGAGAGTGGTGAGTCTCTGGAATTCTCTGCCACAGAAGGTTGTTGAGGCCAGTTCATTGGCTATATTTAAGAGGGCGTTAGATGTGGCACTTGTGGCTAAAGGGATCAGGGGGTATGGAGAGAAGGCAGGTACGGGATACTGAGTTGGATGATCAGCCATGATCACATTGAATGGCGGTGCAGGCTCGAAGGGCCGAATGGCCTACTCCTGCACCTATTTTCTATGTTTCTATGTTTCTAAGTGATAGGATCGGAATTAGGCTATTCAGGCCATCAAGTCTACTCCGCCATTCAATCATGGCTGATCTATCTCTCCCTCGTAACCCTACTCTCCTCCCTTCTCCCCATAACCCCTGACACCCGCACTAATCAAGAATCTATTTATCTCTGCCTTAAAAATATACACTGATGGCCTCCACAGCTTTCTGTGGCAAAACATTCCACAGATTCACCACCCTCTAACTAAAGAAATTCCACCTAATTTCCTTACTGAAGCAATGCCCTTTAATTCTGAGGCTATGACCTCTGGTCCTGGCCTCTCGCACTAGTGGAAACATCCTCTCCACATCCACTCTATGCAGGCCTTTCACTATTGTAGATTGGCTATTGCATGCTAGCCTACACCAGACAGTAGATGTAGCAGCTCGGAGCTGTAACGTACTGCAGATCCTATCCTGTAAGTGATTTAATAAACATGTGTTGTATCTTAACGTGTGTTCGGGTCACATCATTACAACTATGTTGCACCTTCTGTACAATTTCTATGTGGAGGGTCTAGCCAGAACTTTAAGTATCTCAGTCTTATTCAGTGGGGTGTGCTGGAATCAGGAGAGGAAAGTTTGCATTTGTTCTGAGCTCTGAACATTGTTGTCTATACATATAACCATATAACCATATAACAATTACAGCACAGAAACAGGCCTTCTCGGCACTTCCAGTCCGTGCCGACCATTCATTTTCCCCTAGTCCCATCTACCTGCACTCAGACCATACCCCTCCATTCACTTCCCGTCCATATACCTATCCACTTTACTTTTAAATGTTAAAATCGATCCTGCCTCCACCACTTCTGCTGGAAGCTCATTCCACACAGCCACCACTCTCTGAGTAAAGAAGTTCCCCCTCATGTTACCCCTAAACGTCTGTCCCTTAATTCTCATGTCATGCCCTCTTGTTTGAATCTTCCCTACCCTCAATGGGAAAAGCTAATCCACGTTAACTCTGTCTATCCCTTTCATCATTTTAAAGACCTCAATCAAGTCCCCCCTTAACCTTCTGCGCTCCAAAGAATACAGACCTAACTTGTTCAACCTTTCTCTGTAACTTAGTTGCTGGAACCCAGGCAACATTCTAATAAATCTCCTCTGTACTCTCTTTATATCTGAGACTGTGGTAAAGCGGTTTAGTAAATTGGAGCAGCAGTTTGGCTCTTTCACCCACAGGATATGTGTCAGTGGGATATAACATCAGCTCAGTGGAGTGTTTATCTCACATTGTCACTTTAAACCGCCTGCCATTTATAAATAACTGCTTTTTACCTCATGCATTGAACAGGCTTCACATCATTTATTTAAACTAGTAATCTTTGTAAATTTCAGTCGATTCTTGAGAATGGGTCCTCATGTTCTGTGCATTGACACAAAAAGCTGGAGTAAATGGGCCTGTCCCACTTAGGCGATTTTTTAGACAACTACAGGCAACTAATTCGCCAGTGGTTGCCGAGCGTAGTTTCCTCAGTCGCGCAAAAAGTCGTAGCATCTTTCTGGTCGCCACGCCAGAATGACGTGGGTTGTCACCGTTTTTTCAGCGACTTGCTACGACTATGACAGTCGTTGACAGTTGCCTAAAAAAATCGCCAAGTGGGACAGGCCCATAACTCAGCAGGTCGGACAGCATCTTGGGAGAAAAGGAATAGGTGCCGTTTTGGGTCGAGACAGTTCTTCAGACTAAAGAAGGGTCTTGACACGAAACGGCACCTATTCCTTTTCACCAGAGATGTTTTCTGACCTGTTGAGTTACTCCAGGTTTTTGTATCTACTGTTTAAACCAGTGTCTGCATTTCCTTCCTATGCACTTATGTTCTGTGCATATGGGTGTGTAGTGCATTTATCACAATCAGACTTTATTCGCCAAGTGTGCTTTACAACGTACGAGGAATTTCATTGGCCAGGTCAGTCATACAATTAAAAGTAACGGATCACTTCAAAAACACAATTAAACATGAACATCCACCACAGTGGCTCCTACACATTCCTCACTGTGATGGAAGGCCAAATAAAGTTCAAGTCCTTCCCCTTAGTTCTTCCTCGGTCGTGGGCCTCGAGTCCCCGTTGACGGGATGATCTTAACTCCCGTAGCCAGCGGCATTATTGTATTGATAATGTTGCATTGTAGAGTATAGGTGGACAAGATGCACACAACCATGCATTGCGTACACCTCTGCAGGTAGCCAAATCTGCAAAAACAGCCTTGCTACCTGCAGTTCTACATTGGACAAACATCCTCTTGCATCTCCCAAACAAGCAGTCTTTAGCCTTTCCTGAAAAGAAGACTGCAGAGGAAAATAGTTGATAGTAAAAGGCATTTGGCCAGGAATGATGTTCTGGGGTAACAGTGACATTTGGCTAGTTTCCACGCAGTCTATTTCCAAGTTCACTTGCAGAAGAGACATACCTGCAAAAATGTTCATTTTTTAAATCTGAGCAATGTTCTGCTAATTTAATTTACTCTCTTTGTACAAGTGCAAGTCTCATTATGAGCACTTAGAGCCTTTGCCCATTATCACCCCAGATGTACCCTGTCAGAGTATAAATTTGATAGACTTCTATAGGCAGCTTTAAAAGGAATTTTATGCAGTTCCAGGCTTCAGGATCAATTCTTGATTTTAATATTCTTATCTGGCATATGACCAAATGTGAAACTATATAAAACGATGAAATGATCTGTCAGTCATAGCATCAAACAGCGTGGAAACTGGCCCTTCCGCCCAACTCACCGAAAAGCCAAATCACCAAAAGGGCGGGACACCTAAAAACCAACTCATCGAAAGGGCGCAATGCTGAAAAGCCAACTCACCGAACAGACTCAACGCCAAAAAGCCAAATAACGGGCATGATGTCGCCGGGGAGCGGGACTTGTCAGCGATTGGTCCAAACCCCCATGTTCATCACATCACTGGCCTGGGAAGACAGGAATGTGGGGGTCATTTTCCCACACAAAACCACCCGGGGCTGGAGGGTGACTGGGCACTCTGAACCCGAGCACCAAGGTGTAAATGGCCGAAGGAGCGCACTCTCCCGGGTTCAGTGCTTTCCGGCCACGGCCGCCCTCCGCCTCATCTTCCCCCGTGCGGCCACACTGTGATGGGCTGAGGGTCGGCAGCGCACTCAGACACGTGGCCGGGTAGAGCGGGGCCGCGGACACATGGGGACAAAAACCCAGCAACGTCCCCATCAGCTGCAGCAGAGTTCTTGGTTCCTGGTTCTTGGTTACTTGTTCCTCCAAAATATTCCAACTGGAATTTAAACTGGAGGTGGTGAAGGGAGGGGTTTAGCCAGAGAGGGTTATTGGGAAGAAAGTGCCACGTTAAATTTAGTTGCATCTGGCTGGGCAACTGTGGCTTGGTGGAGATTATTCCATGCGTTAATAGTGCGTGGAAAGAACGAATTGCTGTACACATCTGTCGTTGAGGCTGGGACCACAAATTGGATCGAATGCCCTCGTGTGCTCCTAATTGGTTTGGGGTTGGTGTAGGTCTTGTGATCTATGTCTAGCTGACCATTTAACATTTTGTAAAAACAGGTCAAAAGGTCTTGGAGAGGGTTCCACCCCAGAGAATTCAAAAGTTTGGTGACACTCGCTTCTCTGTCGTAGGTGTTAGTAACAAAATCGAGTGGCCTGTCTTTGGACACGTTCAATGGATGAAATGTTTTTTATCTGTGTATGGGTCCCAAGCTGCAACTGCGTAGTCCAGATGAGGTCTAACGAGGGTGAAATACAGCTTCTCCTTGACAGAAGCAGAACAATGACGGAAGTTGATGTTGAGTTGATGACAGTCTGGTCCCTCCGCCCACGCAGAGTCACTGACCGCGATGCACCACCACCGCACCCCGGCCCCCACATCAGGGTGATTCACCCCCCCCGACCCGCGGACCCCGACCCACACAGGGGGTGATTTACCCCCCGACACCCACACCAGGTGATTCATCTCCCCCCCCCGCAAAGTTTTTTTTTTAACTTTGCGGATTTAACAGTGCCATTTTCTCAGCGGTGTCCAGTAAATCGTACTTTTTCCCCTCCTGATCCATCCATAGCTTCAGTTGCAGGAACAGCTGAAGGGATTTGGCGCTCGGAACAATGACCGCGTTAGAAGATCATCTGAGCATCTTGAAATCAATCTCATGAGCACGAGTGAAAGATCGCCGAGTGACATCAATCAGCCCACATCGCACAGTGTGGAAAAGAATGAAATGGAAATTGCAAATTATTCAACTGCAACTTTCCCCCTTCCCCGACACAAAGTCAGCAATAAAATATTTGCCACATGTTTAATCTTTTTCCTGATTATGCATAAAAAAAGAGGCAGTATATATACATACTAGACTAAGTGGGACCCGTTGGGACAGGTCCCCCAACGCAATATTCCACCTCTCCACCAATTCCAATGTTGGTGCCCAGTTGGGGGTTGGGGGAGGGGGGGGGCTTTCAGAAGCGCTAGTATGGGTATTGCGGGCTGAAAGGACTGGTTTCCAGAGGGCTAGTATGGACATTGTGGGCCAAATGGATTCTTAGGGTGACAGCTCAGTCACTCAAGCCTGATGTTCTGGCAGCTCATTCATGGCTGGTGGACGAGCAGTTGATTCATGGCTATTCCTTGAAATTCCATTTCAAGCAGCGTGCAAGGCCACCAAATTTAAGTGCAGTTTCCTCCCACTTCAAGCAGGGTGCAATGCCACCAAATTCAAGTGCGGTTTCATGCCACTGCAAGTAGGGTGCAAGACCATCAAATGCTAGTGCGGTTTAATGCCATTTCAAGCAGGGTGCAAGGCCACCATTAAACCACCATAAAGCCACACAAATAACCACATAAACACCACACTCACAGTTCAGTAAACATTCAGTGTGTTCAGTTGATTCACAGCTCAGAGTAGTGACCTCTCCCTCTCCCTCCCCCATCTTGCAGACTGAGCCATACCCACACTTCTGGGCTTATAATCCCTCCCCCTCCCATCGGAAGGGGCGTGACCTTAATTGTATGATTGACAGGAGAGATATTCTAAACAATTTTTTAAACACTGATAACACTTTTATTTTTCATTGATTGGAAGAATCCTCTGCACCTGATGAGCGAGGGGAACTGAGTAAGATGGCCAAAATTCACAGCCGTAAGTGGTAGTGTTTTATCTAAAATCAATATAAAGTGCAAACAGGAAGTTGTCAAGTTACCACCACCAACAACCATTTGCAGTGCGGCATTTCAAAGCAGTTACTACCACCAACAACCATTTGCTGTGCCAATTTCAAAGCGGTTGCCACCACCAACAACCATTTGCAGGGCAGCATTTCAAAGCAGTTACCATCACCAACAACCAATTGCAGTGCAGGATTCAAAGCAGTTATCACCATCAACAACAATTTGCAGTGCAGCATTTCAAAGCAGTTACCATCACCAATAACCAATTGCAGTGCAGCATTCAAAGCAGTTACCACCACCAACAACCATTTGCAGTGCAGCATTCAAAGCAGTTATCACCATCAACAACAATTTTCAGTGCAGCATTTCAAAGCAGTTACCATCACCAACAACCATTTGCAGTGCAGCATTCAAAGCAGTTACCACCACCAACCACCATTTGCAGTGCAGCATTTCAAAGGAGTTACCATCACCAACAACAATTTGCAGTGCAGCGTTTCAAAGCAGTTATCACCACCAACAACCATTTGCAGTGCAACATTTCAAAGCAAACACATTTTCATTTTCAAACCACATTAAGGGCACTCACAGTTGAGTAGACATGTGTTCAATGTTATTCACAGCTCAGAGAGATGTGACCCTCTCACTTCCTCCATCTTGCAGAGACTGAGTGAGGCACAACACTTCCGGGTTTTATAGTCCCTCCCCCCTCCCACCAGCAGGGGCAGCAGAGAGAATGGCAACATTTTTTAAACATTAATCATTCTTTTATTTTTCATCGATGGGAAAAATCCTCTTGCCCTACGCAGAGGAGGGGGACTCTGAGTAAGATGGCCAAAAATCACAGCCTTAAGTGGCAGCGATTTTTCAAAAATCATGAAACAGAAAAACAGGAAGTGGTCAAGATTCAACAAGCAAACCTGGCCAATTAGTTTGGTGTGACAAATGTGTAGGAAGGAACTACAAATATGCTGGTTTTAACCGAAGATGGACACAAAAAGCTGGTGTAACTCAGCGGAACGTCTCTGGAGAAACGGAATGGGTGATGTTTCGGGTCGAGACCATTCTTCAGACATGAAGACTGTGTTTGAAGGGTCTTGGCCCGAAAGAATGCAGATCATCTGGTGTGTTGTGCGTGGGAGCGTGTTGTGTGTGTTACGCAGGCTTCCAGATGGTATTACTGTGTTTATACAATAAATAATATGTGCTTCTTGTTGTCGAGGTGGGGGGGCGAGTTCATTGTCATGCACACTTTTCATCGGCTGGCCAGGGAATTTGTGTCCCCCACATGTTTTAAAAGCGATTTATGGCTGCCAGTGCCCGGGGCCATCTGTCCCTGCGGCCGGGGGGTGGGGGGGGGGGTGAATCACCCTGGTGTGGGGGCCGGGGTCCGGTGGTGATGCATCAGTGACTCTGTGTGGACGGAGGAACCAGACTGTCCCCAACTCTGCTGCAGCTGATGGGGACGTTGCAGGGTTTTCATCCCCGCATGTCCGCGGCCCTGCTCCACCTGGAACCGTGTGTGAGTGTGCTGCCGACCCACAGCCCGTCTCAGTGCGGCCGCATGGGGGAGACGAGGCAGAGAGTTGCCGGGGCCGGACAGCGCTGACAATGGGGAAGAGTGGGGGCTGTGCCGAGGGATGCGCTCCTTCGGCCACATACACCTTGGTGCTCGGGTTCAGAGTGCCCAGTCACGCTCCAGCCCCGGGCGGTCTTGTGTGGGAAAATGACCCCCACCCTCCCGTCTCTCCCGGCCAGTAATGTGATGGACAGGGAGGTCTGGACCAATCGCTGATAAGTCCCCCCCGCGGCGACATCATGTCCGTTATTTGGCTTTTCGTCGTTGCGTCTGTTCGGTGAGTTGGCTGTTCAGCATTGAGCCCATTAGGTTAGTTGGCTTTGAGGAGTTGTTTGCTTTTGTTTATTTGACTTTTCGCCGTTCTTTCCGTTCGGTTATTTGGCTTCCACTTCTACGCTTCGGCTTCTCGTCCTTCAACACCACATCCGGGTACCGCCTCAACAACCTCCTTTGACAGCTCATTCCATATACCCACCGTCCTTTGTGTAAAAACGTTATCCCTCAGTTTTGTAATAAATCTTTCTCCCCTCACCTTAACCCTATATCCTCTGGTTCTTGATTCCTCTACTCTGAGTAATTGACTGTGCATTTACCCCATCTATTCCTCTCAAGATCTTATACTCCTCTACAAGGTCTCTGCCCACCTGAGCTCCATGGAATTATCTTAGCCTGCTCAACATCTCCCTATGGTTCAGCCTTCGAGTCCTGGCAGTATCCTCATAAATCTTCTCTGCACTCTTTGCAGCTTAACAACATCCTTCCCACAGCAACGTGGTCAAAATGGAACACAATACTCTTGTTCAACTGCGACATAACCTTCCAATACTCTGATTGATGAAAGCCAATGTGCCGAAAAACCTCTTGACCACCCCATCTACCTGTGATGCCACTTTCAAGGAACTATGTATACGCATTACTAGATCCCTCTGCACTACAACACTCCTTAGAGCCCTGCCGTTCACTATGTAGATCCTGCCCGAGTTTGACATCCAAAATGTAGCACATCGTACTTATCACAATCACAATCACAATCACTTTATTAGCCGAGTATGTTTTGCAACATATGCGGAATTTCATTTGCCAAGTCAGTCATACAAATAGAAATCAACGGAACACACAAAATACATTTTAACATAAACATCCACCACATTCCTCACTGTGATGGAAGATGAAAAAAAGTTCAAATCTCTTCCCTTCTCTGCTCTCCCGTGATTCGGGGGCTCGAGACCTCCGTTGATGAGAGGATCTTGACTCACGTAGCCGGCGCCGTTTGGGGCCTCCACATCAGGGCGATCAGCTCCTGCATTGAGCGGATGTCAGCTCCCCCGCGCTGGTGATCGGAACCTGGATCGAGCCTCTGCCTCGTTGGAGCTTCCCGACTTGGCCTCTGCCGAGACTGCGAGCTCTTGATGATAAGTCTGGAGGCCGTGGTTGGGGCGATCCTAGGCAAGGGATCAGCTTTGGCGTTAAATCCACGCCCCGCGGTGGGGGTCAAATCAGTCCCAGGAAGCCTCCAGCTCCATCGATGGTAGGCCGCAGAGTGACCAGAGGTGCAACTAGGAAAACAATCGCATCTCCGGCAATGTAAGAAACTGAAAAAAAAGTTTCCCCCGACCCCCTACCCCGACCCCCACATATAACAAACCGGACAACATTTACATAAACTTTTGCACACACTAAAAAATGTTAAAAAGACTATAAAACAGACTGTTGGCGGGGCTGCCAATCTTGTGGCGCCCCTGGTGGTAGAACTTATCTGTTCATTGATAATGAATGGGCATCAAATCTAACTCAATGTAATGATCTCAATGACAATAAAATAGTGGGCCTGTACCATTTAGGCTAATTTTAGACGACTGTCATAGTCGTAGCAGGTCACCGAAAAACTGACAACTGGACCCCCCCTCAACATAAAATTTGAAATAGAATCATTACTTCAACAAAACAAAACAAAGTCAGCACCGGCAACAACCTACGTAACCTGGACACAACTACGACAGCACCTACGTCAGGAGAAGTCAAGCTACGCTCATTGGCGTCAAACCCACTGTCGCCGACTGTCTCCAAAAAATGTTCAACAGGTTGAAACTCCAGCGGCGACCAGAAACGCTCTACGACACTTTGGGGAACTGAGGAGACTACTCATGACTATGCAGGAGACACCCAGGTGACCATGTGGCGACAGCCTAGACGTCTGTAGTCGCCTAAAAAATTGGGACAGGCCCATAACACAGCGCATTGTGAATAGATTCTAGTCCTTGCACCAGTAAAGATTATCATGGTGACAAGGAGCGGGAATACCTTCCCAAGGTAGCTGTGTCTATCTTATTGACTACTGCAAGTAAAAGTTTAATGCCCCAGTTACTCATTTATAAAACGGTGGACAATCAACAGTGCAAATTTGCGTGAATAAATATCCTTACATAGACAAATCTGCATATTGACCGAGGCGGCGTGCTAAAGATAAATAATATTGGATCTTCAGGAAGCGCAGGATAGCATGCAACAAATGCTTTTTGCTGTCCCTCGGTACATATAACAATAAACTAAACTGATACTGTGAATGGAAAGAGAGTGGAGGTGGCAGAATCACGGAAAAGACTTTGGCCCAGAGAAAAAGATGGAGAAACATAGAAACATAGTAAATAGGTGCAGGTGTGGGCCATTCAGCCCTTCGAGCTAGCATGGCTGATCATCCTAAATCAAAGCCACCTTTCCTGCTTTCTCCCCATATCCCTTGATTCTGTTAGCCCTAAGAGCTAAATCTAATTATCTCTTGAAAACATCTAGTGAATTGGCCTCCACTGGCTTCTGTTTCAGAGAATTCCACAAATTCACAACTCACGCAAAAATCATTCTCAGTTTAAAAACATTATTGGGAGGATTGTTTTTAAATAGTAGTGGTTAAGTAGGAAATGACATCAAACAGGAACTTATAGATCTCTATATCACCAGGTGGCACCGTCAGCTATGGCAGCCTCGCCAATGGTCTTTTCATCTTTTTGGTTATTTTTAGTCTGTTTTAAAAGTATGTGTTAATGTTCTCTGGTTTGTTTTATGTGGGGGTGGAGTTTGAGGGAAACTTTTTTTCAATCTCTTACCTTGACGGAGATGAGATTGTTTTCCGGATCGTATCTCCGGTCGCTTTGCGGCCTAACATCATGGAGCTGGCGGCCTTGCTCGGGCCAACTTTTGAACCCCACCGCGGGACCATGGATTTACCATTTGCCTTGGATTGACGCTCCAATCGCGGCCTGCGGATTTCAACGTCGAGGAGCTCGTAGTCTCGGGTAAAGTCTGGTGTCAGGAAGCCCCAAAGTCGCAGAAGGTTCAACTAGCCCCGATCCGGGGTCCGATCGCCCGGCGCTGGGGAACTGAGACCCCCCCCGATGCGGGAATGTGATCGCCCCAACGTGGAGGGCCCGGCCGGGAGTTAAGATCGTCCCGTCAACGGAAGGCTTGAGGCCCCCGACCGCAGGAGAACAAAGAAGGGAAGAGGTTGAACTTTTTGTTTCCGCCTTCCATCACAGTGAGGAAATGTGGAGGAGTCACTGTGGTGGATGTTTATGTTAAAATGTATTTTGTGTGTTTTGTTGCTTTTTATTGGTATGACTATGTGGCAAATGAAATTCCTTGTATGTTGCAAAACATACTTGGCTAATAAAGTATGATTATGATTATGATATAACAAGGGTACTAATCTAATCATGAATGGCCTTATGGGTGAAAGGTCAAACCAATTAGCAGTAATAAAGTGGAAGTTGAATTACTAGGGTGTGAAAACAATGTGATTTGTCAAATAACAAGAGAACAAGGTCATCCTGGATGGACATTGTGCAATGAGAAGGAGTTAGTTGATAACCTTGTTGTGCAAATCCATTCTTTGCTAAGGTGGAAAATGAAGTGTTGAGATACAGCGCGGAAACAGGCCCTTCGGCTCACTGAGTCTGCACCGACCCCCGCAATAGGAACAATTTACGTTTGTACCAAGCCAATTTAACCGCAAATCCGTACGTTTTTGGAGTGTGGGTGGAAACCGGAGCACTCAGAGAAAATCCACGCAGGTCACGATAAATCTAATAAATCCTCAGAGTTGTATAGTCTGAATCCCAGATGAGAAAAAGATGTAGCCATGGAAATAATGGATGCATTGGTTATCTTCTAACATATTGTGGAACTACTCATTGGGTGGCAAATGGAAACTGTGCAGGAAGGAACTGCAGATGCTGGTTTACGCTGAAGATAGACACAAAATGCTGGAGTAACTCAGCGGGACAGGCACCATCACTGGATGGTAGGAATGGGTGGGTGATGTTTTTGGTCGAGACCTTTCTTCAAACTGAGAGCAGATCCGGTCAATAATCAGAAACGGACTATTTTAAACAAAAAAGCAGAAAGAGAGGAAACAAGGATGTATGGAACCTGTTAGCTCAGGATCAATAAAAGAGAAATAGTAAGATTAAACGATAACTTACCAGTTTGAACTTTGATCCTTATTTTATGAGGAGTTACGATGAGGGATTTCGTGAAGACCCCGCCAGCACGCATGCGCGACATTCTTCAAAGCAGCGGTGTGAAATCACAGATAACAACAATGACTGAAGATAGTAAGATTTAAGAGACTCCAATATACCAGTTGACCTTATGATAGAGGGTTGGGAGCGGTGGGCACGAAATCCCTCATCGTAACTCCTCATAAAAAAAGGATCAAACTTCAAACTGATAAGCTCTCATTTAATCTTACTCTTTTACTTCGGAGTCACGTGCGTGACTTCGTGAAGATTTCAAAGCTCTGTGATTCTATGCCCTGGACCTCGTCCATGCTCACACACTGCCATAATAACCACCGAATACCACCCTGAGCCACCTGGTGATAGTCTGCACCGTCACCCTGTGATGTGGGTTTACATGGCTGATAAACAGACCCGTCTCCATACATCCTGATGGAGTGTGTGACATTGATATAATGTCAGATATAGGTGGCTATACAGAGTCTTACATCAATGAGGTGTGCTAAGAGTTCCATTTTCAGTCCTGTAGTGCCAGGCCTGTGTTGTTTAACTAATTCATCTATAAAGAACGTCACTTTATTGGGGGTTGAGACCATTCTATCCAGTTTTAGTTTCTGTAGTGTCTGGACCCGTTGTGCTGTGGTCAGTGCCATCAACATCACCACTTTGAAGGTGAGTTAGTCCAGTGGTAAATCCGTCATAGGCGACCAGCTCCTGAGTAGGGTCAACACCACCACTATATCCCAGGTAATATTATATCATGGTCGGGGAGGGTTGGAATTGAATACACTCCTCATAGTTTGGATACCAGCTGGTGAGATCCCACTCCAATGTTGAGATAGGATGACAGTGCTCTCCTGGCACTGTTTATGGCACTGTAACTGAGGGCCTCATCATAATGAAGGCCCACGAGGAATTCCAGCACATTGGAGATCATAGCAGAGTTGTAGGTGGTCTTGTCCGACTCGGAAGGCCTCTTATTTCCTTATGTGGGTGAGGTACTGTTTCCTTGTGGACCCTCTGCACGATGCTGTTATGATGTCCATGGTTATTGATGACAGCCCGAATTTCAGTAGTGGCCTCTTCAGAACCTGCAAGCCAACAGGCTCAGATGACCATGGCACGGATGATATTCCCCTGTTATGGGATTGGTCACCAAATTCGGGCATTTGGTACCTGTGCCCATGGTTCTTTATCATATTGAGGACCACCGGGTACCATGGTTGTGTAGGCCAGTCGAGTATTATCAGCATACCTGTTGCAGAATCTAGTTGATTTTTCGGCAATACCTGACTAATGAGACAGAATGGGGGAACAGCATAGAAAACCCATTCCCCCAACGTATCGAGAACGCGTCCATCGCCACTGCCCCAGGACCTGGTTCCCAAGAAACATATGTCGGTATCTGATGGTTCAACCTGGACGCAAAAGGTCGATATCTGGTGTTCCATATTTGGCTATAATTTTAGCAAATATTTGGGGGTTCAACATCCACTAGATGTCGTATTAAATACTCGTGACCTGGTGTCCGCCACTTATTGAGCTTACCCGGAAGGTATGTACCTGATATCCAAATATTTATTTCAATGCACCAGAGCCAAATTAAATTTACCAATTCATCGCAAGATATTGACTTGGTACCACCCAAAAGGGTTAAATACACCACCTCAGTGGTATTATTTGTTTGAAGACGGACATGCGCATGATGCAGATTAGTGCAGTAAGCCCGCAGCCCATGACATGCTCCCAACATTTCCAAATGTGCATTTTTCACGCTGGTCGCTGTGGGTCCCGTCCTTAAAAAGGCTTTTGTTGATAGGGTGCGACCGGTGGATAGGTCTGGTTGCCCTGACGGGTTTTACCCGAGGCCTGTTAGATGTAGCGTGAGGATGCTGTCTGCGATACGCCGGTGGCCTGCTCGAGGATGGTGGTTCCATCAACCCGACTGCTTTTGCCTCCTCATCCAGGTCTTTTACCTGTTTTGGCAGGTCTTCACCAAACAGCTGTCCCCGGGACTGCCCCAGATGGGTGTGTTGAAGGTCGGGACATTGAGCGACACACAATTACCCGAAGCTTTGTACTTGTTTGTAGCCTCCGTGAGCACCTGTTCCTGCAGCTGGTGTGTGGTTCTGCTGTGTGTCTCCTAGATCCTAGGGACACACTCTCTTGATGGAGAAGGTCCCGTTCGAGCAGCTGCTCGACCATATGCTCCATACGAGCCATGCGACCGCCGCCGCTATCTGCGGACGGCAAGTCGACTTCCCCAGGTTCTCCAGAACTACTGGGCTTCTGCCAATGGACCACTCCTCATCGAGGTGATGTCTAGGGTACGTTGGCAGGTGGTCGCTGCCTGCCGCTCCTGCAGGGCTACATGACTCCCGCGCGGACATGCCGCTAGTCTGCCGTCTTCCGGACTGTAGTGGTCTGCCTGTCTGGTATGACAGAAGCAGAGACGACTCAGTGCCGGCCGCCACAGCGGGGCTCCCCGACATCCGCGCGGGCTTACCGCCAGTCCCGGTTATACAGGACTGAGACGGCGCATAGTCGCTGCCAGCCGCCCCAGCGGGGCCACATGACCGAAATACACTGCCACCGGCCTGCACTCTGGCAGCCTGCCTCGGTGGTGAGTCGGTGCCTGCCGCTCCTGCGGGGCTATACGACTCCCACGCTGATTTGCCGCTAGTCCACTGTCTTCCGGACTGAAGCGGACCACCTGTCTGGTAAGACAGCAGCGGCGATGAGTCGGTGCCAGCCGCCGCAGCGGGGTTCCCCGACATCCATGTGGGCTTGCCGCCAGTCCCGGTTATACGGGACTGAGACGGCGCATAGTCACCTCAGCTGGGCCACATGACCGAAATACACTGCCACCGGCCTGCACTCTGGCAGCCTGCCCCGGTGGTGAGCCAGTACCTCCCGCTCCTGTGGGGTCCCCCACTTACCAGCAGGTACGTCACCAGTCCGCGATCTGGCAGACTTCGGGGCTACAGCGGGGCTTCTCGACCTCGCTGCGCCTTTCCCCCTCTGGAGACCTGTAACAGAGGGGAAACAGAACGTGCCGTTGAACGAGGCACGGGCTTACGCACCTGTTTTTCGCTGGCCCGGTGGTGTTTGCGCAATAGCAGTAGGGAGTCAGGGCCTTGCCTACCCTGCTCCCGCGCAGTGCTCTGACCAACGTGCAGCTCCCTGGCCTGCTGTGGTGGAGAGTCGGGCCCTGCCAACTGAACAGGGCTCCACAACTTCTGCGTTCTTTTCCCGGCCCGCGGAGCGGGTACTGCCGATGCTGCGGGCAGCTCCGGGGATTGTGGCCCCTGACTCCCATCCAAAGTCCCGTGGCCCTTGGAGGCATGCTCTGATGCCTTCATTCTGGTCTCTCTGTCCATCGTTTCTGTAAGTAAAGTCTACTACAGAAGCTAAGCAACTCAAGGTTAGTATTACTTACCTGAGGGCCTTCTTGAAGCGCATTCCCCCACCCCAGCTCCCATGGTGACCAGACTCTCATGCGGGAATATATACTGCCGCTAACGGCAAGTCTCCTGCCTATGTTGTGAGTCGGGGACCCGGCTCTGTCTTCGCTACCCGTGAATGGCAGTCTCCGAGCCCGGACTCTGCTGGTTCACAGGCTTACCCGACTTCCGGGTAGCGTTGCCGTCAGCCCGCGGTGACCCTGCGGACTGCGGTGTTGAGTCGGGCTGCCGCTCCGCCGTCGCCAACTGCGAATGGCGAGTATGTAAGCCCGGACTCTGCCGGGTCAACAGGCTTGCCCGACTCCGGCCTATTGCTGCCGCCGCTGACTGCCCCCATCTCGGTCCGCAGTCAGTCTCGAAGCGGCCCGTGGAGTACTCTGTCACGCAGAGTCCCTCTGATTCCTGTCGGGAAGAAAACTCGACCGCAGGTTTCTTTCCTTACCTGTAGGTCCGTTGCAGTAGAGGAGCGACCCTCCTCCCTGCCTGTCGCCTCGCATGCAGTCGACGATATGTTGCGCATGCGTGCTGGCGGGGTCTTCATGAAGTCACTTACGTGACTCCGAAGTAAAATTGCCTCTGTCTATCATAGATGTGTTAACAGGACAATTAATGTATCATCATGGGACAGGTAGCATCTCTGGAGAGAAGGAATGGGTGACGTTTTGAGTCGAGACCCTTTTTCAGACCCGAAATGTCACCCATTCCTTCTCTCCAGATATACTTCCTGTCCCGCTGAGTTACTCCAGCATTTTGTGTCTAACTTGTAAGTAATTTAAACCAGCATCTGCAGATCTTTCCTACACAGTTAATGTATCATTGTGACTTGATCAAGTCCTCACAGATTAATGAAAAAAAATCTTTGGCATATAAATGCCAATGAGGATGTTATGAGGATGTGGCTGACAGAAGGGAGAATGCACAGCATTTAATTAATTCCCAGATAAGAGCTGAATGTGCAATATTGAAGTGCAAGAGATGAGGGATAATGTCAGTATATTACCCCTAATAGAACATTGACAGTGTTGGAATAAATGTTATTTCTGGCAGTAACCGATGATCTGCACGAGGTGCCAACTGTGTTATTACCACGGTTGCCATTGAGATGAATGTACCTGGACAGGGTTGAGTTCGGAGGAGGAGGTAAAGAGATTTCACAGTGATTTAACCAAGCTGACGGAATATGAGCCAGTGTTGTACAGAGCTGAATGGCAAATGGTGGCGCAGCGGTGCAGTCGCTGCCTTACAGCGTTTGCAGCGCCAGAAACCCGGTTCAATCCCGACTACGGGTGCTGTCTGTACGGAGTTGGAACGTTCCCCCCATGACCGCGTGGGTCTTCTCCGAGATCTTTTGTTTCATGCCACACTCCAAAGACAGCACATGTCCCCACCAGAGATGCTACCCCTCCCTGAACACAGACAGAGAGAGAGAGAGAGAGAGAGAGAGGTATATATATATAGATTGGACCATGGTGTATGTTGGTGCCAGATAGTGTAGACAGGAGACTCCAATATTAGAGGGATGTGAGACCTGTTATTTTATATTGTTACTTTATTCATAGTTGATTCCTGTATTTTGCTTGTATTTTGCTTCAATAAATAGTTATTTGTGCCCATCACCATGTGCTTCCCCTATTCATAGACCCGAGCCCATGAATTCTGCATATATTTCATTACAACAAACTACCCACAAAGGAGCATGACATGTCCCCAGCAGAGATGCTTGCTACCCCTCACTGAGCTCTCCCACACACCTGAATTAACAATTGCAAATTAGTTCACCTGCTTATCAAGATGATGGCAAATCTATGTGTAGGAAGGAACTACAGATGCTGGTTTAAATCGAAGATAGACACAAAATGCTGCAGTAGCTCAGCGGGACTGGCAGCATCTTTGGAGAGAAGGATTGGGTGATGTTTCGGGCCATACCAGTCTGAAGAATGGTCTCAACCTGAAATGTCACCCATTCCTTCTCTCCAGAGATGCTGCTAGTCTCGTTGAGTTACTCCAGCATTTTGTGTCTACCTTCGATTTAAACCAGCATCTTCATTTCTTTCTGACACAATGTTCATTGGGGACTACAGCTCATTGGGCTTCCTCTTTTTTAATGGTTAGATAGTTTATATTTGCTCTGCTTTTCATCTCTCCTGCCTTCCCATCATCAAGGCAAACTCTGAATTCTTTCATGCATTTCAGTTACCTAACGTGAAGCAATGGGACAAAAATGTGACTGTTTTATTAGCATAGCACATGCAGCAAATAACATTTTCCTGTGGGCATTTTGGCAGGGAAGTGCACAAATTTTGAAGTAATTGTCATGTTGCTGTCATGAACTAATGGCAAAGTGGCTTGTCTCTGCACCAGTAAGGAATTCTACACAGCCTTCAGAATGTGGATACTTTCCTGACCAGCTGACTAAACGGTTGCTTCAAAAGGAGAGAATGTTGTGTGATTTTAAATGATTTGTCAGATTTCTTCAGCAGAGTCAATCAGAAATAATCCAGAAGGCCGGGCAGCTTTGATCAGAAAGGAGATGGATACACTTTTACACAAATAAGTAACAGTGGCTGTTGCTTCCAGCTTTCCTTTGAAGCTTCATCATCCTGAGGGGCACCGAGAACGATGAGGGGAGCCAGCATTGGGGGGGCAGGGGGAACAAAGGGGGAACTCGGCAGGGGGTGGAGGGGCCATCGAGAATGAAGGTGGGGCCGCCTGCTGTCAGGTGCGGCAAAAGGACAGGTTCGCCACTGCCAGCAGAAAATGAAACTTCACTTAACTTCATGTAAGAAAGAATGGTCGACTGTACTTGTATTGACTGGAATTTAGAAGGATGAGAGGGGATCTTATAGAAACTTACAAAGGACTGAACGGGCTACATGCAGAAAAAATGTTCCCCATGTTGAGGGAGTCCAGAACCAGGGTCACAGTTTGCGAATAAGGGGTAGGCCATGTAGGACTGAGATGAGGAAACATTTTTTCACCCAAAGAGTTGTGAATCTGTGGAATTCTCTGCCCCATAAGGCACTGGAGGCTAATTCACTAGATGTTTTCAAGAGAATTATGGGCCTGTCCCACTTAGGTGACTTTTTAAGTAAGAAATTAATTATTCAAACTGAGACATGTGACAATAAAATACTCTTGACTCTTGACTGGTAAATTTTCCTTTACCTTTCAGCCATAGCTCTCTCATGCCTACATGGTCAAAGTTATCCCAAGCTGTTAATGTTGGGAAATTTAGCAATTGTGACGACATGGAATATCAAGGGAAGTTGCATTGATTCACCTTCCTTGTGTGATGCAAATGTTATTTTCCACAAATGGACAGATTTGCCTCGGTCTTACCACATGTCTCCCCATCAATAGTCAAGAAGATTGGTATCAATCGACCTGTTGTAATTTGCCAAGCCTGGACCTACCTGATCTCTCGGTTGCTAAACCCTTTGATTCCCCCTCCCATTCCCACACTGACCTTTCAGTCCTAGGCTTCCTCTAATGTCAGAGTGACGCTAAATGCAAATTGGAGGAACAGCATCTCATACTTTGCTTGGGCTGCTTACAACCCAGTGGTATGAATATTGATTTCTCTAACTTCAAAAAAGCCCAGCACACCCTCTCTCTCCATCCCTTCCCCACCCAAGTCGCACCAGGTTCTCGTTCTCACCTAGCAAGCAGCTAACCATGGCCTGTTTCCTTTATTATCATTACTTTTTTGCATATCTTTCATTCATGTGTTCTATATCTCCCTACATTACTGTCAATATCTCTTGTTTCCCTCTCCCCTGACTAGTCCAAAGAAGGGTCTTGACCCGAAAAGTCACCCATTCCATCTCCCCAAAGATGCTATCTGTCCTGCTGAGTTACTGCTGCATTTTGTGTCCATCTTCTTCGAAAGTACTTGTTTTTACTGTTTTCACACACTGTTCCAGTAAGGAAACATTTCTTTGGTGTCGCTGGCTCTAAAGGCTGGAACTGTCTACTTGATCATTTTAAGGGGGTGCCTCAATCAGAAGGTCAATGAAAATTCAAAAAGACTGCGGCACAGTGGCGCAGGGGTAGAGTTGTTGCCTTACAGAGACAGAAACCCCGGTTCAATCATGACTCTTGTTGCTGTCTTTACGGAGTTTGTACGTTCTCCCCGTGACCTGTGTGGGTTTTCTCCAAGATCTCTGGTTTCCTCTCACACTCCAAAGATGTACAGGTTTGTAGGTTAATTGGCTTGGTGTGAACTGTAAAATTGTCCCTAGTGTGTAGGATTGGGTTAATGTGCGGGATTTACTGGTTGGTACGGACTCAGTGGGCCAAAGGGCCTGTTTCTGTGCTGTATCTCTAAACTAAACAAGTCATCAAACTTGCTGAGGGGGAGATGGATGTGAACAATAAACATTGGTCTTGTCAACAGCAACTGCATTGCACTGCTGGATGAATAACACTGGAGATGTAAAGGTTCCCATTGTTGTGCTTCAGAAAGAATAGTGAGATTAAACGAGAACTTACCAGTTTGAAGTTTGATCTTGATTTTATGAGGAGTTATGTTGGTGATTACGTGAAGAAGCCCAGTCAGTCCGCATGCGCGTCAATCTTCAAAGCAGCGATATGAAATCACAGATAACCAAAATCGAAGTAAACATAATAAGATTAGCAACCTGAGAACTACCAGATGATCTTATGAGAGAGGGTTGGGCATGGAGGGCACGTAATCAGCAACGTAACTCCCCATAAAATCAAGATCAAACTTCAAACTGGTAAGTTCTCATTTAATCTTACTATTTTATTTTGGAGTCACGTCAGTGATTGAGTGAAGGGTTCAAAGCCCTGTGATTTCATGCCGCAGATTCAAACCTCGGCGTCTCACTGCATCGATTGACTCAGGATGAGTGAATAATCAAAAAAATGCATTAAGCAAGATATTGATTCAAATGTATTAATGGTAAAGAAACCAATAGCAACCCCTGTATCTCAGGGTAGGCTAAAGTGGATGCAAAACAGAATGGGCAAAAACCCCGGGTCAGTAACCGGCCTATAGTAAAAAATAAATAAATTGTTTTTAAAAATCAATTCAGTTGACCATCCTGCGGTCGTGAGGATATGGTAGATGGGAATTGCCCTGGCCGCTGACGTTGATGCTGACCTGGTGGAATGAAATATACAATCGTCAGCGTTAATACCTGCATAATCCAGAACCTGCTGCAGCCACCTTGAAACAGTCTGAACCGACCTTCCTTTGTGTGGTTGTTTGTCGCTTAATAACCAATGCTGATTCCACACTTCTTAGGATTCTGGTGGTCTTGATATAATATAGCAAGCCTGCCCTCCCACATAGACGTGAGTCTGTGGAGTATCCGAAAAATGATCTTAAATCCTGCCACCCCTAGTCTGCTCTGCTTGTGTAGATCAGAAATGTAAAATGTACTGGTACCTGCAGCCAATTCCATCCTTTCTGGCCACAGCATGTACAATGTTTGCCCTCATTGTGCTGATATTAGTGTCATGACTATGAATGTAGCTGGAACCCCCTGGCGAAGTAATGTTCACACATTTTCAATATCCAACTGCGTATTCTTGTAGTGGGAGAACTTGTGTCAAGATCAATTCAATTCAATTCAATTCAATTCAACTTTAATGTCATTGCACAAATACAAGTATAGGTACAACAAAATGCAGTTTAGCGTCAGTTCATAGTGATAGCAATATAGAAAAATAAATACAGAATACAGACAACGTGGATGAAGAGACTGGAGAAATCTATCGGCGGGACTCTGAGTTCAGCAGTGTGATGGTGTTATTGTAGAAGCTGTTCCTCATCCTACTAGTGCGGGACCTGAGGCACCTGTACCGCCTCCCTGATGGTAGGAGGGCAAACAGTCCATGGTTAGGGTGTGAGGGGTCTTTGATGATCTTCCCGGCCCGTTTCAGACACTGTTTTTCGGTGGAGGGCATCCATGGCAGGGAGCAGGGCACCGATAATGTACTGGGCGGTTTTCACCACCCGTTGTAGTGCCTTCCTATCTGCCACGGTGCAACTGCTGTACCATACCGTAAAGCAGGTGGTCAGGATGCTTTCGATGGTACAGCGGTAAAAGTTGGTCAGGATCTGGGGGGACAGGTGTGCTTTTTTGAGCCTCCTCCGAAAGTAAAGGCGCTGCTGTGCCTTTTTGATCAGCTTTGAGGTGTTGAGGGACCAGGACAGATCCTCCGAGATGTGTACCCGAGGAATTTGTAGTTGGAGACCCGCTCCACCTCAGTCCCATTTATATGGATGGGGGTGTGTCTGCCCCCTCTGTCCTTCCTAAAGTCAACAATGATTTCCTTCGTCTTCTTGGAGTTGAGGACGAGGTTATTGTTGGCACAAAAGATCTCTTTCACAACTCGATATCCGGGGTTGAACCCAACAGAGTGGTTCCTGTTTGTTGCAGCTTTAGTGGCTCTAGAAGTGAATTATTGTCAAAGCCCATTTAAGAATGAACTGGAAGATGTCAGTAATCTGTACCATATTAAATGTAACATTAACATTTAAACAAACTGCTTCCGATCCCCTCAATAGGAATGTACTGCTTTTTTGGATGCTATCCCTACACTCTGTAGTGAGCACATCCATGGCTTGATGTGATAACCTGAGCCGTAAGTCAATCCATTCAGAATGTGTAAGTCAATAATTGTTTTATTATGGAGAGGCCGGTTTCCTGAACCACAGTTTGAACCAGCAAACTTTTCGTCTTTTAGAATAACCGTATTACGTTGTATTAATATGCCTGACGAAAGCAGGCAAACATGGCTGCTTAGCCAGTCCGACAGTATGAAACCTAAAGCGAGGTCTTGCTGACTGTTTTAAGACCCGTCTAATGAGGTAAAATGGAGGAAGACATAAAAGAACATTCCTGCTTTTTGTAGCGAGAATGTATCTCTCCGCACTGTTGTGCCACATATATTTGCAATCAGTGAATAAACATGAAACCAACATGCCAATATTCGATGTAGCATTGAACCATACTTTCATAATACTTTGAGATCCAATACCTATTCTGTGTTGTCATCGATCTGAACTGGATGATACACCAGTGGCAAAGGAGATTAGATAAATTATTACAGGATACTTTTACTTGATTGCCATGTGACTAACATATGCCACCACCATAGTGTAGCAACTTGAAGTTGAGCATGTAGTTTATCTATATTCGCTCAATAGCCCCTTACCCATGGGGTGCATCTAGTGTATATAGTTAGTTGATACCAACAACTGAAGAATTGGCAACTCATGCAAATCTCCAATACCTCCAACTAGAGATGGTATACGGAACTTCTCACCTTAGAGCCCTTAGCATCAGTTTGTAATCACTGAATTCGACCAACCAAACTACTGGAGCAATGCTGAATACTGTTTGTTCATCATTGTGACTGAGGTAGCTTCAGCTGATAATAGCATAAAGTTGTTAACAATGGTCTACATGTCTTTTGAGAGGTCGCTACTTTGCACGATATCAGTTCTTGATTTGCACAGCTGAAACCCAGCTACTATATTGCCAATTACTCTTGATGAAATAGAAGTCAGTTTTATAACAGGTTGCTATTAACTCTAATTTCTTGCCACAGGGTGAAGTCATAGGCTAATTAATAGTTAAATGGAAATCCCAATGATCAACAAATAGCTTATCCCTTCTGCCATGTTTTACTGTTATTAGTACAGTTATATTGTCTTTGATAACCTCTGTAATGGGAACTGCATAGAATGGATCTTTATGACCTCATGAATCTGTTGTTAGTCAGGAAAATAAGTTTTCATATTCAGAAAGTTCATATGCAACACTCTCCATTTTTTATAACAAACAGGTCTCCTCCACTGTCAGAGTGAGGCCCAGCACCAATTGGAGGAACAGCACCTTATATTTTGCTTGGGCAGCTTACACCCCAGTGTAAGTGTGAACATTGTGAACATTGACTTCTCTAACTTCAAATAACTCTGGATTTACCTCTCTCCATCCCTCTGCTAGTTCTCCGACCAGTTTGACTGTCACCTTGAATAAACTTTATCTCTGTATGCTTCGTTGTCACCTTCTCCTAGCCAACAATGATTTGTTCTACATTTTTCTTGATCTCCATCCCCGTTTGATGCTTTGTTCTCACACCTTACTCTTCCTGATTTCTGTGTCTCCCTGATTCCTGATTCTCAGTCTGAAGAAGGGTCTCGACCCGAAACGTCACCCATTCCTTCTCTCCAGAGATGCTGCCTGTCCCGCTGAGTTATTGCAGCATTTTGTGTCTATCTTTTGCATAAACCAGCATCTGCAGTTCCTCCCTACACATCATCCGTTTTATTGTTGTTAGTGGAAGCCACCTCTGGGCAATTGACCGCTGAATTTCTTTCAGTACAGGAGTAGACTTCAAAGGTACTTCATAGACTGCAAATAATTTTGAAATGTACCATTCAAGTGCAAAATCAATCAATCTATCCAAAAAATAATACCAGTCATCAAAGCTAAAATCAATCATGGGCTTTGACTGCCAGAATTCAAGTTGACAAATCTTAATATGGCTCTTGGAACAGGCCTTTCAAAATCACCAAAATATATGCTTTCAAGAACGCATTAATATTTGTCTAGAGGCAACATATTGCAACAAATTAAGTACCAATAGATGGAATTTGTCAGAGAAACACTGCTGCAGACCACGATTCCTCACACGAGATAATTGGTTCTTAATTATTCCGCTTGAAACTATTTCAGCTGGCTCTATATTCAGACTGAATTTCTGACCACTAACAAACCACCTTGGGAAATTAACCATTACTAACAATCCAACCTACTCAATAATAACACAAATCATGATTGTTAGGATAGGCAAATCTAATTTCCTTAAAGACAGCAATTTAGAAGACATCGCATGAAATTAAAGGTTGCAAAAAAAACTTTAAATGCTGGATATCTGCAGGGAGAAATAAAACAGCAGATCAGTGTGAAAACATTAGTTGCTGTCCCTGATGTTCATATACTGCAAGGGAACTTATAAGACATATGTGTCATGTGGTGACCCATTGAGTCATGCTTGTCCCACGTATATGGCCGCTTACATGAGAGTAGCTCACTTCAAAAAAGAAAGGCCTATGTAGGTATATAAATCTCCTGAGCCTGATCAGATATATCCAAAGGCACTATGAGAAGCTGAAATTGCAGGTCTATTGGTTGAGATATATGAAACATTTTTCGACATGCGTGAGGTGCCGGAAGACTAAGAGATGGCAAATGTTGTCCCTCTATTGAAGAAGATCTGCAAAGGAAAGCCTTGGAACTATAGACCAGTGACCCTTACATCTGTGGCAAATGAGTTACTGGAGAACGTTCTGAGGGATAAGATATATACGTGTAGGAAAGAACTGCAGACGCTGGTTTAAATCCCAGGGACACTCCCGGGGAGCCGGAAAGCACGGCGGGAGTCTCCCAGGGAGCCGTGTGGGCACGATCCACCCGCCGAACAACCACACCGCCGCTGACCAGAATGACGGCCGAAGACTGGAATGGTAGGTCCGACTTGTCCACAAGCCTTCTAGGGGACTATGGTGAAGCCGTGCGGTGAGACCTGTCTGTGCCCCAAGGAGCCTCAGTGGCGGCAGCAGGAGACTCGATGGCGGCAGATGGTGCCTCGGTGACCACGGGAGACTTGTCGGTGGCAGCGGGAGACTCAGTGGCAGTGGGGCCTCGTGGTCGCTGAGCATGAGGGGGGTCGGGAAGACAATGGGGCCTCGGTGGCAGTGGGGCCTCTGCGGCAGTGAGGCCTTGCAGTCGATGAGCGTGAGGGAGGTTGGGAAGACAATGGGGATCCCTCGTGGAGGGACGAAGAACAATGGGGACGGTGGGAGACAAAGGGGTACCTGGTGTGGGGGGCATTCCAGTTTTGGAATCCTCTGCTCAGGGAATAAATCTGTCTTTTTGTTTGTTTGTTCATTTGTTCCATTGAAGGCGTTGTGCACACGGCAGCCAGACAACAGACGCTTGTCTTTTTCTTTTTGTTTTCACTTTTAATTTCAAGTTTTTCTGTACCTTGTATGTTGTGACTGTCGGCAGTACAATTTCCCTCCAGGGATGAATAAACTTTTATCGATATCGTTATCATTATCGTTAAATCAAAGATTGACACAAAATGCTGGAGTAACTCAGCGGGACAGACAGCATCTCTAGAGAAAAGGAACGGGTGATGTTTCTGGTCGAGACCCTTCTTCAGACTGACCTCGACCCAAAACGTCAGCTATTCCATCTCTCCAGAGACGCTGCCTGTCCTGCTGAGTTACTCCAGCATTTTGTGTCTACCTTCGATAAGATGTGTATATTCTTTGTTCTATGTTCTATGGTGTGTATGCATTTGGATTAAAGGATGTGATTAGGGATATTCAGCATGTTTTTGTATGTGGAAGGCAGTTTTTTACAAATCTGATTGAGCTTTTTGAAGAAGTAATCATAAAGGTTAATGAGGGTGGAGCCGTAGATGTTGTGTATATGACTATAGCAAGGCATTGATAATGTTCCGCATGGGCGGCTGATTTGGAAGATTAGATCACATGGAATCCAGGAAGAACTAGCCGACTAGATAGAGAATCATCTTCATGGAAGGAAACAGAGGGTGGAATGTAATTTCTCGGACTGGAGGTATGTGACTAGTGGTACACCTCGGGGCTTGGTTCTACGCCCATTGCTATTTCTGGTTTATATTAATGATTTGGAAGAGAATGTAAAAGGCATGATTAGCAAGTTAGCACATGACACTAACATGGATGGTCTCATGGATAGCAAAGATGGTTATCAAAAATTACAGCACAATCTTGATCAGTTGTGCAAGTGGGCCGAGGAATGGTTAATGGTGAATAATGCACATAACTGCATCAAAGTGTTCCATTTTGGGATGTCAAACTTGGGCAAGAACTTCAAAGTGAAAGGCAGAGGCCTGATGAGTGTTATGGAGCAGAGCGTCCCAGGAGTACAGATACATGGTTCATTGAAAGTGGCATTATAGATAGTTACGGTGGTCAAGAAGGCTTTCGGTATTTTGGCCTTTATCTGTCAGGGTATTGATTACAGAAGTGGGAATGTTATGTTATGTTATAATTGCAGGATAATGATGGGTGATCCTATAGAAGTGTATAAGATCAAGAGGGGAATAGATAAGGTGAATTCACAGAGTACTTTACCTGCATGTGCGGTGAAAGGTAATAGTAAATGAGAACCTACCAGTTTGAAGTTTGATCTTTATTTTATGAGGAGTTACGATGAGGGGCTACGTGAAGAACCCCGTCCAGCCACAAGTGCATCAATCTTCAAAGCAGCAGTGTGAAATCACAGATAATAGTGACTGAAGTATAATAGTAAGATAACAGAAGACTAGAACTACCAGATGACATTTATGAGGGTTGGGAGCGGAGGGCACGTAGTCCTTCATCATAACTCCTCATAAAATAAAGATCAAACTTCAAACTGGTAAGTTCTCGTCTAATCTAATAAGTGACTACGTGAAGACTTCAAAGCTCTGTGATTTCATGCCATGAGAAACGAGTCTACACAACTACAACTGCTTCATTGACAAATGAGGGAAAAACATTCATAATTCATACAGTCATGACATAGATTTAAAACATGCCGATGCTGTTTAAATGAAGTAATAATATGCACATCTCTCACCCAGATGGAAAGTATAACTACAATGCAAAATACATTTGAGAAATACCCCTGGTCTAGCAATAGGTTATTATAAATGTTTGGAGATTCGTTCATTAGACCATGCTGCAGCCGTAAGGATGTGGTCCAGCAGAATGTAAATACCCTTACTGCTGATGTTGTAGCAGCCCTGGTGGAATGAGATCTGGAATCATTATCTACTCCTACATAAACCAAACTCCGTTTTAACATCTGGAGTGGCCTGAACAGATACGTTCTAAGTTTTTTGTGACTAACAAACATTGCTAGTTCAGTGCAAAGGCTCGTGGTGGCATGACATATTGTTGTATATATGTGTGCTTACATTACCAAAGGTCCCCTGGCTTGCCTGTAACTATTTGACCTGACACCCCTTCTGCTCTGCTCAAGTATTTATAAACATAAATATTATATATTATTATTTTCAGATGTAATCATCCTGTACCGTCACAATTATGTAGCGATTGAACCTGCTGCACTATACAAGCGCCAGAAGGATAACTAACTTATGAGCTCCGGCCAAAGTTAAGGATGTAGCTGGAGCCCCCTGGTGAAATAGTGTTCACAAATGTCAACATCCTATACGGCATTGTACTGGTCCTGGGAGACCTCGTGTTAAAGATATCCTTACAAACTTGATATCCGGGGCGAACCCGACAGAGTGGTCTTGTTTGCTACAGCCAATTCAATGAGAAGGCATGTTGGCACAGTTAATGGCCGTACAACTCAATCATTGACAAAAGATCATTTAACATGAACTCCAAACGTCAGTAATCTAATCCATTTTCAATGTAAAATGAGCATTAAACAAACCCTCTTCATCTCCTGGAAACGAAAAGCCCTGCTTTTTGGTGCTATCCAAGCATTCTGAACACATAGAAGGATAGATGTAACAACCCAAGCCGTAGCGCAGTTTTATTGAATCTGCAGAACATAATTTGATTTTATCATGCAACGGCTGATTTCCCAAGCCTCAGGCTGAACCAGCAAGTTACGTTGTATTATTATTCCCAACAAATCAGGGAAAAAAGGTGCATAAGTCAATCACACAATAGGAACCTAAAATGGGCTCTTAATGACTTTATTTGAAGCCCCGATTGATGAAGCAAAATGGAGGAAGTCATAAAAGACCTTCCTTCTCCTTGTAGCGAGAATGTATCTTTCGCCACTGTTGCCACATATTTTGCAATATTTTGAATAAGCATGAAAACAAACATATCTACATTTGGTGTTCCATTGAACCAGAATTTCATAATACGGTGTGATTCAACACCAACTTTGTGTTGTCATTGACCTATACTTGATGATTCTCCTGTGGCAAACGAGATTATGTAACCATTGCAGGAGTCTTTAATTGATTGAACCCATGTGACTAACATATGCCACCATCATAATGTATCAACATGAAGTTGAGCATGCAGATATGCATATTCGCTCAATCACTCTTTAACCCATACAATGCCCGTAGGGTCCATAGATAGTTGATACCAATAAGTGAAGAATTGGTAAGTCATGCAAATCTGCTCCACCAAACTCGAGATGATATTCGCATTTTCCCATTTTAGGGCCATTAGCATCATTTTGCAATAATGTAATATTTACCAAACAAACTACTGAAGCAATAATGAACACTGTTTGTCCATTATTGTGACTTTGGTAGCTTCAGCTGGTAATAACAAAGTTGTGTTAACAATGGCACTTTACTGTTTACCATTTAGCAGGAAGACAGTTCTTCCACTTGCACAGCTGAAGCATATCTATAATATTGCCAATCAGTCTTAATGGAGGACCGCTTTATAACAAAAAGGCTGTTACAGGTGTCTATTGACTGCAATCTGTTGCCCAGGCCGGCGTCAATGGCCTATTGAACAGCTAAAGGTAAATCCCAATGTCCAATAAGTCTATTTGATAACAACTTAATCTTAACTGGATAGAGGAGCCCAAATTATCAAATATAGTTTGATGTTTAAACAGTTGATGTTAGCAAAATACCATATAACCATATAACCATATAGCAATTACAGCACGGAAACAGGCCTTCTCGGCCCTTCCAGTCCGTGCCGACCATACAGCGTTAAAATTTCATCGAGACAACACATAACCAGTGTTTTTGAACTCTGAGTAGTCCTCTTTGAATGCTTTCTTGTCATCATTCTGTTATATTGCCTTATCATAGCAATGCCTCCTCAAATATCCCCCAAGATCACCGTAAATGGGAATACACTATAAAATCAGTTGTTAATCAGCCATCTTTCATAATGAACAAGCCACGCCTGCCATCATTTTGTGTCTGGCGTGAACGGCAACTTTGGCCCATTTTCCGAGCCACAGACTCGGCGTTAGATTACACTGGCCCCGCATGCTCTCCTCTTACATGAGGGAGACATTAAGCAGCCCTGTTACAAGGCGCTGCTGGCGCGGCTTCAGCAATACGTCGACTTTGCCATGGACTCGGTGTTAGCCTAACTTAGCATCCCCACTAAGCATCCCTGTCTAAGGTGCTGCTGGTGTGGCCTCTCCCATAGGTGAGTAGCGCCATTGACCTGGCATCCCCATGGAGCAGCCCTGTGAAAAGGTGCTGCTGGCGCGGGCTCTCACATTGACCCGTGCTGGCCCAACTCCTGCTGTACGAGTGTATCTAGATTCACATTCCCAGAGGGGAAACCTCCCAGCATCCGGGCTGACCATTTTTGTCAGCTGTCTCCATATCCTGGGGATGACTGCGGTTTGGGAAACGCATTGCTGCTGGATTCCCCCTCCCCGGGAATCCCTATATATGTATATATATATACCCGCGGTAACCCTCCCGGCACCCGGGCTGACCTTTCAGGTCAGTTTAACCCCATATCCTAGGGACTACTGCGGTCTGGGAACCGCATACTATTGGATTTCCCCTCCCCGGGAACCCAACGTCTAGAGTCACTGACCGTCTTATCAGTGACTCCAATCGCGAAGCCTGATATTCGCCAGCTCCCCGCTTCCGTGGTCGGACCATGGTTTCACCACAGCCCTTAGGCGGTTCCCTCGTCGGCCACCGTGAAGCCTCCGGCAAAAACCTCTGCAAACCGAGGTTCCTGCATGAGACCTAAAACAGAAACGAAATACAACCTACTTGAAGTTTAAACTTACCGCTGGAGGAGCTCCGCTGCTCCAACCGGTCGCCTGCACCAATGCGTCTGACATAATGACGCACGTGCGGCTGAACCGGGTTCTTCACATAGTCACTCACGTGACTCCGAAGTAAAATCAAGAACAGAGGACATATGTTTAAGGTAAGAGGGGCAAGATTTAATAGGACCCTGAGGGGCAACTTTTTCACAGAGGGTGGTGGATATTATGAGCTGCCATAGGAGGTACTTACGGTAGGTACTATAACCTAATTTAAACCATGTTTGGATAGGTGCATGGATAGGAGAGGTTTAGAGGAATATTGGCCAAATGCGGGCAGGTGGGACTAGAGCAGATGGTACATCTTAGTTGGCAGGGGCAAGTTTCCAAGCTGTATGACTCTATAACTCTAAGATTGTTCCATTTATAATTCGACCTTTGCTTAATTTTCAATGCCTCCATCAACATAAAGAATTCCCCAGACACTTCATTGGTGTGGGTGTGGAAAATCACAGCTGGATGGTGCTAGCAGGACAAGTAAGGGCATTGGAAAAGTGAAGATGTGTTGCACACACCAGGGCCTTAGGAACTGGAATGCATGGAATGTCCTTGAAAGTAAATGAAGACAAATCCCAGGAGGCCGCGGAGAAGCCGGATGGCGAATCCTATCCGGGTCGTGGAGCCTGTTGACAGTGGTAGAGCCTTGGCAGAGCCTCGGCGGTGGTGGTGCAGCCTCGCGGGCCGACGGAGCCTCGTGGGTCAACTCGCGGTTGGTGGTGCAGCGGTCGATGAGGGTGTGGGAGGACCCGGCATGGGGGTGCTGCCGTAGGGGGCGGGGGGGTGGGTCGAGTACAAAGGGCGACGTGGCGCGGATACTTGGTAACTTTGCAGTGCACTTTATGTGGCGAATATTTGCATACCTTGGGTATGCCAGCAACAATTTCACTGCTCCTTGTCACATGTGACAGTGAAGTATTTTGTTCCAGTGTCCAGGTTCTGGGCTAGTATTAGCACTCAATGCCACGCAATTCTCACAGGTAGCAGAGATAGAAACACTCATCACTCTGTGCATGAAGGTATTTTTCCTCATTAAATGGCCGACATCTTCCATGGAGCCTGTGAACTCACCAACTGGACTCTGCTGCCTTGGGATACATTCTTACTAAATCTACCATGTTGCGTCATTTAAAGATGATATTTGGAATCCTTAGCCAATACATTGATATAGATTTTGAATCTCACTACGTCCCGTCATACCCTGCTGGCACCTATTCCTTTTCAGCAGAGATGCTGTCTGAACCGCTGAGTTACTCCAGCGTTTTGTGTCTATATTTGATTTAAAAAACCATCTGCGCTTCCTTCCTATGCATTCCCATGGCTCGGCTGTGCTGTGTGCCAATACCTTGGCTCACATGGGGAGAAGGCAATCAGTGGGTGATAAGATGTTGTAAGGGATCACAGGTGTCCACAAAATCAAGAAGATGTCATTGTTGCCTTGCAGACTGAACAAACAAAATTGTATCAGGTTCAGGTGAGGTAGTGAGTAGCTTACAGAAGCTATGTCTGATCAAATTGGAACAGTTTTCTCTGGAACATTGCAAGTTGTGGGGAGATCTGACATTATAGTTGAGGAGAGATCTGATATTATATTTGACATATAACATTATGAGAGGCATACATAGTGCAGGCAGTCAGAACCTTTATCTCTGGATAGAAATAATATACACTAGAGGGCGTAGCTTTAAGGAGAGAAGGGTAAAGTTTAATGGAGATGTGCGGGGCAAGATTTTTACACAGAGGATGACGGGAGCTTGGAACATGCGGCCGAGGTAGTGTGGAGGCAGATGCAAAAGTCAATTTAAGAGACTTTTGGATTGAGATGTGGATGTGCAGGGAATGGAGGGTATGGATTATGAGCAGGCAGGGAAGAACTGGTCTTGGCATTGTGCATTATGCCTTGGCATTATGTCCGGCACAGATTTATGGTCGAAGGGCCTGTTCTTGTGCTGTTACGGCTCTGTTCTATGTTCTATGTAAGTGACGATTAAGCAGATGATAGTTGTCCAACATGGTCAAAATTTACAAGGATGGGCAGCAAGATGGAGCCACAGTGAAATGATTCTGATGGTTCCACACACGGGCACACAACAGGATGTCTAGCTTTTTCTTTGGGAATGGACAACGTGAAGGAGCTGCCAGTAGGAGATGAGTACCAGCCAGGGAATGTACAGGAAGCTGATGACCTTTAGGTCCCAGTGGTTGGCGGGTCAGCTTCAAGAACAGTGACCAGTAACCTTTGCTTCTTGCTCTCATTGCTTCAACATCACTTTGAGGGCGGCACAATGGCACAGCGGTAGAATTGCTGTCTTACAGCACCAGAGACCTGGGTTTAATCCTGACTACGGGTGCTGTCTGTGCGGAGTTTGCACGTTCTCCCCGTAACCCGCATGAGTTTACTCCAAGATCTTCCGTTTCCTCCCACACTGCATAGACGTCCAGATTTGTAGTTTAATTGGCTTGGTGTAATTGTGAAATTGTCCCTAGTGTGTGTAGGGGAGTGTTAATGTGTGGGAATCGCTGGTCGGTGTAGGCTCACTGGGCTGAAGGGCCTGTTTCTGTGTTTCTAAACGAAACTCAACAAAAACAGTTAATGTACTCCCTTGCTTTTGTGTTTATTGCCCACAAATATCCTGTGCATAATCTAATTAGTCCATCAATTGGCCCTGCCACAGTCAACGATTTGTAACTTTGCACTCATAGGAAGTGTCAGTTCTTTAAACCCTCAAAGTCAATCTTCCTGTCCAACAAGATCTCTCAAAGAGCATCACTTTGCATTTCCGCATCAAGTCACTTCATTTGTACATGTCCACCTGCTACAATCATGTTCATTATTCAGCAGACCATTGTCAATTTTTGATATTGCCCATAAACATCTAAATTATATTCCCTATGCCCGATTCAAACTTATTAATAATGAAGTTGTCATATGTTATAAAATCTCAAGCAGTTCAACTGAATTATTCTGTTTTTTTCTGTCATTGTTAAGTGTTGCTAACCCAATGCTCTTGCTCTGGTGGTTGAGCTTGTCCCCTAATGGTAACTCTCCTGAAGTTATGGGTGGACAGTAGGATTAACATGAGACATAATGAGCTGAAATAGCAGTGAACAGTAACAGTTGTAGCAAAATCTTCAATGATCTGAACGATTAAATCAATTTCCCTTTGCAGTGAAGGCATTTGTCTCAACTAAAACCTTGGGCCATAATAAGCCATCTGTCTGTGTACTGTTAACACACTTTAAAATTGCTGTATATGTTGCTTATTACCTGCTGTCAGACTTGGCTCTGTGTCAGAACACTCTAATCTCAGCCAGAAGACTAATAGCCCTGTCCCACGGTGCGAGTTCATTCCACGAGCTCGCCCTGGTTTAAAAAAAATCAAACTCATGGTAAGCACGAAGAATGAACGTAGCGGGTACGTCGGAGCTCAGGGACGTCTCTTAGCGCTAACGGCAGGTACTCGAGAAGACTCGCTAATGGCAGGTAAGCACGGGAAGACTCGTGAAGATTTTTCAACATGCTGAAAAATGTGCACGAGAGCCCGAAGTACAAACGAGTGGCCATTACCGTAAATCTCTGAGTTTGAATCAGGGCAAACTCAGGAGAGCTCTTGGAATGAACTCGTACCGTGGGACAAGGGTTTAAGAGAGGGTGTTTAACTGAGGAGATTGGTGCAGGCTTGTGATACCGAAGTGAAGAATTAAAACGGCCAATGCTGAGAGCGCTCCACAGGTCAGTCAGGAATAGGAATAGGAATACGTTATTGTCACAAGTGACATTCTTTGCTTGCATACACAATGTATACAAATAGCAGCTACCTATGGCGCTGACAAAGTTACAAAGCTCGCTGGCTCCCCCTTTTGTCCCCCACCCCCCACAGCGATTCCCCCACGCTGGGTCCCCATTGTTCTTTGTCCATTGTTCTCCCCCCACCTCCATCATGGCAGTCCCCCCACATCTGGTCCTCCATTTT
Source organism: Raja brachyura (assembly GCA_963514005.1). Next base: position 43,275,569 of record OY740802.1, on the reverse strand, counting down.
CCTTCCCCTCCTCCCTCACGGCGGATCTCCATGGTCTAATCGACCGTCGACCATGGGCCAACCCGTGAGGCATCTCCGCCGCCATGTGGCTTCACCACCGCCGAGGCCCCATCGTCATGAGGCTTCACCACTGCTGTTGCTTCATTGCCACCAAAGCCTCACTTCACCCCTCCGTGGTTCCGACCCGGGTCACAGCCATGGGCTCCATTGGCCGCTTCGCCCAGGCGATCTGCAAGGCATCGAGACAACGGCGCCTCGATAAAGGCCTCCGGCCGCTTTCCCAGACCACAGTCATGGCCCATCATGAAGCCATCTGGCCGCTCAGCCCGTCGGCGCTGCTAAGAAGCAGAAATCGGGCTTTGCAGGTTGGAGGTGGAGCTTCGCTGATCAACGAAGCCCGTAATGCACGGCCCCTGGATCTGCGAAGCCCGCGGCTGGGGCCTGGGTCGGTGGCATGGAGGTGTCTGGAGAGGACCCGACAACAATAGTGGAGAGGTCGGTGCGGAGGTCGATGATGGGACCGACCAATAGACGAGGACGGACACGTGGAAGTGAGGACGCCGCTTCCGGGGAAAGAAACTAAGGGGGACCCGGCCTTGGGGGATAAATGGGATTAGTTTAGATTGCAGAAGCAGAAGCAGAAGCAAGAGACTGCAGAGCAATAAAATGGAGACACAAGAGTGTGAGGAAGTAGTTCGGATCTGAAACATTTCTGTCTATTTCCCTCCACAGATACTACCTGACCCTTTGAGTTCTTCCATCAGTTTGCCTTTTACTTAATATTTTAGACTAGTTTAGTTTATTGTCACATGTGCAAAGGTGCAGTGAAAACTTTTGTTGCATGGTAGCCAGTCAGCAGAAAGACGATACATGATTACAATTGAACCATCCCCAGTGTACAGATACGCGATAAAGGGAATAACAATTAGTGCGAGATAAAGTCCAGTAAAGTCTGATTAAAGATAGTCCAAGAGTCTCCAGTGTGGTAGATGGTAGCTCAGGACCTCTCTCTCTTGTTGCTTGGATGTTTCAGTTGCCTGATAATAGTTGGGATGAAAGTCCCTGAACCTGGATTTGTGCTTTTTCACACTTCTGTACCTCTTGCCTGATGGGGGAGGAGAGAAGAGGGTGAGACTGGTCTTTAATTATACTGCTGTCCTTGCCGAGGCAGCGTGAAGTGTAAATGTAGTTAATCGAAGGCAGGTTGGTTTGTGTGATGGTCTGGGCTGCGTCCACAATTCTCTGCCATTTCTTGCGGTCTTGGATGGAGCTGTTCCCAAACCAAGCTGTGACGTATCCTGATAAAATGCTTTCTATGGAGCATCTGTAAAAGTTGGTGGGAGTTGTTGGGGACATGCCAAACCTCTTCAGCTTTCTAAGGAAGTAGAGCCATTGGTGTGCTTTCTTGGCTGTTGCTTCAATATGGGTTGGTGCAAATTGCTGGTGATACTTACTCCTGGGAACTTAAAGCTTTCAACAATCTCTACTTTTATGTCATCAATGTCTACTCAAAAACGTCAAAATTATGTCAAAAGGATGACACCTATGACACAGCAACAGGAAGGCAAGGTTAACACTGAGACGTCTCGGTAATGACTCCACCCACAGTAAACCATGTGGAAATGTGACTGCTAACCAGGTTGCACACCAGTTGTTGCTAAACGGCAAGAGCAGTGGTAAGAAAACTCCTCCCCCATAGGTTGCTGATTGTAACAACCAGAACGACGGATGGTACACTCAACCTTTCACCATGGATGAACTCAACAAAGCCCTGAAAGTGATGAAACCTAACAAGGCAGCTGGCTTAGACAACATCAGAACTGAGATGCTGCCCAGAGCACATCTGGGACCCAGAGCACGAGAACGGTTGCTGGAGATGTTTAACATCTGCAAAGCAAAAAACTCCATTTCACGAGTCTGGCGGAAATCAAAGGTTGTTGCTTTACCAAAACCAGGAAAAATGCCAATCTTCCCAGCAACTGCCGGCCTATGTCCCTTCTGCGCCACCCATACAAACTGATGGAAAGATGCATACTGAACCGCATCATGCTGGATGTAGACGATGTCTTGATACCTGAACAGGATGGGTTTCACCACAGAAAGTCAACAACTGGACAACTGCTGAACCTCACTCAGCACATTGAAGATGACATCGAGGGGAAGCTGATCACAGGTGCAGTATTTGTAGACTTATTTATTTATTTTTTATTTGTTAGAAGTGAGTACAGTGGTGTGGTACCTAAGTACCTAATACATACATAAACATTACCATTCTCTTATTTTTATAACTTCTTATTTTTAATTTAATAATAAAAGAGCAGTGAAAGAAAAAGGGAAATAAAGGGTGGCGAGATAGATAGACAAGTGAGTAGAAACAGATAGCGAGAGAGACAGAGAGCAGAGATAAGAAGCTAAGGAGATTGAAAGAAAAAAAGAAAATAGAAAGAGAAGAAATTAGGAGAGATATAACTATTTAGTATCTTTACCCTTCCGTCACCTGGTTCTGAACCATTTAATTTCAAAGATTATGTTATGTTGCACCATATGCTTGTAAGAAGTCAATAAAAGGAGACCAAATCTTTAAGAATTGGTCTACTTTGCCTAGTAGGAGGAATCTAATTTCTTCAAGATGTAGCGTTCCCGACATATTTGAAATCCACATTTTGAACGTTGGCGTGGTTGCGTTTTTCCAGAATTTAAGTATAAGTTTTTTTGCTGTTATTAAACCATAATTAAAGGGAGCTTCTTGGAACGTAGTTAATTTACGTCCCTCTTCCATTGATCCAAAGATAATCAGCTCTGTATTGGGGTTCAATTTTGTGTTAAATAATTTTGTAAAAGTTCCAAAAATGTCATTCCAAAATTTATGGTTTTGTACAAGAGACAAAGGAATGTGCTATAGTGGCATTTTGAGTTAGACATTTATCACAAATGGGGGAAACATTTGGAAATATTTTATTCAATCTGGTTTTCAAGTAATATAATCAGTGTAAAATTTTATATAGAATTAGGTTATGTCTTACATTAATCGAACATTTATGTACATATAATGGGTTATTTTCCCATCTGTCTTTTGGAATTTTTATCAATAACTCTTGTTCCCAGTCCTTTCCGATTGCCTCTGTCATTGGTGTTTCTATATTTAAAGTTATATTATATAAATATGATATTAAATTGCTTGATTCTGCCTTTCTGTTATATTTTTAATATTCACTGCCCAATAGTAGTACAACAAATTAGGGAGTGTCAGTCCCCCTGATTCTTTAGATTTACACATATGTTTTCTTTGTTCCCATATGAAGTTTATAATATCAGGGTCTAGTTTTTCAAAGGTTTTTTTTGGTAAATATATTGGTATTGATTGAAATAGGTACAATATTTGTGGTAAGAAGATCATTTTTATCGCATTTAAGCTGCCTATTAAGGACATCGGCAGTGTTTTCCAAAATTTAATCAACTCATTTAATTTAGTTAATGGCCCTGGCGTTTTACCATTCTTCAGTGAATTTATTGTTTCTTCTATTTCCTTAAGTGTAACCTGAGCTCCTAATTCCTCTTCTTCCAACGTATTGAGTTTTGGAAGATTACAATTGTCTAAGAAGTTTGTAATTTTAATATTATTTGCAGAAGTTTTAGATGTATAAAGATTTTGGTAAAATTGAGCAAATCTTTTATTAATGTATTTAGGTAATGTTAATAATTCACCTTTATCTGATTTAATTTTAGTAATTGTATTTTCTGTTTCCTGTTTTTTCAGTTGACGTGCTAAGAGTTTATGTGGTTTATCACCAAATTCAAAACTTTCTTGTTTTGTAATTTGAAATAATCTTATTATACTTGCCGATAAAATTGGATTTAATTTATATTTTAATATTGTTATCTTATTATCTATGGTTGGTTCTTTGGCATTTTCTAAATCTAATTGTCTAATTTCTTGTTCTAACTGCAATTGTTCAGTGTTGTTCTTTTTATTTTGGAAAGCTTGATATGAAACAGTAAGATGAAATGAGAACTTACCAGTTTGAAGTTTGATCCTTATTTTATCAGGAGTTACGATGAGAGATTACATGAAGAAGCCCTGCCAGGCGCATGCGCTCCATACTTCAAAGCAGCGGCATGAAAACACAGAAACAAATAGCCAAAGTAACATAGTAAGGCTTGAGAAGACTAGAACTACCAGATGATCCTTTAGATTATGAGGGTGGAGGCGGAGGGCACATAATCCCTCATCGTAACTCCTCATAAAATAAGGATCAAACTTCAAACTGGTAAGTTCTCATTTAATCTTACTATTTTACTTCGGAGTCACGTGAGTGACTACGTGAAGATTTCAAAGCTCTGTGATTTCATGCCGTAGATGCACTCCATACGACACTCTGCTTCGGTTGACACAGTAGTGAATAAATAATATATTGAACATTGCTTCGAATTATTCAATAACTATTTTTAATATTAACAAAAAAACAGCAATAACCCCTCTGTCCCAGGGGGAAATTACAAACAATAATATGATACAAAACAAATTAAATTAAATGGAACCGAACACAGCATGCCCAAACCGTGGCCCTGTCTGTACAGGTTTGTCATAAAATTTTGAAAACGTTGACTCTCTAGACCATCCTGCAGTCCCGAGGATTTGATCTAGTGGCACATACTGAGCCTTCGCCGCGGATGTTGCAACCGCCCTGTTGGAGTGAAATTTAAACACATGAGTGTCTACTCCAGCATAATGCAGAACCTGTTCCAACCATCTAGAAAAAGTTTGACACTCTTCTATATGGTTTTTTGTGACTAATGAGCAGTCCTGTCTCAGAACCTCTGAGACACTTCGTTAGCTCAATATATTGGCCTAAGTGTTTGACTACACATGACATTTGGTCAACAGGATATGCTTTAAAGATCACATTGGTTCCAGCCATTCCTGGCCTGTTTGCTTGATTAAATCATAGACATAAAATGTAATGTTATCTACATACAATTGCATGTAATCGAGTCATAACAATTGTAATGTTTGTACCCTTTGCACTGAAACAAGTGCCATTAGGATAACCACTTTAAGTGTTAATCTCTGAAAAGATAATGACGTAATTGGAGCCCATTGCCGAAGCAGTGTGAGAACTATACTGACATCCCAGATTTCTGTATATCTAGGCTTAGGAGGATTTTTGTTAAAAATTCCTCTCATGAAGCGGGATACTAACGGATGAGACCCGATATGTTGTTGTTATTCTGAAAAATGCCCTAAATAGGAGGACAAAGCACTCTGAGCACTGTTAATGGCACTATAACACAAGTGCTCATTAAAATGCAACATAGCAAGGAACTCCAACACATCACAAATGCTTGCAGTCTGATAAGATATATCTGATTGTACACAGAACATCTCCCATTTCTTTATATGAGGCACACATCGTTTCTTAGTGCTATCTCTCCGAGCTGCAATTATAACATCCATGGTCCTGTTCGACAATCCAAGGCCTTGAAACGGTCCGGTCAGTACCTGCAGAACAATAAATTAATATGGTCATGTAACGGGTGACTTTCTCCTGTAACCGGATGCACCAACAGACTACTGCAGCTGGGAATCGTCATGAATCGCTGAGTCATCATTCTGAGTACTAATGGGAACCATGGTTGTGTTGGCCAGTCTGGAACCACCAAAATGCCTGTGGCAGAGTCACGCTCTATTTTGGTGAGGCATTGCCTGATCAGACAAAATGGAGGAAAAACATAAAAGAATGAATGTACCTAATGTAGCGAGAATGCATCCACCGCTGCTGCTCCTGGATCCGGGTCCCATGAAACATATTTAGGCAACTGGTGATTCAATCTGGATGCAAACAGATCAATATCTGGCAACCCAAATCGAGTGACAATTGTTTGAAAAATTTCAGGATTTAACATCCATTCTTGGTTCTTGGTTCTTGGTTACTTGGTCCTCCAAATTATTCCAACTGGAATTTAAACCGGAGGTGGTGAAGGGAGGGGTTTAGCCAGAGAGGGTTATTGGGAAGAGCCACTTTAAATTTAGTTGCATCTGGCTGGGCAACCATGGCTTGGTGGAGATTATTCCATGCTTTAATAGTGCGTGGAAAGAATGAATTGCTGTACACATCTGTCTTTGTGGCTGGGACCACAAATTGGATCAAATGCCCTTGTCTGCTCCTAATTGGTTTGGGGTTGGTGTAGGTCTTGTGATCTATGTCTAGCTGACCATTTAACATTTTGTAAAAACAGGTCAAACGGTGAGCTTCACGTCTGTCTTGGAGAGGGTTCCATTCCAGAGAATTCAGAAGTTTGGTGACACTCGCTTCTCTCTCGTAGATGTTAGTAACAAATCGAGCGGCCTGTCTTTGGACACGTTCGATGGATGAAATGTTTTTATCTGTGTATGTGTCCCAAGCTGCAACTGCGCAGTCCAGATGAGGTCTAACGAGGGTGAAATACAGCTTCTCCTTGACAGGAGCTGAACAATGATGGAAGTTGCGCCTCAGGAAGTTTAGGACACGTGTTGCTTTCACTGTTACATGATGAGTTTGACCATCCCAACGTAGATCACTCTGCAATTTGATGCCAAGATACAAGTATGACACCAAGTATGTTGTAAGATGTGACGCCTGGATTCCTCTTTCTGGTGACACGCATGGTTTCACATTTGGAAGGGTTGAACTTCATGCCCCATTGTTCTGACCACTCGACCATAATATCGAGATCCTTTTGGAGAGCATCTTCATCATCAGCTGACTTAATTGGACTGTACAGCAAACAATCATCAGTGAATAGTCTGGTCGTACTTGCGACTTTTTCATGGATGTCATTGATGTAAAGCAAAAATAGGTGTGGGCCAAGTACAGTGCCCTGGGGTGTACCACTCAACACTGGGTGCCAATTGGAGCTCTTTCCATTCACACACACGCACTGAAGACGTTTAGTCAGGAAACTGGAAATCCATCGTTTCATGTTGGAACGAATACCGTAAAAGTCAAGCTTCCGAAGCAGTCTCTGGTGTGGGATGACATCAAATGCTTTAGAAAAGTCCAGTACAACTAAATCCATGATGATGTTACTGTCAAAGTGCTTGGCCAGGTCATTTGTTGCCAGGATAAGCTGAGACTCGCATGATCTATGCCTCCTAAATGCATGTTGGTTGTTGGCAAGAATATTATGTGTGCTCACGTGATGCATCAGATTACTATCAATTATATGCTCCAGCAATTTACAGCAAGTACTTGTTAGTACTTGCTCTAAATTAGCATTCTATATTGTTATAGAACTTTTGTGACCTTTTGTCTGCCACCACATTGTCTCTACCTGGTAGATAGATAGCTAAAACCCAGATGTTCCTTGAAATACACCAGTGCCACATGAGGTTAGCCAATTTATCACATGATACTGATCTGGCTCCTCCCATGTGATTAATATATGCCACGGCTGTGGTGTTATCGATCTGGAGTTAAACATGTAAATTATTCATTGTGGAACAATATGTTTTTAATCCATAAAATGCCCCCAATAACTCCAAATAATTTATCCCGTGTCTGTGGAGAATCAAATCTTCTTGTACATTCCATCTACCCCCACAGCTAGACTCGCTGTCCGTAGCTCCTCATCCGAGAGTGCTCACATCGGTCTGTAAAACCACTGAAGGTTCCTGCACCAAAATGTTTTTGGTAGTTTGACTTACATTAATAATCCACCATTGTAATTCAGCTAGAGCTGTGGTTGGTAACTGCATAAACCGATCAAAATGGCCTGCATGCTCTTTTAGTGCTTGTTCTCTGGCTTTATGCAGACTTTGATAATGGAAAGGTCTGAACTCTACTGCAGGAAAAGCTGCTACCAATTTCCCAATCACCTTAGCTACTTCTCGGATGGAGGGATAAAGTTTTTGTGCAAGGCAAGTACAGACATTTGTAATATCCACAGCCTTGGCTGTTGGTAATGTTACTGTCATATCAACCGAATCAATGACAAACCCCAAATACTCAATTTTTTGGGCTGGCTGTAACTTGGACTTAGTTGGATGGACCAGAAACCCCAATCTTTCAAACAGATTCTTGGTTGCTGAAACCGACTCTTCTGCTGACTCTTTAGTGTTGCTGATAATTAAGATATCATCTAAATAAGCAATTACAAAGTGATTATGGTCCCTTAATAGCCCGAGCACTGGTTTCAACAATTTAGTAAACAGCCTAGGGGCTGAACTTAATCCATTAGGCAATGCTTTGTATTGCCACAGCTGTCCCATCCAATTAAATTTCAAGTATCTGCGATAATGAGCATGAATTTGTACTGAATAATACGCATCTTGTAGATCTATAGTTGTCATATAACAGCCCTGTGATAACAGCTGTTTAGCAGTAACAAAGGTGTCCATTTTAAAATGCCTGTGGAGAACATAAGAATTTAAGTGAGTGAGGTCCAGAATAACTCTACAAACTCCATCTTTTTTAGGTCTGTGGAATATATTAGACACAAATTGGTGAGGATGGTTAACCGTCCTCTCAATCACCCCTTTTTGGCATAAATTCTTAATCTCTTCTTTTACCTGCTGAGTCTCTGGAGCAGAAAACACCAACACTCTATTAGGCTTGTGCTGTTCAGGTGGATCTATTCCTGAGGTAAACTCAATTGTAGAACCTGACACAGTATCTAATATAAATCAATCAGATGTTATGCAGTGCCATTCATTATAAAACAATTGTAATCTACCTCCACCAGGAAGTTGTACACCAGAAACTTATCCTTAACAAAAATTCCCTGTACCTCCACAGTTGGCCTGTAAGGTTTCTTTCTACCAATATTGGGGTTGTTGCTGGTCTGTCCTAGTGAGTAAAATCGTTGCCCCACTGGTCTCCCTCTGCTGGGCCCAGCACCTGGATCCGACCTTCTGTACATCAAACTAGGCTTCCGTATTGGTGGTCTTGAGATGGTTGGTTTCATCAACCCGATTGGTTTTGCCTCATCATCAATATCTCGAATCTGCTTAATGAGGTCTGCTCCAAATAGATAGTCAGGCGGTTGTACATTGGTAGCCCTGCATAAAGCCGCAAATTTCTGATTTAATGTCGGCCAGTTGGCGATCTTCCTAATGCAGTTTACTTCGAAGAATGCATTACAGAAAAGGGCCAGTATGTCTTTCTGGGTTGGTGTCACCAGCGTCCCTTGGACCGTTTTGCCGAATGCAGTTATTCCTGCAGCCATCAGTTGGAGGATGCACTGAAAGCGAACTTCTTGTCCTCTCATAGATGTCCACTTGTCCACTCTTGTCCGCTCATGGATGCCCAGATTGCCGGGTTTACGGTGGGCACCCTGAGTGAGGCACAATTGACGGGTGTTTTGTATATTGCCGTGGTTTCTTCCATCACGGTTTGTTGGAGCTGGTGAGACACCAAATAGTTCATATTGGTGGCGAGATATTCGTCCATTGCTTCACCTGTCCCTTCCGGAATAGCAAAACTTCTTGCTATATCCGGGACACCCGGAGCATGGCTCTTGTGCTCTGGTGTATGCACATGAGCAGGGAAACCAGAATCAGGGTCAGTTTCCTCCTGCCCTGCTTCTCCCGAGTCATACTCCAGGGAGGCATCCTCCAGTCCTATACACGGCGCTGGAAGGAAATCCCCTTGCTGATAAGCACCATATTCTTCTTCATATGGGCCTATTCAAGAAACTGCCTGGGAATCAATGGGGCCTTTGACCCCTGGCTCATCAGAGTGTGGAGCATTTGTTCCATATTTTGAAGTCTCCCCCACATTCTTTTTCTATCCGGAGGGGAGTCTTCTCCTTCTTCAGACCCGTCAGATAAAACGGGTCTGACACACTTTCCGGTGAGTTGCAGTGCCCTGAGTCTCCTGAGTCACTGGAGCTGGTGTAGATTGTTCAGTTGTCGGTATACCGGCATGCGGTATCGGAACCGGCGTTACCGGTCTAATCTCCCGACCCGATCTGATTTGTGAATCCGCATCTCCGTTGGATCCAGGCTTGGTCCGAACTCTCCTACCTGAACGCTCCATGCCACCGACTCCTACTGACTCCACGAGCCAGATTTACGGAGTTTAAATACTTCCAGGAACAGGTTTAAACTCACCTACCTGTGAAGTTCCTACTTACCGCTGGTGGAGCTGCGCTCTCCAGCCCGTTCAGTGCGACATGCGCAGACGTAATGACGTGCATGCGCCAAGCGGGGCTTCTTCACGTAGTCACTCACGTGTCTCCAAAGTAAAATTATAGTTCCTCTAATAAATGCCTTAAACGTTTCCCATAATAAGGAGGGTGAAATATCTGGTGTATCATTTGTCTCAAAGAAGAATATTATCTGCTGTTTTAAATATGTACAACCTTGTGAGTTGTTTAAGATTTGGGGGTTAAACCCCCAGAACGATTTTTTATCAGACATTCCTTCTAATTAAAAAAAAAGAGAACGGGGAGTGATCAGAAATAATACTATTATGATATTTAGAGCTATATGTGTAGGGAATTAATTTTGTGTCCACAAAAAAATAATCAATACGTGAATATGTTTTATGTACTGTTGAATAAAATGAGTACTCCCTACCTACAGGGTTAGTGATTCTCTATACATCTGTTATGTTTGTGTTTTTTATGTATGTATTTAGGAGTTCACTAGTTTTAGATTTTATATTAATCCTTTTTTGTTTTGCTGATTTATCTAGATATGAATCAAAACGTAATTGAAATCTCCCCCTATTATCACATTCTGAAATCATATCCAGAATTTTACTAAAGAATTGGGGGTTATCAAAGTTGGGAGCATAAATATTTATCAAAGTAAGTGAGGTAGAGTGAATTTCTCCCGTAACTATGACGTACCTCCCCTCTTTATCTGCTATGATATTCTTTGATTTTGTTTTATGGGAAAGATGTAGAGGAGAAATGGAGGACATTTAAAGGGGAAATTTTAAGAGTACAGAATCTTTATGTTCCTGTTCGGTTGAAAGGAACCAGTAAAAATTGGAAAGAGCCCTGGTTTTCAAGGGAAATTGGACATCTTGTTCGGAAAAAGAGGGAGATCTACAATAATTATAGGCAGCATGAAGTAAATGAGGTGCTTGAGGATTATAAGGAATGTAAAAAGAATCTAAAGATAGAAATTAGAAAAGCTAAAAGAAGATATGAGGTTGCTTTGGCAAGTAAGGTGAAAGTAAATCCAAAGGGTTTCTACAGCTATGTTAATAGCAAAAGGATAACAAGGGATACAATTGGTCCATTGGAGAGACCGATGGACAGCTATCTGCAGAGCCAAAAGAGATGGGGGAGATATTGAACAATTTATTTTCTTCGGTATTCACCAAGGAGAAGGATATTGAATTATGTGAGGTAAGGGAAACTAGTAGAGTAGCTATGGATACTATGAGTTTCAAAGTAAAAGAAGTACTGGCACTTTTGAAAAATATAAAAGTGGATAAGTCTCCAGGTCCTGACAGGATATTCCCTAGGACATTGAGGGAAGTTAGTGTAGAAATAGCCGGGGCTATGACAGAAATATTTCAAATGTCATTAGAAACTGGAATAGTCCCCGAGGATTGGCGTACTGCGCATGTTGTTCCATTGTTTAAAAAGGGTTCTAAAAGTAAACCTAGCAATTATAGACCGGTTAGTTTGACTTCAGTGGTGGGCAAATTAATGGAAAAGATACTTAGAGATAATATATATAAGTATCTGGATAAAGAGGGTCTAATTAGGAACAGTCAACATGGATTTATGCCTGGAAGGTCATGTTTGACTAATCTTCTTGAATTTTTTGAAGAGGTTACTAGGGAAATTGACGAGGGTAAAGCAGTGGATGTTGTCTATATGGACTTCAGTAAGGCCTTTGACAAGGTACCTCATGGAAGGTTGGTTAAGAAGGTTCAACTGTTGGGTATAAATGCAGGAATAGCAAGATGGATTCAACAGTGGCTGAATGGGAGAAGCCAGAGGGTAATGGTGGATGGCTGTTTGTCGGATTGGAGGCAGGTGACTAGTGGGGTGCCTCAGGGATCTGTGTTGGGTCCTTTGTTGTTTGTCATGTACATCAATGATCTGGATGAAGGGGTGGTAAATTGGATTAGTAAGTATGCAGATTATACCAAGATAGGGGGTGTTGTGGATAATGAAGAGGATTTCCAAAGTCTACAGAGTGATTTAGGCCAGTTGGAAAAATGGGCTGAAAGATGGCAGATGGAGTTTAATGCTGATAAATGTGAGGTGCTACACCTTGGCAGGACAAATCAAAATAGGACGTACATGGTAAACGGTAGGGAATTGAAGAATACAGTTGAACAGAGGGATCTGGGAATAACCGTGCATAGTTCCTTGAAGGTAGAATCTCATATAGATAGGGTGGTAAAGAAAGCTTTTGGTATGCTAGCCTTTATAAATCAGAGCATTGAGTATAGAAGCTGGGATGTAATGTTAAAATTGTACAAGGCGTTGGTGAGACCAAATCTGGAGAATGGTGTACAATTTTGGTCGCCCAATTATAGGAAGGATGTCAACAAAATGGAGAGGGTACAGAGGAGATTTACTAGAATGTTGCCTGGGTTTCAACAGCTAAGTTACAGAGATAGGTTGAATAAGTTAGGTCTTTATTCTCTGGAGCGCAGAAGGTTAAGGGGGGACTTGATAGAGGTCTTTAAAATGATGAGAGGGATAGACAGAGTTAATGTGGACAAGCTTTTCCCGTTGAGAATAGGGAAGATTCAAACAAGAGGACATGACTTTAGAATTAAGGGACAGAGGTTTATGGGTAACATGAGGGGGAACTTCTTTACTCAGAGAGTGATAGCGGTGTGGAATGAGCTTCCAGTGGAAGTGGTGGCGGCAGGTTCGTTGGTATCATTTAAAAATAAATTGGATAGGCATATGGATGAGAAGGGTATGGAGGGTTATGGTATGAGTGCAGGCAGGTGGGACTAAGGGAAAAAAGTTGTTCGGCACGGACCTGAAGGGCCGAGATGGCCTGTTTCCGTGCTGTAATTGTTATATGGTTATATGGTTATATGGTTGATTTGAATGGTATACCTTTACGAATAATAATAGCCGTGCCTCTAGATTTAGAAGTAAATAAAGAGTAGTATGTTTGCCCAATCCAATTTGCCTTCAATCTTATCTGTGTTTGATATTTCAGATGTGTTTCTTATAAGAAGATTATGTCACAGTTGAGTGCTTTTAATTGGGCAAAAATCTTACCCCTTTTAATTGGTTCATTAGCATCCCTTATATTCCAGCTACAGAACGTGATTCCTCCAGTTTTCTTTTGTTTATCATCTTGCATTGTAAATCATGTTAATACCTTTAAATAATATGGTGCAAACAAGTACCTCAGAACTCTCGATGATGGGTGATCATCCACAGCTGTTAAATTTTGTTGGCACCTCCCCTTCAAAATAGACCTTAGAAAAGACCAGAAGGTGTAAATTGGTGAAAAGATAATTAAAAAACAAAAAGTGATATTATAATATCTAAAAATAGGGATATTATAATTTTTAAAAAACCACCAAAAGGTGGTAGAAAAATTATTGTTGACTTCCGTAGCTGTTGTTATACATTTTGCTCTGCCCCCTTGACCAATTATTATTAAAAGGAAGAGAGACCGGTTCAAAATTAAAAACTATATATAAGATAAAACGCATTTCGAATCTAACTATTCATCTTCAAAAAAAAATTCCAACTAAGTATATACTTAAATATAACAGTAATTATGTCAGTTATATACCCAAATCTACTGATATGCCGAGAACTATTACATTTCACTCCCCAATTAAGTCTCATTCTTTTGTATTGGGCAGCAGCAGGTTCCAAGGGGTTAACCAGATTCAGACCCTTGGATAATTTCCAAGTATCTGAATCTCCTCCCCCCACCCTCCCCCCTTTACGCACAATTTAAACTAGATCTACTATATCCATAAAATTTGTTAGTATATTGTTAATACTAATCAATCATATTTAACTCATTATTCTTATACTTAGAAATTAATTAGCATCATGAGATAAAAATCAGGCATTATTATGCTGTGCATTAATATTACACAATAGTGGGTTATTGTTATTGAGTTAATTCTATTAGTTAAATGTTTTATGTTAGTATATAATTGCATGTTTCTTAAGTCATAAATTTCTGTATAAAAGTCCGTTAATATTGTTTTTTCGTATTCCCAAATTCCGTTTTTTTCCACCATGGTTTTTCTTGTTTTCCAAGTCCTTTATTCAGAGTGAAACATAAAGTTCGACCTTGAGTTAACATTCCAAAGATAAAGTGTCTAGACAGCACCTCATGGAGAAATCTGCCATCTTAACCAGAGCTGGCTTTTTTTTAATAAAAAAGTCCTTTCTTCGTCGCTTCTCCTCTGTATTGGTGTGGGAGACCGACTCCTGATAAGTAGTCAACCTCCTTTGCAATACCTTGTGCATATTTAAATGCCTCTTCTGGGTCCGTGAAGGCACGTTCAACAGAGTTATAAGCAATCCTCATCTTTACAGGATATACTATTCCATATCTTACGCCAGAAATGTCTTTCAATATCATTCTTGTCTTTGTGAACATGTCCCTCTTTTTAACAATTTCAGCTGGATAGCCAGAAAAGAATCTTAGATTATCCTCTCCATACATCAAGTTCGATACATATGGAATCCATTTCATAATTTCTTCCAGGGTAGAGATGTTATAAAATTTCACAATGATCTGTCTTGGGGGGACAGCTTGCTTGAGCGTTACATCGAACCCGGTGAGCCACATCTATTCTCGGGGTTTCAGGCAGCTTGAGTACTTGTTTAAGTAAGTTGGCAGCAAACTCCTGAGAGTTTTGTCCACTCTCCCTTCCCTCTTTTACTCCAACTATTCTTAAATTCTGCCTCCTCGATCTCGCTTCCAAGTCCAGACATTTATTCTTCATTTTAGCAAGTTTCCCCCCAGTACTTTCTTGTTCCTTTCTCAGTCTCTTTATCTCCTTAGACACCTCGGTCATTGTATTATCCATTTCTTCCATAGCCGAATCAGTATTACAGTCTTTTTCAACCTGCTTAATTTTTTTGTTTAAATCCTCCTCAATCTTTTCAACATGTTTATTTAAGTTATCAATTTTCACCATCAACTTCTCATTACCGTGTTTAATTTTTTCAGCGATACTTTTGTCCAGCGCGGGGTTCCCCTCTAGTATCAATTTAGAAATGTTTTCGGTAACAGAAGCTCTTACCGACTTTTCCTGTTGTTCCATCTGTCCATCCTTTGAAGTCATTGGAAAGGGAAAAAAAAACAATTAGACATAGAAAATGCGGCTGCATCAACTATGATAAAACACAATAAAATTGCAGCATTGAAATATAAATCAAATAAAATATATTCAGACCAAGTTATAAAATTTTACCAATACACTAAACAACTACATTTTGAATTCGGTGATAAACCTCAAAAATTACTGTCTCGTCAACTTCGGAAACTGGACGGGGAAAAAAACAATTCATAAGATTAGATCAGAAACAGGAGAACCACTAGTACAATCTAAGGATATTAATGAGAGATTCATGCAATATTATCAAAACCTTTACTCAGCTAAAACGATAGATCACCGGACAGGAATGGAAGCATTCTTACAAAAATGCAAACTTAAAGGGTTAAGGACCTGTCTCACGGTGCGAGTTGACCCACGAGTGACCCAGAGTGACAGACTCGTGATTGTGTACGATATTCCAAGTTGCTGTTCAAGTGTTTGAGGCGAGTTCCCACGGGTATGGTAAAATTGCCATTTACTTGTACTTTCTGCGATGTTCCGAGTTCGTCTCCAGAGTTACCAAGTTCCCCTCCCGTTTGCTCTTGAGTTACCAAGTTCCTCTCCCGCTCAGGGCGTATGTTGTTGCTGCAGTCCGGGATTCGCATTTAAAGCACTCGGTTATCTTCAGCAGTTCAGGCGAGGACAGGTTGGGGGGGGGGGGGTGTGCGAGGGATGGTGGAATTGGGAGAAGGCAAAGACTATGGGTGGGGAGGAGTGAGAGGTGGGCTGGGAACGGCATCTGTGAAACAGGTAGTCAACCTTTAGGGTCCCGGCCCGAAACATCCCTATACATTTTATCATTTCCCTCCAAAGATGCAGTCTCCCGTGGTTTGTTTGCACAACTCTCTCCCCTCTCTCTCCCAACATTGTGGCGGGGGGGGGGGGGGAACGACAAGATAGTTTAAGTGCACCTTACCCCCACTTCATGCTTCTGTTGTGCATAATTCAGCAGTAAAACCTCTCTTCCCCTTACCCAGCGACGCCCGATTCCTCGCACCCCCACAAGTTCACATCGACGAGGGAAGAATGAGCGGGGAGTCTGAAGAAGGGTCCCGACCCGAAACATCACCCATCTGGAGAGAAGGCATCGCTTTTCTCCAGAGGCGATGCCTGTCCCGCTGAGTAACTCCAGCATGTTTGTGTCTATCGTCGGTCTAAACCAGCATCTGCAGCTCCTTCCTACACACGGACAGTGAAGTGCCTCTGCCAAATTAGGAACATTAAGATTCTCTGATGTGAAGGTAGTCTGGTTTGCATTTCTTACACTTGATCATATCCGAAACTAAACTATAGATAGACACAAAATGCTGGAGTAACTCGGCGGGACAGGCCGCATCTCTGGAGAGAAGGAATGGGTGACGTTTTGGGTAAGTCTGAAGAAGGGTCTCGACTCCATTCCTTCTCTCCAGAGATGCTGCCTGGTCCGCTGAGTTACTCCAGCATTTTGTGTCTATTAAAGAGTTCCCACGGTAGACGCACAAATCACTAAACTTAACGCACGGGCCACTACGATATAACTCTGAGTTAAAATGTTTCAATTTTAAACTTGACCACGAAATTTGACTCGAGGAAAAAGTCAAACATGTTTGACTTTTTTCACGAGTTCACAAGTTTCACAGGTACCTGCCGTTAGCGCCACGAGTGGACAAGTGGATCGCGCGAGTTCCGACGTTCCCGCTACGTTGGCTGTACGTGATCACCACGAGTGAAAACGCGGGGTCACTCGTGGGCCAACTCGCACCGTGAGACAGGGGTTTTAGATTTGAAAGATAGATAATTACAAATTGAAGAGTCTATCAGATCTCTAAAAAATGGTAAGGCCCCGGGTCCTGATGGTATAGGCTCTGAATTCTATAAACAAATTCTATGATCTGATTGCTCCACGTCTAAAGACACTGTATGAACATACCTATACCCAACAGAAACTACCAGAAACGCTAAATGAATCTATAATAACATTTATACCAAAAATAGACAAGGACCTGGATGATCCAGGTTCATATAGAGCTATAGCTCTCCTAAATACTGATCAAAAAATATTAACTAAAATCCTAGCACAAAGATTAAGCACAGTGATTAATAAATTAATACACCCAGAACAAACTGGATTTATACCAAAACGCTACTCCTCACATACCCTGGGACGATTATTCAATGTTATATACTCAAAGAGAAGTACTAACGAAGATCTAGCAATCATTTTGTTAGATGCTGAGAAAGCATTCGACCAGGTGGAATGCCTAATTTATTTTTGGTCTTGAAAAATTTTCAATTGGGCGAGATGTTTGTACATGGGTAAAACTTTTATATACTAATCCAACAGCTAGAATATTAACAAATCAAATGATATCAGCTAAATTTAATTTATCTAGAGGCTGCAGACAAGGATGTCCGTTATCTCCATTAATATTCACACTCACAATAGAGCCACTAGCAGAAAGTGTTAGGTCCTATCCTGAAATATATGGGTATAATACTAAAGATAATGAGAATAAAATGTCCTTATATGCAGATGATGTATTAATCTACATTACAAAACCTGAAGTTAGTATCCCAAACTTATTAAATTTAATAACTCAATATGGCTCGTTTTCAGGATACAGAATTAATTGGAATAAAAGTGAAATCATGCCAATAATGGAAAGTAATTCACATGTATTGCAACAGTTCCCTTTTAAAATAGTAAATGAAAAATGTAAATATCTTGGAATTTATGTAACAAAGGCATATACTTCTTTATTTAAACTTAACTACCCGCCTTTATTGAACAAATTACATAAGAATATTTTATATTGGAAAACATTACCTATCTCAATGTTTGGTAGAATTAATGCAATAAAAATGATTTTTCTCCTGCAATTACTGTACCTCTTTCAATCAATCCCGATATATCTCCCAAAAAGGTTGACTCTATAGTCACTAATTTTATCTGGGATTATAGGAACCACAAAATAAATAAAGAGCACTTACGTAAATCAAAAATAAATGCCTTACTGAATTTTATGCTCTATTTCTTTGCAGTTAACATTAAAAATATGAATTTTTGATTGGAAGAACTGGACCAACAACCAGATTGGTTAAAAATGGGAAAGGAAGACTGTTTACCTTTTGAAATTGAGTCGATCTTATTTGCTATTACTAAATTAAGCAAAACAACCTATAGTGAAAACCCCATAATATACAGTGGAATATGCATTTGGAAACAATTAAAAAAGACACTAAAATTGGATAATTTACCACTATCGCTTCCCATTGTAAACAACCCTACTTTTAAACCCTCAATGATGGATAAAGGTTTTTTACAAAGGAAAAATCACGGAATTATAAAGATGGGTCAACTTTATAGGAAAGGTACATTCCTCTCATTTCAGGAGTTACAACAAATTTATGGGCTTCACTCAAATGACTACATTAGATACCTACAAAATAGAGACTATGCTAAATCAAATACACAGGACTATAGAAATAGAAAGACAGAAATTCTTGATGAATGTTTGAACAAACACCCCAACACAGAAAAATTAATATCTTATATTTATAATATCCTATTAGATAACGATGCACCCACAACGGAAATATATAGGCAATCATGGGAAAATGAACCAGGCCAACCAATAAGGCAAGATATTTGGGACGAAAGCTTACAACATATACATCACTGTTTGCTAAATGCTAGACATTCTTTAATACCATTTAAAGTATTACATAGATTGCACTATTCAAAAACAAAATTAAATTGAATTTTCCCAAGTATATCTTCTATTTGTGAAAAACGTCAGCACTCAGAGGCTAACCTAACGCACACATTTGTAAGTTGTATAAAAATTAATAATTTTTGGACGGAAATTTTAAAGATAATTTCGGAAGTTGTCAACATCCAATTGGACCCCGATTCAAAACTAATAATATTAGGAATATTAGAACGAAAGCAAATATTTACAACAAGCCAAAGAAACTTTATCGACTATACCTTAATAATTGGGGAAAAATTAATATTAAAATTTTGGAAAGGCCCCATAACCCCCACAATTAAAATGTGGATTATGGAAATGTCGGAGACCCTGCATTTGGAAAGATTAAGATTTGTCTTAATGAACAAACAAGAACTATTTACTGGAATATAGTCTCCATTCATTGACTATTTGAATGGGCAAACCGGTTCGGCTCGAGAACCTGACTGAAACCTGAATCAAGGATTAGATGAAGAATTACATTTTATAATTCACAGACATATCTCCAACGATATATACTTAGCTGATTATTCCATTCTCTTTTAATTTTTTGGTTTCTTATCTCTCCCTCTATTATTTTCTATCTATATAAAAATAAAAAAAATATATAGAAATACAATTGATAATATAAACAATATTAATAATGTATGACTACTACAAACAAAATGTTTTTTATTATGTATTTACTTCTAATAAAAAAAAATATATATATTTTTTTAAACTCATTTCTGTAGGAAGACTTCGAGAGTCAGCTTCTTCTTCCGAGAGTTCAACTGATGTTTGAGGAGTTTGAGGAGTCTTACCAAGTTTTTTCAAGTCTTGTAGCAGGTCTTGCAGCAGATTTTGCAGGCTTCTGGTGAGGATTCCCTTTTGTCATTTAAAACTGCCGTTAATCTCCGTTTTTTCGTGGCGATTTCTGATGACATCACTTACGTGACAGCAAACAGCTCCAGTGAGTATTTTAAAATCTGTCCCGTCTTCCAAACCGGCTTTTTTCAAGATTTAATGGAAGCAGAGCTCGATGCTGCGCCCTTGTTATTCCATGGCGCCACCGGAAGTCAGTAGTTGTAGACTTGTCCACAGCATGTGACACAGTAAACCACCGTACCATGAAAGCCAAACTGCAACAAACACTGCAGGACTCTCATCTTGTCCAATTCATCATGACAATGATGTAGAACCGCCGCTTCTTCGTATGCCTGAATGGTCAGAACAGCCATTGGAGACGACGCAAGAATGGTCTACCACAGGGCAATATGTTGTCATATTCTGCAGAGCAGCCTCTAGTAAGATAATCTATACACCAATGACCAACCCATCACCCCGAAAACTAGGTTGTTTCTGTATGCCGATAACTTATACATCGCAATGCAATCCTCAGACTTCAGCCAGATTGGGACCACACTGGAAGCTGCTTTGCAGAATATGACAACATACTACGAACAGAACTCCCTGCGCCCAACCCCAACAAAAACACAAAGTGCAGCTTTCCACCTCCGGAACCAGGATGCGAAACATCCACTGCAGGTGCGATGGAATAATGTTCTGTTGGAACACTGCAAAGCCCCAAAGTACCTAGGTGTGGTCCTCGATCACAAGGTTATCATATCGCCAACATGTTGAGAAAAGCAAGGCAAAGGCCAACACCCGGAACAATGTCATTGAAAAATTGGGAAACTGCTCATTTGGAAGTGACCCAACAACAATCCGCACTGCAGCCCTGGCGCTCTGTTTCTCAGTGGCAGAATATGCAAGCCCCATCTGGAGCCGCTCTAAACATGCACGCCCGGTGGACTCTGTATTGAACACTGCCTGCAGGAAAACCACAGGATGCCTGAAGCCGACAAAGGTGGAACATCTGTACGAGCTGGCAGGCATCGACAAACCATCTCGAAGACGTGATCGGGCAGCTGCAGTAAAATGTTTCAATACAGACACAGACCCCCGTCACCCCTTGCACAATCACCAACATACCAAGAAACGCTTGAAGAATTGGAACAGCTTCATGGAACTAGAGCCAACCGTGCCCGGCACCAAAACCAAACACCAGATGGCACCAGGACACCACCTGCCTTATACTACCTAAACCGCCTCCGCACTGGAGTGGGACGTTGCGGACTCGACCTGAAGAAGTGGGGCCTCTCAGACTCTGACAAGTGCAACTGTGGAGAGGTACAGACAATGGCCCACATACTGACTTGTGGCGGAGAGGCATGCACTGCGGATGATCACTGCAGAGGCACTGATGTGGCACTGGCTGTGGCAGAACAATGGCAGAACGTCATCTGACACACGAGTGAACGAATGCGTACCAGGATATTTGTACCACTTTGCTTCCTCAAGTCGACCTTTATCTCCTTTGCCTTGCTGACATCGATAGAAATGTTGTTATATCATCAGCAGGTCATGAGGTTCTCAGTCTCCTTCACGTCATTATTTGATATCCGGCCCACAACGGTGGTGTTGTCTGTGAATTTGTAGATTGAGTTGGATTTGCTCATGGCTGCGCAGTTGTGGGTGTACAAGGAGTAAAGAAGGGGGCTGAGAACGCATCCTTGCAGAGCACTAGTGTTGAGGATTATCATGGAGGATGATTTGTCCCCATTCCTCACTGATTGGGGTCTGTTGCTCAGAAAAGTCGAAGATCCAGTTGCTTAGATGAGTGCTGACTCCAAGTTCCATGAGTTTGGTGATAAGTCTGGATGGAATAATTGTGTTAAAAGCAGAGCTGTAGTCTATGATTAGGAATCTGATGTAGGCGTCTCTTATCCAGGTGTTCTAGGGATGAGTGTAGGGCCAGGGCAATGGAATGGTCCGTGGACCTGTTGTGGCGGTAGGTGAACTGTAGTGGGCCAAGGCCGCTGAATAGACTTGATTTAATGCATTCCATAATCAGCCTCTCAAAACATTTTATGATGGCGGATGTCAAGGTCACTGGACGGTAGTCACTTAGGCATGGGTTCTTGCTTATCTTCGGCACTTGGATGATGATGGTCTTCTTGAAGCAGGTGTGTGTCTCTGAGTAGGGATAGTTCTTCATCAGTCTGAAGAAGGGTCTCG
This sequence comes from Raja brachyura, assembly GCA_963514005.1. The sequence goes on along the minus strand of OY740802.1, from coordinate 43,253,506 downwards.
ACCTGAAACATCACCCACTCCTTCTCTCCAGAGATGCTGCTTGACCCGCTGAGTTGCTCCAGCATTTTGTGTCTACCTAAGGGGAGATCAGTTGCTTACCGTGGGTTCACCCTTGGAAAGGCCAATCTAACTTAGGCAACAGTGAGCCCGAGATGAGGCACACTTGAGTCTGATGGGATTAATGCCATTGCCCCTTGGCCTTCTGCTTGATGCTTGCATATAAAGCATTAAACTCATCAGAAAGGACCAAACTACCACCAGTAATGCTGCCGGACTTCACTTTGCAGTCAGTTATAGTATTCAGACCTTGCCACATTCTCCGTGTGTCCGAGTGTCTAGGACTTAAATTTGTCCTGGTATTATCCATAGATGTCCTTGATGGTTTTGTGGAGATCATAGTGGGCCTTATTGTACCGCTCTGGATCATTTGACTTGCATGCAGCAGACATGGCCTTAACCTGTGAATGTACATCGTGGTTCATCCATTGTTGGGGAACACACGGATTGACTTTGTCAGCACACAGTCTTCCACACACTTGCTGATGAAATGGTCAAGGGTGTTCTGGCCTCTGCTGAGACAAGAGGCATGCTGGTGTACTGTGGCCATATGGTCTGACAATATACATAGGACTTGATGGTCAGAATAGACATGATGGGCCAACAAGGCTCTTTCTGTGATCCAAGACTTTATGTCAAAATCCTATCTGTTAACAAAGGTGATACAGCATATCAATTTTCAAAGAGCTAAATGGTGCCTAGCAGTCCTGGTTTGTACATTACCCAACTCCGTGAAGATAATGTGTAATGATGTTATGGGTTATATAAATCCAATACTTTCTTCTCACACAAAGACAGTTAACTGCAGTGCCAGTCTCGGAAGTGCTCATCAATACATCACTTGCAGCATGATCTGCCATGATCACAATGAATGGCGGTGCTGGCTCGAAGGGCTGAATGGCCACCTCCTGCACCTATTTTCTATGTGTCTATGTTTCTAAGTAGAAGGCAAGAATCAGTGGCCCAGATATTAAATGCCAGCTTCTACCAATTTCCCCAAACCAAACCACATTTCAGTATTCCACAGGGTGCTAATTGTACAAGACTGGATCACACAGAGGAAAACTAACTGCACTAGTCTTGAAAACAGGGAAAACTCAATGCTATTAGTGTACATAATACCATAAATTACAAAGGAATTGTGGTGCCTTTTGTATTTTAAAAAAGTTCCACTAGCATCAGTGTTGCTATGCAACTACATAGCAGTGTATAGAGTGCTCCACTTTCATGATGCACTAATGTGTCCAAAATGCAATATTGGGATCTTGATAATGGCCTCTCAGAAGTATTCTAACTCGGATTGAGAGCTGATTAAAACATATGGAGGAGTTTAATGTTTTAATCCTCTCATGGTCTCCACCTCCAGGGGGCCAAAGGAATACATCATTCATTATTAATAACATTACATTGCCAAAATAATGATTTGATTTATGCCATATAATTATGTTATTTCTGAACAAAGCCACATAAGGAACTTAACAAGATAATGAGCAATTGCTGAAGGGAACAGTTTTTTAAACGTATTCTTTTTCTGGTATCTGGGTGATGTACCATCTTTATAATCGACCGCAGTCCTGCTTCGTCACTTAATAAGGTCATGGACGATCAGTTTGTAAATTTACATCCATAATCCTGTCTACCAGGTTACCTTGCTTGTGCAGAATTCCCAACAATTAAATTTTCAAATTGACTCTGTAGCAAGGAATGCAAATGCATTGCTAATATTATATCAAGAGGACTGGAATACAAAACATAGGGATGTACTACTGAGGCTCTATAAGGCGCTGGTCAGGCCACATTTGGAGTATAGTGAGCAGTTTTGGGCACCATATATGAGGAAGGATGTGCTGGCTCTGGAGAGGGTCCAGAGGAGGTTTACAAGAATGATCCCAGGAATGAGTGGGTTAACATATGACAAGGGTTTGATGGCACTGGGCCTGTACTCGCTGGAGTTTAGAAGGATGAGGGGGGTATTGAAACGTTCTGAAAGATGAAAGGCTTGGATAGAGTGAACGTGGAGAGGATATTTCCACTATTGTGAGAGTCTAGGACTAGAGGTCATAGCCTCAGAATTAAAGGACATTCCTTTAGTAAGGAAATGAGGAGTAAAGAAGGTGTTGAATCTGTGGGATTCGTTGTCACAGAGGGCTGTGGAGGTCAAGTCAATGGATATTTTAAAGGCAGAGATAGATAGATTATTGATTAGTACAGTTGTCAGGGATTATGGGGAGAAAGCAGGGGTTAGGAGGGAGAGATAGATCAGCCATGATTGAATGGCAGAGTAGACTTGATGGGCCAAATGGCTAGTTTGGTAGTTCAGATTTGTTCTTGACAATGAATTGTATTCTGAAGCATTAAACTAAAGCAGTTAGGCTTTCTGAATTTACTTGCTGTACCTTCAAACCAGCTTTATGCAAGTCATGCCACAGGAACATAGAATAGTGAGATTAAACGAGAACTTACCAGTTCGAAGTTTGATCTTTATTTTATGAGGAGTTACGATGAGGGATTACGTGAAGAAGACCCCGCCTGGCGCTGGAACGGCATACTTCAAAGCAGAGGCATGAAAAACACAGAAACCAATAGCCGAAGTAAAATAGTAAGGCTCAAAATAGACTAGAACTACCAGATGATCATTTACATTATGAGGGTTGGGAGTGGAGGGCACGTAATCCCTCATCGTAACTCCTCATAAAATAAAGATCAAACTTCGAACTGGTAAGTTCTCGTTTAATCTCACTATTTTACTTCGGAGTCACGTGAGTAACTACGTGAAGATTTTGAAGCTCTGTGTCTTTCATGTCGTAAATTCATTTCATACGACTCTGTTTAGTCAAAACAGTAGTGAGTAAATAGTATTTTTAGGACATTGTTACAATTTATGTAATAAGTCCTTTAAGCATAAAAAAGAACAATTTTTTAAAATAATAACCCCTCTATCTCAGGGGAAAATTACAAAATAAATTGATAAATGTTGTCAATGGTAACATAAATCGATAATATAAATCGATAATATAAAACAAAGCAAGCTTAAAAGAGACCCATTACTGTGTGTCCAAAACCTGGCACCGTGACAACAGGTTTATTCTAGAACTTTGAAAATCTCTTCTCTAGACCACCCTGCGGCCTCTAAAATTTTATCGAGTGGCACGTCCTGTACCTTTGCCACGGCCGTAGCTGCCGACCTAGTGGAGTGAAATTTAAACACATCAGTATCTATTCTTGCTAGACACAAACCATCCAGAAATAGTTTGAACTAAACCTATTGTATGTGGCTTTTGTGTGTTATTAATAACGCTTTCTCAGAACCTCTGAGATTTTGGTTACCTCAATGTATTGAGTTAAATGCTTAACCACACACAATGTTTCATCAATAGGATATGCTTTAAACATTACCTTCATTCCAGTTCTTCCTGGTCTGCTTTGTTTGATCAAGTCATAAACATAAACATAATGTTATCTGCAGTCACATGTATGCAATCCAACTGTACAACTGCAAAGCTTGAACTCTTTTTGAGCTGATACCAATGCCATTAACTTTACCACCTTGAATGTTAATTTCTGCAAAGACATTGAATTAATTGGAGTCCATTGTTTAAACAAAGTGAGAACAATGCTAACATCCCAAATTCCTGTATATATGGGCTAGGGATGATTTTATTGAAATTCCTTTCATGAGTCGGGATTCTAATGGGTGAGACCCAATGAATCTCGATCTGAAATTTGTCCTAAATAGGATGACAATGCACTACGAGCACAATAAATGGCACTATAACTCAAATGCTCATCAAGTGTAACCCAGCAAGGAACTGTAATACATTTGAAATGTTTGCAGTATGATAAGATATCTTTGACTGTGTACACTTCCCATTTCCTTATATGCGACTTATATTGTTTTAGTGCTATTCCTCCAAGCTGCAACTATAACATCCATGGTCCTGTCCGACAGTACAAACTCTTGCAATGGTCTGGTCAGAACCTGCAGATTAACAAATACATATGATCATGCAATGGATGAATTCCTTTTGTTACTGGTTGTGTCAACAGATTGTCGCAACTGGGAATTGTCATACATGGTTCAATAATCATATTAGCATCAATGGGAACCATGACTGCGTGGGCCAATCTGACACCACCAAAATTGCATTCGACAGCGTCTTGCGCTTTTTATTGAGACATTGCCCAATGAGACAGAATGGGGAAAATCATAAAATAACAAATTCCCCAGTGTAGCGAGAAAACATCCACCGCTACTGCCCCTGGATCGTGTTCCCCAAGACACGTATATGGGCAATTGGTGATTCAATCTAGATGCAAACAGATCAATGTCCGGCACTCCATACCGACTGACAATATTTTGAAATTTTGTGGATTAATATCCATTCTGTATTGTCTTTAAATATTTGTGATCTTTATCTGTCACAACATTGTCTCTCCCCGAGAGATAAATAGCTGAAAGCCAAATATTTTTTGCCATACACCATTGGCACATCTGGTTTACCAGATGATCACATGATATTGATCTAACACCACCCATGTGATTAATATATGCCACAGCTGTGGTATAATCTATTTGTACTTGGACATGCAAATCCTTTAATGAAGGGCAATAAGCTTTTAATACATAAAATGCTACCAAGAGCTCCAAATAATTAATACCATATGTTTGGAACAATAAATCCTCTTGGACAGCCCATCTGCCTCTACAGCTGGTCTCATTATTCGTACCCCCCCCCCCCCCCCATCCGAGAGAACTTCGTCATTTTGCAAAAAAACACTACTGGCTGATGAACTAAAAGTTCTAAGCAGCTTATGGAACATTCTCAATCCATCAATGTAATTCTGATAAAGCTTCCTTAGGCAATTGCATTGGCCTATCAAATGGCTTGCTCGCTGAATAAGCGCTTGAGTTTTTGCCCTTTGAAGATTTTGGTAATGTAGACGACCAAACTCTACTGTCTGGAAATGCTGCTGCCAATTTACCAATAATCTTGGCAACCTCTCGGATGGAGGGATAAGGTTTGTAAATCAGGTCTTGACACACATTTGTCAAATCCAACACTTATCCATTGGTAAAGTTACCAACATGGTAACTGAGTTAATCTCAAACCCCAGATATTCAATGGTTTGGGATTGCTGTAACTTAGATTTGTTGGATGGATCAGGAACCCAACTTCTCAAACAACTTGAAGTTACTGAGACTAATTTTCCACCTGGCTCCTGATTAGCATTGACAATTAAATGTCATCTAGATAAGCCATAACGATGTATTTTTGTGCCTAAGGCAGTGCAAATGCTGGCTTAATCCTTAAAGGCAAAGCTTGTAGTACCACAAACTGTCTCATCCATAACTTTAATTACCTATGAAATTATGGTGAATTGGGACCGAAATATGCATCTCTACAATTTATTGTAGCCATAACCACCTGTTGATACCTGCTGTATTACAGTGTTGAATGTGTCCATTTAAAAAAAAATTTACTGGACAATATATTTAATTGTGTGAGATCTAACATGATTGTACAACCCCATCTTCTATGGCCTGAGGAAAATATTTGATACAATTGTTGTGGATCCTTTCCTGTTTCTCAATACCTCCTTCCTCACACAAATTCTTACGTCTTTGTCAATTTGAATTATTCCAAGACTATAACATGAAGAATGATCAGGTTATTGTGTCCCAATGGATCCATACCTCTTCATTATCAACATTTGGAGTCTACCACCAATCTGAGGTTCATCCAAACATCCTTCTAAAATAGGATTAAGTTTTGTACCTCCCCAACTGTTTGACGAAATTACCTCCTTACCCAAAATATGGGTGTACATTCGTTATTTTATTTAATATATGGTCCCTAGATAAGGGACGTATCAGATTTAAACTGATAAGAACAGATATCATGCTTAATCTTAGCCAAAAAGCCGAGAAACGATTTGCTGGCTGGAAATTCTTCCTTATCATACTCCTGCCTCGGCTCAAATCAAATCCCTTTTCCATATGACCAGCCTACTGGCCAACTGAAGGGTTTCATAAGACCAACAGTTTCTTCCCCTTCATCCAAACTTAATTTGCTTAAACAGATTTTCTCCGAATCAATAACCAGGAGTTTGAACATTGCTTGTTCCTGTAAATCTTTGGATGTAAAAGAGGCCGAATGGCAATCTTCCATTTATATAATTTAACTCAAATAAGTTTGCAGAATAAACCTAACATATTTTGTTTCATTCTGAACTTTAGTCATTCCACAACTTCCCAGCTTGTCTTAAAAGACAGTGATGCCAATTAGTTTGAGGATTCTTTATTATTCCAATTTTAGTATATGTGCTGCCGAAGCGAGCACATGTTTAAATGCAAATCTGCTGTTTCAACCATAACAGCTTCTTGAGGCAGGTGAGAGACCATATAATTAACATTGGCCGCCAGGTTACTTTCCATGGCCTCACCGCCTCCACCAGGTATAGTAACTTTGTGCCCCTCAGACACACCTGGATTTGCATTGTGGTGGGTACTTCTGACCACAACACCACTTTCAGGGTCTGTCACATACAGCCCTGGTACTCCTGAAACTCGTTCAAGGAGACTTCCTCCAGTCCATACCCAGGCACTGGGGTTTCAAATTCCCAATTCGAATTGGCACCATATTCACGATATGGAACCCCCTCAGGGGCTGCCTGGGAATATTCTGGGTACTTAGACCCTTGGTTGATATAATTTGGAGTATTTCCTCCATTAGATCCATACTTAGCCAATTTAAGGCTTACCTTACAGGATCTTTTAGAAACCTCAGGCCTTTCAAGCCTCTTTTTACTTTTAGGCACTGGGTTTTCAAGTGTTGTTTGTGGAGCAACTAAAGGCTCCCTAACGGGTATTTCAATCGGCCACCGGTATCGGAACCGGCTCCGCAATAGTCTGCTGTCCCGACTTTTTACACCCCGGGACGCACGTTTTACCCGCGATTTTCTTTTTAAAACATTTTATTTATTTTTTTATTTAAACTCCTGCTGGTTTCCTACCAGCCTACGGAGTTTTAAGAAAAACGCCCTGGAAGTAAAATAATTTTACTTACCTGCGGGCCGTTTCCTTACCGCTGTGCTGGAGCTGCGCTCTGCAGCTCTTTCTCTGCCGATAGCGTCGACGTAATGCCGTTCCAGCGCCAGGCGGGGTCTTCTTCACGTAGTCACTCACGTGACTCCGAAGTAAAACAGAAATTGGCCCATCGGCCCACAGTGCTTGTGCCAAACACGAAGCCAGGTTAAACTGATCTCAACTACCTGTACATGATCCATAGCCTGCTATTCCCCGCACTTACGTGCCAATGTAAATGCCTCATAAGTACCACTATCGTTGGCACAGCAGTACAGTTGCTGCCTTACAGTGCCTGAGATCAGGGTTGAACTATGGGCACTATCTGTAGGGAGTATGTAAGTTCTCCCTGAGAACACGTGGGTTTCCGTCGGGCGCTCCAGTTTCCTCCCACACTCCAAGGACATACAGGTTTGAAAGTGAATGAGCTTCGGTAAAAGTGTGCCTCCATCACCACCCCTGTAGTGTGTTCCTAGCCTCCACTTCTCTACGTGTAAAATACTTACCCCACACATCTCCATTAAACTTTCCCCCTCTCACCCTGATTCCTCACTACCTCTCTCACCATGAACATGCATACTTTTTTTTCATTTTTGTTACCGAAACAAGCAATTCCAATTTCCTCACATTGAAAGATGGCACTTTGATGTAGCTAATAGCATTGTAGCCTCATACTGGCAGAATCACCTGTTGAAACCCAACAATTCCACCCATATAATAGGGCGGAAGGTGGCACAGCGGTAGAATTTCTGCCATACAGTGGTTGCAGGGTTCGATCCTGACTACGGGTGCTGTCTGTATGGAGTTTGAATGTTCTCCCCGTGACCTGCATGGGTTTTCTCCACGATCTTCGGATTCCTCCCACACTCCAAATATGTAATGTTTAGGTTAATTGACTTGGTATTAATGTAAGTTGTCCCTAGTGCATATAGGCTTGTGTTAATATGCCGGGATCGCTGGTCGGCGTGGACTCGGTGGGCTAAGTGGCCTGTTTCCACGCTGTATATCTAATTAAACTAATCTGGTGCTGGCAATGTGGAGTTTGCACAGTCTCTCGGTGACTGCAGTGGCTTCCTCCCGGAGTTCTAGTTTCCCCCACATCTCGAAGACATAAGATTGGGCATGTTAATTGGCCAGTGTAATTGCCCCTAGCATGATTCAGATTCAGATTCAGATTCAGATTCAATTTTAATTGTCATTGTCAGTGTACAGTACAGAGACAACGAAATGCATTTAGCATCTCCCTGGAAGAGCGACACAGCAAATGATTTGAATAAATAACAATAAGTGTCCGGTGGGGGGTGATTGGCAGTCACCGAGGTACGTTGTTGAGTAGCGTGACAGCCGCCGGAAAGAAGCTGTTCCTGGACCTGCTGGTTCGGCAACGGAGAGACCTGTAGCGCCTCCCGGATGGTAGGAGGGTAAACAGTCCATGGTTGGGGTGAGAGAGGTCCTTGGCGATGCTGAGCGCCCTCCGCAGACAACGCTTGCTTTGGACAGACTCAATGGAGGGGAGCGAGGAACCAGTGATGCGTTGGGCAATTTTCACCACCCTCTGCAATGCCTTCCGGTCGGAATTTCCATGATAGTAAGTCATGGAATTTGAGGGGAGTTTAGGAAATTGTGTGGAAAATAACATGGAATTCTGTAGTCTGAAGAAGGATCTCGACCCGAAATGTCACCTAATCCTTTTCTCAGGAGATGCTGTCTAAACAATTGAGTCACTCCAGCTCTTCGTGTCTATCTTCAGTTTAAACCAGCATCTGCAGTTCCTTCCTACACAACATGGAATTAATGTGGGATAAAGGGCCTGTCCCACTTGGGCTGTCGTTTACGCGACAACCTGGTAGAGACTGACGCGCGACGGTCGCGGGCGTCATCATGCGCCCGCACATCCGTCTGGAGCGTGTGACGTCATTTGAAGATGGACACAAAATGCAGGAATAACTCAGCGGGACCGGCAGCATCTCTGGAGAGAAGGAATGGATGATGTTTCGGGTCGAGACTCTTCTTCAGTCTGAAGCACGGAATCGACCTGAAACGTCACCCATTGCTTCTCTCCAGAGATGCTGCCGGTCCCGCTGAGTTACTCCTACATTTTGTCTCTATCTCTAATCGTCTTGGCCCCGCGCTGAGAGTAGGAGTGGGGGCGGATCCGGATCCGCAACGGCCGTGAGCCCCAGGCCGAGTTCGGCGATCGTTTGCCTGCTTCTTCTGATTGGCTTAATTCTTCTGATTGGTTAATTGGCTTCTTCTGATTGGTTAATTGGCTTCTGGAGGTGAGACGTTGCGCCGCGCCAGAGTCTTGGGCCTGTCCCACTTTGGCCGTCAGTTACGCAACGGGCCGGTGGCGTGCGAAGATTTTGTTCAGGACGAAGTCCACACGCCACCACCCCACTCCATGTGCCCGTCCCGCGTTACCCACGCACTACCCACGTGCTACCCACGCGCTACCCATGCGCTAGCAGGTCATGTAAATGGCGCGCGAATGACAGCCAAGTGGGACAGGCCCTTTAGGGTAATGGTTGACCCAATGAGCCAAAAGATATTTTTCTGTGCTCCAGATCAAAATACTCCTTTTGTCAGATCTGCATTTATTCGCTTAACCTATCTAACCTCTTTATGTTTTCTTCCTAGTTTATTTTCTTATCCTTGTTTGTGTAATTAACATTACTAAGAGATATCTTTATTCAAACCATCTGCCTACATTGTAAACGTTTGAGGTCCCAGCATCGACCTTGAATGCACACGACTACACATCTCAACAACCATAGAAAGAACCATTTATGCCTCCCTGCCGCTTCTTGTTCACTAGCCAATCTTCAATCCATTGGCACTGTCAGTCTAGAAAGACCAAGCTTCTGCACCACGTTGAGGTCTCCAGGGTATTTGCATGTGTTGGTAATGCCTGCTGTGGCTGACCAGCCCAATTCTCCAGTGACAGTCTCTGCCGCCATGGGAGCAGATAAAGGAGGCAGTTGGGGCTGTAGAAGATCATTTCTCGCCGCTGGCCGTTCTCTCTACAGCACGCAAGTTCCTGCCCACGTCCTCCCTCCTCATGCCATCCTGGACGATTGCATCCTGCAGCGATCCTCTGCCGCAGCCTCTCAGTTGTCACTGTTGATGGCCCAAGCCTTCATTTCCCACTTGCAGGCATCTTTGAAGTGGAGAGCAGGCCGTCCACTGTGCCAGGAGCCAGTTGCAAGCTGGCCGTACAAGATGACCTATGGCATGCGGGCATCCTTGATCCATCAAACATGGCCAAGCCATCGGAGACGTCACTGACTCAGCAGAGGTTACATGTTGGGGACTCCAGCATGTTGCAGGGTGTTGTTGTAGGGGGTGCGGTCCTGCCAGGAGATACGGAAAATCCATTTGAGGCACCATGGAAGGTGTTTAGAAAGTGCTCCTGCCGCATTTATGTAGCCCATGTCTCACTGCCGTACTGGAGGGCGGTGATGCCGTATGCGTGGTACACACGTATTCTGGGCTTGTCAGTTAGGAGCTTGTTCTTTCACATCCTCTTAGCCAGCCTGGCCATGGTGGCTGCTGCTTTCCGGACTCGGCTAGTGATTTCAGTGTCCAGAGACAGGTTAGTGGAGGTTGTAGATCTCAGGTAGGTGAAATCGTCAACCACTTCCAGCCAGTGGTCACAGATTTTAATGCAAAGTGAGTGGCTAATGTTCTGTGCACTGACGTTGGATTTTACTGATTGAGAGTCCAAACTCTCTGCAGGAGTGGGCAAAGTTGTTAATGAGCATCTACAGACCCTCCTCTGTGTTGGATAGAAATGCTGCATTATTGGTGAAGAGCACTTCCCTGATGAGGACCTCCTTCACCTTTGTTTTAGCACTCAGGCGAGCCAGGTTGAAGAGCTTTCCCCTGGGCCTGGTGTGTAGATAGACACCATCCCAGGATGACTGAAGGGGTAGGTCAGAAGCAGGGAAAATAATATCCCCAAGAAGGTTGGTGCCAATACACAGCCTTGCATTACACCGCTGCTGATTGGGAAGGGCTCACATGAGGATCATTGTACACAACCGTACCTTTTATGTCCTTGTGAAAGGAGATGATCATGAAGCTAGGGCAGCCAATGTTCCTAAGCAGTAGGAACCAAAGATTATAGAGAGGAACAGTCCCTTTCTGTTCACCAGGTCGAAGGCTTTAGTGACGTCTATAATTATCAGATAGAGTGGTTTCTGCTTTTCCCTGCACTTCTCCTTGAGCTGTCGCACTGCTTCCTGTTCACGAGCCAATCTTCTATCCACACAAATCCTTTAAACCAAATGCCTTCCAACCATTCAAGTCAGGAGTCAAGAGTGTTTAGCGATACAGCGCGGAAACATGCCCTTCAGCCCACCGAGTCCACATCAACCTGCGACCCCCGCATACTTACACTTTCCGACATAAACTACGGACAATTTTACACTTACACCAAGCTAATTAACCAACATACTTTACTTCTTTGGAGTTTGGGAGGAAACCGAAGATCTCGGAAAAAACCCACGCGGTCACACGGGGAACATACAAGCTCCATACAGACAGAACCCATAGTCAGGATCAAACCCGGGTCTCCGGCGTTGCAACCACTGAAAGGCAGCAACTCTACCGCTGCGCCATCGTGCTACCCAATGGTCATAAGTTCCGAGCAGTTCACTTACGCGCAAGCGTATCGGCCTCTAATGGGCATGTGTGTCGGCATCCCTGACAGCCGGGAACGTTGCTGGTGCACGTGTGTGAGCGGTGGATTTGGAACACCATCCAATCAATGAACAGTGATGTGGGACTTCCGTGGGCCTTGGTCGGGACTCCATCTCAAAGGCTGCAGCCATTTTTTGTAAGTTGCCATGATGTTTCAAGTTCGAAGATAATTCATAAATTACTATTAAATTACTTCCTCCCTTGTGGCTATTGTTCCCGGTAATACATAACAATATGCACCAGTAACAGAACAATGACATTCCAAAGAAAGGTCCGGAACTGAAATGTCACCTGTCCATTCACCCCACATATGCTGCCTGACCTGTTCAGTTCATCGAGCACTCTAGTTATCTTAATATTCCAGCATCAGCATTTGGGACATAGATGATGGAACGGTACAACACAAAAGCAGGCTCTTCGGCCCACAGTGTCTGTGCCGCACATGATGCCAAGACCATCACCTACCTACCACCTACCTACCACCTACCAAGACCATCACCTACCAGTGAGTCAGAGGGGGAAAACAGTTGAAAAGGAGAGACAAAGCACAGGCAGACTTTACTCAGTGTTCCCGTGGATTTTGAAGCAACAGCAACAAAGAGAAGCAGGAGAAAGCACTGATTGGCTCTAGCCCGAGTGGGAGGAGAGTTCTCAGTGAGTCAGAGGGGGAAAACAGTTGAAAACTGAGGAATTTGGTTTGTAAATTAGGCAATTTAACAGTCAATATAAGCAAGGCAGCTCTTGGGGAGCGGCAGTGAGGGAAGTGCCCTGTGAGTAAAGTGTGAGTCTTTGGCTCGAGAGTCTTCGGAGAGGAGGCTGCGCAAAACACTGGATAGGGAGAGACCGAGGCAAAAGGAGATGTCAAGCAAGCTGATGCAGTGTGATGCTTGCAGTATGTGGGAGGTCAAGGACACTGCTGGTGCCTCTGGCTGCTACAAATGTGAGAAGTGCATCCAGGTACAGCTCCTGAAGGACCGTGTTGGGGAACTGGAGAAACAAGTGGATGACCTCAGGTTCATCCGAGAAACTGAGTCGTTCCTTGACAAGTCCTGCAGTAAGATTGTTACACCCAAGGCACTAGAAGAGAGAAGGTGGGTGACGGTGAGAAAGGGAGGAAAACATGGAATGCAAGGAATAAACATGTTATACCGGGTGTTGTACCGCTTGAGAACAGGTTCACCCACGTGGAAGCTGCTGGGACAGAAGACGGTATATCACTGAGCGGAGGACTGGCTTGCAAAACAAAAAGGGCTGTTGAGCCAAAACCAAAGAGGCCAAAGTCGGGCAACGCCATTGTAGTTGGAGACTTCATTGTGAGAGGCATGGACAGGGGTTTTTGCGGCAACAGACGGGATTCGAGGATGGTGTGCTGCCTTTCTGGTGCCAGGATCCAAGATGTCACGGACAGAGTGCAGACTATCCTCAAGGGCGAAGGTGAACAGCCGGAAGTGGTCGTGCATGTTGGCACAAATTATGTTGGAAAGAAGGGGATGAATATTTTGCAGCGGGACTTCAGAGAGCTCGGAAAAATGCTGAAAAGCAGGACTTCCAGGGTTGTTATCTCCGGTTTGCTTCCAGTTCCTCATGCTGGCGAGAGCAGGAACAGGGAGATACGGGACCTGAATGTGTGGCTGAGGAACTGGTGCAGGGGGCAGGGATTTAGATTCTTAGATCACTGGGATCTGTTTTGGAGTAAGGGGGAACTGTACAAAAGGGACGGATTGCATCTCAACAGGTGGGGGACCAGCATTCTGGCCGGCAGGTTTGCCACTGCTACACGGATGGTTTTAAACTGAATAAGGGGGGTGGGGTGTCAAATGGGATAGTCGAGGACGGAGTTAAAGGGAAAGAGAGTAAAGCGATGGTTAATGACCCCAGAATTAATGGGAAAGAAAGCTCACAAAGGGATAGGAGAGTATGGCCAAGTGTAATAGGGATCGATGTGAAAGGGGCCACTTGTCAACATAGTTGTATAAGGAGTAAGAGTGTTGTAAAAACAAGGCTTTGTGTCTCAATGCGAGGAGCATTCGTAATAAGGTGGATGAGTTGAAGGTGCAGATAGCGATTAATGACTATGCTATAGTTGGGATCACGGAGACATGGCTCCAGGATGACCAAGGCTGGGAGCTGAACATCCAGGGATATTCAATATTCAGGAGGGATAGACAAAAAGGAAAAGGAGGTGGGGTAGCGTTGCTGGTGAGAGAGGAGATTAATGCAATAGAAAGGAAGGACATTAGCGTGGAGGATGTGGAATCGATATGGGTAGAGCTGCGAAACTCTAAGGGGCAGAAAACGCTAGTGGGAGCTGTGTACAGGCCACCTAACAGTAGTATTGGAGTTGGGGATGGCATCAAACAGGAAATTAGAAATGCGTGCAACAAGGGTAACACGGTTATAATGGGTGACTTCAATCTGCATGTAGATTGGGTGAATCAAATTGGCAGAGGTGCTGAGGAAGAGGATTTCTTGGAATGTATGCGGGATAGTTTTCTCAACCAACATGTGGAGGAACCAACGAGAGAGCAGGCTATTCTAGACTGGGTATTGAGTAATGAGGAAGGGTTAGTTGGCAGTCTTGTTGTGCATGGCCCCTTGGGCAAGAGTGACCATAATATGGTTGAGTTCTTCATTAGGATGGAGAGTGACAAAATTAAGTCAGTAACAAGGGTTCTGAACTTGAACAAAGGTAACTTTGAAGGTATGAGATGTGAATTGGCCAAGATAGACTGGCAGGTGATTCTTAAAGGGTTGACAGTGGATGTGCAATGGAAGGTATTTAAAGACTGCATGGATGAAGTACAAAAGTTGTTCATACCAGTTTGGCAAAAGAATAAATCGGGGAAGGTGGTGCATCCATGGATAACAAGGGAAATCAGGGATAGTATAAAAACAAAAGATGAGGCATACAAATTTGCCAGAAAAAGCAGCCTACCGGAGGACTGGGAGAAATTCAGAATCCAGCAGAGGAGGACAAAGGGCTTAATTAGGAAAGGGAAAATAGATTATGAAAGGAAACTGGCAGGGAACATAAAAACTGACTGCAAAAGTTTTTATAGATATATGAAGAGAAAGAGACTAGTTAAAACAAAGTTTTAAACAAACTAGTTAAAACAAACTAGTTAAAACTAGTTAAAATCAGTCTGAAGAAGGGTCTCGACCCGAAACGTCGCCTATCTCCTTCGCCCTTAGATGCTGCTGCACCCGTTGAGTTTCTCCAGCTTTTTGTGTAACCCTAGTTAAAACAAATGTTGGTCCCTTGCAGTCAGAAACAGGTGAATTGATCATGGGGAACAAGGACATGGCAGACCAATTGAATAACTACTTTGGTTCTGTCTTCACTAAGGAAGACATAAATAATCTGCCGGAAATAGCAGTGGAACGGGGGTCAAATGGAGGAGCTGAGTGAAATCCAGGTTAGCCGGGATGTGGTGTTGGGTAAATTGAACGGATTGAAGGCCGATAAATCCCCAGGGCCAGATAGTCTGCATCCCAGAGTACTCAAGGAGGTAGCCACAGAAATAGTGGATGCATTAGTGATAATTTTTCAAAATTCCTTAGATTCTGGAGTAGTTCCTGAGGATTGGAGGGTAGCTAATGTAATCCAACTTTTTAAAAAAGGAGGGAGAGAGAAAGCGGGGAATTACAGACCAGTTAGTCTAACATCGGCAGTGGGGAAACTGCTAGAGTCAGGTATTAAAGATGGGATAGCAGCGCATTTGGAAAGTGGTGAAATCATTGGACAAAGTCAGCATGGATTTACGAAAGGTAAATCATGTCTGACAAATCTGATAGAATTTTTCGAGGATGTAACTAGTAGAGTGGATAAGTGAGAACCAGTGGATGTGTTATATCTAGACTTTCAGGAGGCTTTCAACAAGGTCCCGCATAAGAGATTAGCATACAAACTTAAAGCACACGGTATTGGGGGTTCAGTATTGATGTGGATAGAGAACTGGCTAGCAGACAGGAAGCAAAGGGTAGGAGTAAACGGGTCCTTTTCAGAATGGCAGGCAGTGACTAGTGGGGTACCACAAGGCTCAGTGCTGGGACCCCAGCTATTTACAATATATATTAATGATTTGGACAAGGGAATTCAATGCAACATCTCCAAATTTGCAGATGACACCAAGCTGGGGGCATAGTTAGGTGTGAGGAGGATGCTTGGAGGCTGCAGGGTGATTTGGATAGGCTGAGTGAATGGGCAGATGCATGGCAGATGCAGTATAATGTGGATAAATGTGAGGTTATCCACTTTGGTGGCAAAAACATGAGGGTAGACTATTATCTGAATGGTGGCAGATTAGGAAAAGGGGAGATGCAACGAGACCTGGGTGTCATGGTACACCAGTCATTGAAAGTAGGCATGCAGGTGCAGCACGCAGTGAAGAAAGCAAATGGTATGTTAACATTCATAGCGAAAGGATTTGAGTATAGGAGCAGGGAGGTTCTACTGCAGTTGTACAGGGTTTTGGTGAGGCCACACCTGGAGTATTGCGTACAGTTTTGGTCTCCAAATCTGAGGAAAGACATCCTTGCCATAGAGGGGGTACAGAGAAGATTCACCAGACTGATTCCTGGGATGTCAGGACTTTCATATGAGGAAAGATTGGATAGACTCGGCTTGTAGTCGCTGGAATTTAGAAGATTGAGGGGAGATCTTATAGAAACCTACAAAATTCTTAAGGGGTTGGACAAGCTAGATGCTGGAAGATTGTTCCCGATGTTGGGGGAGTCCAGAACAAGGGGTCACAGTCTAAGGATAAGGAATTCCTTTAGGACCGAGATGAGGAAAACATTCTTTACACAGAGAGTGGTGAGTCTCTGGAATTCTCTACCACAGAAGGCAGTTGAGGCCAGTTCATTGGCTATATTTAAGAGAGCGTTAGATGTGGCACTTGTGGCTAAAGGGATCAGGGGGTATGGAGAGAAGGCAGGGACGAGATACTGAGTTGGATGATCAGCCATGATCACATTGAATGGCGGTGCAGACTCGAAGGGCCGAATGGCCTACTCCTGCACCTATTTTTCTATGTTTTTTATGTTCTATGTTTCTACCTGTTCTGGATCTAGATGTCATGGTTCACAGGCTCCTCCTGTACCTTCTTCCCGATTGTAGCAGTGATGATGTACAGGTTTGGAGGTTGATAGGCTTGGTAAAATTGTAAATTGTCCAGTGTGTGTGTCGAATAGTGTTAATGTGCAGGGGTCGCTTGTCGGCACAGACACAGTGGGCCGAAGGGCCTGTTTCAGTTCAGTTCAGTTTAGTGTACTGTCATGTGTGCTGAGGTACAGTGAAAAGCTTTTGTTGCGTGCTAACCAGTCAGCAGAAAGACAATACATGATTACAATTGAGCTTTTTACAGTGTATAGATACATGATAGGGGAATAACGTTTAGTGCAAAATAAAGCCACTAAAGTTCCATCAAGGATAGTCTGAGGGTCACCAAAGAGGTCAATAGTAAGTTAGCACTGCTCTCTGGTTGTGCGCTGTATCTCCAAACAAAACTGAACTAATCTGATGCTCCATTCATTCATTTCTCCAACTCCCAACACCCTTTCAAATGCTGTGCTTACTTTTACTAACAACTGATTAAGCAGCAATTTATCAGAAAATATTTGACAGCCACTCATCAGTTGCTAACTTCAACTTCATGCATGTATCGTCAGCGGCTCATTCACATCCTCCCCCCCCCCCCCCCCCCCCCCCCCCCCCCACCGCCCACCTCACTGCAGCAGGATACATCCCAAGAACTGCTGGCAGGCTTGGAATACCTGATGGAATCTCTGCATGAAGTAAATAAGTACTGTTCTGAGCATTTGATGAGGGAACACAGTGATGCTTTGTTGAGAAAGCTGTAAGTTTAATGTCATTTCACGATTATCACAGGGTTGCAAGGAGGTGTAGCAGTGGAGCTGCTGCCTTACAGCATCAGAGAGCCGGGTTTGAACCTGACCACGGGTGCTGTCTGTACGGAGTTTGTACGTTCTCCCCATGACCTGCGTGGGTTTACTCCAAGATCTTCGGTTTCCACCCACGCTCCAAAGTCGCACAAGTATGTAGGTTAATTGGCTTGGTATAAATGTAAAATATTGCCCCTAGTGTGTGTAGGATAGTGCTAATGTGCGGGGATCGCTGGTCGGTGTGGACTCAGTGGGCCACAGAGCCTGCTTCCGCGCTGTATCTCTAAACTAAGTTGAATCATCGAATCATTTGTTGATTCATCCATCTTTTAAAGTGTGATCACATTTTCTTTTATTTCACTGACATTAAACTCTGGCGAGAACACAATTTTGCCTTGGGGTGACATTGAATTAATCTCCGCGAAAAGTTCTTGTGAAGAAAGTTTAGAGGAACATGGTGTCCATTTATTGATTATCTAAAGGGACAAACTGGCTCGGTTCGAGGGCCTGACTGAAACCTGAACAGGGAATGGATGAAGAATTATATATAATAGATCACTGATATATCTCCAACGTAGTACAGAATGTTTAAAACTCCACTCACATTATTGATTTTCTATTTTTATTATTATTTTAATTTCTCTTATTATTTCTTTCTATTAATTTCCCCCTTTATTAAAAATAATTTAAAAAAAATATCTAGAAGTATAAACAAGAATGACTGTAAATTTTATAAATATTAAGAATGTATGTGATGAATAGTAAATTATTTTGTTTTTCTTTTTCTTTCACATTTTAAATTGTCTTAATATGTATCATATGTATTTACTTCTAATAAAAAATATTAACGAAGAAAAGTTCTTGTGATTTCATCGAATTTTGATAGCAGTGAAAGCCGGTGCAATCCCAGAAAAGGAATTCAACTCTGAACCTGAAGCACCAACGGCAGGAGGAGCTTAATCCAGATGAAATCTAGAAATAAGATTATAATGAGTGAAGGAGAAAAAGAGTGTAGGAAGGAACTGCAGATGCTGGTTTAAACCAAAGATAGACACAAAATGCTGGAGTTACTCAACGGGACAGGCAGCATCTCTGGAGAGAAGGAATATGTGACGTTTCAGGTATAGGCCACTCTTCAGACTGAGAGTTGGGGAAGAGGGGAACTAGAAATATGGAAGGGTAAGATGTGAAAATTAGTCATCAAAGGAGGTGGAGATCTAGGAAATTTTAGAATAGATCATTGTTAGCTAGGAGAAGCAAGCAGATAAAATGTAATTGGGCACAGTCAGACTGGTTGGAGAACTGGGAAGGGGGAGGGATGGAGGGAAAGGAAGGGTTACTTGAAGTTAAAAGAAGTCAATATTCATACCACTGAGGTGTGAGCTAACCAAGCGAAATATGAGGTGCTGTTCCTCCAATTTATGCTGGGCCTCTGGGGAGGGTCTTCACAGCTCCTGACACATCTGAATCTCCCAGAAGAATGTATAATCTTGCCATCTCTCTATCTTTCCACTGAAACCATTCTCTCCTCTTAGCCCTTCCATTTTCTCTTCACGTACAATACTGTTTGTACAATTCCCTTTAGAAAGTTAATATCAAATCAAATTTCACAGTTACAGCTAGCAACCAACATGCTGTTTTATTTTTCATATATCCTGACTCCCAGATCTGCAGATTCACGAATAAGCATTGTACACATTCTCACAATTTTAAATTATTTTTTCCACTTGGAGAAATAATACAAATTCTATGATATCTTTCATGTAGTACAATAATTTTAGGAATATGTTTGTTAGTTTAGTTTAGAGATACCGTGCAGAAACAGGCCCTTTGGTCCACCGAGTCCGCGGTAACCGGCAAGGGGGGGTGTGGACTATCACAGGGTGAGTGTGATTATAACAGAAGGAGATTATATCAAAGGTTGGAAAATTATCAACAGATGTAAAATTATCACAGAGAGAAAGAGTGACTCTCAGCAGCATGGTGATTACCACAGCAGCGGGGTGATTATTAGGGTTTAATTTAGTTTAGTTTAGAGATACTGCGTGGAAACAGGCCCTTCGGCCCACCGAGACCACGCCAAGTAGGGAACCCCGCACATTAACACTATCCTACACACCGTAAGGACAATTTCCAATTAACCTTCAAACGTGTATGTCTTTGGAATGTGGCAGTAAACTAGAGCACCAGGAGAAAACCCACGCAGGTCACGGGGAGAACGTGCAAACTCCGTACAGACAGCGCCCATGGTCAGGATCACACCTGGGTCTCTGGTGCTGTGAGGCAGCAACTCTACTGCTGCACCACAATGTAATTATCACAAGGTGAAGGTAATTATCAGCAGGTGACAGGTTATTAAAATATTGTGAACATAAATATCACAGAAGAGAGACACAAAATGCTGGAGTAACTCAGCGGGACGCTCAGCATCTCTGGGGAGAAGGAATGGTGACATTTGTCACAGACCGAAATATCACAGAGGTGATAATCATCTAGCGGGTGTGATGATCACGGGTGTGTGACTATCACCGAGTGAGGGTGATTGTCACCAGGGGCGGTGATTACCAAGGGGAGTGGGGGTATTTATCTGCAGTTTAGGGTTATTGCCGCAGGAGAGGTTGGTAATAACAGGGAGGACTATCCCACGGGTGGGTGATTATCAGTGAGTGAGTGTGATTACCACAAGAGGAGGGTAGTAACCAGCAACAAGATGATTATCAGCTGGTAATGGTTGTTATATTCCGGACGGCAGAATGAATAACAACTTACATACAGGTTGCCTGGATCACGAGAGAGAGATTTATTACCCAACATTCCCAGCTTATATGGAACACCAACTCATTAACATTTACATGAATATGTATGAATACATTACACTGCTCTGCTTTTTGAAAGTATTAAGTACTCAGTTACAATTTTGTTGTTGTGATACTTGATTTAAACCAGTCTTCATAAAGTTTTAAATGATAACATCATTTATTTATTTTACATATCTACACATTTTAGTTTTACTTGTGCAGTGATTTATTTAACTTACAAACCTAACCTGACTGCTGGTTTACGGATCCTGCCTGATTGTATAACAGTAACAGGTGTAACAGGTTTAAGGGCCTGTCCCACCAGCATGCAACTCTATGCGATGAGTGCGACCTAACGTGGTCGCTTGAGCCGTTCGGCGTCGTGGGGCCGGTCCCACTTCGATCGCCGGAGCCGTGCGGAATTGTGCGGAGTTCTTCCCGACATCGCGCGGGGCTCCGAAAAACTGACTATGTTCATAAATTCCGCGCGGCAACGGCTTGTCGGCTCGCAGTCGCCTCGACGCATTACACACCGTCTCGACGTCGTGCCTCCGTGACCCTCTCTGTAGGTGCCTCCGTGACCCTCTATGTGTGTGGCTCTGTGGTCCTCTCTGTAGGTGCCTCCGTGGCCCTCTGTGTGTGCCTCTGTGCCCCTCTCTGTGTGCCCCTCTCTGTCCTGGCGAACTTACCTTAAGACTTCGCTCCAAGTTCGCCTCACTTTGTGCCTCAGTATAAATACAGCTGTTCAGTGAAGGCCTCAGAGGTTTGTTAGAGAACATTCATGAACAAACAGCATCATGAAGCCCAAGGAACACATCAGACAGGTCAGGGATAAAGTTGTGGAGAAGTTTAAAGCAGGTTAGGTTATAAAAAAATAACCTAAACAAGCACGGAGCACTGTTCAATCCATCATCCGAAAATGGAAAGAGTATGGCACAACTGCAAACCTACCAAGACATGGCCGTCCACCTAAACTGACAGGCCGGGCAAGGAGAGCATTGATCACAGAAGCAGCCAAGAGGCCCATGGTAACTCTGGAGGAGCTGCAGAGATCCACAGCTCAGGTGGGAGAATCTGTCCACAGGACAACTATTAGTCGTGTACTCCACAAATCGGGCCTTTATGGAAGAGTGGCAAGAAGAAAGCCATTGTTGAAACAAAGCCATAAGAAGTCCCGTTTGTAGTTTGCCACAAGCCATGTGGGGGACACAGCAAACATGTGGAGGAAGGTGCTCTGGTCTGATGAGAGCAAAATTGAAGTTTTTGGCCTAAATGCAAAACGCTATGTGTGGTGGAAAACTAACACTGCACATCACCCTGAACACACCACCCCCACTGTGAAATACGGTGGTGGCAGCATCATGCTGTGGGGATGATTTTCTTCAGCAGGGACAGGGAAGCTTGTCAGAGTTGATGGGAAGATGGATGGAGCCAAATACAGGGCAATCTTGGAAGAAAACCTGTTAGACTGCAAAAGACTTGAGACTGGGGCGGAGGTTCACCTTCCAGCAGGACAATGACCCTAAACATACAGCCAGAGCTACAATGGAATGGTTTAGATCAAAGCATATTCATGTGATAGAATGGTCCAGTCAATGTCCAGACCTAAATCCAATTGAGAATCTTTGGCAAGACTTGAAAATTGCTGTTCACAGACGTTCTCCATCCAATCTGACTGTGCTTGAGCTATTTTGCAAAGAAGAATGGTAAAATATTTCAGTCTCTAGATGTGCAAAGCTGGTAGAAACATACCACAAAAGACTTGCAGCTGTAATTGCAACGAAAGGTGGTTCTACAAAGTATTGATTCATTGGCTTGGTTGATTGTGACTTTGTAGTCACCACATAGTTGAACAGTTTTGTCGGCCTTGGGTAAGGCCACAATTGGCGTTGCCCGGTTCCTCTGGTCTGTCTTCACGAGTACTCCATTCCGCTCTAACCTGTCAAGTTCTACCTCCACTTGTTGCTTTAGTGCATATGGTACAGGTCTTGGTCGACAATACACAGGTCTCACATCTTACTTAAGTCAAATGTGTGCAGAGTACCCTGTTATTCCCGTGTAATTGTCAGCAAAAATGTTTGCTTGTTTGCTTATGACATTTTCAAGACGTGATTTGGACAAATTGATGCTGAAAATGTTCTTCCAGTCTAACTCTACTCTACTCAGCCAATCCTTTCCAAGGACGGTTGGTTCATTTCTGTAGCTGGGCAGTATGATGGGCAGTGTTACTGACTGACCATTATGCTGAACTTTACAGTTCATTTGTCCACATGTCTCCAAATCTTCACCCAAGTAGGTTCTCAGCTTGACCTTACTCTCAAACAATGGTATCTGTGGGAACTTTTTTTCAGACAGGTCTTTGTTCATGACCGAACAATTTGCTGCCATGTCGATTAACTGTTCATTTATCAATAATTTAGTTCAAAAGTGGGGCACTGCAAGGCTCGGTGTTGGGACTGCAGCTATTTACGATATACATCAGTGATTTGGATGAAGGGATTCAAAGTAACATTAGCAAATTTGCAGATGACACAAAGCTGGGTGACAGTGTGAACTGTGAGGAGGATGCTATGAGAATGCAGGGTGACTTTGACAGGTTGCGGGACTCGGCAGATGCATGGCAGATAAAGTTTAATGCAGATAAATGTGAGGTTATCCACTTTGGTAGCAAAAACATGAAGGCTGATTACTATCTAAATGGAGTCAAGTTGGGAAAAGGGGAAGTGCAACAGGATCTGGGGCTCCTTGTACATCCGTCTATGAAAGAAAGCATGCAGGTACAGCAGGCAGTGAAGAAAGCGAATGGCATGTTGGCCTTTATAACACGAGGAATTGAATATAGGAGCAAAGAGGTCCTTCTGCAGTTGTGCAGAGCCCTAGTGAGACCACACCTGGAGTATTGTGTGCAGTTTTGGTCCCCTAATTTGAGGAAGGACATTTTTGTTATTGAGGGAGTGCAGCGTAGGTTTACAAGGTTAATTCCCGGGATGGCGGGACTTTCATATGCTGAGAGAATGGCGCAGCTGGGCTTGCACACTCTGGAGTTTAGAAGGATGAGAGGGGATCTAATTGAAACATATAAGATTGTTTAGGATTTGGACACGCTAGAGGCAGGAAACATGCTCCCGATGTCCAGAACCAGGGGCCACAGTCTAAGAATAAGGAGTAAGTCATTTAGAACGGAGACGAGGAAACACTTTTTCTCACAGAGAGTGGTGAGCCTGTGAAATTTCATTTCGGAGTCACGTGTGTGACTTCGTGAAGAACCCGCCAGCATGCATGCGCGCCATATCGTCGCGACGCATTGCAGTCGACGGCTGGAGGTGGAGCGTGGCTCACCACCAGCTCTTCATAAGGGCCGCTCAGGTAAGTGTAACTAACCTTGAGTTGGTTGTTTCTTGTTGTGTGAGTGTTTTCTCCCAACAGAAATATGGATAGGAAGAATAAGGGCCGCAGGACGTCCGCAAGGAGTCGCCGGCCACCCATCCCGGAGCCCTCATCAACGCCTGCGCCTGCGAGTCAGGCCGGGAAAAAGGCACGGAAGTCGGGGAGTCCTGTCGTCACAGGACCCGACCCACCGATACACCGCAGCTCTAGCGAGGGTCCCGCAGAGCAGGACTTCGGTGTGCCACCGGAGCAGGTTGACCCTGACTCCATATCGCTGTCGCCAACGGGCTCGTTGGTCGACCCGGGCAAACAGGGTTCACGTGCTGCCGCACGGCCCTTCTCCCTGAGCCCTCACAGGAGAGGCAGGGATAGAGCCCGTCAACCTAGCCCTTCGCGGGCGGAGGTATCACCTAAGGCCGCTAGATTGCGGACTGGTGAATTGGCGGGACTCAAGTCCACTGGCAGACCTGAGAGGGCCAGTGTGGACTCACCAACCAGCAGGACCAGGAAGAGTCATTCAGGTGGAGTCCCACCATGGTCACCGAGTCCCCCGTGGATGGGAGGACGGGACCGTACGCCGTCTAGGTCCAGGATTAGGACAGTCGACAAGCCCGCGCGGATGTCGGGTCACCACGCCGAGGCGTCGGGTGCTGACCTCTCACCGCGTTTGCCCTCCGAGGCAGCGGGATGGAGCTCCGCCAAAAGGAGGCGTTTGAGCAGATCCGCGTGGGAATCGCTCAGTTTCGCTGAGGCGGCTGGTAGCGACAGTTCTTTCCGGCACCGAGATTACCTCGACGAGGTACGGGCCGATGACAGGAGCCTCAGGAGTTCCATTGGACATGAGGACTCCGACCGCCCGGGTTCGCAGGGCGAAGGGCGTATTGACAGGATGGAGAGGATGTTGGAACTTATCCTGCAACAAAACCAGAGGCGGGAAACATTTAGTTCCAGGGGGCACATGGATTTATCCCCATCGTCAGCAGGAAGCATGAGACAGCCGGAGGATGAGGACATCTTGGTCAATGCACCATCTACATCTGAGGCCCCTCAGGAGGAGCTCCTGGATGTGGCAACTAAATTCGCACTATCGGAATCATCAGGACAACTCCTCAACTCCTAACTGGCTGCTACTGTTGACTTCCTGACGAACCATCAGCTTCAGGAGGAGGTCCTTACGGAGGCCATGAATAGGCACAAAGCCCCAGAAAATTGCAACTTCCTCAACGTGCCCATTGTCAATACGCCAATTTGGGGTAACATCAGCCCAGGGATCAGAACTCAGGAGATGAATTTGCAACGGATCCTGAAGTTGCTCACTGCTGGGATTACCATGTTTGCAAGGTCGGTGGACGGGGTGGATCTGAACACCGAGCAGGAGGATGCTCTGGCGCCACTGTGCAACACACAGTACGAAATAAATGCATTTAGGAAGAGCATTATAAAACCCACACTGAACCCGAAATTTGCGGGACTATGCAAAGCACCTCCTACGCCGCCACCCAGACAGTTGTTCAGGGAGGACCTCCCGAAGCGGGTCAAGGAATTGGATGACCACGCCAAGACGGTGGGACTCATGAGGTCACATATCTCAACCAGGCAGCCGGCCAGGAAAGTGCCATTCTTCAGGCCACGAGGCCCTGCCGTTAGGCCAGCAAGGACCTATGCTCCAGCACCGCCTCAATATCAGCAACCCCAACAGCCTAGGCCTTTTTTAGGGCTCCTCAGGAGGAGCATGGAAGCATGGAAAATGCGGACGCCGCATTATCAACTCAACCCAGCACCTCCATGTCCCGCCAAACATATCAGGGACCGCCGATAACCATGAAGGTAAGGCGGTCTGGATTTCATGCACCTGCATGCTTAACTTCACATGTTGGTGAGAGACTACGGTTCTTTAAGGAGGCATGGGGAACCATCACTTCTGATGAGTTTATCTTACAAAGTATTCAAGGCCATGAGATTGAATTCATCAATGGTAAAATCCCTCCATCCCAGCATATGCCAGATCGGAAATTTACACTGTCCAGCAAAGAAACGGCAGTAGGCTATGCTGAAATTTTAAGGCTACAAGAAAAAGGCGTGATAGAAAGAACTATACATGAACCAATTGAATTTGTATCCAACGTATTTACAAAAACCAAGAAGGATGGAGGATGTCGGGTTATTATTGATCTGACCCATTTGAATACTTTTGTAAAATATACCCATTTCAAAATGGACACGTTCGAAACAGCCAAGTTATTGATTTCTGAGGGCTGCTTTATGGCATGCATTGATTTAAAGGATGCATACTATTCAGTATCCATTCAGAAACACCACAGGAAGTTCTTGAAATTTACCTGGATGGATCAGCTCTGGCAATACAAAGCTTTGCCAAAAGCTTACCACAGCCCCTAGATTATTTACTAAATTGCTCAAACCAATACTGGCTACACTAAGGAGACAAAATCACATAGTGATGGCCTATCTAGATGATATCCTAATTATTGGAAACACCCTGGAATCAGCGGAACTGGCAGTTTCAGCCACCGTGGAAATTTTTCAAAAAATGGGGTTCATTATCCATCCAGATAAATCAAAGTTCTGCCCTTCACAGGTCATGGATTATCTGGGGTTCACGGTGGATTCCAATTGCATGAGGGCCACCATACCAACTAACAAAGTTGGGGATGTCATTCAAGTATGCAAGAATCTAGTCTGCGCCAGTATACCATCAATCAGACAAACTGCTAAGGTGATTGGCAAAATCGTAGCAGTTTTTCCAGCTGCCCAATACGGACCTTTGCATTATCAAAATTTGCAGAGAGCCAAGATCTCAGCGTTAAAACTGAACGCTGGACATTTCGATAGACCAATGCAGCTGCCTCTAAAGACAAAAGTTGAGTTACAATGGTGGATTGACAATATCTGTGACTCATTTAAACCCATCATTTTGCCCAATCCGATGGTATACTTACAAACAGACGCAAGCTCCCATGGCTGGGGAGCCACGGACAACTACTCTAGTTGTGGAGGCAGATGGGACACCCTTGAATCTACCCTGCTGTTGTCACAAGGGATAAATTATTTGGAGATGCTAGGAGCATTTCACGGACTTCGAGCTTATTGTTCTAACCTTACTGACACTCATGTCCGTCTCCAAATAGATAATACCACTGCGGTGGCATATCTAAATCAGGGGAACCACATCCCTGCCACAGTCACCTAAAGTTATTGGCTTGCAGGTTCTGAACAGGCCATTACTGCGGTATGACCTATCATCTAGAACTATGGATACCATTGGAGCGTCATGCCGGGAGTCCACCAGGCGGCAATATCTCACACATATCCGGAAATGGGAAACCTACTGCGACCGCTCCCACATTGCATACGACTCCGTTACCATCACCGACGTACTGGAATTCCTGGCGGGGTTGCATCATGACGAGCACCTCAGCTACAGTGCCATCAACAGCGCCAGGAGTGCGCTATCATTCTACCTCAATATTGAGGTAGGATCCAACAGGCTGGTGTCCAAACTCATGCGGGGAATATTTAATTCCAATCCGCCTAGACCTCGTTATAACATCACCTGGGATATTGGGAAGGTATTAACCCTGCTCAGGACGTGGTCGCCCATGGAAGGGCTTGACTTGGACAAACTCACCCTGAAGCTGGTGATGTTACTGGCACTGACTTCAGCGCAGAGGGTACAGACACTCCACAAGGTCAAGATCGACAGGATGATCTCTACCCCTGGCGAAGTAATCTTCTTCATAGATGAATTACTCAAGCAGCATAGACCTGGGTTCACAGGGCTGCAGCTGAAGTTTCCGGCATACCCCGCTGATGCAAGGCTATGTTTAGCCACCCATATCCGCCACTATATCAAAGTGACGAGAAAATTAAGGGGAATGGAGAAATACCTACTCATCAGCCACAAGAAACCTCACCATAGAGTGACGGTACAGACGATCTCCAGGTGGCTCAGGATCGTCTTGAATGAGGCAGGTATTGACACTAATGTCTTTAAATCCCATTCCACCAGGGCTGCATTGACGTCGGCGGCAAGGGTCATGGAGGTGCCCATGGACCATATTCTTGCCACAGCAGGATGGGCGAACGAAGCCACCTTCCAGCGGTTTTACAATAAACCTGTTGCTGCTCCTGTATTGTTCGCGGAGGCCATGCTGAATGCAGGTCAAGAGCATGCAGATGTCCCCCAGTGAGGGTTTTTTTCCTTTGTTTGTTGTTAATAAATATTGTTATTATTTTTCAGTACAAGCAGTCTGGAAAGTTGATTACTCCTATCCATCCTTATAAGTGGTGTGTGACAGCATGGACATGGTCCAGGGCATGGAATCACAGAGCTTTGAAGTCTTCACGAAGTCACTCACGTGACTCCGAAATGAAATAGTAAGATTAAACGAGAACTTACCAGTTCGAAGGTTGATCTTTATTTTATGAGGCGTTGCGATGAGGGATTTCGTGCCCTCCGCTCCCAACCCTCGATCATAAATCAACTGGTAATTAGAGTCTCTTCAATCTTACTATAACAAGTCATTTCTCTGTTTGTTGGTTCTGTGATTCCACACCGCTGCTTTGAAGTATGTCGCGCATGCGTGCTGGCGGGTTTTTCACGAAATCCCTCATCGCAACTCCTCATAAAATAAAGATCAACCTTCGAACTGGTAAGTTCTCATTTAATCTTACTATTCTTTGCCTCAGAGGACGGTGGAGGCAGGGCAAGGACAAAAAAAACTCTGGATGTTTTCAAGAGAGAGCTAGATAGGGATCTTGAAAATAGTGGAGCCAGGGGATATGGGGAGAAGGCAGGAAGGGGGTACTGATTGGGAATGATCAGCCATGATCACATTGAATGGCGATGCTGGCTTGAAGGGTCGAATGGCCTACTTCTGCACCTATTACCTATTGTCTATTGAAAGTCCTTGCCCAAGTTCATTTCCATCTGGGTTCATCCCCAAGTTGTGAAATCCTCTCTGCTTGTTTCCTGCAGATTGTTGGTTTCCTGTTTGAAGCTTGGCCCGACATGCTGGGCGATATGGCCTTTCTTCTGGCAGTTATAGCACTTGGTCATTTTGAACTGACAAAATTAGGATGAGTGATTACTGTTGCAACGATAACAACTGGCTGAACTCAGCTCCCCGCCATACTTTGGTTTTGGTTTAGCGCCTCTTGGTTTGGCCATAGGCACTGCCTTGTGACTGTAAATGGCAACTGCACTCCGTGGTGGATGAAACTCGCAAGCAATCTTTGATGCCATCTCCATTGTGGTAACAATGTTGCATGCTTTCTGGAAAGTAAGATCCTGGAATGTTCATGAGTTTGGACTGAATTTGTTCATCCACTAGAGCACAAACAAATCTGTGGCATAGCGCGCGTCCGAGAAAGGTTCCAAAGTTACAGTGCAAACTTATGTTTTTCAAGTCAACAATGTACTCATTGATTGTCTCATTCTGCTTCTGGTTTCTAGTGCCAAATTTATAGCTTCTGCAATTTCCAGAGGCTTTGGGTTGAAGTGCTCCTCCAACTTCCTCATAACGTCATTGAATGACACATCTTTTGCCTTTTATGGGCGCAAGGAGCCTCACGAGTGTGCCGTACACTTCAGGACCAATCTCCGTGAGCAGAATCGCTTTCATGCGTTTTCAAATGGCCTTATTTGTTTCAGTCACTATCTCTCCTTCACCACTAATCTCTCTTATGTTGTTTGCTGTGAAATACATGTTTGCTCTCTCTACTCTTAAAGTGCCAAGGTTCCGATGTAGCCTGTGGATGCAGCCATCGTGTCATTCTCTTTTTCTTTTAAAGTCCGTTCAAAAACCCTGATTTCCTGTCTGTTCTGGTGTAACAATTCACCTAAAACGTAGCTGTACAAAGGCTGTTCGGTTTGAGGAACTCGACAAAAAAAAAATCTTTCTTAATCCCAAGAACGACATCTTACTATGTAGACACAACATAGAGATAGCCTGACAAACTCGCGACAATTTGTCCAGCTGCTGTTTAAACTACAGTCCCCTGCATAGAAGAATCTGTGGCCTATCATGTCCAGCTCGCAAACAACTGCGACACAACTCCATATTTACTGTTTAAACTGTTAAACAATACTGCATGTTGCAAAATGGTCCTACACTGTATTTAAAGGATAAGTTCACAAACTCTATCCCATCCTCATTGCCAATTGTGTTATATTCCGAACGGCAGAATGAATAACAACTTACACACAGGTTGCCAGGATCACGAGAGAGAGATTTATTACCCAACATTCCCTGCTTATATTGAACACCAACACATTAACATATACATGAATATGTATGAATACATTACAATGGTGATCTGCGGCAGGGTGATTGTCAGCACGTGGGCACGGTTATTACAGGAAAAGCGTGAGTATCAATGGGTGCAGTTGACATTCTCCGGTTGAGGAAGATTATCAGCGCATGATGGTATTTATCGCAAGATGTGAGTAATAATCACAGAGGTGTGAGTAATTATCTCAGAGTGAGTAATTGTCACAGGCTGTGAGTAAATATCACAGGGTGAGTAGATATCACAGGGCGATTAATTATCACAGAGGTGTGAGTAATTATCACAGAGGTTTGAGTAATTATCACAGGGTGTGAGTAATTATCACAGGGTGTGAGTAATTATCAAGGGTTGAGGGTGACTTTCTCAGGATGAGGATGATTTTCTCAAGAAGGTGATTATTGCCAGCGTCACGATTTAAAACTTTCAGCGGCAGGTCCACTCGATCAATTGCTGCTGGGGATGGGAGTTTATCACTGTGGGGAGGTTGATTCTCTGGGGGGAAATGATTGATTTTCTAGTCGAGGGGGGATTTTTGAACTTAGGCTGACCAATTTGACAGGGATAATGTTTACCAGCTGCGGGGCGTTTCTAACACAGTGTGGTGGATCGATCATTGCTCCGGGTCAGGTTAATGATTATCACAAGAGGGCCATCGCTCATTATCAGAAGTGGGTCGATATTTATCACGGTGAGTTTATCATTATCAGAGCAGGATCAGTCTTTATCGCAGAGGTTGATTACTACCCCAAGTCATTCAGCCATTAGCACTAACCAGTTAATCATTATCTCAAGGATTGATCAATACCACGAGGTTACATCATTATTAGAGGCATTTCGAACATGATCAGATCATTGATCATCACCAGAAAAGGTTGATGGTTCTTATTCTCTCCACCAGAGCAGGACAATTGCTATCATTTTGGGTCAGGTTCCGGCAGGAGAAGAGGCCTCCACCTGCAACACCGTCTGTTCGTTGGCTTCCATTGATCTTGCCTGATCTGCTGAGTTCCTCCGGCAGTTTGTTTTTCACTCAAGAATCCAGATCTCACAGCTGAGCAATCCTTGACCTCATCCTCACCATCTAAGCTGTGATATTGCAAACTCGGGCATGACACTGGGTTTGGCAGTGACCATGTCGACACTCACAGAAGGGTGATCTCGAGTGATATGTTTTATTTACAGTGACAAGAAAATCCAGAACTGAATGGAGACGCTGTCCCTTGTCACCGGGACACATGTGTGGTGGATCTGTCGATCTCTGGCTTTTCCGACCTCGGTCTCGGGCTTGTTGGTCTTTTAGTTTTTAGAGATTCAGCGCGGAAACTGGCCCTCCGGCATACCGAGTCCACGCCGACCAGCGATCCTCGCAAACTATCGCTATCCTGCACGCACTAGGGACAATTTACACTTATACCAAGCCAATTAACCTGTAAACCTGTATGTCTTTGGAGTGTGGGAGGAAACCGAAGATGTCGGAGAAAACCCACGTAGGTCACGTGGAGAACATACAATCTCCGCACAGACAGCACCCGTAGTCGGGATCAAACACGGGTCTCTGGCGCTGCAAGCATTGTAAGGGAGCAACTCTACCGCTGCGCCACCATGCTGAAAGGAGGAGACGTGGCTGTCTCAGGTTTCTCCCACAGTTCACCCTTGCGTCGAGACGGAGCGCCGGTGGTCTCGGGCTTATCCTGGCAGCTCAATTTTCGGGCTTGAAGAGGCAATGCTGGCAGTCACTGGTTTATCCTCGCAGCTTAGTCTTTGCATGCGTGTGTGGGTGCAGTACCTGATGCAGGAGAAGAAGGGAGGAGTATTTTTTTGTTAATTTTTCGGCACTTTTGTGGCGACTCTTTTGTGTACTTTGTACGCAAAAACAAAGAATATCATTGCACTTAGGTCCAAATGGCAACAAAGTATCTTCATCATCATTAGGGCAGGAACTGCACAGTGACTTGTAGGGACTTGGGTTTTGTAGAGCTGAGGGATCTCAGAGTAGCAGTACTTACTTGCCTGAAATTGGCATTACAGATAGATAGGATGATGAAGAAGACAATTGGCAACCTAACTTTCATAAGTCAAGAAATTGAGTGGAGATATGGTATTACATTGTACAAGATGTTAGTGAGGCCGCACTTAGAGTATTGTGTTCAGTTTTCGTCACCCTGCTATTGAAAAGATGCCATCAAGCTAGAAAGTGTGCAGAGAAGATTTATGAGGATGTTCCCAGGATTCAAGGGCCTGAGGTATAGATAAGATTGGACTGAATTGGTCTTTATACCATGAGGGCAACAGGTTGAGAGGTGATCTTATGGAAGTATATGAAATCATGAGTTGGATAGATAGGGTGCATGCAGTCTTTTTCCAAGGGAAGGGGGGTTACGAACTTGAGGACATATTTTAAGGTGAGATAGGAAAGATTTAATAGGAATCCGAGGTACAACTTTTCATGCAGAGGCTCTGTATATCTGGAATGAGTTGCCAGAGGTAGTTGAGGCAAGTAGAATAACAAAATGCGAAATACATTTAAACGGTGGCACAGCGGTAGAGAGGCTGCAATCCTGGCTATGTTTGCCTCAGGGAACCAAGTACCTCTACTCAGGAGGGAGTTTGTACATTCTTCCCGTGACCTGTGTGGGTTTTCTCTGAGATCTTCAGCTTCCTCCCAAACTGCAAAGACGTACATGTTTGTAGGTTAATTGGCTTAATGTATATGTAAAACTTGTCCCTAGTGTAGAATAGTGTTAATGTGCGGAGATCGCATGGTCGGTGCGCACTCTGACTCCAAGTGAAGTTCAGAAGGAACCGGGTATTCTGGTGTGTTAATCACAAATAGTTGCCACAGCAGGTCCAACGTGATTAAGAAGAAAAATGGCATTTTGGCCTTCATTGGGAAGGGGTTTAAGAATAAGAATTTAAGAATAGTCTTTGCAGGTGAGGCAGAGGTTCACTTACACCTCCATCAACCTCGTCTACTGTATCTGCTTTTCCAGGTGTGGACTCCTGTATATCGGCAAGACCAAGCGCAGGCTCAGCGATCATTTCACTGAACACCTCCGCCCAGTCGGCCCAAACCTACCTGATCTTCCGGTTGCCGACCACTTTAACTCCCCCTCCCATTCTCACACTGACCTTTTGACCTGAGCCTCCTCCATTGTCAGTGAGACCCAGCGCAAATTGGAGGAACAGCACCTCATATTTCGCTTGTGCAGCTGACACCTAAATATTGACCTCTAACTTCAAGTAACCCCTGCTTTATCTCTCTCTCCATCCCCTCCCCCTTCCTGGTTCTCTGACCATTCTGACTGTTCCCGATTACATTTCATCTCTGTTTGCTTAGTTGTCACCATCTAGCTAACAGTAATCTATTCTACATTTTTCCTGCGCCGCATCCCTTTTGATGTCTCCTTTTCACACCTTACCCTTCCTTATCTCCGTCCTGCTGAGTTACTCCAGCATTTGTGTCTATCTTTAAGAATAGGGGGTTTTGTTGTAATTGTATTGGGTGCTAGTGAGGCCTATCCAAGAATATTACACATAGATTTAGATCTCTTACTTGGGGGAAAAAAATGGATTTAGTAGTGTTCGAGGCAGTCCAAAGGAGATTTGCCCAGATAATTCCTGGAGTGGGAGGGTTGTTCTTTTATGGACAGCTGGGGTTCTGATTTCCATGCAGTTCAGAGGAATGAGTGTAACTAAATTTAAACATAAGATTTTCAGAAGGGTTAACAGGGTAGATAATAGGATATTGCCACTACTGTGGCCTGATCCACCAGCAGGCCTGGACTGTCCACTGCGGACAGAACACCGAGTACCCGGCAGAAGATCCAGCTCGCCCACCGCAGAACAAGGACGGAGGACCCACCCACTAGGCCCGATTTGTCTGCCTCAGATCTAGGACCCGTGCCGTAGACCGAAACCCACCTGGAAGGCCTGGCTCTCCCGCCTAGAGAAGAAGGAGTCGGGCGGTGGGCCAGTAAGTAGATCGTCTGCGGGAAAGTAAGTAGATCGTGCACGGCTTCGACAGTGAAGTTGGCCGCTGGAGGCCCAGGAGCAGCCTGGGGCTTGGCTGGACCGGGCTCCGCTCCAAGAGGCTGAGCACAGGGACTGCATGCGGTGGAGCAGCCGCAGAGGACATCACGGCTAAGCTTGGCCAGGCCAACCCTGCAACGCCAGCAGGACAACAGGCCTTCATGGTCAGATCAAGATCCCTACACTTTCAACAACTGGGACTTGAAAATGGCGCCATACTGTTTCAGTGTACTATTGCTGTACACTTGTACTGTATCTGGGATGCTCATCCTAGATGTATAAAAGTGCGTATGTATAGTGATAGTTGTACTGATCCAAATATGAATTTCACTGTACCTCATTACATGTGACAAATAAAGTCCCATACCATATTGAGGGAGTCACATTCTAGAGGACATGTTGGCCCCAGTCCACCAGTTGTTTAACATTTATTTTCTCGTAGAGTTATGATTTTTTGTAAATTTCTGCCCCCGGGGTTGAGGCAAGGGTCTGAAGAAGGGTCTCGACCCGAAACGTCGCCTATCTCCTTCGCTCCTTAGATGCTGCTGCACCCGCTGAGTTTCTCCAGCTTTTTGTGTAACAGATCATTAGACATATGTGAAGTGGAGGTAGATAAATATCTAAAATATCTAGGGGCAGTAGGCCATTTGGCCCTTCGTTCTTATACGATCTTGTAAGAGATTGATTAATCATAGAATCATAGAGTCATACAGTGTGGCAACAGGCCCTTCGGCCCAACTTGCCCACACCAACCCGCATGTCCCATCTACATGAGTTCCACCGGCCCATATCCCTCTAAATCTGTTCTATCTATGTGTCTAAGATACGCACAAAAAGCTGAGTAACTTAGCGGGTCAGACAGCATCTCTGGATGGAAGGAGTATCTATGTGCCTGTCTAACTGTTTCTCAAACGTTGGGATAGCCCCTGCCTCAACTAACTCCTCTAGTAGCTCATTCCATGCACCCCCCGCTATTGAATCTTTCCCCTTTCACCTTAAACCTTTGTCCACTGGTCCTCGATTCACCTAATCTGGGTGAGACTGTGCATCTACCCGATCTATTCCTCCCATGATTTTATACACCTCTACAAGATCACCCCTCATCCTCCTGCACTCCAATGAATAGAGACCCAGCCTACCCAACCTCTCCCTACAGCTCAGAGGCTCGAGTCCTGGCAACATCCTCGTAAATCTTCTCTGTACCCTTTCCAGCTTGATAACATTTTTCCTATAACATGGTGCCCAGAACTGATCACTGTTCATTTCATCTATGGAAACGATTCTACAGTTTCTGGATGCAGAGAATGAATCATTATATTCCTGCATGTTGTAAGACCTTGGCAACATTCTGGGTCAGATTGCTTTGTGACAAATTGTACTTGTGACACACACTGAAGGCAGGCAATGAGCATTTCCCACAGAGGAACACCTGGTCATTTTCACCAGCATTCAATAATATCACTGTTGTTGTATTTCACCTCATCCACATTCTGGACCACAAGCTACGTTGCATTAGGCAACATTTGTGATGTTCAAGCAACACAATAATTGGTGTGGTATTGTGTAGTGTGGGATTAAACAATGGACTTCTCAAATCCTTCCCAACATCTGCAAAGTCCAGGTCAAGATAGAGTCATAAAGTCATCATAAAGTCATCATAAAGTCATAAGGGCACTACAGCTCGGACACAGGCCCTTCAGCCCAATGTGCCCACACTGGACAACATGTTCCAGTTACACATGTCCTCGTCCCACCTGCCCGTGTTTTGCCCATATCCCTCCAAACCTGTCCTATCCATGTACTTGTCTAAATGTTTCTTAAATGTTGGGATAGTCCCTGCCTCAACTGCCTCCTCTGGTAGCTCCTTCAATACACCCATTCCTCTTTGTGTGAAAAAGTTACTTCTTCGATTCCTGTTAATTTTTCCCCCTTCACCTTAAACCTATGCACCCTGCTCCTCGATTCACCTATCCTGGGCAAAAGACTGGGTATCTACCCGATCTATTCCTCTCATGATTTTATACACATTTTACACATGTTGCAAAACAATTACTCAGGTGAGTACAGCTTCAAGACACAAGAGAAAGTTTGACGTTATCGCTGATAGACAGTTTGAGAAACTGCCCTTCGATCACTCTGAAAACTATTGCTGCTTAACATGGACACTGACCACAGTGTGTGCCATCTGCAAAATGCAGAGTATCCTCCATTATATACTATTATTGTTATTATTGTACTGTTATTTTTTGTATGTTTTGATTACTTTAGTTTAGAGGTACAGCACGGAAACAGGCCCTACGACCCACCGAGTCCGCACCGACCAGCGATCCCTGCACACTAACACCGCCCTACGCACACTAGGGACAATTTTACATTGATACCAAGCCAATTAACCTACAAACCTGTACATCCCTGTAGTGTGGGAGGAAACCAAAATATTTGGAGATAACCCAAGCAGAACACGGGAAGAATGTACACACTCCATACAGACAGCACCCAGTGTCACCCATGCGTACACATGAGTGTGCGTGTATATATCTATATACATGTATAATATATACATGTCTGTGTGAGTATGTGTATATACACACACACTGATCTTTTTCCTCTCGTTTATTATATTGTTTACAGTGTACTATGTTTACATATTCTGTTGTGCTGCTGCAAGTAAGAATTTCATTGTTCTATCTGGGACATATGACAATAAAACACTATTGACTTCATGCTTAAACCTTTTGGCCTTATTCTGTAGGTTACCCATTGAAGTCCTTACCTGAGCCCTGTGAAATAGTATTCAGCCTCTGTGGTTGTCTCCCACCCTCGAATCACACCTCTCATTCTTTGTGAGTCACCCAACCCGACCTGCTCATGTCCTGAGCAGTGTACAGACTGCCAGACTGTGCACCCTCTTCACTATCCCTCTCCTCAGCAGCTGTCTGTGGCCAGAAGCCTCCTTTGTCCTACTCCAGCGCACATTCCAAGTAACTATTATGGGAAGAGTAATGGAGAGAGACCCAGGCCGTAAATGGTTGAATCATAAATGGGATATACCAAATGTAGACTAGCACACAGATAGATAAGTGTAGGATGCTGATTCTGGTTTAAACTGAAGTTAAACAAAACGCTGGAGTAACTCAGCGACTCAGACAGCATCTCTGGAGAAAAGGAATAGGTGGCATTTCGGGTCAAGACGTTTTGGGTCTGAAGAAGTTACTCCAGCTTTTTGTGTCTACACAGATAGATAAACTGTATCTCTATGCCTGAGTGTAAACCTTGACCTTCCATGAATGAAATAATTATTACCTTGTGTAGGCTGCACTCCATCTTGGATTGATTTTCTGCCTTATATGACATATATATGAATCAATATAGTAATTATGAGTTGTAACTCATTTGTAATGCCAGTATTTCATGTCTATGTTTGGTGTAAACCAACATCTACAGTTCGTTCCTACACCATATCCCTCCATTCCCAACATTTTCACATGCCTATCAAAAAGCCTCTTCAAAGCAGTATCATATGTGCCTCAACCACCACTCCTGGCAGTGCGTTCCAGGCACTCACAACTCTATGAAAACACTTGGCCCATACATCTCCTTTCAATTTTACCCCTCTCACCTGTGGGCTTTGATATTTTCACCACGGCCTGATTACGGCAACTGGAATGCCCAGAAGCGCAGACGACTGCAAAAAATTGTGAACACTGCCCATTCCATCACCGGCCCACCATCGAAGGGATTTACTGGAGTCGCTGCCTCAAAAAGGCAGCCAGCATCACCAGAAACACACACCACCCAGGGCACACTCATTTCACCACTGCCATCGGGAAGAAGGTACAGGAGCCTGAAAACTGTAACGTCCAGATTCAGGAACAGCTTGTTCCCTACAGCCATCAGGCTATTAAACACTACAACCTCATATAAGCTCTGAACTACATAGACTATTATTGCACTATTTGTTTTTGTGTGTGTGTGTGTATATATATATATATATATATATCAACAAAACACTCTTGACTCTTAATTTTCATCCAGGAACAAAGTTATGACTGTCTCCCTTATCTACGCCTCTCTTAATTGTATGCACTACTATCGGTCTCGCCTGATTCGCTCATAATCTAGAGAAAATCATCTAAATTTGTCCAACCCCTTGTTATAGATAATAGCCTCTAATCCAGACTGCATTTTGGTAAACCTCATCTGCAGTCTTCAAATCCTTCCTTGAATGGCGTGACCTGAACAGCACCCGTTTCTCTAAAGCAGCCTCACAAAGATTTCATAAAGAGGCAACATGACTCCCTGACTTATACTCAGCGCCCTGACTAATGAAGACAAACATACTGTCTGCTTTCTTTACCACTCTATCTACTTGTGTTGCTACTTTCAAACTGGACCAAGTATGCCAGGACATGGAATTGCTTTGGTCAGAGGGTGGTGAATCTGTGGAATATATGGCCACAGAAGGCTGTGGAGGCTGTCAGTGGATATGTTTAAGGCAGAGATAGATAGATTCTTGATTAGTACATGTGTCAGAGGTTATGGGGAGAAGGCAGGAGAATGGGGTTAGGAGGGACAGATAGATCAGCCATGATTGAATGCCGGAGTAGACTTGATAGCCTAATTCTGCTCTTATCCCTTATGAACATGAGCTTAAGGAAAACCAGCGACTATTGATGTGTTGAATTTAGCTGAACATGAGGCTTTTCAGAGTCAGATTCCAGCATTGGGAACAACGTGATTTCCATAACGTAATTGTCAATGACCCAGGCAATTCTACAGTTCTCAGAAATGTTCATGGTGATCAATATCTTCTGAGCAAGTTCAGAGAGCTTATGAACTGAAAACACACACGTTAAAGTGAGATTCCACTCCTTCCTGCAAGAGACGCTGATCTCCTTGATCACTCGTAATGGTTTCAGCAATGCACTGGAAGTTAATTTGGTCATTTATTGGAATATTAACAGGCCATACCTCGACAATTTCCACCCCATTAAAGACCGTGCATGTTTCATTTTAAGTATATTATATTCATAAAAAAATATTAGTGTTAAGATATTAAGAATAAACCTATGTAATTAGTACATTTTAAACATACATAATTTCTCATCTCCTGCTTCTGTATAGAGTGGATATGGAGAGGATGTTTCCACTAATGGGGGAACCTAGGACTAGAGGTCATAGGCTCAGAATTATAGGACGTTCCTTTAGGAAAGAGATGAAGAGGAATTTATTTATCATAGGGTGGTGAATCTGTGAAATTCTTTGCCACGGAAGGCTGTGGAGGCCATGTCAATAGATGTTTTTAGGTGAGAGATAGATATATTCTTGATTATGACTTCACCTATGACTCTTCACCTATGACTGCACACCTGTACATGGTACTAACACCATCATCAAGTATGCAGATGATACAACGGTGATTGGCCTCATCAGCAACAACGATGAGTCGGCCTACAGGGAGGAGGTCCAGCACTTAGCAGCATGGTGCGCTGACAACAACCTGGCCCTTAACTCCAAGAAGACCAAGGAGCTCATTGTAGACTTCAGGAAGTCCAGGGGCGGCACGCACACCCCCATCCACATTAACGGTACGGAGGTGGAACGTGTTTCTAGCTTCAGGTTCTTGGGAGTCAACCTCTCCGACGACCTCTCTTGGACCCACAATACCTCAACTCTGATCAAGAAGGCTCACCAGCGTCTCTTCTTCCTGAGGAGACTGAAGAAGGTCCATCTGTCTCCTCAGATCCTGGTGAACTTCTACCGCTGCACCATCGAGAGCATCCTTACCAACTGCATCACAGTTTGGTATGGCAACTGCTCTGTCTCCGACCGGAAGGCATTGCAGAGGGTGGTGAAAATTGCCCAACGCATCACCGGTTCCTCGCTCCCCTCCATTGAGTCTGTCCAAAGCAAGCGTTGTCTGCGGAGGGCGCTCAGCATCGCCAAGGACCTCTCTCACCCCAACCATGGACTGTTTACCCTCCTACCATCCGGGAGGCGCTACATGTCTCTCCGTTGCCGAACCAGCAGGTCCAGGAACAGCTTCTTTCCGGCGGCTGTCACGCTACTCAACAACGTACCTCGGTGACTGCCAATCACCCCCCCCCCCCCCCCCGGACACTTATTGTTATTTATTCAAATAATTTGCTGTGTCGCTCTTCCAGGGAGATGCTAAATGCATTTCGTTGTCTCTGTACTGTACACTGACAATGACAATTAAAATTGAATCTGAATCTGAATCTGAATCTGATTAGTACAGGTGTCAGGGGTTATGGGGAGAAGGCAGGAGAATGGAGATAGGGGGGAGAAATAGATCAGCCATGATTGAATGGTGTGGACCTGATGGGCTGAATGCCTTAATTCTGCCTCTATCACATAACCTTATGACCTTCCAAGCTTGAATGACTGGTGATTCTGCGCCCTTTCAGCAGCAGCCACTAAGCAAGCTACCTGCTTAGCTGTGACACAGAAGTTCCGAGACTCATAAGAGTCAGCAGTCAGTCATTCGGACAGCAAACTCAGATTGCTTCCTGGGTTGTTGTTGTATTTTTTGCACCATTCTTCCTTTTTTGCCACAGAGTTTTTAAGGGCCTGTCCCACTTAGGCGATTTTTTCGGCGACTGTCATAGTTGTAGCAGGTCGCCGAAAATCCCCAACGATAATGTCTACGACGTCAAGCTACGGCAAGCTACCGACAACCGGCGACCCATTAGGACGTCCACCTATGACCACAACTACAACCTACGTCCACCCACAACAATCTACGACAAGGTACAACCCTGTCGGCAGCAACTGAAGACAACTGAAGACAATTCAGTTGCCGGTACCTGTCGCCGGTTGACGTAGGTAGTCGCCAATGGAATTCACCAAAGTCAGCACCGGAGTTAACCTATGTCATCCTGGCGACAACCTGGGACAGCACTTACTTCAGGAGAAGTCAAGCTAAACTCATTGTCGTCAAGCCCACAGTCGCCGACTGTCGCCAAAAAGTTTTAAACATTTCAAAATCCAGCAGCGACCAGAAAAACCCTATGATTCTTTGAGCGACTGAGGAAACTACTCACGACCACATAGGCGACATCCCGGCGACCATGTGGTCACACCCTGGTCGCCTAAAAAATCACCTAAGTGGGACAGGGGCATTAAATTCAGCCTCACAACTTGTGGCGGCATGATGGTCCAGTGCCAGAGACCCATGTTTGAACATGGCTATGGGTGCTGTCTGTATGGAGTATGTATATTCTCCCCTCTCCAAAGACTCCAGCTGGGCTGTACAGTTTTGTCATTCTGTTACTAAATTTTGATGCAAGACTTTATCGTAATTTTAGATACTTAACGAATATTTGGAAGGTAAAAGTTGTATAAGTCTACAAGATAAGTATAAAGGAACAAAACTAATCTGACGGAAACAAACTGCAGGAGGAACTCAGTAGATCAAGCAGCATCTGTGGAAGGAAATGGATGGATGACGTTTCAGGTCAGGAACCTTCTGCGCACTTTCCAACTTAACAATGTCATCCCTGTAACAGGATGACCAAAATGGAACACAATACTCCAAATGTGGCCTCTTAATGCAACTGTAACGTGACCTCTCAACTTCACTTCTGCACTGAGTCAGCTGCAAAGCAGTGCTGAAGATAGTGCTGCTGTTTTACAGCCCTGGCCATCTACCAAGTGTTGGGTGGATCCAGGTGCAAATTGATTGTTTGGCAGTTGAATCAGGTGGGGGAGACAAGGCTGAAGATAGTCACCAAGGTGAAGAACACAAAAGAGTGTAAATGGTGGAAAAGGGTGAAGTTCCCAATTTTGTCTTCTCCACCTTTGGTTATTCTCTCCACCCTTCTCTCCCCCCATCCGACTCATTTCCCAATTAATCACTCCGCACTTGGATCCACCTATCATCGTAAGGTCATAAGATCATGTGATAGGAGCAGATTTAAGCAATTCGGCCCATGAAGACTCCTCTGCCATTCAATCATGGCTGATCTATCTCCTCCTCCTAACCCCATTCTCCTGCCTTCTCTCCATAACCCCTGACACCTCATGTGCCAGGACCTGCCCCATCCCTCCTCCTCAGCTCTTTAATTTAGTTATCTCCCCTCTACTCCATCAACTTGA
Source organism: Raja brachyura (assembly GCA_963514005.1). The sequence goes on along the minus strand of OY740802.1, from coordinate 43,211,119 downwards.
GGATGAGTACTAACCAGGAACATTGTTTGTCCATTCTGCACCACAGATACTGCCAGATCTGTGGTATTCGTCCGATATTTTTGGTCAAGATTCCAGCATCTGCAGTGTCTGGCACGTCCAGTAAACTGATATTAACAATCTCATGTGGCTGTTCTTTTAGAGGCAGCTTTTTGAAGTCACACGTAGGTATTGACCAAGCTTCATATCACTGGAGGAACATGAGGAATCCACTGTGGTGGATGTTTATGTTAACTTTAATGTAGTTGTGTGTTTTGTGGCTTTTTGTTTAGTGTGGTTGTATGGCAATTTGAATTTCATTGTACCTTAATTGTTCCATGTGACAATAAACTGATCTTGAAGCCTTGAAATATCTCAACACTCTGTTATGTTTCTAATGAACTTGTAAAATGAGCCAGGAGATGAAAAGCAGGAAATAGCACAAAGTGCTGGAGCAACTGAGCAAGTCAGGCAGCATCTCTTGACCTTCTTCTGGCTGGGAACAAGATAAAAGCACGGTGTTGCTGCAATAGATTTGCTACCTTGCAGCGCCATAGACCCGGGTTCACACCTGGCTATAGATGCTGTCCGTACAGAGTTTGTACGTTCTCCTTTTGACCTGCGTGTGTTTTTCCCACGATCTTTAGTTTCCTCTCACACTCCAAAGACGTACAGGTTTGTAGGTTAACTGGCTTTGCTAAAATTGTATAAATGTAAAATTATCCCTAGTGTGCGTAAGGTAGTGTTAAGGTGTGGGGGTTGCCAGTAGGCGCGGACTCGGTGGGATGAAGTGCTTGTTTCCGTACTGTATCTCTAAATTAAACTAAACTCAATTATAGATTTGCTGGAGAAGTATGGCTTCAATACTAAAGCTTCAGATTAGCTGAGTGCAAGGAGCTTTTCTAACTGTTGTGCTTCCTCTAAATCTGCTGACACAGCATGTTATACATTAAATTATATGGATGCATACACACAAATAAAATATATATATATGTACTATGTGTGTGTGTGTGTGTGTGTGTGTGTGTGTGTGTGTGTGTGTGTGTGTGTGTGTGTGTGTGTGTGTGTGTGTGTGTGTGTATGCGTGTGTTTATATATATATATATATATATATAAATTAATTTTGGTGACCATTGCAATGAGGAGTGTCTGTATGGTGGCGCAGCGATAGAGTTGCTACCTTACAGTGCCATAGACCCAGGTTTACACCTGACTACGGCAATGCTGTCCGTACGGAGTTTGTACATTTTCCCCGTGACCTGCATGGGTTTTCTCTGAGAACTTCAGTTTCCTCTCACACTCCAAAGAAGTACAGGTTTGTCGGTTAATTCTATAAGATCCCCTCTCATTCTTCTAAATTTTAGCGAATACAAGCCTAGTCTTTCCAATCTTTACTCGTATGACAGTCCCGCCATCCTGGAGATTAACCATGTGAATCTATGCTGCACTGCCTCAATAGCAAGGATATCCTTCATCAAATTAGGAAACCAAAATTGTATGCAATACTCCAAGTGCGGTCTCACCAGGGCCCTGTGCAACAGCAATAGGACCTCCTTGCCGCTAAACTCAAATCCTCTTGCAATGAAGCCAATATTCCATTAGCTTTCTTCACTGCCTGGTGTACCTGCTTGCTTACTTTCACTGACTGATGCACAAACACACCCAGGTCTCGTTGCACCTCCCCTTTTCCTACTCTGACACCATTCAGATAATAACCTCCCTTCCTGTTCTTGCCACAACGTGGATAACCTCACATTATACTGCATCTGCCATGCATCTGCCCACTCACCTAACCTGAGAAAGTTTAAAGATTTAAAAGTTACAAAATGGATTCAGCTGTAGATTCAGAAGCAATAAATTGGATGCTTTCACCTTTCTCCTATTACACTAACAAGGCTAACAGAAATGCTTTGACCCTTCTTCCGTAACACTAGCGAGATAACAGCACAAATAAATGAATGTTTATATTTTGGCGGTCTCAAGAACGACAACTGAAGTTTCAAACGTATCTTTATTCAAAAGTTCGGTTTTCAGTGCACAGGTTCTCTAGACATGTCTGGCCACATCGGTGGTCAGCGATGAACTAACCGCGCGAAAGCAAAACCGCGCAAAAACAAGCAGCCCTTCCCGAGTCATGTGACCGCAGCTTCCGAACGCCGGGTTCGATACCTGCGTGCGCCAGTAGGCGCCACTACAATATCATAGATATAAACAATCAGAAGAATGTTCAGACAACGGTTCTTTCCCTTTGCTCTACTGATTGCAATGTACAAACAATAGATCAACAAGGTCAATAAACAAGAATGCTTGAATCTGCAGAAAAATAGCTTCTTTAGCATAACCGTCCTTTTCACAATGGCAGGCAGTGACTAGTGGGGTACCGCAAGGCTCTGGGCTGGCACCCCAGCTATTTACAATATACATTAATGATCTGGATGAGGGAATTGAAGGCAATATCTCCAAGTTTGCGGATGACACTAAGCTGGGGGGCCGTGTCAGCTGTGAGGAGGATGCTAGGAGGCTGCAAGGTGACTTGGATAGGCTGGGTGAGTGGGCAAATGTTTGGCAGATGCAGTATAATGTGGATAAATGTGAGGTTATCCACTTTGGTGGCAAAAATAGGAAAGCAGACTATTATCTAAATGGTGGCCGATTAGGAAAAGGGGAGATGCAGCGCGACCTGGGTGTCATGCTACACCAGTCATTGAAAGTAGGCATGCAGGTGCAGCAGGCAGTGAAGAGAGTGAATGGTATGTTAGCTTTCATAGCAAAAGGATTTGAGTATAGGAGCAGGGAGGTTCTACTGCAGTTGTACAGGGTTTTGGTGAGACCACACCTGGAGTATTGCGTACAGTTCTGGTCTCCAAATCTGAGGAAGGACATTATTGCCATAGAGGGAGTGCAGAGAAGGTTCACCAGACTGATTCCTGGGATGTCAGGACTGTCTTATGAACAAAGACTGCAAAGACTCGGTTTATACTCTCTAGAATTTAGGAGATTGAGAGGGGATCTTATAGAAACTTACAAAATTCTTAAGGGGTTGGACAGGCTAGATGCAGGAAGATTGTTCCCGATGTTGGGGAGGTCCAGGACAAGGGGTCACAGCTTAAGGATAAGGGGGAAATACTTTAGGACCGAGATGAGGACTTTTTTCACACAGAGAGTGGTGAGTCCCTGGAACTCTCTGCCACAGAGGGTAGTTGAGGCCAGTTCATTGGCTATATTTAAGAGGGAGTTAGATGTGGCCCTTGTGGCTAAGGGGATCAGAGGGTATGGAGAGAAGGCAGGTACAGGATACTGAGTTGGATGATCAGCCATGATCATATTGAATGGCGGTGCAGGCTCGAAGGGCCGAATAGCCTACTCCTGCACCTAATTTCTATGTTTCTATGTTTCTAACCATATATGGGCTAACCATTTCTCTCTCGGAGGAACTTGTCAATCTTAACAGGCTGTACAATGAATGCTCTGTAAGATAAAGTATTGCTGAATTGCAGATTATTGGGGTATAAATATATCTGATTGAACATTACCTCTTTGTGTGGGGATAGAGTAACTCTGTATAGTTTGTATTTTACATTCTGTAAGAGTGACGGCCACACCCGCCTGGGTGAAATAAACATTTTACTACTTGATAACTAATTTTATTGCGTTTTTGACTGTTTGAAGTGAAACGAACCTTAACAACCTATCCAAGTTACCCTGCAGCCTCATAGCATTCACATCGCAGCTCACATTGCCACCCAGCTTTGTGTCATCCGCAAACTTGGAGATGTCTCGTTTAACACCCTTGACCCATTAATTCCTATTCTTTGCTTCCTAGTCTGCCAATCAGGTCTCTATCCATGTCAATACCCTACCCCCAATGCCACGTGTTCTAATTTTGCACAATAATCTCTTGTGTGGGACCTTGTCAAAGGTTTTTTGAACGTTCAGATACACCACATCCACTCGCTCTCCCTTATCCATTCTACTTGTTATATAGAAACGTAGAAACATAGAAAATAGGTGCAGGAGTAGGCCATTCGGCCCTTCGAGCCTGCACCGCCATTCAATATGATCATGGCTGATCATCCAACTCGGTATCCTGCACTTGCCTTCTCTCCATACCCCCTGATCCCTTTAGCCACAAGGACCTACAACTAATATAGTCAATGAACTGGCCTCAACTACCTTCTGTGGCAAAGAATTTCAGAAACTCACCAGTCTCTGTGTGAAAAATGTTTTCCTCATCTCGGTCCAAAAGGGATTCCCCCTTATCCTTAGACTGTGACCCCTTGTTCTGGACCTGCCCAACATTGGGAACAATCTTCCTGCATCTAGCTTGTCCAACCCCTTAAGAATTTTGTAAGTTTCTATAAGATCCCCCCTCAATCTTCTAAATTTTAGTGAGTACAATCCGAGTCTATCCAGTCTTTCCTCATATGAAAGTCCTGACATCCCAGGAATTAGTCTGGTGAACCTTCTCTGTACCCCATCTATGGCAAGAATGTCTTTCCTCAGATTTGAAGACCAAAACTGTGCGCAATACTCCAGGTGTGGTCTCACCAAAACCCTGTACAACTGCAGTAGAACCTCCCTGCTCCAAAACTCAAATCCTTTCGCTATGAATGCTAACATAGCATTTGCTTTCTTCACTGCCTGCTGCACTTGCATGCCCACTTTCAATGACTGGTGTACCATGACACCGAGGTCTCGTTGCATCTCCCCTTTTCCTAATCTGCCACCATTCAGATAATGGTCTACCCTCCTGTTTTTGCCACCAAAGTGGATAACCTCACTATATTATCCACATTATACTGCATCTGCCATGCATTTTCCCACTCACCCAGCCTATCTAAGTCACCTTGCAGCCTCCTAGCATCCTCCTCACACTACCCCCCAGCTTAGTGTCATCCGCAAACTTGGAGATGTTGCATTCAATTCCCTCATCCAAATCATTAATATATATTGTAAATAGCTGGGGTCCCAGCACTGAGCCATGCGGTACCCCACTAGTCACTGCCTGCCATTCTGAAAAGGACCCGTTTACTCCTACCCTTTCTTCCCTGTCAGCCAGCCAGTTCTCTATCCACATCAATACTGAACCCCCAATACCGTGTGCTTTAAGTTTGTATACTAATCTCTTCTGTGGGACCTTGTCGAAAGCCTTCTGAAAGTCTAGATATAACACATCCACTGGTTCTCCCTTATCCACTCTACTAGTTACATTCTCGAAAAATTCTATAAGATTCGTCAAACATTATTTACCTTTCATAAATGCATGCTGTCTTTGTCCAATGATTTCACCACTTTACAAATGTATTGCTATCCCATCTTTAATAACTGACTCAAGCAGTTTCCCCACTACCGATGTTAGATTTACTGGTCTGTAATTCCCCATTTTCTCTCTCCCTTCTTTTTTAAAATGTGGGGTTACATTAGCAACCCTCCAATATTCAGGAACTACTCCAGAATCTATGGAGTTTTGAAATATTATCACTAATGCATCCACTATTTCTGTGGCTTCTTCCTTGAGTACTCTGGGATGCAGACTATCTGGCCCTGGGGATTTATCGGCCTTTAATCCATTCAATTTATCCAACACCACTTCCCGGCTAACCTGGATTTCACTCAGTTCCTCCACCTTATTTAACCCCCGGTCCCCTGCTATTTCCAGCAGATTATTTATGTCTTCCTTACTGAAGACAGAACCAAAGTAGTTATTCAATTGTTCTGCCATTTCCTTGTTCTCCATGATCAATTCACATGTTTCTGACTGCAAGGGACCTACATTTGTTTTAACTAATAACTTTCTCTTCACAGAATATCCTCAAAGAATTCCACAAGTTCAGTCAAGCATGATTAATCTTTCATAAATCCATGCTGACTTTGACCGATCCTGTCACTGCTTTCCAATTGCATTGCTATAACATCTTTAACAATCAACTCAAGCATCTTCCCCATGACTGATGTAAGGCTAACTGGTCTATAATTCCCCATTTTCTCTCTCCTTCCTTTCTTAAAAAGTGGAGTTACATTGGCTCCCCTCCAGTCCATAGGAACTGATCCAGAGGCAAGACAATATTGGAAAATGATCACCAATGCATCCAAATTTCTAGGGCCAACTCATTGAGTACCCTGGGATGCAGACCATCAGGCCCTGGGGATTTATCTGCCTTCAGTCCCAACGGTTTACCTAACACTATTTCCTGACTAATGTGGATTCCCTTCAGTTCCTCCCTCCCACTAGATCCTGGGTTCCGTAGTATTTCTGGGAGATTGTTCTTGTCTTCCTTAGTGAAGATAGAACCAAAGTACTTGTTTAACTGCTCTGCCATTTCCTTGTTTCCCAATATAAATTTGCCTGTCTGTGATTGTAAGGGACCTACAATTATCTTCACTAATCTTTACCTTTTTACATATCTAAAGAAGCTTTTCATGTCAGTTTTTATATTCCCAGCAAGCTTTCTTTCATACTCTTTTTTCCCCCTCTTAATTAACTCCTTTGTCCTCCCCTGTTCTAAATTTCTGCCAATCCTCCATTTTGTTGCTCATCTGGCCATTTTATATGCCTCTCCCTTGGATTTAACAGTATCCTTGGATTTAACTCCATGGATTTAACACTATCCTTGACTTCACCCGTTAGCCACGGTTGAGCCTCCTTCCCCCGTTTATTTTGCACCGGACAGGGAAGAACAATTTTTGAAGTTCATCCAAAATCTTTGCCATTGCATCTCCACTGTCAACCCTTTAAGTATAATTTGCCAGTCTATCCTAGCCAATTCCCGTCTCATACCTTCAAAGTCTCCTTTATTCAAGTTCAGGACCCTAATCGCTGAATTAACCGTGTCACTCTCCATCCTAATGCAGAATTTCACCATATTATGGTCATTGTTGCACAAGGGGCCTTGCACAACAAGATCGCTAACTAACCCTTCCTCATTACACAATACCCAGTCTAGTATCGCCTGCACTCCAGTCGGTTATTCAACATATTGGTTTAAAAAAACATCCCGTATACATTCCAGGAAATCCTCCTCCTCAGCGCTGTTACCAATTTGGTTGGCCCAATCTATATGTAGATTAAAGTCACCCATGATAACCGCTGAATCTTTGCTACATCCATCCATAATTTCCTGCTTGATGCTATCCCCAACCTCCCTACTGCTGTCTGATGGTCTGTATACAACTCTAACAAGCGTTTTCTGCTCCAGGCTATTTCACATACCAGTTCTACCCATGCCAATTTTAACAGCATCCAAGCTAATGTTTGTCCTTGCTACTGCATTAATTTCCTCTTTAACAAGCAATGCCACCCCACCTCATCTTCCTTTCTGTTTTTTTCTGTTTGGATTTTGAATACCCCAGCATGTTTAGCTCCCAGCCTTGGTCACCCTGGAGCCATGTCTATGTAATTCCAACTATATCATATTCATTACCTACTAACTGCACATTAAATTCATCCTCCCTATTTCGAATGCTCCTCGTATTAAGGCACAAGCTTTCAGGTTTGTTTTTTTTATCTCCTACCTTTTGGTTCTGTTCTCCTTTCCCATCGATGAAACAAAAAAGAGTTATTAATGTTTAAATAATGTTGACATTCTCTTTGCTGCCCCTGCTGGTGGGAGGGGGGAGGGACTATAAAACCCAGAAGTGTTGTGCCTCAGTCAGTCTCTGCAAGATTGGGGAAGTTAGAGGGTCACGCCTCACAGTCTGAGCTGTAAATAACACTGAACACATGTCTACGAAGCTGTGAGTGTGGTTCTACTGACCTTGAGTGCCCTTAATGTGGTTTGAAAATGAAAATGTGGTTGGTTTGAAGTAAAAGCACTGCAAATGGATGGGTGGGGTTTGGGGTTGAAGTAAAAGAACTGCAAATGGTTGGTTCGGTGGGGTTTTGGGTTGAAGTAAAAAGCACTGCAAATGGTTGGTTTGGGGTTTTGGGTTTAAGTAAAAAACACTGTAAATGGTTGATTTGGGGTTTTGTGTTGAAGTAGAAAGCACTGCAAATGGTTGGTTTGAGGTTTGGGTTGAAGTAAAAAACACTGCAAATGGTTGGTTAGGTGGGGATTTGGGTTGAAGTAAAAGCACTGCCAATGGTTGGTTTGGGGTTTTGGGTTGAAGTAAAAAGCACTACAAATGTTTAAAAAGCACTGGTTGTCTAAACTTCCTGTTTGCACTGTATATTGATTTTAGATAAAACGCTACCACTTACGGCTGTGATTTTTGGCCATCTTACTCAGTCCCCCTCCGCTCATCAGGTGCAGAGTGTGGTGTTTTGTGTGGTTTTATGGTGGGTTTATGATGGTTTCACCCTGCTTGAAATGGTATGAAACTGCATTTGAATGTGGTGGCCTTGCACCCTGCATGAAATGGTATGAGACTGCATTTGAATGTGGTGGCCTTGCACCCTGCTTGAAGTGGTAGGAAACTGCACTTGAATTTGGTGGCCTTGCACCCTGCTTGAAGTGATATGAAACTGCACTTGAATTTGGTGGCATTGCACCCTGCTTGAAGTGGTAAGAAACTGCACTTGAATTTGGTGGCCTTGCACTCTGCTTGAAATGATAGGAAAATGGATTTGAATTTAGTGGCCTTGCACCTTGCTTGAAATGGAATTTCAAGGAATAACCGTGAGTCAACTGCCAGCCCACCAGCCGCGAGTGAGCTGCCAGCACATCAGGCTTGAGAGACTGAGCTGCCACCCCAAGAATCCATTTGGCCCACAATGTCCATACTAGCCCTCTGAAGACCAGTCCCTTCAGCCCACAACACCCATACCAGCGCTCCAGAAAGCCCCCGCTCCCCCCCCGCCCCACTGGCCACCATTATTGGAATTGGTGGAGAGGTGGAATATTGCGTTGAGGGACCAGCCCTCCCGTGTGAACATGGGACCCAACGGGTCCCATTTAGTCTGGTGATATGTTATCCTAAGTGATTTTTTAATAAATTATTTAACACATTTCTTCAGATAAATTCAGACCTTGATAAAACAGCCAGGAAGAGATACTAATGAATTTTGCCTGGAACATGGCTCTGCGTGAGAATAGAGAGTGATCGGTGCAGGACAGGTAGGGAAAAACCTGCTATTTTTCCTGTTTTTTTAGTTTAGTTTAGAGATACGGCGCGGAAACAGGTCCTTTCACCCACCGGGTTCACACCAACCAGTGTTCCCCGCAAAGTAATACTACCTTACACACACTAGGGATAATTTTTACGTTTACATCAAGCCAATTTACCTACAAAACCTGTACGTTTTTGGAGTGTTGGAGGAAGCTGAAGATCTCGGAGAAAACCCACGTGGTCACGGGGAGAACGTACAAACTCCATGCAGACAGAATCCCTGGTCAGGATTGTACCCGGGTCTCTGGTACTGTAAGGCAGTAGCTCTACATCTGTGCCACCATGCCGCCCTATTCACCATTATCTGTGCCAAAGATTGGGAGCCTGACAGTACCACGGAAGATTCCTTGATAAGTTGCTGCAGAGCATTTTATAAATGGTACGTACTCTAAATGGCACATGGTAGTGGAGGTAAAACATGTCTCATGCATTCAGGAGGAAGCCCTGTCATGATCAAGATAATGTTGACCTTCATGAGCACCATTGTAGCTACTCTCTTCTGGATAATTGAGACAATCACTTTTTCGACGTGTTTTGCAGACGATTGAATGGTTCTGGGGATTCAGGATCTGAATTGGTTGCACAGAATATCCATTCTCAGCCCTGATCCTTTGTGGAACTAGTCCAGTTCCATTTCTGGCCAATACTGACCACCAGCATGTTTGATAATGCGTGATAATGACATAAGCTATTGGTAATGCCAACAAATTACATTATTATCGCCTGACACTGTGGCATACAAACATTAATTAAACTAATTAGTGCAAGTGTTCTCCAGTTCTTGTAGACTTTGTGATTCCATACCAGTCTGAAGAAGGGTCTCAACCCGAAACGTCACCCATTCCTTCTCAGCAGAGATGCTGCCTGTCCAACTGAGTTACTCCAGAATTTTGTGTCTACCTTGCGATTCGATACGATACGATACTGTACAATAGAATTATTTATCCCACGAGGGAAATTGATCTGCCAACCATCACAAAAACACAGGATACACAAAACACAAAATACATGAAACATGAAATTGAAGTGACGAGTGGAAAGGCTTGGGGGATGTGCAAAGATTGGGGAGGGGGCGTCAGTCTCAGTCTCAATCTCAGTCTCACTCCACACCTTGGCAGATGGGTGAGAAGTTGTAAAGTTTGATAGTCACAGGGAAGAAGGATCTCCTGTGGCATTCAGTTCTGCATCTTGGTGGAACCAATCTGAACAAAACCAAGCACTATTACCATCAGTAATCTTAGAGTGGAGGCAGGGTTAATAATTAAACTGCTGATGATGAAGGCCCCAGGGAATTCCTCTGAGGAATTCCTGCAGCAGAAGCCTGAGGTTTTTTACCAGTAATACCCGTAACTACAAATATCTTCACTGCCTCAAGGAATAGTTTCAGCCTATGGGGAATTCTCACCTTCATTGCAGTTGACCTCAGTTTTGCTCGAGCTCCTTGATGCTACGGTCATTCCACTGAAATTTTAATGCAACCCCAGGTCATGGCCTGGAATTCAGATCTTTGTTCTGTATTTGTACAAGGCTCCAGTGAAGTGTGCAGCTGAGAGGTCCAGGAATAATCCAAAGTAAACATTGAATATGAGTAGCTCATTTGTACTCAACATTGATGATGGTTGGGAGTGGATGGATGAGACTATAATTTGCTCGATTACAATTCCAGCTTTTGGTGAACAGATGTATCAGGACAATTACTCACTTTGTCAGCGAGTCGAAAGATCTATTGACTCTTGGCTACAGGCAGCCTCCAACAGGCTTGTAGCTGTTGCTGTAACTAATTCATTGAGCCACCTCAATGTGTAAATCACATTCGATGCGAATTGGCTTCAACTGCGTTGGGGACTCCCAGAGTATCTTGGAATAATTCATGTAAGTGGCTGCATCTGTATGTTGGCTCCATCGTTGTCATTGTTGTGGAGGTTCATCAAGCTTCTGAAACCTCTTGGCTGTTTAATTGTCTGGTGACTGGATGCGACAGGATGACAAAGCTAAGAATGTCTGAAGTCTTCCAGTCTGAAGAAGAGTCTCATCCCGAAACATCACCTGTTCATTCTCTCCAGAGATGCAGCCTGTCCCACTCAGTCACCCCAGCATTTTGTGTCTATCTAAAACTAAGAAATTACTTGTTTTAGTTTAGTTTTGAGATACAGCATGGAAACGGGCCCTTCAACACGCCGAATCCACACTGACCAGCAATCGCCGCACACTAACACTATCCTACACACACTAGGTATAATTTACACTTACACCAGGCAAATTAACATACAAACTTGGACGTCTTTGGAGTGTGGGAGGTCCCTGAGAAAACCCATGCAATCACAGGGAGAATGTAGAAAATCTGGACAGACAGCACCCGTAGTCGGTTCAAATTCGGGTCTCCGGCGATGCAAGCACTGTAAGCAGCAACTCTACCACTGTGCCACCGCGCTGCCCTTTTGTTGTTGATTTGTCAGTTGCTTCACTCAATCTATGATATGGTCTCTCCCCGTTTTAAATTAATTTAGTCCTGCTATGCAGAATTTCTCAATCAGCCCTGTATTTTTTGGTATGACTGGAGCTACTCCTGGCAATTGCTTTCTATATTTGTCATAAAGCCATGGTTCTTGCACTGATTGAAGACAATAACATAACATATAGACAGTAATGGACTATGAACTGGTGGAACTATACACTAATCATTTATAAATGGCTGGATCTGCTCTGAACAGATGTTGTTAGTGTGAATGTGGACCATTATGTGCCCAGGGCCCAGGCAGTAGACGATCCCACTACCATGGACATATTTCTTGGACATCTGGAATTGTGTGTATGCAATAACAATAGATGCTGAAGTTTAGTTTAGTTTAGTTTAGGGACACAGCATGGAAACCGACTCTTTGGCCCACCAAGTTCGTGCACACTAACACTCGGGGCAACTTACAATTTTGCCAAGACAGTTAACCTACAAACTTGCAGTCTTTGGAGTGTGGGAGGAAACCAGAGCTCCCTGAGAAAACCCACGCTGATCACGAATGTACAGACTCCGTACAGACAGCATCCACAGTCAGGATCGTTCCTGGGTCTCTGATGCTGTCATGCAGCAAATCTGTACTTGGAATAATTTTTCCAGCCAAATAGTACAGAACTAAAGAAAAAAAAGTTCTGTCAATATTAATTTTTGATCTGAACCATATTCCCAATTCATGTAGCAATGTTACAAAAATTGAGATTTTAAAAATCAAGTCTGCAATTTATCCCATTAGATAAAGCATAAAAAGTTTAATTTGACACCTAATTCACTTTCATATCTTCAGTATGGCCTTTTTCATACTCGGAAATTAGCATCTTGTTCGGTATTGCTTTTCCTTTGACTTAACACAAAAGTTGTGATCGAGGACAGTCAAAAGCCCATAACTTTCTTAAAAATTAAGAGAACTGAAAGAAATTTTCAGTTACTATAGATTGAAGCATTCTGAAACAAATATGAAACAATCTTACTTGGATGACCTGAAGCATATAATTAGTTATTTACCTAATTGTAGCTAATTACAAAATTCAATTACTAGATCTAAACATCTATCTATTTCTTAAGAAAATATTAACATTTTTAAATAGCTTAAGTGTCCAAATAACATTTACATAAGAATTCACAATATAATATGATTTTTCAATCTCATTGTCATGATTTTATAGGCCAAATGGAAGGAATTTAATGTTTAATTCCCGTAAATTAATGGCCATTTAAATCATCTTGCGAGTGAGTTTTTGTGGAACACGGTCGATTGGAATGTTGCAGTTGCAATGAATTTGAACCCCAAATCGGCAGGAAAAACACTGCCGGTTCGTATGGGGCCATAATCACATTTTCGCCAACGAAATTTTGATTAAAGTCATCCTAAGAAGCAAGTCTATATGTAAAATAAACGACTTACCCCGTGTTTTGTCCCCTATGTGAGATCCATCCCATTGTCGGTGTTGACGGCGTTAGAAGTCGCTTTTTTATTTTACTCCAGCGATTAGATTTCCCCATGATTTTTTTTAAAACTTCCGAGAACGCAAGTCAGAATGATTTTTCAGCATCAGCCAGCAGCCTGAGAAAATATATCTCCGACAGGCAGGAGAAAACGACATTTTAATGCCGGCCCCCTCCCCCCCAAAAGCGCAAAGTCGTGCACACGGCCAGTGGCAGAACTGCAGCGCCACTGAAGGTAAGTTTTGTAACATACCTAATTTATGACCATCAATTCACCATTGGTTAATGTAGGTTTTAAGCTCACCCTTAGCCCAATTCTCTCACCCAAATTGAGGTTTGACTTTTCACGTCACACTCCAAGACGTTGGTCTTTCTTATCAAAAATTGAACCAAACTTCTCATTCAAGTGAATGTAAAATAATCGCCAGGGTATACTTCAAAGCAGGAGATGTGTTTACTCTTATTACCAGAAATAGAACATAGAAACTGTACAGCACTAGAATGGGCAGTCGGGCCCACAATGTTTGAGCTAAAGCACCATGCCAAGTTAAACTGGTCTCATCTGCCTGAACATGATCCTTGTCCCTCAACTACTTGCACTTCCATTTGCCGATGTAAACACTTTTAAATTGCGCTCTTGTATCTGCCTCAACCAGCACTTGATGCCTTCTTTACTACTCTATCTACTTGTGCTTCCACTATCTGTGAGCTATGCACTTGGACTCCACGATCCCTCTCTACATACGATATGTTATGATACGATACGATACAATAGACAATAGGTGCAGGAGGAGGCCATTCGGCCCTTCGAGCCAGCACCGCCATTCAATGTGAACATGACTGATCATCCACATTCTGTACCCCGTTCCTGCTTTCTCTCCATAATCCCTTAACTCCACTATCCCTAAGAGCTCTATCTAACTCTCTCTTGAAAGCATCCAGAGAACCAGCCTCCACCACCCTCCGAAGCAGAGAATTCCACAGACTCACAACTCTCTGTAAGAAAAAAGGTTTCCTAATCTTCGTTCTAAATGGCTTACCACATTCTTAAACTATGGCACCTGGTTCTGGACTCCTCCAACATTGAGAACATGTTTCCTGCCTTCAGCATGTCCAAACCATTAATAATCTTATATGTTTCAATAAGATACCCTCTCATCCTTCTAAATTCCAGAATATACAAGCCCAGCCACTCCAATCTATCAATATATGGCAGTCCCGCCATCCCAAGAATTAACCTTGTGAATCTACGCTGCAGTCCCTCAATAGCAAGAATGTCCTTCCTCAAGTTTGGAGAACAAAACTGCACACAATACTTCAGCTGTGGTCTCACTCGGGCCCTGTACAACTGCAGGAGGACCTCTTTGCTCCTATACTCAACTCTTGTTACGAAGGCCAACCTGCCATTCACTTTCTTCACTGCCTGCTGTACCTGCATGCTGATGAACAAGGACCCCCAGATCCCATTGTACTTCCCCTTTCACAACTTGACACCATTTAGATAATAATACGCCTTTCTATTTTTGCCACCAAAGTGGATAACCTCACGTTTATCCACGTTAAACTGCATTTGCCATGCATCTGCCCACTCACCCTACCATTCCAAGTCACCCTGCATCTTCATAGCATCCTCCTCAAAGTTCACACTGCCGCCCAGCTTTGTGTCATCTGCAAATTTGCTAGTTACTTTTAATCCCTTCAGCCAAATCATTAGGGAAGATTCAAACAAGAGGACATGATTTGAGAATTAAGGGACAAACGTTTATGGGTAACATGAGGGGGAACATCTTTACTCAGAGAGTGGTGGTTGTGTGGAATGAGCTTCCAGTGGAAGTGGTGGAGGCAGGTTCGATTTTTTCATTTAAAAATAAATTAGATAGGTATATGGACGGGAAGGGAATGGAGAGTTATGGTCTGAGTGCAGGTAGATGGGACTCGGTGAGCGTAAGTGTTCGGCACGGACTGGAAGGGCCGAGTTGGCCTGTTTCCGTGCTGTAATTGTTAAATGGTTATATGGTTATATTAATGTATATTGCAAATAGCTGCGTTCCCAGTACCGAACCTTGCGGTACCCCAGTAGTCACATCCTGCCATTCTGAAAGGGACCCGTTAATTCCTACCTTTTTGTTTCATATCTGCCAACCAATTTTCTAACCATGTCAGCACTCTATCACCAATACCATGTGCTCTAATTTTGCCCACTATTCTCCTATCTGGGTCCTTATCGAATGCTTTCTGTAAGTCCAGGTGCTCTACATCCACTGGCTCTCCCTTGTCCATTATCCTGTTTACATCCTCAAAAAATTCCAGGAGATTAGTCAAGCATGATTTCCCCTTCGTAAATCCATGCTGAGTCGGACCGATCCTGCTACTGCTATCCAAATGTGCCGCTATTTCATCTTTTATTACTGACTCCAGCATCTTCCCCACCTCCGATGTCGGGCTAACTGGCCTATAATTCCCTGTTTTCCTGTGGAAAAAGGATTTCCTGTGTTGTTCTGCGGTGCATCGTGTGGAATCAGTCTGTTGCTGAAGGTGCTCCTCAGTTTGACCAGCGTGTCATTGAGGGGTGAGCTGAATTGTGCAGGATGCTCCTCAGTTTGAGGAGCCTCCTCTCCTCCAAGACCATCTCCAGTGAATCCAATTCCACCCCAGGACAGAGCCAGGACTGATGAGTTTGTTAATTCTGTTGACGTCCGCGACCTTCGCCCTGCTGCCCCAGCACATGACAGCGAAGAAGATGGCACTGGCCACCACACATTGGTCGAACATCTGCAGCATCTTACTGCAGACATTGTAGGAGTGGAGCCTCCTCAGAAAGTACAAACTGCTCTGTCACTCCTTGGACAGGGCCTCAGGGTTCCTGGACCAGTCCGGTTTACTGTCAAGGTCAATTCCAAGGTACTTGTACTCCTTGGTAAACTCCACATCGACACCTATCATGGAGGCAGGGGACAGGGGTGTTCCTCTCCTCCTAAAGTCCACCACTAACTCCTTAGGCTTGTCATAGAAACATAGAAATTAGGTGCAGGAGTTCAGAGGATGTTTTTAGGGGTTTAGAGGGGTTTAGAGGGGTTTAGAGGGTTTAGTGGGTGGTTCCGATAGGTTTATATGGGGTACAGCGGTTTAGAAACATAGAAACATAGAAAAATAGGTGCATGAGTAGGCCATTCGGCCTTTCGAGCCTGCACCACCATTCAATATGATCATGGCTGATCATCCAACTCAGTATCCCGTACCTACCTTCTCTCCATACCCTCTGATCCCCTTAGCCACAAGGGCCACATCTAACTCCCTTTTAAATATAGCCAATGAACTGGCCTCAACTGCCCTCTGTGGCAGAGAGTTCCACAGACCCACCACTCTCTGTGTGGTCTCCTCATCTCGGTCCTAAAGGATTGCCCCCTTATCCTTAAGCTGTGACCCCTTGTCCTGGACCTCCCCAACATTGGGAACAATCTTCCTGCATCTAGCCTGTCCAACCCCTTAAGAATTTTGTAAGTTTCTATAAGATCCCCTCTCAATCTCCTAAATTCTAGAGAGTATAAACCGAGTCTATCCAGTCTTTCTTCATAAGACAGTCCTGGCATCCCAGGAATCAGTCTGGTGAACCCTCTCTGCACTCCCTCTATGGCAATAATGTCCTTCCTCAGATTTGAAGACCAGAACTGTACGCAATACTCCAGGTGTGGTCTCACCAAGAACCTATACAACTGAAGTAGAACCTCCCTGCTCCAATACTCAAATCCTTTTGCAATGAAAGCTAACATACCATTTGCTTTCTTCACTGCCTGCTGCACCTGCATGCCTACTTTCAATGACTGGTGTACCATGACACCCAGGTCGCGCTGCATCTCCCTTTTTCCTAATTGGCCACCATTTAGATAATAGTCTGTTTTCCTATTTTTGCCACCAAAGTGGATAACCTCACATTTATCCACATTATACTGCATCTGCCAAACATTTGCCCACTCACCCAGCCTATCCAAGTCACCTTGCAGTCTCCTAGCATCCTCCTCACAGCTAACACGGCCCCCCAGCTTAGTGTCATCCGCAAACTTGGAGATATTGCCTTCAATTCCCTCATCCAGATCATTTATGTATATTGTAAATAGCTGGGGTCCCAGCACTGAGCCTTGCGGTCATCCGAAAACGTCTGCAGGTGTGGAGTCTGAGTTGTATCTGAAGTCCGAGGTGTGGATGGTGAACAGGAAGGGAGAGAAGCTCATTCCCTGTGGGGCCCCTGTGTCGCTCACGACTAATTGCTAATTGTATAGTGATGATTTGAACGAGGGGATTGAAGGCTTTGTGGCCAAGTTTGCAATGATACGAAAATAGGTGGAGGGGTGGGTAGTGTAGAGAAAGCAGGGACTCGGCAGAAGGACTTTGACAGGTTATGGCAGATGGAATATAGTGTAGCAACGTGTGGAGTCATGCATTTTGGAAGTAGGAATAAAGGCGTAAACTATTTTCTAAATGGGGAGAGAATCCTTCTAATCTGAGGTGCAAAGGGATTTGAGAGAGCTGGTGCAGGATTCCCAAAAAGTTAATGTGCAAGTCAAATCATAAGTGAAGAAAGCAAACTCAATGCTAGTATTTATTTCAAGAGGGCTTGTATACAAAAACAGGGATATAATGCTGAGGCTCCATCAGGCGCTGATAAGGCCACATTTGGAATATTGTGAGCAATTATGGGCACCATATCTGAGGAAGGATGTGCTGGCTCTGGAAAAGGTCCAGAGGAGGATTACAAGAAGGATCCCAGGAATTAGTAAGTTAACCTATAATGAGCGTTTGTCGACACTACGCTTGTACTCGCTGGAGTTCAGAAAAATGAGGGGGGACCTCATTGAAACAGAATAGTGAAAGGCTTATATAGAGTGGATGTGGGGAGGATGTTTCCTCTAGTGGGAGAGTCTAGGACTAGAGGTCATAGCCTCAGAATTAAAGGATGTTCTTTTAAGAAGGAGATGAGGAGACATTTCTTTAGTCAAAGGATGGTGAATCTGTGGAATTGTTTGCCACAGAAGGCTGTACAGGCCAAGTCAGTGGATATTTTTTTAAGGCAGAGATAGATAGAATTTCTATTAGTATGGGTTACAGGTAATGGGAAAGGTTAGGAGAATGTGGTTAGGAGAGAGAGATAGATCAGCCATGATTCAGTCACGAAGTAGACTTGATGGACTGAATGGCCTTCTTCTACTCAAATCACTTATGACCTTATGATTACCATGTCGGAGAAACAGTTCTGTAGTCTGACATGCTGTGATCGTCCAGTCAGATACTTGGTGATCCAGGACACCAATGGAGCATCCGCCCACATCTTTGTCAGTTTGCTCCCTAGCAATGTAGGCCAGATGGAGTTAAAAACACTGGAGAAATAAAAAAACACGACTCTCATAGTACTTCCTGGCTTATCCAAGTGAGCATAGAATGATGGAGCAGGTGGATGATGACTTCCTCAACCCCCATCTTTGTTTGGTAAACGAACTGCAGGGGTCCAGGTCGGGTTTAACCAGGAGTCGCAGATGAGTGAGCACCAACCTCTCCAGGGACTTCATGATGTGTGAGGTCAGCGACCCCGGTCTGTAGTCATTGGAGGAGCTGGGACGCATCCTCTTTGGTACAGGAACCAGGCAGGGTGTCTTCTACATCACAGGAACCCTCTCCAGGCTCAGGCTCAGGTTGAAGATATGCTGGAGTACTCCACACAACTTGCTGGAACACACCTTGAGTACCCTAGGGCTGACACCATCGGGACCCTTGGCTTTGCCTGGGTGGAGTCTGCTCAGTTCTTTCCTCACCTGCTCAGCCTTGATGTTCAGGTGCGACAAGGAAAGGGCAGAGGAAGTGGACCAGGTAGCCTCTCAATGGGCCATTGGACTGAAGACTCTAATCCTGCCTATATAGACATAACCCTGCAACCAAAATACCCGAAAACTCTCAGGTCATTCCTTCCGTCCCAAAACAACATTAATTTGCAAATATAGGTGACAAATATACAAAGTGCTGCGCCATGCGGCCAGGCCTCCTGCAGCTCAGACCGGCACCTCTTCCTTCAGGGATCTAGCACGAAGAGAGAGAATTCTGGGAGCTTTTGCCTTTTAAGCTACCGATGAGTCACCTGACGTAGCTTTGCCAATCGGGTACAGAAGCTCTTAACCCCTTGATTCCTGGCTAGAGAAGCAGAAAGGTAAGTACATAGCATTCACCAGGGGGGGAAGGGAAGTGCCTAACACCCACCAACAAATCTGTTAACAAAACCACATTTAAGCATTGTCCTAGTCATTGGCCCAACGTCAATGCGGTTCACTGTACTCCATTCCCTTACATTCAATCTCCCAAAGTGCGACTTCTCACACTTGTTCCAATTTCTGCCCTTGGCTTGCTGCCATGTTTCCATCCATTTCTGCAGCTGATCCATATCCGTCAACTATTATCACTATCTGATCTTTAATTTGCAGTGTCTTGGAATCCCTAACTTGTTCTTTACACATTCACCATAACAACAATGAAGATCGAGCTGTACTTCAGTAAGAATGGAGCATTTGGGACAGGCAATAGCCATCCAGATGGCTACATAAATCTCTACTCCACTTGTGAAATAACAGATTAGATTTGCAGAAGATAGACACAAAAAGCTGGAGTAACTCAGTAGGTCAAATGGCATCTCTGGAGAAAAGAAATAGGTGATGTTTCGGGTCAAGTCCCTTCTTCAGACTCAGAAGAAAGGGAAAGGATTGCTTGGTTATCCTTATTACTCAACCTGTTTATTTTTTACTGATTCAACATGGCAGGGTTAAAGTTGTACACAGATTAATGATTCAATCTTATGAGGCATTCACTTGCTATTATTACCTAATGTGACATTTACAATTCTACATAAAAAGCTGTTACATACCGGATAAATATCTTTGCAAATGATTTTCATTCTAAAGTTCCTAAGATAATTCAAAATAGCATTACATGAAATTAACATTACTTCCAGCTATAGTCTACAGGACAAATTATTTCTTGGATAACTGCAATTTCTATATTTTAGAATGCCCTCATGTTCTTATTATATCCCATTTCCGAGTTCAGGTTGATATGAACCTCAAGGTTATTTTCCTGTTGTCCAATTTGTAGTCTGCATATTAAAATGCTTTTCTGGATTATTGAAGCTGATGATGTTTCAAGGTGAAGGGGAAAAGATTTAATAGACATCTGAGGGGTAACTTTTCCACACAAAGGGTGATGGCTGCCAGAGGAGGTAGTTGAGGTAGGGACTATGCCAACATTTAAGAAACAGGTAGACAGGTGCATGGATAGGACAGGTTTGGATGGATATGGACCAAACGCAGGCAGGTGGGACTAGTGTGGCTGAGACATGTTGGCCTGTGTGTGGGCGAGTTGGGCCGAAGGGCCCATTTCCACACTGTATCACTCTATGACTCTATGATGTTGATATTAGTAGATTGTACAAAGAGGAAGGGGGATGGGGTCCCTCTTCTGGATGTCCTACCACCTTGGCCTTCTGCTGAAACAAAGCTCATGAACTGTGTGCGTAGGCTAGTCCTTACACATTCTCTCATAAACAGGGTGTTCTCCACCACGTTCACTCCCCTGAGAGCGAATGCATATTATGCAGTCAGTGTGTTGGACCAGAGTTGTTGAGTTGGGGATGACATGGTAGGATCATCCAGTACTACGAGTGAGAAGATTGTGCTGGGATGGTACCCGGGCGGGACGTCGAAGGACGAGAAGCCGAAGTGAAGAAGTGGAAGCGAAGATACTGAACGGAAACGACCAAAAATCCAAAAGCGGCGAAGGTAAATTAAATATCCCCCCCACCCTCCTGTCTCCCACGTTAAGTGATATGATGGATGCGGGGTCTGGACCAATCGCTGGCAAGGTCTCGGACAAATCCTGCCCCGGAGACATCATGTCCGTTCAGCGGCTTTTCAAAGTCATATCCGTTCTGCATATTGTCCTTTCGGTGTGGAGTCCGTTCTGGTTCGTATCCTTTTGGCATCGTGCCCATTCGGTTATTTGGCTTTTCGCCGTTGTTTCCGTTCGGTATCTTGGCTTCCATTTCTTCACTTCGGCTTCTCGTCCTTCGACGTCCCGTCCGCACACGTGCAGTGACATGGAATGACTCGGGGGCTGAGAGAGCACATATTTAGATTGTGATCTATTGAATTCCTTAGTTAGTTAGTTAGTCAGATAGTTCAGTTAGTTTAGTTTATTGTCACGAGTACTGAGGTACAGTGAAAAGATTTTGTTGCGTGCTATCCAGTCAGCAGGAATACAATGCATGGTTACAATCGGGCTATTTACAGTGTATAGATACATGATAAGGGAACAATGTTTCGTGCAAGGTAAAGCCAACAAAGTCTGATCAAGGATTGTCCGAGGGTCACCAATGAGATAGATGGTAGTTCAGGGCTGCTCTCTGATTTTGGTAGGATGTCAGTTGCCTGATCACAGCTGGGAAGAAACTGTCCCTGAATCTGGAGGTATGTGCTTTCACACTTCTATACCTTTGGGAGAGGGGAGAAGAGGGAGCGGCCAGGGTGCGACTCATCCTTGATTATGCTGCTGGCCTTGCAGAGGCAGTGTGAGATCATTTATATCTCTGATATAGGCTGAGTCAATAGATGGGAGGTTGGTTTGTGTGATGGTCTGGGCTGCGTCCACAATTCTCTGCAATTTCTTGTGGTCGTTGATGGAGCTGTTCCCAAAGGATGTGTGGGAGATGACTGTGGGGACTAGGAGGAGTTACAGGCACAGACAAGGAGAATGAGGGAGAGAGTGGCAGGTGTTTGGGGAGGATGCCTGTAAAATGAGCTGGGAGGTTTTCCTCAGGATATTGACAATGAAGAATTGGGGAGCTGACAAGAAGAACTAACGACAACCTTGTTGGAAGAAGCTGGATCCTCCTACCATCCCTAGTTAGATGCAGTTAAACCCGGGTTGACCCAGACTGGTGCTGCTCTGAGGCAAAGAAACCCCAGTCCCGATGTCTGAGGTTGGAGGTCGGAGTCCCAAGGTCGGAGGTCGAAGTCCCCAGGACGTGTAGGGGGGCTGCCGAGGACAAAGGTGGCCCGGCATTGGGGGGCTGCCAGGAACTAAGGGGGACCCAGCAATTGCGTTGGGGGGGGGGGGTTTGGTGGAGGGGGGTAGAGAGGGAGTGGTTGTGTTGAGAACCAAGGGGAGGGGGGATGGGGGGGAAACATTGGGGCAAAAATGGTACTTTATAACTTTGTCGTGGCTCTACGTGGCAGCTCTTTGTATGCCTATGTATGCAAAACAAAGCACCTCACTGTGACTTGTCACATGTGACAATAAAGGTCTCTCATCTCATCTCAACGTCCCAGCACACAAGGTTCAGTCGGCCGAGAGCAGAGCTGGCAGCGGGTGTGCAATTCTCTGCAGTGTTTCTCTTGAGTTCCTTTAAACAAATCACGACAAAAAGCTATGATCCGTGGACTTTCCAGCTAACTGGGCCAAGATGTCACTATGCACAGCTCACATGCAACACATTCGAACAACTCTGGCAGAAGGATGGTTGGCTTTTCCTGGATGGTTCAGTGCAGACCTCATCCTTGTGCTGGCTGCCATGGGGGCCCAGACCCACTCTGCGATAAACCCTGCCGGCAGGTATCGGCGGGCCCGTGCTGTGAGGAGCTGCAGGAATGACAGTGTGAATACCCTCTCTTGCTGTGAGACACAGTCGCAGGGGTTGAATGAACTCATCAAGTGCGAAAAGGTTAGATGGACCATGCAAATGGAACTATTGCTGTTCCACTTCAAGTGAAAGTTTTGGATTAGTGGCAGCCTGATTATTAGAGTCATAGAATTATACAGCATGGAAATAAGCCTGAAGAAGGGTCTCGACCAGAAACATCACCTATTCCTTTTCTCCAGAGATAGTGTCTGACCCGCTGTTACACCAGCTTTTTGTGCCTATCTATGGAAAAAGGCCCATCTGCCCAACTTGCCCACGCCACCCAAGATGCCCCATCAACATTAGTCCCACCTGTCTGCATTTGGCCCACATCCCTCTAAACCTTTCCAATCCATGTACCTGATCAAATGTATTTTAAATTACTGCCTCAAGTACCTCCATTGGCAGCTCATTGCATAAGACCACCATCATCTCTGCAAAAAAAAGTTGCCCCTCAGGTAACTCTCACTCACTTTAAACCTACAGTATGTCCTCTGGTTCTCGATTCCTTATTCAGGGTTAAGAATTCTGTGCATTTACCCTGTCTATTCCCCTCATGATCTTACACACCGCTATAAGATCACCCCTCATCCTCCTTTGCTCCAAGAAATAATGTCCTAGTCTGCTCAACCTCTCCCTCTAGCTCAGGCCCGCGTGTTCTGGCAACATCCATGTAAATCTTCTCTGCACCTTTTCCAGCTTGACAACATGTTTCCTATCAAAGGATAACCAAAACCAAACACAATACTCTAAATGTAGCCTCACCAATGTCTTGTACAACGGTCAAATGACCTCCCAACTTTTACACTCAATATCTGACTGATGAAGGCCAATGTGCCAAAAGCCCTCTTGACCACCCTATCCACCTGTGATGTCACTTTCAAGGTACTATGTACCTGCACTCTCAGATTTCTTTGCTCTAAAACAGTCCCCAAAGCCCTGTGAGAATCCTGGTCTGGGTTGACTTCTCAAAATGCAACACCTCGCAATTATCTATATAAAAACTCCATGAACCATTCCACAGCCGACCTGCTCAACTGACCAAGATCCTGCTGCAATTTTTCAGTGACCATCCTCACTATCTGCAATTGTACATTCCTTATACATTCTTGTAAGTGATACAAAATGTTAAAAAGAAAAAAAAGGGAGGCAAAATAATGTTGACAAAAGGTTTATAAATCATGGACAACAACAGATTCTTCACCACCAATTTTCACAAGCTCAGAATAATTTAAACCATCAATAGTCTTCCTCTATCTTAAACATGCATATTAATCACATTTGAAATTAGTTGCTCTGTTCCTAAAACAGTCACTTTGGCTAATTGCTATCAAAAGAACCAATGTCCCGTTAATCAGCTCCAGCTGTGAAGAATTGCCATGTGGCCATTTGAATTCCTATTAATTTTCCCAGAGAAAATAAAATTTAATTAACTCCATTTTCTGCACTGCAACCATTTCTCACTGCTCTGAAATGCAATTAGGTTGCCGAGATGCGTCAACATTTTCCATTTGATAAAAGATGCTTGAAATCTTAATAAAACCTTGCGTACTGCAGTCATCGATCAAGCGTGCAAGAAGAAAGTACCTGGTCAGAGCACACCTGTACTATAACTGTAGGATTGGGTGGCTCACCTTAAGAAAGTTATTTTGGCCTTGGAGGGAGTGCTGAGTAAATTTGTCAAAGCAGCATCTGCAGTACAAGAGTTGAATTGCGTGGTGTGGGAAGGAACCGCAGATGGTGGCTTACATCGAAGATAGACACAAAAAAAGCTGGAGTAACTCAGTGGGACAGTCAACATCTCTGGAGAGAAGGAATGGGTGACGTTTCAGGTTGAGACCCGTCTTCAGACTGTTAGGATTGCATTTTATGGACTATTTTTTAAGTAATACGGAAATTGGTCAAAGATATTAAAGAGGATTAATACTAAAGAGAATTAATTAGAGAATCTGGAAATGGGGGGGGAAGGCAAGATTTGCGTCAGGAATCCCATGCATATGAACGTTAGGAGACCATATAGCCATATAACCATATAACAATTACAGCACCGAAACAGGCCATCTCGGCCCTGCCGAACACTTACTCTCACCTAGTCCCATCTACCTGCACTCAGACCATAACCATCCTTTCTCTTTCCCTCCATATACTTATCCAATTTATTTTTAAATGACAAAATCGATCCTGCCTCCACCACTTCCACTGGAAGCTCATTCCACACAGCCACCACTTTCTGAGTAAATAAGTTCCCCCTCATGTTACCCCTAAACTTTTGTCCCTTAATTCTTAAATCATGTCCTCTTGTTTGAATCTTCCCTACTCTCAATGGAAAAAGCTTATCCACGTCAACTCTGTCTATCCCTCTCATAATTTTAAAGACCACTATCAAGTCCCCCCTTAACCTTCTGCGCTCCAAAGAATAAAGACCTATCTTGTTCAACCTTTGTAACTTAGGTGCTGAAACCCAGGCCACATTCTAGTAAATCTCCTCTGCACTCTCCCTATTTTGTTGACATCTTTCCTATAATTTGGCGACCAAAATTGTACACCATACTCCAGAGCTGGCCTCACCAATGCTTTGTACAATTTTAACATTACATCCCAACTTCTATACTCAATGCACTGATTTATAAAGGCCAGCACACCAAAAGCTTTCTTTACCACCCTATCTACTTGAGATTCCATCTTCAGGGAACTATGCACAGTTATTTCTAGATCCCTCTGTTCAACTGCATTCCTGAATTCCCTACCATTTACCATGTACCATGAAACCCATGTAGACACTTCGGCAAGGGTGATATGTATATTTTACATCAGAGATGAAGTGTTTATTTTTTAATTAATTTTGACAGAGTCATGTCAGTCATAAACTGGGAGGGAAGAAATGCATAAAGTGAAAGGTGGAGAAGGAGTATGAGAGCATTGAGTGGGTGAAAGGAAGATTAACAAAGAAGCACAAATTGCGAGGGTGAGAATCAAATTCTGGGAGAGAGAGAAAGAATGAAAAACGCCGGCTTGGCAGGAAAAAATGAAGACAGAGTGTGTGGGAAGAAATTGAGATAAAATGGTCAATGAGGGAAAGTAAACAAGCTGAGAAGGTAATGAGAGAAGAAAAGCATAAATAGTGTTAAACCAAATTTGGGCGACAGAGTGGTGTAGCTGTAGAGTTGATGATTTACAGCGCCAGAGTTTGCACATTCTCCCCGTAATCTGTGTGCGTTTTCTCAGGGAGCTCTGGTTTTCTCCCGCACACCAAAAACCTCCAGGTTTGTAGGTTAATTGGCTTGCCACGCGTGCACTTTAGTTTAGTTTCGAGATGCAGTGTGCAAACAGGCCCTTTGGCCCACCTAGTCCGTGCCAACCAGCGATCCCCTCACACTAAAATACACATTTAGTGTGCGATAGCGCTAAGTGTGGGGGAGTCGATGGTTGACGATGGAACTTCATGTTGCCCTCTCAGACGATACCACCATCGTGGGTCGGATATCGAATAATGACAAAACAGAGTACAGAAAGGAGATAGCGAACCTTGTAACTTGATGCCAAGACAATAACCTCTTCCACAATGCAAAGGAGATCGTGATTGACTTTGGGAAGCAAAGCAGTACACACAGCCCAGTCTGCATTGATGGTGCTGAAGTAGAGATAGTCAAAGTTTCAAGTTCCTAGGAATGAATATCACCAGCAACTTGGCCTGAACCAGCCACGTTGCAGCAATGGCCAAGAAAGCACACCAACGCCTCTACTTCTGTAGAAGGCTTAAATTGTTTGGCATTTCCCCAACAACTCTCACCAACTTCTACAGATCCACCATAGAAAGCATCACAACCTGGTTTGGGAATAGCTCCATCGAAGACCCCAAGGAATTGCAGATAGTTGTGGACATGATCCAGACCATCACACAAACCAACCTCCCTTCCACTGACTCCATTACACTTCATCTGCCTTAGCAAAGCCGCCAGCATAATCATGGACCAGTCTCACCCTGGCCACTCCTTATTCTCCCCTCTCCCATCAGGCAAGAGGTACAGAAGTTGGAAAACGCACACCTCCAGCTTCTTCACAGCTGTTATTAGGCAACTGAACGGTCCTCTCATCAGCTGGAGCGCGGTCCTGACCTCCAATCTACCTTATCGGAAGCTTTTGAACTATCTTTAATCAGACGTTATCGGACCTCAATGTGCAAAACACTGGTACTAACACTGTACCTTTATCTGTGCTTTGTGGATGGTGTGATTGTATTCATGTAGTCTTTTCTTTGACTTGCTAGCACGCAAACAAAATAGTAAACTAAACTAAACTAGATGCTCTGTCAAATAATCAGCAATATTTCAAGATATTGGTTCTTCCCTTTGACCTTCACCAAGTGGGGTTATCGAGACATTGATGGGTGAGAGTGAACTAATTGAACAAAGATTACATTTGTTATTGTACATATCTATATGTAAAAACTCATGGAAAAGAACGAAACCTGTTAAAATACATACAGTGATATTGAATCTGTTGTAACAGTCGGCTGAGGAACTCAGCGGTTCAAGAGTGTCTGCAAAGGGAAAGGAATTGTTGATGTTTCGGGTTGAGATCCTGCATTGGGACTAAAAGTGGAGAGGGGGGAGATACCCAACATAAAGAGGAACGATTAAGAAAGAACTGCAGATGCTGGTAAAATCGACGGTAGATACAAAATGCTGGAGAAACTCAGCTGGTGAGGCAGCATCTAAGGAGAGAAGGAATTGGCGACGTTTCGGGTCGAGACCCTTCTTCAGCCTGATGTCAGGGTGGGGGAATGAATAAAGAGGAATGAATCTGTTGTGATTGTTTCTTCTCAGTGTGGTTAAATTTGCACAAGCATGATAGAATTAGATTTTAGAGTCATTGAGTCCTAGTGATAAAGCTTGGAAACAGGCCCTTCAGCCCAACTTACCTGAACTAGCCAGCATGCTCCAAATACACTAGTCCCACCTCCCTGCCTTTGGTCCATATCCTGTAACTGCTTCTTAAAAGTTGGGATAGTTCCTGCCTGAACTACCTCCTCTGGCAGCTTGTTCCATTCACACCACCCTTTTTTGTGAAAAGGTTACCCCTCAGATTCCTATTAAATCTTTTCCCCACCTTAAACCTATGTCCTCAGGTCCTTGATTCCCCTATTCTGGGTAAGAGACTCTACCCGACATCTACCCGATCTATTCCTTTCACAGTTTTATACACCTCTATAAGATCAGCCCTCATCCTCCTGTGCTCCAAGGAATAGAGTCCTAGCTTATTCAACCTCATGCCTATAGCTCAGACCTTCTAGTCCTGGCAACATCATAGAGCCATAGAGTCAAAGGGTGATATAGTGTAGAGACAGGCCCTTCAGCCCAACTTGCCCACACCGGCCAGCATATCCCAGCTACACTAGTTCCACCTCCCCAGGGTTGGTCCACATCCCAAAAAACCCATCCAATTCCATAACATCCTCGTATTTACTTCAAATATTACCTCCTTTAAATACCTCAATTGTTTTATGCCATTCCCTTTACATCCATTTTGCGTTTAACTCAGTGGAAAATAAAAGGCTACATATTATTAAAGACAAAGACATTTAACCATGGTAACTGCGATCAGTTTTGTCAATGAAGTGTCATTATACATTGATATCACATGTTTGAATGCCCATAGGATGGAGAAAAGGAAATGACTGGGAAGGTAGATACAAAATGCTGGAGTAACTCAGTGGGACAGGCAGCATCTCTGAAGAGAAGAAAAGGGGGACATTTTGGGTCAAGACCTGAAGCGTCACCCATTCCTTCTCTCAAGAGATGCTGCCTGTCCTGGTCAGTTGCTCCAGCAGTTGGTACCTATCTCCCGTGGAAACAAGCATCTGCAGTTCCTACAGGTCTTTGATTAGTTCAATCATGGTTTATTTGTCACGACGAGAGATTGACATATTTTTATTAGTACGAGTGTCAGGGGTTATGGGGAGAAGGCAGGAGAATGAGGTTGAGAGGGAAAGATAGATCAGCCATGATTGAATGGTGGAGTAGACTTGATGGGCCGAATGGCCCAATTCTGCTCCTAGGACATTTTGTCGAGGTGATCCAAGGATGAATGTAGTGTAAGAGAAAGGACATCCTTCATAACTTTTGAACTTATGAACTTACCTTTCCGGAGACGTGATTTTATTTTGGATCGCATCTCTGGTCCCTCTGCAGCCTACCATCGATGGAGCTGGAGACCTCCTTGGTCTGACTTTGAGCCCCACCATGGGGCGGGGACTTAATATCGGAGTTGAATCCTTGCCTGGGATCGCTCTAACCATGACCTGCAGACTTTACCATCGCGAGCTCGCAGTCTCGGGAGAGGCTAGTCGGGAGCTCCAACAATGCAGAGACTCGACCAGTCTAGATGCGGGATTAGATCGCCTGCACGGGGGAGCTGACATCCCCCTGATGCAGGAGCTGATCGCCCCGACATCGAAGGCCAAAATACACTGCCGGCTACGGGACTCAAGACCGTCCAATCAACGGAGGGCTCGAGGACCCCGACCGCTGGACTGCAGAGAAGGGAAGAGATCTGAACTATTTTTTTCGCCTTCCATCACAACAAGGAATGTTGAGGGTTACACAAAAAGCTGGAGAAACTCAGCGGGTGCAGCAGCATCTAAGGAGTGAAGGAGATAGGCGACGTTTCGGGTCGAGACCCTTCTTCAGACTGAAGAAGGGTCTCGACCCGAAACGTCGCCTATCTCCTTCACTCCTTAGATGCTGCTGCACCCGCTGAGTTTCTCCAGCTTTTTGTGTAACCCTCGATTCTCCAGCATCTGCAGTTCCTTCTTTAACACAAGGAATGTTGAGGAGTCACTGTGGTGGATGTTTATATTAAAATGTATTTTGGGTGTTCCGTTGCTTGTTTTTTGTATGACTGACTTGGCAAATGAAATTCTCCATATGTTGCGAAACATACATGGCTAATAAACTATTATAGTGATTGTAATTATATGCAGCTGCACACTGAAATTATTTTTGCATATATTACACATGCAGGCATGATGATTATCCGAAGCCCAAAGTCTGTGGGCTTGTTTGGCCATCTTTGTGTCCCAGGGTGCACCTCCTGCAGCCGACTTTGAAGGCGTTGGAGCCATTACCCAGCTTCACCCTCCTACCGGCCCATGCTCCTCACATCTGACGTCTCCAGCTCCCTCCCGGTAATGCCGACCGATGCGCTTTCGGGCGGGGTACTGGTCCCACCGAAAGATGAGCCTTTAGGAGGGTTCCTGATCCCGCCATCCAATGAGCCTTCAGGCGGATTATGTTGGCTGCTTCTCCCAGGCAGAGTGAAGTGTACATGGAGTCAATGGTGGGAAGTCTAGTCTGTGTGATGGTCTGGCATACATCGACTACTCGGCAATTTCTTACAGCCTTGGGTAGAGCTTCAACAAAATCTCCATCATTTGTCTCCAAGATAAATAAAGTGACCTGCTCAATGACCAAGCTTTAACTTCAACCATAATGAAGTACTTTGAAAGATTGGTGCTGGCCTACATTTGCACCACTCTTCAGTACAATGTAGATCACCTGCATTCTGAGTACAAGAAAAATAAGTTTATGAAGGATGTCCTTTCTCTTACACTACATTCATTCCTGGATCACCTTGCCAATAAGAACAAATATATCAGGATGCTAGACACAAAATGCTGAAGTAACTTAGCGGGACAGGCAGCATCTCTGGAGAGACGGAATTGGTGACGCTTCGGGTCGAGACCCTTCTTTAGATGCCCCTCACTATCTCCAGCTCAGTCTTCAACACCATAATACTGAACGAGCTCATCCCTGAGCTCCTGTATCTTTGGGGTTGGTACCTCTATCTGCAACTGGCTTTCAGAATTCTTGACTGGCAGACGTCGGGCGGTTACAATTGCTCATGTGATTTCCTGCCCCTCAACACTAAGGCCCTTCAGGAAGTAGAACAAGGAACTGCTTCATCCCTGCACCCCAATGAGTTTGCCCGAGTATCCCGCTAACTCAATTCTTAAGTTCACCGAAGATGACACTGTTGTTGGCTGGATCTAGAACAAGAATGGGGTGAAGTACAGGAAAGAGATTGAGCACCATGTGTCATGGTATCAGGGGAATACCATAGTCCTTAGTGTCAACAAGAAAAGAGAGTTGGTGGAAGACCTGCGGAAGTGAGGGGATGAGAACATCTCTGACTCCAGATGGTCAACAAGGTGCTAGGCATCCTTATAAACAGCAATTGAACTTGTTCCCTTCACACGGATATGGTGATCAAGAAAGCTCATCAGCGCATTACCATTTTAGACATCTGAACTGATTTAACTTGTTCATGAGATTTCCCTTAAACTTCTGCAGATATGCTGTGGGAAGTATTTTGACGGGGTGCATCTCAGCCTGGTATAACTGGTCTGCTCTTGACTGCCTGAACCTGCAGAGAAAAGTCAGCACAGCCCAGTCTATCGCAGGGTCGTCATTACCTTCCACCCAGTCCCTCCTTACTGGGTGCTACTTCAGGATGACTGGAAGTATAATTAAGTGTGCGTGTCAGGCTGGCCTTTCACTCTTTGTTCCTCTACTTTGTTCTGAGAGAAGATTATCAGCTTGAAAGCACAGATGTCTGTACTTAAGAACATCTTCTTCCCCACTATCTGACTTCTGAACCAGTTATTTATTTTACATCCCCATCTCGGAGATGCTGCCACACACTCTCACCTTTTAACTCAACCTCAGTTTATCTGTTATTGTCCTTTTTTTTGCATTCCATCAGATTGCAATAAAATCTTGCACCATTCTGCTGTTTTACACTTGTCGTATTTATTGTTCCTGAATGTGTCTGGTGGCCTGTACTCGCTGCAGTTTAAAAGGATGAGGGGGGACACTCATGTATCAAATAGTGAAAGGCTTGGATAGAGTGGATTTGGAGAGGACGTTTCCACTAGTGGGAGAGTCTAGGGCTAGAAGTCATAGCCTTAGAATTAAAGGATGTTCCTTTAGGAAGGAAATGAAGAGGGATTTATTTAATCAGAGGATGGTGAATCTGTGGAATTATTCGCCACAGGCGGCTGTGAAGGTCGTTGATGGATATTTTTAATAGATAAATAGATTCTTGATTAATATGGGTGTCAGGAGGGAGAGATAGATCAGCCATGATTGAATGGCGGAGTAGATTTGATGGGCTGAATGGCCTAATTCTGCTCCTATCATTTATAAATGCATATTGTTTAATCAGCGAGGTTCATATGAACAAGGAATTTTTTTGCACTCTGGTGTATATGACAATAAACTAATCTGATCTAATCTAATATAATCAAACCTACATTTGAAAACTTCAAGGGCAATATTGCCCTGCTGGGCACCCTCCAATCTTCTATCAAATGTATTCACCCATACAAAAGCTTCATTGTTACGATATAAACCCTAAACTCTCTGACTTGTCATCATAGCGATAGTCACCCTTCAATAATGACCAGCAAGGCCATACTGTAGGGATAGTAATTCAGTAACGGAGACCTGAAATATAAATAAAGAGACCCTGTGCTGAGTGTCTTCGATGGCACACTGTAGATGGAGCTTGACTGCATATTTGCTTTTGCTGCAACTCTCTGTAAAAATGCCTGACAGGACACTGTTAAAATCTCTTAGCTGGCTCTTAGCTGATTGCTCTGCCATCCACTGGGAAGAGGGATCTTCTGCGGACATTGTTGCATTATCCCTAATAGAATTATTTGTGTGTGAGACAGAGCTCCTCTCCAAATAACAAGGCAAAGCAGGTGACTCATGCAGATGCTAACCCACCTTCAGAGGACATCCGGGATCTATCTATGTGTAGGATGGAACTGCAGACGCTGGTTTAAACAGAAGATAGACACAAAAAGCTGGAATAACTCAGCGGGTGAGACTGAGTTAACTAACAAATCATGAATAAAAAGTTAGCAACACAAAATATTTGACAATAAAATAAATTGATTAGAAATGTTAATAGCTCCGTGTAAAGTAAATGCACTAAAAGATTCACGTAATTTTATAATGGACAAAAAACATTCGACAAAAGTCATGTTATCACATGTAGCCCTGTACCTGCCTTTTCTTTTTGTGTAGCAAGTCAGTAGCAACCAAGAACCAACTTAGCAGAGAGCCAGGTTTGGGGCAAAGGGCAGAGCGGAGGAGAGAGAAGGCTTAGGCTGAAGACGGCACCAATTACCTTAAAAGGGGAGGTGGGGCATGCTGGAGAGGAGATGATGCACACTGTCCTTATACCAGGGAAGTATTAGTCATTGATGAACAAGAGTGTTAGATTCTTCGTGGAGCCCTGGTATTTGAGAACCAGATTTGTAAAGACAAACTTCTAGAAATAGATCAAAATGTATTTCCTCTACATTTTCCCTGCCAAATAATATATAAGGAGATAAAGTACCAAAGAGAAAGATTTGATATCAGAGAACAGGGGCTATATGGAAAGAAATATGACAATAGATATCATTTGTTGCAATATTGAGTAAGTCGATTCCGAGAATTCGCATCTTAAGTCCCATCAATCTTTTTGACGCTGATCGTATAACAAAATAATTATTCTAACTAAGTGAGTCAATGACGCACAATGAGAGAGCAGCCTTCGCTTTCAGGAAAAATAAAATAAGTTAAACTATTTTTGAAACACTCTTCCTCAAACAGGTATGGAAACAAGCCTTTGAATATTTCCTGGGCACAGGTAAGTGGATTCCTCGTAAGTTAGCAACGGGGGGAGAGGTTAGTGTGGGGAGACGGACTGTGGAGTAGAGGTTGCAATTAGATCAAGCACAATGACGTTAACTGGCAGAGCAGGACATAGGGAACTTGAGCCTCATCCCATCCAAATCCCTACTGAGAGGTTTGCTGTGTGAGTGGTTTGCCACCTGTTGGTGAGAATCTGTCACCACATGATGATATATTTACATCAGCAAAACCCATTGGAAATGGGGAAGTGCTGGCACTGCAATGTACGGCAAAAAGACGGCAAAGTCGGAATGGTAAAAGTTGGAGCTGGTGGAGTATTTACAATTAAACAGTGACAGAGGGGGCTGACGTTGCCATCTTCATGCCTTGTGTCACTCGGGCAGTCTTCCTGTCTCTGACCCACTTGCCTTTCAATCTGTTGAACAGTTGATTATATTTATTTTGGAGTCCCCTTCTCTCCAGTCTCTCCACCCCATGCCAACCCCTCCTCCTGACCAACACCCTCAATCTTCCAACATGTATCTGGGCTTCTCCTGCCCAATTGGTCTCTGGTTATTGATCTCCTGCAAAGTCCTTTGACATCCTTGATCCATTACGCCCACACTCTCCCTTATCGCAGCAGAGTTGGGAACGTCTATCCCAGAGAATTTTGTCTCTCACTTTGAGAGGCATACACGGTTAAGATTTTGCATGGTTATTTTGCATTTGTCGATATTCCAAATCTCCTCAATTTCCTAAGGAAGTAGAGACATTGATGAGCTTCCTTTGTCAACGTGGTAGGCCCAGGATCTTCAGAGATATGCATGTCCAAGAACTTGAAGCTTTTTACTTTTTTCACCATTGTCTCATGAATGAAGACAGGTCTGCGGAAACAAGGGACAACTCACCCTGGATTCCATGGTGAGTAACCTTTTCATTGATTTGTCTCCCATGTGGGACATTGTCAAAGGCTTTATTGGTTCATGTAAACTACAGCAACTGCACTTGCCTCATCATCATATTTAGTTATCTCTTCAAAAATAAAATCAATCAAATGTTGAGAGAGTATCTCCGCCATGCTGACTATTCGTGATTCATACCTTCCTGTCCAAGTACAGATTAATCCTGCCTCACAGAACAATTTCCAATAACCTCCCTGATGTTACAATCCTGGATAATCCCTGCTGCCATTCTTTAATAGAAGTACCACATTTGCTGTCCTCCAGTTATCTGGCATCTCACCTGAAGACCGTGAAGATTAAAAATCACTATTAGGGGCCCAACAAACTCCTCCATCCCCCCAGCCCCCCCCCCCCCCCCCCCAACCACCGCCCTCCCTTCCCAGAGTAAGCTGGAATACATTGCATCAGGCTCTTGTGATTTATCACATTTATGAGCTCCTTAAAGAATCAAATGCCTGCTGCTTTCAAATGGCACCAATTTTATGTTTTTTGTAACCCTTCCTGAATTTTCCAACTGCAAACACCTTCTCCTGAGCAAATTTATTTCACTATTAATTATTTAAGGCCTCACCTACATCAATTGGCTCTACACAGAGGTTACCATATTGGTCCCTAAAGGGGCTGTCCCACTGTGGTGACCTAATTGGTGAGTTTAGAAGAGTTTGCCCTCGACTCATACTCGCAGCATGGTTGACAGGAGGTCCGAGGAGGTCTTTGTAACTCTCTTTCATGCTCGAGAGTAGTCCCTGCGTACTCAAGGCCTCAGCTAGGTTGAGGCATATTTTTCAACATGCTGAAAAATGCCCGTGAGTTAACAAAGGTTGCCATGGAAAAAATTGATATTTTTTTAACTCATAAGTTTAGTCGAGGTAGGTTGTAATAGGTCGGCAAGTTACTCATAGGAAATGGAGGGTAGTCAAAGGTAATCGAAAGTAGTCAAAGGTAGTTGTAGATAGTCTGCAACATAGTCGAAGGGAGGTCGAAGGAGATCGAAGGAGGTCGTATTCACTCTCCACTATTTGGTGTCCAATTTTCCCAAAGCTAGTCGATGCTAGTTGAAGCTAGTGTTCAACATAGTCGAAGGAAGTTGAAGGAGGTCTTCTACATAGTCGAAGGAGGTCTTCAACATGACACTTTTTCAAACGCTCTATAACTAGCCAATTAGGTCATCGCAGTGGGACAGCCCCTTAATGCGCTATACTTTCTCTTGGTACTCTCTTCCCCTTAATGTAAATAGAATAATTCAAAATGTTATTTATTCTTGTCAACCTGTGATATTTTGTGTCCCCCTCTTTTCCTTGCTGAGTTCTTTTACCCCCTCCCCCCAGTTTCTGTACACTTGGTGAACCTCCCATTTTCAGTTCTCTTTCCCCTTCCATACGCTTCCTTGTACTTCTATATCCGGCCCATAGCATTAATGAACACCTCAGGTTCTTTAGGACTATTGTCCGTACCTTTCACACTCATATTACCCCAGACTCTGATTATTTTACTGTAGAACATCTCCCAATTGCTGGAAGCTGTCCAACCTTGAGTAACTGCTCCCAATCTGAAGAAAGGTCTTGACCGAAATGTCACCCGTTCCTTCTATCCAAACTGCTGAGCTACTCCAGTATTTTTGTCTATCTTCTATGTCCAATCCATTTTCGTTTGGTTGCCAGCTTACGATATTGAAGGTGACATTCCCCCAATTCTGGACATTAGTGTCTTGACCAAGTTTATGATTGTCCTACCTTGAGCCCGTCAGTTATGGTAATTAACTTCAAAATGCTCTTCCACTGACACACCATTCACTTGCCCGGTGCCATTCCACATGCCCAGCTCGATATGAAACTTCACCCATTCCTTCTCTCAAGAAATACTGCCCGTCCCGCTGAGTTACTCCAGCATTTTGTGTCTATCTTTGGTGTAAACCAGCATTTGCAATTCTTTCCTATACAATGTAATAAAAGATTAGGTTTAGAACTGCCTCTTCTTCAATAGAACTATTTACACGTTGGCTCAAAAATCTTTCTTAGAAGCTCGTAAAAATTCCACACTCCACATATTTCATAGTAACGTGATGCTAGTGATTAATGGGGAACTTGAAACCACCTATAACTATAATCCTATTACTTCCCCAAATCTCTGTGATTTATCTAGATATCTACACTCTATCTTCTGAGGACCATATGGCGGGGCTGGAATATACCCCCAGAAAGTGATCACCAGTTTTTGCTCCTAAACCTGATACAGATGGCCTAATTTGAAGTTTTCCAAGGCATTCTCCCACTTTACCGCAATAATGGGTTTGTTTCAATATGTCAGTCATTATGCCCTCCCCTCCTTTACATTTCCTTCCAGCAATGTCCATCATGCCTGAAGCTTCAGTATCCTAGAATATTGAGCCACCAGTCCTGATCAAGATACACTTCCCTCTCACGCACAAAAGCCCAGGGTTCGAGAGTGCTGCTCTCTTAGGACGTCCATTAAAAAAAAGCACTTTCGTTCAACAATATCTGTTCTGTCACCAATATCATAATACCACGTGCTCTAACTTTCTCAGATCACCTGCGTTCATTGTCACATTTCATGCTTTAAAGAAGATGCAGGTTAACATTCCAATTGTCCCCTGCGTCGTTCATACCCCTTTCTCCTCTTGAAATGGGCTGACTTTGTTATCTTTCTATATTTCTACATTATCAACAATATGATGCTGCATTGTAGCGTACTACAATCAAGAGGCAAAAGAGTCCAGAGTGTTGCATTGTCATATGTCCCAGATAGAACAATAAAATTCTTACTTGCTGCAGTGCAACAGAATATGTAACATAGTACACTGTAAACAATATAATGGATATGAGAGAAAAATAAGGTCCAGTGTGTGCATATATAACACTGTGGGGGGATGTTCCATTCTCCCACTACATAACATTAGGCCCTCTTAAAATGCAATCTGATCTCTGTTGCTCATACTGTATTAGGAATGTGGAAGTGAAAATACTCACAAAACACTGACCTAATTTTATTTGAAAATATTTCACTTACAATTAGAAAAGGCGTATTGCCACTCTGGGTATCTTGTTTACCTCTCTATCTGTAGATAACCATATAACCATATAACAATTACAGCACGGAAACAGGCCTTCTCAGCCCTTCCAGTCCGTGCCAACCATTTATTTTCCCCTAGTCCCATCTACCTGCACTCAGACCATACCCCTCCATTCCCTTCCCGTCCATATACCTATCCACTTTACTTTTAAATGTTAAAATCGATCCTGCCTCCACCACGTCTGCAGGAAGATCATTCCACACAGCCACCACTCTCTGAGTAAAGAAGTTCCCCCTCATGTTACCCCTAAACTTCTGTCCCTTAATTCTCATGTCATGCCCTCTTGTTTGAATCTTTCCTACCCTCAATGGGAAAAGCTTATCCACAGCTCTACCATGATCTGCTCTACCAAATGCGAACACACATATGTTATACACCTCCCTGATCCATAATCCAGTCTGGGTCTTACCTTACAGTTACCATATGTTACAAATGTTTTTAACTAGTCGTTAGTCGGGATGTAGTCGCGGTGGTGACTACTTGTAGTGTAACTTTACTATATGCTAATGAACATGCTGGACCTTCACTTGGTGTGTTCTTTATTAGCTCCACACTATCTGAAACTGTAAACTCCAAATCCCAACCTGACTAGGAATTTTTTGCAATGATTTGCAAAGATTTTTCGGGGCAGCACGGTGGCGCAGCGATAGAATTGCTGCCTTACAGCGCCTGCAGTGCCAGAGACCCAGGTTTGACCCCGCCTATTGGTGCTGTCTGTACGGAGTTTGTAAATTCTCCCCGTGACCTGTGTGGGTTTTTTCAGAGATCTTCTGTTTCTTCCCACACTCCAAAGACGTACAGGTTGGAAGCTAAATTGGCTTGGAGTATGTGTAAATTGTCCCTAGTGTGTGTAGGGTAGTGTGAATGTGCGGGGATCGCTGGTCGGTGCAGACCCGGTGGGCCGAAGGGCCTGTTTCCGCTCTGCATCTCTAAACTAAACTAAAACTTTGAGGATGAAACTTAGGAAAACTTACAAATTAAATAATATGTACTTTCCTCTCAGCCACAAAAGCTCAAAGTTCGAGAGTTCTGTTTTCTCAGGACTTCCTTTCATTGCTGCCATCTCAATTAATGTATCCTTATAATGCTTTCAAATTAACTATTACTTCAAAGGTAAATTACAATTGCTTTCAGAGACTTAATTATATCATACTTCAAAGCAATAGATGATAAATTACAATAATTGTTTGTGACTCCATCTTTTTTAAATTTACTGATCATGTGAACTGCTAATTTATGCAGCATCCATTTTAGCACAACTAGGACATCCGTCCTTCCAGCACTCCCCAAACTATTCACATCCCTCCCCCACCCAAGTCGTACCAGCTTCAAAGTTGTCTTGCTGAGTCTCATTGTCTGTATTTGTTCTTACCAGACAAACAGCTAACAATGGCCTATTTATTTTATCGTATCTTTCATTTTGCATATCTTTGATTCATTTCTTCTATATCTCTCTACATCACCTTCTAGACCTCTCACTTCCCTTTCCCCTGACTCTCAGCCCGAAGAAGGGTCTCGACCTGAAACGACGCATGTTCCTTTTCACCAGAGATGCTGTCTGACCCGTTTTTTTCTTTTTAAAAAATCTTTATTTATTTATTAATTTATTTTTAAATTTTTTTTTATTATCACAATCAATCACATGTGTGTGTTTTTTATTCAAGGAAATCGCAAAAGGAATCCACAAATTGAACTTGGTAGGTTAAATGTTCCCCCAATACTTAAAGACCTGAGGTACGGATGCACCGCAAGATACACAGGTACTAAACCTAGCCAAAATGCAAGACATTAAACAAAATAAACTGGGAGGAATCTCATTCTGCAGTTGGAATATTAGGGGGGCTAGCGAATGCATTAAAAGGGGTAAGATTTTAGCTCAGCTGAAAGCATACAACACAGTTGTTATTTTCGTCCAAGAAACGCATCTTAAATTTAAAGATCAAGCTCGATTGAGGGCGAACTGGATAGGCCAAACTTTTCATTCGTCATGCACGTCAAAAATCCAGAGACACGTCTATCATTATTCGCAAAGGCATACCATTTAAACAGAAAAATACCTTAACAGATGAGGATGGGAGATATTTGATAGTTACCAGTGAGATCCATGCAATCCCAATCACATTGGTAAATATATATGCGCCTAACTTTGACAATCCGCATTTTTAAAATAAAATTCTGAATATAATCGCAGAATATAATTACCAGAATGTTATAATTGGTGGAGACGTTAACTGTGTTTTAGACCCTTACTTAGATAAATCTAGTCAAAAACAGCGAGGTAATACGAAATCTTATACTAGTGAACTTTTAAACACATATATAAAAAAAACAAATATAACCGATGTTTGGAGGATTGCAAATCTGACCGGCAAGGAATATTCGTTCCATTCATCGGTACACAAGACTTATTCGCGTATAGATTATTTCCTGGTAGACACAAAATTAATTCCGTATACTCTGAATCCAAAATACCATACAAATACGATTTCAGATCATTCCCTCCCTAACTTTAAAAAAAAATAGAAGGAATGTCTAAGAATACACCGTTTTGGAGGTACAACCCCCAAATTTTTAAAGACCCGCGAGGAGTATATATCTAAGAGAGCAAATGGATCTTTTTTTCGAAATAAATGACACGCCAGACACATCACCTACATTATTATGGGAATCTTTCAAAGCTTTTATTAGAGGTGTATAAAAAAAAGAATGAACAACGGCAGCTAGAGGAACAAATTAGACAATTGGACATAGATAATGCAAAAGACCCGACCATGGATAAACATAATAAAATATCAATACTAAAATTTAAATTAAATAAATTACTATCAGAAAAATTATAAGATTATTCCAAATCACAAGACGTCTGCTTAATATAATGCACTCACGCCAAACTAAAGATCCAAATCTTGCAATGATTTCGCTGGATGCAGAGAAAGCATTCGATCAGGTTGAATGAAGTATATGGTTAAGGTATTGCAAAAATTCCAACTGGGAGAGAACTTCATTCAATGGATTAAATTAATATATAATAAGCCAACGGCCAGAATATTAACTAATAATATCTTATCCACGGAATTTTAACTGTCATGGGGTAATAGACAAGGCTGTTCATTATCACCATTGTTATTTGTCCTCATAATTGAACCACTAGCGGAAAGAAATAGAACTCATCCAAATATCCACGGATATAATACAAAATATTCAAACAATAAAATATCATTATACGCTGATGATGTACTTTTG
The DNA here is from genome assembly GCA_963514005.1 of Raja brachyura. Next base: position 43,170,369 of record OY740802.1, on the reverse strand, counting down.
TACATCACAAAGCCTCAAATCACTACACCCAATATTCTAAACTTAATCGAGGATTTTGGTTCATTTTCAGTTCACAGAATAAACTGCAATAAAAGTGAAATCATGTCAATAAAACCAAAAGATTCTACACATCTTGTACAATTTCCTTTTAAAATAGCTGTGGGAAAATTCAAATACTTGGGTATTGAAATCACCAGAAGATATCAAGACATGCTTAATGCAAACTATAACCCTGTACTTAATAAACTGCATAATTTAATTAAATTCTGGAAAACTCTTCCGATGTCCTTAATAGGCAGAATAAATGCTATAAAAATGTTTTTTTTTTACCACAAATTCTATACCTGTTCCAATCAATCCCATTATACCTACCAAAAAGTTTTTTAAAAATTTGGACTCAGATATTACAAATTTTATTTGGGATTATAAGTCCCATAGAATACAAAGACCACGCCTGAATAAACCCAAAGTAGTAGGGGGATTAGCACTGCCTCATTGTATGTATTACTATTGGTCTGTAAATATTAGAAATATGATTCAATTGTTGGATAACTCTCCTCAACAACCGGAGTGGATCATTATGGAGAAAGAGGACTGCTCCCCTTTTAATATTGGTGCGATCCTTCTCTCACCAATGACGGTGAATAATACAAATTACAACAAAAATCCAATTATTGAACAATCAGAATTTGGAAACAAATAAAATACAAATTAAAATTAAGAAACTTATCTCTCCTATCTCCTATTGCTAAAAACCCTCTGTTTAAACCCTCAATTATAGATAAAGCATTTATACAATGGGAAAGAGCAGGAACTTTGGGAGATTTGTATGAAATGGGAAAACTACTATCATTTAAGCAATTACAACTAAAATACAATCTGGGTAACAATCAGTACTTTAAATATTTCCAAATATGTGATTATCTGAAAAAACATGCACAAGAATTTCACAAAATGCCATCAGACTTACTAGATGAAGCAATGAATACAAAGGCGGGATCAGCACATTTAATTTAATATATATATATAATATTATACTAAATGCAGTAATACCAACAATGGAAGGTATCAGAGGAGAGAGGGAAAACGAATTAAGCATGAAAATTTCCAATGAAAGGTGGAAAGAGTACTTATTAAATGTGCATAAATGCTCAATACAATTTAATACAATTTAAAATTTTACACAGATTATACTACTGAAAAACTAAAATAAATAAATTTTTCCCCGACGTCTCACCAATTTGTGATAAACGCCAGTTTCAAGAAGCTACTATAGCGCACTCATTCATCTTTTGTACAAAAATTCAAAGGTTTTGGACTGAAATCTTTGAAATCTTCACAAAACTGTTTAAAATAAAAATGACACCAAAGCCAGAATGGATTATTTTCGGAATGACAGAAGGTAGTTCGGAATTAAATGTATATCAAAAGAATTTATTTGATTACGGCTTAATAATAGGAAAAAAGCTAATCTTAAAATTCTGGAAAAACGCCCCTATACCAACATTAAATATGTGGATTTCAACTATGTTTGAAACACTACATCTGGAAGATATGAGACTCCGCCTGGCAGGAAAATCAGATCGTTTCTATCAGACGTGGTCTGCATTTATAGAATTGCTACAAAGATAGGGTGCAAGAGTACCTCGGGCCTTGGTAAAGGGGGATGAAAAACTATCGAGTTGGTAAATTCCTTTTGCGTGATATATATAATATAGTAACTGGCTTTTTTTTCTCTCTCTTTTTTCTTTTTCTTTTCTATGGTCTATCTCTTAATCCCCTTTCCCTAACTCTTTGACCAAGGGTTTTTTTTCTCCTCTTTGGCACGCTCTTTCACTTTCACAACTCTTTTCACCTACTTCACTCCCTTTGTTTCTATTCTTTTTCTTTAAAAGCCATAAAATTATGGGGTACAATGATTGTAACAATATATATGTGATGTACACTGATGTATTTACCTCTATTAAATAAAAATATATATTTTTAATTAATTAGAAAAAATTGTTTGTGACTCCAACTTTATCTTTTTCAAATTTACTGATCATGTGATACTGCTAATTTCTGCGGCATCCATTTTAGCACAACTAGGACATCTGTCCTTACAGCACTCCCCAAACTATTCACATCCCTCCTCCACCCAAGTCATAACTCCATCCCTCCCCCATCCAAGTCGTACCAGCTTCAAAGTTGTCTGGCTGAGTCTCATTGTCTGTATTTGTTCTTACCTGACAAACAGCTAACAATGGCCTATTTATTTTATCGTATCTTTCACTTTGCATATCTTTGATTCATTTCTTCCATATCTCTCTACATCACCTCCTAGACCTCTCACTTCCCTTTCCCCTGACTCTCAGCCCGAAGACGGGTCTCGACCTGAAACAACGCCTGTTCCTTTTCACCAGAGATGCTGTCTGAGCCGCTGAGTTGCTCCAGCTTTTCGTGTCAATCTTCAGTTCAAACCATCTTCTGCAGTTCCTTCCTACACATTTACCATTCTGTGATATCGTAAAAAATCTTCTGGAAGTGGCAACATAAGCAGATAGAGTGCTAAAGAAGTTGTTTCAAATGCTTGCCTTCGTCGGTCGAGGCTGTGAGTATGAGTCAGAAGTCATGTTGTGAGTATAAAATATTGATGAGGTTGCATTTAGGAGTTTTCTGTTTCAGTTGCCATGTTACAGGAAGGATGAAGAATCTTTGGACAACTAGCAGAAGGGGTTTACCAGATGCTGCCTTGATTAGAGGGTAATAGCTATAAGGAAAGGTTAGACAAACTCTCCCTGGAGACCAGACATTATAAAATGATATTTTAAATATTATATAATTATTGTGTTATATAATTTAAATAATTCTATAAAAAATATATATAATAGGATAACAAATAAAATATATAAAAGTTGAGTAAACAATCAGATGATGACATTTTTTCCCAGGGTGGAAATATCAAATACTAGAGTGCACAGCTTTCAGGTTAATGAAGATGTACAGGACAAGATTTTGGACCAGAGAGATGAATGTCTGGAATGCGCTGCCAGAGGTGGCGGTGGAAGCAGAAATGATAGTGGTGCTTAAGAGGTTTTTCGATAAGCACATAGATATGCAGGGGGTGGAAGGATATGGATCACGTGTAGGTAGAGATTAGTTTAACTTTGCATCATATTTGGCACAGATATGAGTTACAGTGATCTATGTTATATGTTCTATCTTCCCTGGATTTCCTGTATGTCTCATTTTCACATTGGTTTCTCCTGCTGTTGACAATCTATTTTGCTCCATTAGATTGCACAAAATGAGACTCATGCCCCTGCTGACCAAGATGTCCCATCAACGCTAGTCCCTATCCCTCTAAACCTTTCCTAATTATGTAATTGTCCAAATTTCTTTTTCAAATGTTGTCATAGTACCTGCCCCAACTACCGCAATTGAAAGCTCGTTACATATGCCCACCACAGCCTTTGTGTGGAACAGTTGTGCCTCGAGTTACTTTTCAATCTTTCCCCTCTCACCTTAAACCAATGTCTTCTGGTTCATGATTCCCCTACTCTGGGCAATCCCTTACTGTGCATTCACCCTATGTATTCCACTCATAAGATTACCCCCCCAGCTGCATGCTCTCCAAGGAATAAAGTCCTAGCCTGCCCAACCTCTCCTTATTCCTTAGGCCTTCGGGTCCTGGCAAAATCCTTGTAAATCTTCTTGGCAATCTTTCCAGCTTTACAACACCCTTCTGAAAGCAAGTGGTCAAAGCTGAACATAATACTCCAAATGCAACATCATCATTGTCTTGTATAACTGGAACATGACATTCCAACATTTATACTCAATACATTGACTAATGAAACCCAATGTGTCAAAACCCTTCTTAACTACCGATACCTATACCTTCTTAACTACCTATGCCGATATAGACCTGAACTCCTTGATTCCTCTGCTCTACAACACTCCACAGGGCCCGACCATTGGCTGTGAAGGTCTTGTCCAAGTTTGACTTCTAAAAATGTAACACCTCTCACTTATCTGCATTAAATTCCATAAACCATTCCTGAGCCCATTTGCCCAGCTGATCAAAATCCTGCTGTAATGTTTGATAACCATTACCGCTATCAATGGTAACACCCACTTTAGTGTCTGCAATCTTATGGACCTGTCACACCTTTTAGGCGACTGCAGGAGACTATGCGGTCCCCACATGCTCGCTACATGTTCTCAGGTGGTTGCCGGGGAGTCGCCTTCATGGTCTTGAGGAGTTCCCACATTCTGGGAACTAGTCGCGGCCTCATTATAGTCGCCATGAATTTTTCAACATGTTGAAACATTAGCAGCGACTAGAATGAAGCCACCATGGAGAGTAGTGAGAATTCTCAAGCCGTAGGTCGGTCACCAGGAGGTCCTAATGGGTTGCCAGGAGGTCGAAGGTACTCGTAGGTTGTAGCCGGTGCTGACCGGTGAATTTCAATGGCTCATTGGGAAAAACAAGGTAAGCAGTAGTTTTCAGAACCAAGGATAATCGACCGGTAATGTCAAATGTCTGCCGAGCTTCACAGCCGTGTATCTCTGGCTTCTTAAAAATTGTCTCCACTCCTTCTCCACCCTTCACCCCTCTGTTAAAGGACTCACCGTACACTGTGCTTTAGCCATCTTTTTACAGCGCCAACTTTCCTGTTCATCTTGTGTGTTTCACCTTGGCTTTGCACCGTGTGAATTTTTTAGACAGCGCACTGTCCCCCGCCTGCATAACGGGTTGGTGAAGGAAGCGATGTGTTTGTGTTTGTGTGTGCGTTCCACTCTGATATTCACCGTTCCAGTTGCCGGTTTTTCAGTCGCCGGCAGTCCGCTGAAAAATCGCCTTAGTGGGACAGGCACGTTACTAATCATAGTGATCTATCATTGGCTTGAACTTGGTGGCTTGAAGTGCATGTTTCCATGATGTATCAATAAACTCACATAGAGTTATAGAGCGAAACAGTGTGGAAACAGGCCCTTCAGCCCAACTTGCCCACACCAGCCAACATGTCCCAACTACACTCGTCCCACCTGCCTGCACCTGGTCCATATCCCTCCATACTTGTCCTATCCATGTACCTGTCTAACTGCTTCTTAAATGTTGAGTTAGTCCCAGACTCAACTACCCCCTTTTAGTTTAGTTTAGTTTAGTTTAGAGACACAGCGCAGAAACAGGCCCTTCGCCCCATCGGATCCGCGCCGACCAGCGATCCCCGCACATTAACATTATCCTACACCCACTAGGGACAATTTTTACATTTACCAAGCCAATTAACCTACAAACCTGTATGTCTTTGGAGTGTGGGAGGTAACCGAAGATCTCTGGGAAAACCCACGCAGATGGGGAGAACGTGCAAACTCCGTACAGACAGCACCCTTAGTCGGGATCAAACCCGCATCTCCGGCGCCGCATTTGCTGTAAGGCAGCAACTCTAACGTTGCACCACCATGATCACTCTCTGGCAGCTTGTTCCATACACCCACCACCCTTTGTGTGAAAAAGTTACCCCTCAGATTCCTAGTAAAGCTTTTCCCCTTCACATTGAACCTCTGTCCTCTGGTCCTCGATTCCCCTACTCTGGGCAAGAGATTCTGTGCATCTACCCGACCAATTCCTCTCAATATTTTTGTGCACCTCTATATGATCACCCTTCAACCTCCTGCGCTCCAAGGAATAGAGATCCAGCCTACTCAACCTGTCCCTATAGCTCAGACCATCTAGTGTTGGCAGCATCCTCATAAATCTTCCCTGAACCCTCTCAAGCTTGACAACATCTTTCCTATAACATGGTGCCCAGAACTGAATACAATACTCTAATTGCTGTCTCACTAACATTTTGTACAACTGCAACATTACCTTCCGATTTCTATACTCAATACTCTGACTGATGAAGGCCAATGTACCAAAAGCCTTTTTGACCACCTTATCGACCTTCAAGGAACCATGCACTTGTACTCCTAGATCCTGCTGCTCTACAACATTCCCAAAGGTTTACCATTCACTGTGTAGGTCCTGCCCTTGCAACACCTCACATTTCTCTGTATACAAATTCCATCAATCCGCCCACCTGGCAAATCTATTCCGATCCTGCTGCAATCTTTCACAATCATCTTCACTATCTGCAAAACCACACACTTTTGTTTCCTCAGCAAACTGGCTAATCTTGCCATGAATGTTCTCATCCAAATCATTGATGTAGATGACAAACAGTAACAGGCCCAGCACTGAACCCTGAGGCACATCACTAGTCACAGGTCTCCAGTCTGCGAAGCAACCTTCAACCATCACGCTCTGCTTCCTTCCATAAAGCCAATTTGCTATCCATGCAGCTATCTCTCCTTGGTTTCCTGTGATCTAACCTTCCAGAGCAGCCTACAATGCGGAACCTGGTTGAACGCCTTATTGAAATCCATGTACTCATCATCTACAGCTCGGCCCTTGTCGACCTTTTTGGTTACATCTTCAAAAATTCAATCAGATTTGTGAGACACAACCTCCCACATACAAAACCATGTTGACTATCCAGAATCAGCCCTTGCCCATCCAAATGCCTGTACAACCTATCCCTCAGAATACTCTCCAGTAACTTTCCAACTACAGATGTTAAGCTCACCGGCCTATAGTTCCCAGTATTTTCCTTGCAGCCCTTCTTGAATAGAGGCACAACATTTGTCACCCTCCAGTCTTCCGGAACCTCTCCTGTATATACAGATGACTCGTAAATTTCAACGAGGGCTCCCGCAATTTCCTCTCTAGTTTCCCACAATGTCCTCGGATATATCTGATCAGTCCCTAGAGATTTGTCTACCTTCACACACAATAGTACACTGACTGCTCTCAAGATGCTTCCATTGACTGCCCCAAGTTCCTCCATCCTACTGTCTTTCACCTCGGTAAATACAAAGGAGAAATACTCATTGAGGACCTTGCCCATCTTCTGTGGCTCCAGACAGAGGGGACCACTTTGATTCCTGAGAGATCCCACTCGCTCTCTCGTTACCCTTTTCCTCCTGTACAATATATTTTGGGATTGTCCTTAATGCTTTCCACCAGAGTTATGTCATGGCCCCTTTTTGCTCTTCTGATTTCCTTAGTTCCCAAACCTCCTCCAGGGTTGCACTTGATCCCAGCTTCCTATACCTGTCCCATGCATCCTTCATGTTTTGACCAATGCCTCAAATTCCCTCATTAGCCAAGCTTCCTCACATTTGCCTGCTTTGCCCTTCACTCTAATCTTTGCCTTTCATTCTAACTCATATCTTGAACATCCTCCATGATTACATGATGTAACTCTAAACTCATATCTTGTGCATTCTCATCTAAGTCGTTGATATAAACCACAAACAGTAATGGGCCCAGCACTGGTTCCTGAGGCACGCTATTCACAGGCATCCAGTCCAAAAAGACAACCTTTCACCATCATCATCTGCTTCCTTCCATGAAGCCAATTCTCTATCCAGTCAGCTAATTCTCCCTGGATCCCAAGCAATCTAACCTTCCAGAGCAGCCTACCATGCAAAACGTTGTCAAATGCCTTGCTGAAGTCCGTATAGACAACTTATAAGCCTTTATGGTTACAGTACCTCTTCAAAAAAACTCAATCAGATTCAATTCACAATATCCTTTGTACAAAACCATGCTGACTATCCCTAATCAGCCCTCTCTATCCAAATGCATATATATATTGTCCCACGTAAACTTCTCCAGTAACTCGCTACACAGATGTTAGACTCGCTGGTGTATTATTTCAGGCTTATCCTTGCAGCTCTTCTTAAATAGAGGCACAACATTGGCCACTTTCCAATGTTCCAGCATCTCACCCATGCTAATGGTGATTCATATATTGCAGCCAGGAATTCGGCATTTTCTTCTCTAGCTTCTCACGGTAACCTTGGATATGTCTAATCAGGCCCGGGAGATTTATCTACCTTCATACGCCTTAGGATATCCAGCATCTCCTCAACCATAATACTGACTGTCCTCAGACATTTCTATTAACTGTTCCCCAAGTTTCCCCAGCTTCATGTTTTGTTTAGTTTAGTTTAGAGATACAGCGCGGCAACAAGCCCTTCGGCCCACCGAGTCCCCGCACACTACCACACACTAGGGACAATCTCACCATTACACCAAGCCAATTAACCTACAAACCTGTACGTCTTTGGAGTATGGGAGGAAACCAGAGGTTCCCGGCGAAAACCCACGCAGGTCACGGGGAAAAAGTACACACTCCGTACAGACAAGCACCCATAGTCAGGATCGAACTCGTGTCTCTGGCGCTGTGAGGCAGCAACTCTACTGCTGCGCCATTGTGCAGTCCTTTGTCTTTCTCCATGTCAATAACAGAGGAGAAACACTCATAGAGGACCCTGCCACCACCTACAGGTTAATATCGTTATAAATGAAAGGGCTCCTCCATTGATATCTTTGAAGAGATAATTCTATTCAAATGAATTAGTACTGTCACTTTGTTGAACGCTTACCATTTTTTTGGCACAGATACAGGCGACTTGATGAGATGAGAAGGAATTTTTTCACACAGAGAGTGGTGGGTCTCTGGAACTCCCTGCCACAGAGGGTAGTTGAGGCCTGTTCATTGGCTATATTTAAGAGGGAGTTAGATGTGGCCCTTGTGGCTAAGGGGATCAGAGGGTATGGAGAGAAGGCAGGTACGGGATACTGAGTTGGATGATCAGCGATGATCATATTGAATGGCGGTGCAGGCTCGAAGGGCCGAATGGCCTACTCCTGCACCTAATTTCTATGTTTCTATGACTTGTGTCTGCAACAACTACTGGAATTGTTCATCCACCACCTGAGCTTCCTCCCACTCAGAAACATGTCCGACAGATCCGTTCTATCTGGCCCACCCATACCTTCCCTCCGACAGCATCCACATCACAGTCCGCACTGCTCTGAAGCACTTATGGGTTTGCAGTCCTTCATTTTCCCCAGGGCGTGTCTGCCCATCTTGATATGCTTTACCTTCACTTCCCTCATTTGTGTTTTTTCTTCCTTCTTTTTTGCTCATCACGTATTTTGGACACTTTTGCTGAACCTGTGATTTATATTATTAATTTTTCAGAGGTTAGTTGCACCGCTGTTGCAGCAAAGGCAGAGATAACAATCGTGTTAGCTGTGCACCAGAAAAGACAATAATAATGCACTATAGGTTGATACAGCGCGGAAACAGGCCCTTCGGTCCAACTTACCCACGTTGGCCTACATGTCCCCACCCACACTTGTCCCACCTACCCACGTTTTGTCCACATCCCTCCAAACCTGTCCTATCCATTTACGTCTGAAGAAGGGTTTCGGCCCAAAACATTGCCTATTTCCTTCGCTCCATTGATGCTGCTGCACCTGCTGAGTTTCTGCAACATTTCTGTCTACCTTCGATTTTCCAGCATCTGCAGTTCCTTCTTAAATAGTCCCAGCCTCAACTACCTCCTCTGGCAGCTTGTTCCATACACTCACTACCCTTTGTGTGAAAAAGTTACCCCTCGGATTCCTATTCAATCTTTTCCTCGTCACCTTAAACCTATGTCCTCTGCTTTTCAATTCACCTACTCCGGGCACGAGATTCTGTGCATCTACCCAATCTATTCCTCTCATGATTTTGTACACCTCTATAAGATCACCCTTCATCCTCCTGTACTCCAAGGAATAGAGTCCCAGCCTACTCAACCTCTTCCTAAACCTCAGACCCCCAGTCCTGGCAACATTCTCGTAAATCTTCTCTGTATCCTTTCCAGCTTGACAACATCTTTCCTGTAACACGGTGCCCAGAACTGAACACAATACTCTAAATGCGGCCTCACCAATGTCTTATACAACTGCAACATGACCTCCCAACCTCTATACCCACTCCTCTGACTGATGAAGGCCAATGTGCCAAAGGCCTTTTTGACCACCCGATCATTGAGTGGATCCAGGTAATGAGAATATCAAGTCAAGAGTGTTTTATTGTCATATGTACATTGTATGCTGTAAATAATATAATAAACAAGTAAAAATGTTCAGTGTGTGTCTTCTCCGTGGATTGTCACCTTGTCGTGGTGGAGAAGCTCGTGTGGACCTGAGATCCTGAGAGCGATGCCGTCTGGAGCGATGCTCCTGGTAGGGCCACCCATGGCGGTAAGGTCGAGGGGGAGGACTCTGACAAAGAGCAATCTAACCAAGACCTCAATGGTGAAACAGGCGGAGGACGATGGCTGACCTTAGTGGAGCGTCACAACGGCTGGGAAGGCGGATGAAGGCTGCAGCAGAAAAGGGTCTCTGGTCGTCTTTGACTCCATGCCACTGGATCCTGACACAGATCTGTCAAGGACAGTGGGGTGGTTGTCTCTGCACCAGTCTCGCCATGTTAAATAAAGTCACGCACAGGTGTCCTCCATATAGGGAATAGGGGGGTGTATGGATGGGAGCGGGGGGTGTGGGCAGGGGGTGGTGTGGGCAGGTGCGGGTGTGAGCGGGGTCGATTGTGGGCGGGGGAGGGGGTTGTGGGCGGGGGAGGAGGTGTGTGGGGGTTGTTTCTCCTCATCTCCTTCCTCAAGGAACGTCCTTTAATTCTGAGGTTGTGACTTCTAGTCCTAGACTATCCCACTCGTGGAAACAGCCTGGCCACATCCACTCTATCCAAGCCTTTCACTATTCGGTTCACTAAGTTTCAATGATTATCCCTTTATCCTTCGAAACTCCAGCGAATACAAGCCGATTGACGTCAAATGCTCACCGTATGTTAACAGTGTTGAGATTACATTGGGAGGAGATAGTTAATCACAAAACTGCCCGTTGTCTTCCTTGAAAACCTCCAGTAATATTTCCTGGCTTAACATTGCCAGGGAAGTTAGCACAGTATGTGGGATTCACCCCTCCACCATGCCTGATACATTGACACTGGCTCCCCCTCCGCACGCCGCACCACTAGCACCCACCATCATCCACAGTGTTGTTTCCAAACCTGCTTATTCATGGATATGTCAATATGAACAGCTTCTTCCCAACAGCCTCAGGCTATAAACACTACAACTTCCATTAAGCACTGAACTACATAGACAATTATTATTGCACGATTAGTGTTGTTTGTTTCTATGTATGCATATGTGTGCGTGTGTATGTATATATATTTACAGCATATATATAATATATATAGTATGAAACTGTATTTGAATTTGGTGGCCTTGCACCCTGCAGCGAAACACCGCAGCAGCAGCAGAGGTAGGCAGTGGCAGCGGTAGGCCATGACGGTGATAGTCCACGGCAGGGGTAGGCAGTGGCAGCGGCTGTCCACGGCAGGGGTAGGCAGAGGTAGGCCATGGCAGCTGTAGGCCACGACAGGCCCCGCCTGAAGCAGTCCCCCTCCCCTGGCTCCCGCCGGTCCGCATCTGAAGCCATCCCGGTCCCCAGCTGCAGGACGCTTCCCCCCCACCCCCCACAATATCCCGTGCCTAAAGCCGTCCCCCTCACCCAGCTGCAGGGCGCTCCCCGCCGGCCCCGCCTGAAGCTGTCTCCCTCCCTTGGCTATAGGGTGCTCCCACCTGAAGCCGTCCCCAGTTGCAGGACACTCCCCCAACCCCCACCAGTCCTCGCCTGAAGCCGTCACCATCCCCATCTGCAGGATGCTCCCCATCGATCCCCGCCTGAGACCTGTGGGGAATGGCAGCAGTGGGCCATGGCAGCGACAAGCCACGGACACAGCATCCATAGGCCACAGTATCCCCCGCCTCAAGCCGCCTCCTCCGCCAGCTACATGACGCTCTCTAACCCAGCCCCTGCCTGAAGGCATCTCCCCCCCCTAGCTTCTCCCCCCCCCTCCCCCCCTAAAGCTGTCCCTCTCGCCCGGCGGCAGGACGTTACCCACCTGAAGCTGCCCCCCTCTCCAGCTGCAGAATGCTCCCCACTGGTCCCCGCCTAAAGCACTCAACTAATGAGATGAGGAGAAACAACCCCCACACAACCCCCTCCCCTGCCCACACAACCCCCTCCCCCCCCTCCCCTCCCGCAATCGATCCCACTCACACCCGCACCTGCCCACACCACCCCCCCGCCCCCATCCATACACTCCCCTCCCCCTAACACCACCCACACCACACCAGCATGAAGTCGTCCACCTCCCCCTGCTGCATGATGCTCCCCCACCCCCTGCCACCGTCCCCGTCCCGTCCCCCAGCTGCAGGATGCTCCCCACCGGTCCTGGCAGCGGTAGGCCACGGCAGCGACAATCCAGGGCCACAACAGCGGTTGGCCACGGCAGCCCCCTCCTGAAGCCGTCCCCATCCACTGGCTGCAGGACGCTCCCCCCCACCCCCACCAGCCACCAACAGCCCTGCCTGAAGCCACCCCCCTCACCCAGCCGTACGACGTTCCCACCCCCACCGCCCTCGACATCCCCCACCTGAGTCCATTCCCCTCCCCTGGCTGCAGGATGCTCTACCCACCACCCCCCCCCCCCCCCCCCCCGACAGCTCCCTCCTGAAGCTATCCCCCTGCCCCGCTGCAGGACGCTCCCAGCCACCCCCCGCCTGTTGCCGTCCCCCTCCCCCGGCTACAGGATGCTCCTGCCGGTCCCTGCCTGAAGCCGTCCCCAGCTGCAGGGCACACCTCCCCCCCCCTGCCCCCCCACCAGCCACCAGCTGATCCCGTCCTTTTCCCCGTCCCCGTCCCCAGCTGCAGGATGCTCCACACCAACGCCACCGGACAGGATATTTCCACGAGTTGGAGAGTCTCGGACTAGAAGTCATAGCCTCAGAATTAAAGGACGTTCCTTGAGGGAGGAGATGAGGAGAAATGTATTTAATCACAGTGGTGTATCTGTCGAATTCATTGCTAAAGAAGGCTGTGGATATTTTTATGGTAGAGATAGATAGATTCTTGATTAGTACAGGCATCAGGGGTTATGGGGAGAAAGAGAATGTGGATAGGAGGGAGAGATAGACCAGTCAAGATTGAATGGCGAAGCAGACTTGGGCCAAATGGTCTTATTCAGCTCCTATCACTTATGACCTTATAACTTTATGACTGTTATGTTTTTATAATCACTTTTATTTACAGGACAATGGCCCAGATTTTTTTGGTTATCAATAAGGGGGCTTAACCTCAAATAGATCTCCCTTTCCAGCTGAACTATGACCTGCACCCTTTAGTAAAGGATCGGTGACATTTACCAATCTGATTTGAAATTTTTCAAAACTGACTAATCACGAAGCTGAAAGCAATAGTTAACAAAAAGTTAACAAAAGGAACATATTCAAGAAGAATTAAAGTAATGTCTTTAAAAGTTTTTATTTTCTTTCCAGCTGTTATCAGGGAACTGAATCATCCAGCGAGCAGTGCTGAATAACTATCTACCTCTTTGGTGACCCTTGGACTATCCTTGATTAGTCTTTGCTGGCTTTACCTTGAACTGAACGTCATTCCCTTATCGTGTATCTATACACTCTAAATAGCTCGATTGTAATCATGTATTGTCTTTCTGCTGACTGGTTAGCACGCAACAAAAACTACAGGTGACGATAAACTGAACTGAATTATTTTATTTTTATAGAAACATTTATCTATATATAACAAAAACTGATCTTGTTATCTTCTGGTTTGCCTGGTCTTTCTATTTGTGCAAAGATGATAAGGGACAGCGCTACGATTTTCCACCAGCTTACTCACCGTTCTCCTATGCTGTGCGTGCACCAAGTTTTGTTCCGATCGGTGATCTAATGTAAAAGTTAGTGAGGTTTAAAAATCTTAAAAACAGCGCATGCGCAAATTGATCTCTTCTCCTGCCAGTTAGTGCCGCATGGATTGGTCTTTTCTCCTGTCACTCTGCAGGATGGTCTGCCCCTTCCTGCGCCATCGCGTCTTTACTGGAGCTGAGGAGGACCTGCGGAGGTTTCCAACTGGGCACAATATTCGGAGGGACCGGAAGTTGCCCGGCGCGGGAAATGTCGCCAAACGGAAAGCGGAGAATCTGATCCCGGTGGGTGAGAATGACCAGCGACTGCGGAGAGTCAGCTCCAGCCCCTTCCCCTCTGGTCCCCCTCGTTGGCTCCTGCCCCCCTCCCCGTGACACCCCCCTCTCCCCACACCCCCCCCACCAGCCCACACACCCCCCCACCCACACAACCACCTCCCTCACACCCCTCCCCACTCACCCACACATCCCCCCACCCATCCACAAACCCTCCCGACACCCACCAGTCCACACGCCCCCCGCCCACACCCAATACCCGCCCACACCCACTACCCGCCCACACGTTCCCCCCACCCACACCCCCCACCCTCCCACAAAACCCCTAGCCTACACCCCCCACCCACACCACACCCGCCTGAAGCTGTCCCCATCCCCAGCTGCAGGACGCTCCCCGCCGGTCCCCGCCTGAAGCCGGTGGGAAGTGGCAGCGACAGGCTACAACAGCGACAGGCCACTGTAACCCCCGCCTGAAGCCGCCCTCCCACCCCCACCAGCCCCCGCCTGTAGCTGTCCCGCCCCCAACTGCAGAACACCCCCCCACAAGAGATGCCAAAAGAGAGAATGGACTGAATAAATCTCATCTTTAATCTCATCACATCGTTGGGTCACAGTCACACAGGAGGCCTGGTCCCCAAATGCAACCCATTCCCCAACGCAATAGTCCACCACTCACCCATAGCCCCTAACCACGCAGGCGTGGCTGACAGGTTCCCATTGGGATGCCCTTGATCACCTCTTCTCCCTTCACTCCGCCCCTTGCCCTTCCCCCCCACACACTCACTACATCCCCCTCAACACTCCCCCACCCAAGCAGCAGCAGTGGTAGGCAATGGAGGCCACGACAGTGATAGGCTACGGTAGAACCTGCCTGAAGCTGTCCCCCTGCCCCAGCTGCACGATACTCCCTTCCCCCCAACGGTCCCCGCCTGTAGCCGTCCCATTCCCAGCTGCAGGATGTTCCCTCACCCCACCAACCCCCTCCTGAAGCCGTCCTCTTCCCCAGCTCAGGGGCCTGCAGCAGGGGACGGGACTGCTTCAGGCGGGGGTTGGTGGGGGTGTGGGGGAACGGGGGAGGGGGACAGCTTCTGGTGGGGGCTGGTGGGGAAACGTCCTACAACCAGTGGAGGAGGATGGCTTCAGGCGGGGACTATCGTGGGCTTGTGGGGGGGGGGGGGGGGAGAGCATCCTGCAGTCGGGGGACAGCTTCAGTCGGGGGCTGGTGGGGGAGGGGGGAGTGTCCTGCAGCTGGGGCAGGGGGACGGCTTCAGGCGGAGGCTACCGTGGCCTATCGCTGTCGTGGGCTATTGCTGTTGTGGCCGTGGTCTGCCACTGTCTTGGACTACTGCTGCCGCTCCCCACCGGCTTTAGGTGAGGACCAGTGGGGAGCATTCTGCAACTGGGGAGGGGGACGGCATCAGGTGGGTAACGTCGTGCCGTCGGGCGAGAGGTACAGCTTTAGGTGGGGTGTGGTGTGGAGGGGGTGGGGTGGGGAAGAAGCATCCTGCAGCTAGGGACGGGGATGCCTTCAGGCGGGGGCTATCGGGGGCTGGTGGGGGAGAGCGCAGGGTCCTGCAGCAGGGGCAGGGTTCATGCGGGGGATACCGTGGCCTATCGATGCTGTGGCCATGGCCTGTTGCTGCCATGGCCCACTGCTGCCACTCCCCACAGGCTTCAGGCGAGGATCGATGGGGAGCATCCTGCAGATGGGGATGGTGACGGCTTCAGGCGAGGACTGGTGGGGTTTGGGGGAGTGTCCTGCAACTGGTGACAGCTTCAGGTGGGAGCACCCTATAGGCAGGGGAGGGGGACAGCTACAGGCAGGGCCGGCTGGAAGCAAACTGAATCGGGGGAGGGTGACGGCTTCAGGCGGGGGCCGGCGGGGAGCGTCCTGCTGCCGGGTGAGGGGGACGGCTTTAGGCAGGCAATGTTGTGGGTGGGGGAGGGGGAAAGCATCCTGCAGCTGGGGATGGGGATGGCTTCAGGCGCGGGCCGGCGGGAGCATTCTGTTGTCAGGGAAGGGGGACTGCTTCAGGCGGGGCCTGTCTTGGCCAACCGCTGCCACTGCCTACCTCTGCTGCTGCCGCGGCCTTTCGCTGCAGGGTGCAAGGCCACCAAACTCAAATGCAGTTTCTCTGTTTTTTCACACAGAGAGTGGTGGGTCTCTGGAACTCTCTGCCACAGAGGGTAGTTGAGGCCAGTTCATTGGCTATATTTAAGAGGGAGTTAGATGTGGCCCTTGTGGCTAAGGGGATCAGAGGGTATGGAGAGAAGGCAGGTACGGTATACTGAGTTGGATGATCAGCCATGATCATACTGAATGGAGGTGCAGGCTCGAAGGGCCGAATGGCCTACTCCTGCACCTAATTTCTATGTTTCTATGTAAGTTGCATACCATTTCATGCAGGGTGCAAGGCCACCACATTCAAATGCAGTTTCATACCATTTGAAGCAGGGTGAAACCAGCATAAAACCACCATAAAACCACACAACACACCACAAAACACCACATAAACACCACACTCACAGTTCAGCAGACATTCAGTGTGTTTAGTTGATTCACAGCACAGGCAGAGTCGTGACCTCTCCTTCCCCCATCTTGCAGAGGCTGAGCCATACCCACACCTCCGGGTTTTATAATCCTTTCCACCAGAAGAGGCGTGGCCTTCATGTCTTGATTGACAGGAGAGAGATGCTCAACATTTTTTAAACAGTAATAACACTTTTATTTTTCATTGCTGGGAAGAATCTTCTGCACCCGATGAGCTTAGGGGGACTGAGTAAGATGGCCAAAAATCACAGCCGTAAGTGGTAGCATCTTATCTAAAATCAATGTACAGTGCAAACAGGCAGTTGTCAAGTTTAGACATGTCATCATTTGCCATTTCAAACCAACCACCACCAACCATTTGCCGGGCTTTATTTCAAACCACATTTTCATTTTCAAACCACATTAAGGGCACTCAAGGTCAGTAAAACCATACTCACATTTTAGTAGACGTGCTCAGTGTTATTCACAGCTCAGACTGAGAGACGTCACCCTCTCGCTCTCCCATCTTGCAGAGACTGAGGCACTTAACACTTCCGGGTTTTATAGTCCCTCAGGAAGGGGCGTTGCCTTCAGGAGAGAGAATCTCATCATTTTTGAAACACTATTAACTCTTTTATTTTTAATTGATGGGAGAAATCCTCTTGTCCTGCGCAGCGGAGGGGGATTCTGAGTAAGATTGCCAAAAGTCACAGCCGTAAGTGGCAGCGCTTTTTCTAAAATCACTACACAGAACAACAGGAAGTGGTCAAGATCAGACTTTTAGTTATATTGATACGTACACACACACACACACACACACACACACACACACACACACACACACACACACACACACACACACACACACACACACACACACACACACACACACACACACACACACACACACACACACACACACACACACACACACACACAGAAAACAAACAAACAATAATGGGGTGGGAGATTGCAACCTTCACGTGGTCCACCCTGTTTCGAATAATACAATCAACCCGACGTGCACAAACAAGATCAAATAGAACAAGTTGACCTGCAACTTTAGGCTGTGCACGCCAAACACAAGAAGAAGAAGATAATGATAAGAGTCCATGTAGCTCAGAGCTTATTTGAGGTTGTAGTGGCTCTCGAACAACAAGGACAATTATGAAATGATGTATAGAAAAGAGATCAATAACTAGTGTCAGGACAATAAACTTGCCCTCAATTTAGCAAGATGAAAGAGTTGTTTGAAGACCTCAGGCAACCAGTGAGTGAATGCAACTCTGATATTTTCACATCGTGACCCATCCTGCTAGCCAGCACAAACCTACTACATGTTGCATTAAAAGATGTTGCAGAAAACGAAAGGGAACCCAAACTGAATTGCCGTGTGTTCATTCCTTACCTATATGCAAATTGCTTATTTCATCTCATGTTCACCTGGTGTCTCACATTTGTTTCATCATTCTCTGCCACAGAAGGCAATGGAGGCCAATTCACTGGACGTTTTCAAGAGAGCACTTAGGGCTAACAGAATCCAATGATATGGGGAGAAAGCAGGAATGGGGTACTGATTTTTGATGAACAGCTATGATCATATTGAATGGTGATGCTGAGTCAAAGGGCCAAATGGCCTACTCCTGCATCTACTTTCTATGTTTCAATGTTGCTATCCTGTGCTGGTTCAGAAAGCTATCCAGTTAATCCCAGTACAGTTGCAGTTGTATAAGACGTTGTTGAGGCCACATTGAGAATATTGTGTTGAGTTTTGGGCACCATGTTAATGGAAAGATGTTAAGCTGGACAGGGAGTAGATAAGATTTAGGAGGATGTTGCCAGGACCTGAGCTATAGGGAGGGGTTGAACAGGCTGGGAGTCTATTCCTTGGAGCACAGGAGGTTGAGGGCTAATCTAATAGAGGTGATCAAAATCGTGAGAGGAATAGATCGGATAGAACCTTAGGGGTAACATTTTCACGCAAAGTGTGGTAGGCGTATGGAAAGAGCAGCTGGAGGAGGTAGTTAACAAACATTTAGACATCTACATGGATAGGACTGGTTTAGAGGGAGGCAGATGGGACTAGTGTAGGTGGGACATGTTGGTTGGTGTGGGCAAGTTGGGCCAAAAGACCTATATCCACGCTGTATGACTCTATGACTCTGCTCCTTTCCCTTAGCCCTACAACAGTTAATTTCCTGTCACATAAATCTGCTCCAAGCACGGTCAGATGTGCAATGGAGATTGTATAATAAAACCAGAAATGCTTGCCTGAACACATATATGATGCAGATATTTCAATTCCTCCTCTACGCAAGGGAATCATTGATTTTAGATCGAATGCCGATAGATTTTCGTTAAGCAAACAGAAACGGAATGATGTCACTGACCAGCTATGCTCACTAAATGAATGGTGGACATTAGGGGCAAAGTGATCTCACCCTGGTTCCTGCCAGTACAAATCTGTACAGCCAATGTAGGGCAGCACAGTGGTGTCGTTGGTAGAGCCAGTGCTCACAGCAGTAGAGATCCGGGTTCCACCCTGACCCCGGGTACACTCTATATAGAGTTTGCACGTTCTCCCGATGATCACACGAGTATCATCAGGTTTTCATCACAAAGATGTTTTCAGTTTGAAAAATGCAACATGGAAACAGGACCCCGACCAATGATCACCAGTTCACACTAGATATCCCACTTTGTGGGTTTGAAGGTTAATTGACCTCTGGAAATGGCCCTAATTGTGTAGGGAGTTGATGCATAAGTGAGCCAACATAGAACTAGGGTGAATGGGTAATTGATGGTCACGTGGACTCGTGGAGCAGAGGACCTGTTTCCATGCTGTATCTTTCCATTAAGAAAACTTACTGTTTGAATAGTCATAGAGTCATAGCCATAGAGTGATACAGCGTGAAAACAGCTCGGCCCAATTACCCCACACTGGCCAATATGTCCTTGCTACACTAGTCCCACCTGGTCCATATCCCTCCAAATATACCTGTCGTATCCATATACCTGTCTAACTGTTGCTTAAACGTTTGGATAGTCCCTGCCTGAACTACCTAGGTATGTTACAAAACTTACCTTCAGCGGCGCTGCAGCCGTGTGAGCGACTTTGGCGCCTTTGAGAGGGGGGCGGGTTCAAAATGCATTTTTTCTTCAGACTATTCAAATCAATTTTGAACAGGCTGTTTAGCTGCTGAAGAAACATCGCTTCGACTGGTGTTTTATTAAGTTTATTAAAATTAGCGCTGGAAAAATTAAAAGCAGGAGTAAAATTAAAATCATCTTCTAATGTCGTCAACGCCGACAACGGGACGGATCTCACGTAGGGGACAAGGCAAGGTACACCGTTTATTTTTTCATATAAACTTGCTTCTTAGGAAGCCTTTAATCAAAATTACATGTTGTGAAAAGGTAACTTGGGACCCATATGAACCGGCAGTATTTTTCCTGCCGATATGGGGTTTAAATTCACCGCAACCGCAACGTTCCAAACAATTGCGTTCCACAAAAACCCATTCGCAAGTTGATTTAAATGGCCATTAATTTATGTGAACTATACACTGAATTCCTTCCATTTGGCCTATAAATTCATGATAATGAGATTTAAAAATCATGTTATATTGTGAATTCTTGTGTGAATGTTATTTGGACACTTAGGCTTTTAAAAAAAGGTTAACCTTTCCTTAAGAAATGGATAGATGTTTAGATCTAGTAATTGAATTTTGTAATTAACTACTATTAGGTAACTAACTAATTATATGCTTTAATGTCAGGTCATCCAAGTAAGATTGTTTCATGGGTTACACAAAAAGCTGGAGAAACTCAGCGGGTGCAGCAGCATCAAAGGAGCGAAGGAGATAGACGACGTTTCGGGTCGAGACCCTTCTTCAGACTGGTGAGGGATCAGGGAAATGAGAGATATAGACGGTGATGTGGAGAGATAAAGAACAATGAATGAAAGATATGCAAAAAAAGTATTGATGATAAAGGAAACAGGTCATTGTAAGCTGTTTGTAGTGTGAAAATGAGAAGCTAGTGCGACTTGGGTGGGGGAGAGATAGAGAGAGAAGGGATGCCAGGGCCCAAGGGCTGAGGGAGAGGTGGGAAGGGGAAAAAGGCAGCCAGGGTTAACAGAATTGAGAAAATTCAATGTTTAAGCCCAGAGGATGCAGACTCCCCAAGCAGAATATGAGGTGCTGTTCATATTTGTTTCAGAATGCTTCAATCTATAATAACTGAAAATGCCATTGTTCTCTTAATTTTTAAGGAAGTTATGGGCTTTTGACTGTCCTTGATCACAGCTTTTGTGTTAAGTCAATGGAAAAGCAATAGGGAACAAGATGCTAATTTCTGAGTATGAAAATGGCCATATCTTTTTTTATACTGAAGCTATGATAGTGAATCAGGTGTCAAATTAAACTTCTCTTTATGCCTTATCTGATGGGATAAATTGCAGACTTGATTTTTTAAATCTCAAAATTGTGTAACATTGCTAAACTACCGCCTCTACGAGGGATAGAGAGAGGGAGACGGCGTCGCTGGCTACGCAAGCCCGAAGCTTCGGGCCTACTCCGGAACTCCAGGCCTTAGAGCTGAGAAGGCGTACAGACTCTATGCCATCAAAAAAAATCTTGCATCTGCTGAGGAGGTTGACGATATCAAGAAATCGCTCGACATGCTGACGGAGGAGGTTTCTGTTGTTAGACAACAGCAGGAAACCATCATGAGAATGGTGGGGGAAGTTAAAGCTCTGAGGCTACAAAACTCCGAGAAGGACAAGCAGATTATGTTGCTGAATAACCTGGGTGGCTGATCTGGAGCAGTACACCAGAATGAACTATATAATTGTCACTGGTCTGGAGACAAAATCCTGCTCATATGCACGAGCGGTGACAACGTGGAATAAAGGGGAGACAAGCGAGCAGGACACTGCATCTGTGAACAGGTGACAGTGTTCCTCCACTCAAAAGGGATTGCGTTGGACAGGGACAACATCGAGGCTTGTAACCCCCTCTTAGGGAGAGGCCAGACGGATAAACCAGCCATAATAATTTGGTTTGCTAACAGGAAACACAAAACTGAAATGCTGAAACAGGGAAGATGGCTAAAGGGCTCAGATGTGTATTTGAATGAACACCTGACAAAGAAAATTACTGGCGTCGCCAGAATGGCCCGACTCCTGACAAAGCAGAAGAAAATTCAATCTACATGGACTGCGAACTGCAAAATATTCATCAAGCTGAATGGAACACCAGAACAAGCCAAAGTGTTAGTTATTAGGGACCTGGATGAACAGGATAAATACCAATGAGACAAACCACAACAAGGTAATGCAATACACTTAGTAGCAAATAAAGAATATATAAAATAAAAACCACAACCATGATAATTTCCTGACAAAAAACATATATCTCTATCAGGACCAGAAACCTTTGCATAAACAGAACATAACACACATGACATGGAAAATGATATTGATCCGGAAAATAACAGTATCAACAACAGCTGCAGTTCTTACACAGATGAGCAATTCAATATAACTTTCCAATCAGTACATAACATATCAAGTATCCACTTTAATAGCAGATGTCTATATGCCAACTTCCACAACATAAAAGAATATTTAAGACAGTTCAAGATCCCATTTAACCTTATAGCAATATCAGAGACCTGGATCAGCCCTGAGAAAGGTGTGGACTTTGACATGGATGGCT
The DNA here is from genome assembly GCA_963514005.1 of Raja brachyura. The sequence goes on along the minus strand of OY740802.1, from coordinate 43,148,158 downwards.
ATGAACTGAATTATGTAAACAGAAGGAAAAAAAGTTGAGGAGGTGTGGCGATCTATGTGGATAAAAGACTGAAATATAAGGTGGTGGAGAACATGACAATAGCTGTTGATGATTTGCTGAAATGTATTACAGTAGAAATTTGTATGGAAAAGACCAAAAATGTTATTGTGAGCTATATATACAGAGCTCCCAGATCTAGAATTGAAATGTTTAAAGATTGGATGGAAAACATGTTTACAAAATCATTACAAAGGATTATGTTCATAGGGATTACAATATTGACCTGTTGAATCCAAAAAAGCACAAAATGACAGAATAATTAATCAATACTATGTACAGTATGGGTTTATATCCTAAAATAACCAGACCTAGTAGAATTGCTTCTCATTGTGCAACATTAATAGACAACATATTTACAAACATTATGGAAAACAATACAGTAAGCGGACTATTATACAGTGACATCAGTGACCATTTACCTGTTTTTATTGCTGTAATTATAGGAAACCTTAGAACACCAGTCATTTAAAATACAAAAGGGTGAGAACCAAAGAAACCATAAATGCATTTAAGAATGAATTACTGAAACAGAATTGGAGGGTAGTATATGAGGGTGAAGATGTCCACAAAGCATACAATGGATTTCTAAATATTTTTAAATCACTTGATGACAAAAACTGTCCTGTGAAATAATATAGTGATAGACAAAAACAAACAAGTAGTCCGTGGATCACGAAGGGTTTAAAAAATGCCTGCAAAATGAAAAACACACTGTATAGACAATGCATAAAATATCAAACTTCAGAAGCAGAAAATAAATATGAGAAATATAAGAATAAATTAACCAATTTTATGGGGATATGTAAGAAACAATATTATAATAAAATATTAGAGAATAATAAAAACAATATGAAAGGTTTATGGAATGTGCTAAATACTATTATTAGAAATGGATAAAAAAACACAGGCTCCCCTGAGTATTTTATTGAGAAAGACAAGGCAATAAATAATATGGATGATGCAGTTAATGGTTTTAACAAATTCTTTGTAAATGTAGGACCAGATTTGGCAGAAAAAAATTAATGACCCAGAAACAAAAGAAGGGGCAGATACTGATCTTTGGGATAGAAATACTAGCTCTCTCTTCCTTAGAGCAGTCGAAGGAAAATAAATCATAGCCACTGTAAGAAAATGTAAAAGCAAATCCTCTACTGATTGGAATGATATTGATATGATTATAATAAAAAATGTTATTGAAGAAATTGCAGAACCATTAACTCATATCTGTAACTTGTTTTTTTTTTCAATCTGGTAAATTTCCAAACAAAATGAAAATAGCAAAAGTAATACCATTATATAAAACTGGGGGTAGACACCATTTCACAAATGACAGTTTTTTTTCTTTACTCTCCCAATTCTCCAAGATCCTTGAAAAACTTTTTACAGAAAGGCTTGATAATTTCATTGACAAACATAAGCTTTTGGTCGACAGTCAATATGGATTCCAGATAGACAGATCGACATCTGTGGCACTAATGGAACTAATCGAGGAAATCACAAATTGCATAGATAATAAAAAGCTTGCAGCTGGAATAATTTTAAGAAAAACAAAGATTATGCTATTTGGAAAACATAAAACAAACCCTCAAGTACAATTGATAATAGATAACATAAGTATAGAAAGAGTATAATAAAATACATTTTTTGGTGTGATTTTAGACCACAAAATCTGCTGGAAACCACATATAAACCACGTCAAAGCAAAACTGACAAAGTCTATAGCAATATTGGGAAAATCAAGACACATTCTGGACCACAAATCATTACATACTCTGTATAATACACTCATATTGCCATATCTGAGTTACTGTGTGAAGATATGAGGTAACAAAACCAACCTACAGCCGTTATGCACATTACAAAAAATAGCAATAACAATCATCAATAGCGTTGGATATCTTGAACATACCAGTTTATTATTCGTAAAGTCACATACACTGAAGTTCACCGATCTGGTTAAATTTAAGACTGCACAAATCATGTACAAAGCAAGAAATAATTTATTTCTGGGAAATATACAAAAATTGTTTATGGAAAGACAGGGCAGGTATAATTTGAGAGGGGAACTTAATTTTTAAAAACTCAATGTCAATTTTAATTTTTAAAAACTCTTAAAAGTATGTGCGTTGCAATCTACGGGGTGAATTTGTGGAATGGTTTGGAACAGGACATAAAATGTAGCACAAACATAATTCAGTTTAAAAAGATGTACAAAACACTTTTTTTAAAAAGGATTTTGGGACGAGGATAGATGATTTTGAGTATAATACAAGAGGGTTTTTTTTGGGTTCTTTTCTCTCTTTTTTTGTATGGCTTTGCAAATATTTGATTGGTGTATAAATGTAAATCATTTGGTGTACATATGGAAATAGGCATTTATAGCTGCTAAATTTGTATGATAATTATAAGGGGTGGGAATTAATAAGCTTTGGCTTCTTCCTGCTCCTTTTCAGACACATATGATTCATTTATTTATAAATATTGTTTATGACACGTTATACATGTTCTTGTTTTGTTTTTTGTCTGCTGTTTCACACTTGCTTTTTATTTTTTAGTCTGTTCAAAATAAAAGATTTATTATATTATTATTGTTATTATTATTATTATTATTATTATTATTGTTATTATTATCATCTATTCTATTATATCATCTTCTTCGATCTTCTATCTATATCTACCTTCTATCTACACTATTACTAAACTTTCATCTTGTCCTCTTCTGGTTTGCGTTGTTTTTAAATTGTGCCAAAACAGTACCCTATATTACTAGGATTTTTTTTTGCCACCTTACTCACCGTTCTCCTCTGCTCCAAGCGCACCAGGTTCTGTTCTGATCGGTGGAATATTACAAAAGTTATGAAGATTTAAAAATCGTGAGATCATCTGATTGGTCTTCTCGCCTGTCTGTCACCATGAAGGTAACGCCCCTTCTGGCACCCATTGTCAATCAATGGGGTGAGGAGAATAAAGCCCTGGATGCCAGGCATGAGTCCTGAAGTCGGGCATGAGTCAGCCCAGAAGCCGTGAGTGAGAGACGAGTACAGGGGCCGTGAGTGAGCAAACCGTGAGACCAGGAGTATGTGAACTGTGAATCCAAGAGCCGTGATTGAATGAACTGTGAGTCCATAAGCCGTGAGTGAGTGAACTGTGAGTCTAGACGCTGTGAATGAATGAACTGTGAGTCCAGAAGCTGTGAGTGAGTGAACTGTGAGTCCAAAAGCCATGAGTGAGTGAATTGTGAGTCTAGACGCCGTGAATGAGTGAACTGTGAGTCTAGACGCCGTGAATGAGTGAACCATGAGTCCAGAAGCTGTGAGTCAGTGAACTGTGAGTCCAGAAGCCACCCAAAGCATGGAGGCGGCCCAGAGCACTGACCCTGCCCGATTGCTGGAAACTTGAGATCCTGCGTAAGTGAGGAGTGAGAATGGGGGGAATTGAGGGAGCCGGGTGCTAGCAGGGCCAGGCACTGGCAGTGCTCACCACCCCCCCGCCCACACACCCCCACCCCCCTCCACTTGCACACCCCCCCCCCCCCCAATGGCAGGCCACAGCAGCGGTTGGCCATGGCAATGCTCCCTCCCCCCACCGGCCCCCACCTGAAGCCTCCCAGTCCCCAGCTGCAGAAATATGCCCAGGAATCCATTCAGCCCACAATGGCCCCCCCCCCCCCCTCCACTGGCAAACGCCTGAAGCCGTCCCCCCCACCCCAGATGCAGGACGCTTCCCCACCGGCCCCCGACAGCCCCAACTGAAGCCGGGCCCCTCACCAGGCTGCAGGATGCTCCCCCCACTGGCCTCCAACAGCCCTCCCCTGGCTACAGAATGCAACGAGAGACGCAACAAGAAAGAATGGACTGAATAAATCTCCTCTTTAATGTTTAAATTGTTGTTATATTTTAAGAGTTATTCACATTTTAAGCTTTAATAAATCCCTTTTCCACTTGCTGTGCCTGTCAGGGGGAAGGGCAAGGGGTGGAGTTGATGGTGGTGTGGTGAAGAGAGGGGGGGGGGGGAGTCAGGGGTGTCACAACGGGAACCTGTCAGCCGTGCCTGTGCAGTTGGGGGCTACACATAAGTGGTGGAATATTGCAATTAGTGGAGAGGTGGAATATTGCGTTGGGGAACCAGGCCTTTCGTGTGAGAATGGGATCCAACGGGTCCCACTTAGTCTATATATTATAATTTTGATGGACCAAAAATGAGCGGATGAACTGCTTGTAGATAATCAGATAACCCTGAACAAATTATTCACGGAAAATAAAGCCAGCTCCTGATAATTAAACAATGAATGCATCTGGCGGTCTTTTATTAACCACGGGTTAAAACAACCAGTTTACAAATCAATAATTCCTTAATTGTTGCTCATTTAGCAATTTAGCTGCAGAAATCCAAGCGGAGGCATGTTTTAACTCTAGGAAATCAGAGTCCTGAATGGTAGAGCTGGGAGTGAAATAAAGCTGAAAATGACACCATTCAGTTTGCAAAACTTCATAACGCGGAGGGCATGAGATTTAATTAAATACTAGACTAAGTGGGACCCATTGGGTCCTATGTTCACACAGGAGGGCTGGTCCTCCAATGCAATATTCCACCTCTCCACCAATTCCAATATTGATGGCCTGCGGGGGGGGGGGGGCTCTCTGGAGCAGCAGTATGGGTGTTATGGGCCAAAGGGACTGGTTTCCAGTGGGCATTTATGGACATTGTGGGCCGAATAGTTTCTTGGGCTGGCAACTCAGTCACTCAGGCCTGGTGGGCTGGCAGCTCAGTCACTCAGTCCTGGTGGGCTGGCAGCTCAGTCACTCAGGGCCGGTGGGTTGGCAGCTCAGTCACTCAGGGCTGGTGGGCTGGCAACTCAGTCATTCAGGGCTGATGGGCTGGCAGCTCAGTTACTCAGGACTGGTGGGCTGGCTGATCAGTCATTCAGAACTAGTGGGCTGGCAGCTCAGAAACTGCCAGAAAGTTTGCCCAAAAGCTGAGAGACTCTGTGAGAGAGATGGGAGAGAGGGTTCAGAATCAATTTTAGACATGTTTCATCTTTTTTCTACAAATCACAGCAATGAAGGAAGAAAGTCTATCCTGACCTGGATCTCACAGGGAGAAGATGAACGGAGGGAGAAAAATACTGTGGTGAGGTTTAATACTTACAGGGAGAATATTTACTGATTAGCCGAAGGGACTCTTCCTGGGCTAGTACATGGCTATTCCTTGAAATTCCATTTCAAGCAGGGTGCAGGCCACCAAATTCAAATTCAATTTCATACCATTTCAAGCAGAGTGCAGGCCACCAAATTCAAATTCAATTTCATACCATTTCAAACAGAGTGCAGGCCAGCAAATTCAAATTCAATTTCATTCCATTTCAAGAATAGTGCAGGTCACCAAATTCAATTTCAATTTTATTCCATTTCAAGCAGAGTGCAGGCCACCAAATTCAAATTCATTTCACACCATTTCAAGCAGAGTGCAGGCCTCCAAATTCATTTCATACTACATCAAGCAGAGCACAGGCTACCAATTAATTTCATTTCAAGCAGAGTTCAGTTCTCTCATGGCGTAAACTCACAGTTCTGGATTCAACTCTCACTCATAGTCTTCCAGGGTAATGGACTCATGTCCGGCCTTTGGGGCTTTATACTCCTGCCCCCCCACCCCCCCCCAGAAGAGGTGTTGCCTTCATCATGTTGATTGACAGGCGAGAGGACCAATCAGCTGATCTCAGGATGTTTTAAACATTCATAACTTTTTATTCTTTATTGATCTGAAAATTCCTCGGGGCTGCCTCAGCGGAGGAGGTCTGTGAGTAATGACTGTTGTTATAAAGATAAACTGAAATAGGCATAAATTACGTGGTTGAATTTTGGCAAAAGAGCTTGGGCCTACAAAGTGCATCAATGCGAACAGAACATCGAGCACAGAACAGGACAGCATAAGAACAAGCCATTCGGCCCACAATGTCTGTGCTGACCATGATCTGTCTGCGCAATCCATAACCCTTTGTTCCCTGCATATCCATATGCCCATCGAAAAATCTCTCAAGTCTGTTGGCAATTTGTCAAGAATGGTAACATTAAGATCGCTGTATGATAAATAGGTATTATGTACATGGAAGGAATTGAAAACTTGTGGGAGAATATAACTTGAAGTAATGCCATATGTTTTAAACCGTTGATCAAAGCAAGATGAATTCCTGCAATTTTCAAAACATGCAGGTAAATGGAATGTGACCGAGTGATATGTTGGACCTGTGCAGAGTGAGGATGAGTGGACGTGTGCACTGCATTGTTACAATCATCTCTTCACTCTGTAGGTTGTTGTGCTGAAATAATATGTGGTACAGTGTCATAGGGGGTGCTTCCTACTGAATGCAAAACACCATTTGATAGAAATTGTCCATCTCACTAAACAAAGCAAAGGTATGCCGTATGGGAGAAATTGAGAAGTGTTCTTTCTCATGCAGCAGAAAATATTCAAGGGTTTAATAATAATAATAATAATAATAATAATAATAATATATTTTATTATCATTACAGAGAAGTACAACCAGATTTGGTTTACAACTTTCATTCGATGTCATAACTTAAACAACTAATAAAATTTAGGTTTAGATACCCCGAGAACAAGGTTTGTAAAAAGAACATTAGACCAGTAAAACAGTCAACACAGACTAAAGTGCAGATGTGTCTGTGCGATGTGATCATCCGAGGGAGACAGTCCATGGGGGTGGGGGGGTACTCAGCAGGGCCAGTTCAGAGCTGCTATATCTCTGGGAATGATGATGTTCCTGAGTGGTGCGGGCGTAGAAGGCCTTGTAACGTCTGCTGGAAGGGAGTAGTTCGAACAGTCCATTACAAGGGTGGGAGGAGTCTTCATGGATGCTGACGGCCTTTCTGAGGCACCGTGTGTGGTAGATGCCCTCCAAGGCTGGTAGCGGTGTCCCAATGATCTGTTGCGCTCTGTGGACAACGCGCTGAAGAGCTCTCCTCTCCGCCTCCGTGCAGCTGAGATACCACACAGAGATGCCATACGTTAGTATGCTCTCTGTCGTGCAGCGGTAGAAGGTCGTCAGCAGACCAGTCCGTTTCAATGTTCTTAGGAAGAACAGTCATTGCTGTGCCTTTTTGACCAGCGCAGCGGTGTTGGTGGACCATGTGAGGTCCTCTGAGATGTGAGTGCCCAGAAACCTGAAGCTGGAAACTCTTTCCACACTGTCTCCGTAGATGGAGATTGGGGCGCATTCCCCATTCTGTGACCTCCTGAAGTCGATAATCAGTCTTGGAGGTGTTTAGTGACAAGTTGTTACATGAGCACCAGTCCGCCAGGTTCTGCACCTCCACTCTGTATTTTGTTTCATCACCGTTGGTGATCAGCCCGATCACCGTTGTGTCGTCTGCAAACTTGACAAAGGTGTTGGTGTCGAATGCAGGAACACAGTCGTGAGTGAAGAGGGAGTAGAGCATGGTGCTCAGTACACAGCCCTGTGGTGTGCCGGTGCTCAGGGTGATAGTGGAGGACAGGTGCAGCCCCAGTCTCACTGCCTGTGGTCGCTCGGGATGCAGGACCGCAGGCAGGATCCAATCGCATATCGGTGAGCTGAGGCCTAGCTGGTGGAGTTTGGTGGCGAGCTTGGTGGGGATGACCGTATTGAAGGCAGAACTATAGTCTATAAAGAGCATCCTCACGTAGGTGCCAGGTCTTTCCAGGTGAGTCAGGACAGTGTGAAGAGCCACAGAGATGCATCCTCTGTGGATCTATTTGCCCTGTATGCAAATTGATGAGAGTCCAATGAGGCAGGGATGCTGGATTTGATGTGGGAGAGGACCAGCCTTTCAAAGCACTTCATTGGTATTGGAGTTAGAGCAACCAGGCGGTAGTCATTCAGGTTGGTGACTTTAGACTTTTTCAGCACCGGCACTATGGTAGCTGTCTTCAGGCACTTGGGGACCGTTGCCAGAGATAGAGACAGGTTAAAGATCCTCATAAATACCTCCGCCAGCTGTACAGCACAGTCCTTTAGTACCCTACCATGGGCTCCATCCGGGCCTGCAGCCTTTCATGGATTGATCCTACGCAGAGCGCACTGTACCTCCTGGGTTCTCAGTGTCCCTCCGCCATGGCCAGGATTATTCCTCACCTGGTGGTGTTGCCAGTTTTGAAGCGGGCAAAGAAGGTGTTTAATTCATTGGCCAGTGTGATTTCACTGTGGAGGCAGGCAGGGCTGCTCTTGTAGTCAGTGAGTCCGTAGTTTAGAGTCATTCTTATTCTGCATCCTTTTTATTCTGCATACTTATTCTACATTTGTGGGTTACATGGACTTTAACAAGGCTTTTGACAAAATACCATATGACAGCTGGTCCAAAGGCTTAGGGCAGTTTGGATCCAAGGTATGTTGGCAAAATGCCTTCACAATTGAGCTCAGTACTGGTTGAGGCTTGTTTCTATGACCGGATGTCTGTAACCAGTAGTGTACCATGGGGATAGACACAACAATCTGGAGTAACTTAGTGGGTCAGACAGCATCTTTGCAAATATATTGGAGGAAAGAAATAGATGGCCATTCGGGTCGAGACCCTTCGTTAGTTTGAAGAAGGGTCTCAACCCGAAACGATACCCGTTTCTTTTCTCGAGCGATGCTGCCTGATCCGCTCAGTAACTCCAGCTTTTTCTTTCTATCTTTGGTTTAAACCAGCATCTGTAGTTCCTTCCTACACATGGCAGAGCAGTAGAGGTGCTGCCTGACAGCACTTACAGTACCAGAGACCCGGGTTCCATTGGGTGCTGTCTCTGTGGAGTTTGTACATTCTCCCCGTGACCGCCCGTAAAGTCCGTAAACCTGGACACTCTCTCCACACTGTCCCCGTAGATGGAGATTGGGGCGTATTCCCCATTCTGTGACCTCCTGAAGTTGGTAATCAGCTCCTTGGTCTTGGAGGTGTTTAGTGACAAGTTGTTCCGTGAGCACCAGTCCGCCAGGTTCTGCACCTCCGCTCTGTATTATGTTTCATCACCGTTGGTGATCAGCCCGATCACCGTTGTGTCATCTGTAAACTTGACAATGGTGTTGTTGTCGAATGCAGGAACACAGTCGTGAGTGAAGAGGGAGTAGAGCATGGGGCTCAGTACACAGCCCTGTGGTGTGCCGGTGCTCAGGGTGATAGTGGAGGACAGGTGCGGCCCCAGTCTCACAGCCTGCGGTCGCTCCGTCAGAAAATGCAGGATCCAATCGCATATCGGTGAGCTGAAGCCTAGCTGGTGGAGTTTGGTGGTGAGCTTGGTGGGGATGACCGTATTGAAGGCAGAGCTATAGTCTATGAAAAGCATCCTCACGTACGTGCCAGGTCTCTCCTGGTGAGTCAGGACAGTGTGACGAGCCAGAGAGATGGCATCCTCTGTGGATCTATTTTCCCAGCTCGCGGGAGTATTCATGAACATCATGAATCCCTCCGTACTCTCTTCTGAGGTACCCCACACCCCAAGATAACCACCATCATCCCAGTGCCCAAGATAAGCAAGATATCATGTTCTATCAACAACTGTCCAGTGGCATTGACATCCACCATCATAAAGTGCTTTGAGAGGCTGGTTATGGAATACATTCAATTATGTCTACGAAGCAACCTTGACCTACTGCAGTTCACCACAACAGGTCAATGGCTGATGCCATCTCCCTGGCCCTACACTCATTCCTGAAGCACCTGGATAAGAGAAACATCTACATTAGACTTCTATTGATAGACAACAGCTCTGCTTTCAATGCCATTATTCCATCCAAGCTCATCACCAAACTTATGGAACTTGGAGTCTGCACTCATCTCTTCAACTGGATCCTTGACTTCTTAACTAATGGACCACAATCAGTGAGGATAAGGGACAAATCATCCTCTACGATAATCCTCAACACAGGCGCTCCACAAGGTTACCCTCTCAGCCTCTTTCTTTACTCGTTAAACAGCCACGACAGTGTGGCCAAGTACAAATTCAACTCAATTTACAAATTTGCGGACAACACCACCATTGTGGGCCAGAAATTAAATAATGACAAGACGGAGTACAGGAAGGAGATTGATAACCTTGTGTCCTGGTGTTGAGACAACAACCTTTCAATACCAACGAGACAAGACGATAGTGATCGACTTCAGGGAGCAAGGCGGTACACATTCCACGGATACATTGACAGCGCCAAGGTAGAGATGGTTGAAAACTTCAAGTTCCTAGGAGTCAATATCACCAGCAACTTGTCCTGGACTAGCGATATTGAAGCAAGGGCCAAGAAAGCACACCAACCCCTCTACTTCCTTAGAAGGCTTAGGAATTTTGACATGTTCCCAACAATTCTCACTAACTTCTACAGATGCACTGTAGAATGCATTTTATTGGGATGCATGACAGCATGGATTGGGAAGAGCTCCAAGCAAGACTGCAAGAAATTGCAAATAATTGTGGGCACACAAATTGTTCACACAAATCAATGTCCCTTCAATTAACTCCATTTACACTTCATGCTGCCTCGGCAATGCCACCAGCATGATCAAGGACCAGTCTCACCTAGTCATTCCCTATTCTACCCTCTCCCATCAGGCAAGAGTTACAGAAGTATGTAAGCGCACACCTCCAGATTCACGGACAGTTTCTTCCCAGCTGGTACCAGGCAACTGAACCATCCTACCAACAACTAAAGAGCCATTCTGATTTTTTATCTGCCTCAATGGAGACCCTCAGACTATCTTTAATCGGACTTTACAGGACTTTACTGGCCCAAGTCTTATTTTTCCTGACCAGAGCTTCAATTTCCAGACTTGCTTATTGGCACCTGTCTTGCCCACCACTTTTAAAAGCATCCCATTTTCCAAATGTCCCTTTGCCTGCAAACAACTTACTCTCATCAATTTTCTGTTTAATAGCATTTACTGTAAGATGGCCTTGGCTCAATTCAGAACTTTAACTTGCAGGCCCGCCCCGTCCTTATCCATAGCCATGTTAGTGGTGGACTTTTGGAGGAGAAGAACACCCCTGTCCACTGTCTCCATCAATGGTGTGGACCTGGACAGTATACTGGACTGGTCCAGGAATGCTGAGGCTCTGTACAAGAAGGGACAGAGCCCATTGTACATTTTGAGAAGGCGCCACTCCTTCAACGTCTGTCATAGGATAGACTGACTCCCTCCCCCCCCCCCCCCCCCCAATTTTTGCCCATTCCCAATCCTCTCCACCCATCACTTTAATTTCATGCTAGGCTAAACAAGTCCAGTCATACTGACCCACAAAGTCAACAACTTGGACTTGTGCATGTCTTGTTTTATTAGTGACAAAGCTGTGTTACTAGGGTGAGGGCAGAATACCGGAACATAATACCCGACCATGTGAACAACAGTACGTGGCCTATACCACATATATCCTGTCAAAAATGATCTAAAGAGGCAGCATGTCTTGAATCTTTACAGCAGTCTCTTGCTTGACTGTTCTCCTCATCTGATGAGCTACTGCTAACAAGTTGCGAAAAAAAAGATGAAGTTAACCGTCACTCATTTCCCGTGTAAATTATTCTGACACATGGACAAGTTGGACCAAAAGGCCTGCTGCTGTGTTCTACACCTCCCTGTTATTCTGCATTAAATCTATGTCTGCGCCACAGTGAGTGCTCATTATTTGATCATAAAACTAGTAAAAATTCACCACCTGTGGTAATGTACGGCTTCCTATGATAATATTATGTAGAAGATACTTCTGCACTTAGTGTATATGTGTGTGCATTAATGTGGGTTTGAGTGAAGTGGGCACGTGCCTGCACACCTATCCAAAATATCTCTTAGGAAATAATAATCTGCCTCTTCATCACCTATAGCCTGGCGATGATAAAAAATATTGTTCTGGGTTTATTAGACATTTTGTTTCTTTAAGCTCCTTCCAAAGAAAGAGATTGAGGCGACACGTGGTGTAGTGGTGGAGCTACTGCCTTACAGCACCAGAGACCTGGGTTCAACCCTGACTACAGGTGCTTGTCCATACAAAGTTTGTACGTTCTCCACGTGACTTGCCCGGGTTTATCTCTGAGATTTTCGGGTTCCTCCCACAATCCAAAGAAGTACAGGTTTGTAGGTTAATTGTCTTGGTATTAATGTAAAATTGTCCCAAGTGTGTGTAGGGTAGTGTTAATATGCGGGGATTGCCGATCGGTGCAGACTCGGTGGGTCGAAGGGCCTGTATCTGTGCTGTATCTCTAAACGAGACTAAACTAAACCTGTGTCATGGTGCCAGGGCAATAACCTTGCCTTGTATGTCAGCGGAACAAAAGAGTTATCTGTTGACCTGAGGATATTAGAGGGTGAACACAGCTCTGTCATCGTCAACAGATTTATGACACTGTTGACAGGTCTTGAGGGCCTGAGCTGTTGGAAGAGGTTGGGCAGGCTGGGACTTGATTCAATAGTAGAAACAAAGAACTGCATTTGCTGGTTAATACACAAAAAGACACAACGAGCTGGAGTAACTCAACAGGATAGGCATTATCTCTGGTGCTGCTGGAGCTCCAGAGATGCTGCCTGATCTTTTGAGATCCTCAAGCACTTTGTGCCATTTTGGGACTTTATTCATTGGAACACAGGAGACTGAGGGATGATCTTGCAGAGGCGTACAAAATCATGAGTGGGGTTGACAGGGTGAGTGCTTTCACCCCAGAGCCGGGGAATCACGAATCAGAGGACACAGGTTTAAGATGAGAGGGGAAAGATATAATAGGAACCTGAGAAGGAAACTTTTCCATACTGAGGATGGTGGATGTATGGGATTAGCTGCCAGAGGAGGTAGTTGAGGTAAGACTAAAATAACATTTAAAAGACTTTTGGACAGGTACATGGATAGGAAACGTTTCAGGGATATGGGCCAAACATGGCTGGGTGGGACTAGAGTAGATGGGGCATGGAGAAGTTGAGCAGAAGGACCTATTTATAGGTTGTATGACTCTATGGCTCCAAGAAAGCTTCAAGTACTATGGTATCTAGATGACCAGCAACCTAAACTGATGTCCCACTTTCCCCACTGGCCTGTCCACTTCCACCCACATTCCTCCATCTGCTTTGCATTTCACTCGTTCTCTCCTCTCCTCTCCTCTCCTCACTGAACACTTGATGTCTCCTTGCCAACTCAAGCCTTTGTCACTTAGCCCAACTGTGAGCCAATCAAACCCCCTTTATCTGCAGGAAGGAGTTGCAGATGGTGGTTTAAACCAAAAATAAACACACTCTAGTTGAGTCTCGTTGTATGACACTCGTTTTCACCTAGCCCACTGTTTCCTGCATCATCTTTTTTTTTGCATATCTTTAATTTACTTGTTCTATATCTCTCTATATCACCCGGGGTCACTCGACTGGCGCGGGGGAGCTGACATCCCCCGATGCAGGACTTTGATCGCCCCGACGCAGGGGGCCTGACCGCCGGCTACGGGAGCCAAGATCATCCCGTCAACAGAAGGCTCGAGGCCCCCGACTGCGGGAGAACAACGAAGGGAAGAGATTGAACTTCTTTTTCATCCTCCATCACAGTGAGGAAATGTGGAGGAGTCACTGTGGTGGATGTTCATGTTCAAATGTGTTTTGTGTTTTTTGTTGCTTTTTAATGGTATGACTGTACGGCAAATCACATTCCTCATATGTTGCAGAACATACCTGGCTAATAAAGTATGATTATGATTATGATCACTCGTTTCCCTTTCCCTGACCCCTGAAGAAGGGTCTCGATCCGAAACGTCACCTATTCCTTTTCTCCAGCAATGCTGTGTGACCAACTGCGTTCCCATTCACCTGTATCCACCTATCACATGCCCACTTGCCTCTTCTTGCTTTCCTTCAAACATTTTGAGGAAGGGTCCCGACCAGAAATACCAGCTGTGCATTTCCTCCCTCGATCCTTCCCCAGCCATTGAAATTTGTTTAAGATTCCAGCATCTGCAGTTCCCCTGTTGTCCCTGCACATTGATGCCATGATCAACAAAGTACATGAGCGTATTCACTTTCTGAGGCATCTTAGAAGATTCAATGTCCACAAGGATTCTCTCGAACATCTACAGAGGCATTGTAGGAAGTATTTTGGCAGCAGGTATCTAGTATGGCGTCTGTGCTAGTCTTGACTGCCTAAACCTGCAGAGATTGAACGCAGCCCAGTCCTTTGCAAACTCGTCACTTCCTCCCATCCAGGCCATCTTCAAGGTGAGTTACATCCGGATGGCTGGAGATATCATCAAATATATCCGGCACCCTGGCCATTCCCTTTTCTCTCATCTGGGAGTAGACGTCGTGCTGGAAAGCTCAGATATATATACTTAAGCGTAGCTTCCTTCCCACTGCTCTCAGACTCAGACCAAACATAGACTGGGCGATCATTTCGCTGAACACCTTTGCTCAGTCCGCCGGGACCGACCTGACCTCTCAGTTGCTAAACACTTTAATTCCCTTCCCATTCCCACAATGAACTTTTTATCCTTGGCATCCTCCATTGTCAGAGTGAGGCCAAAGCAAATTGGAGGAACAGCACCTCATATTTAGCTTGGGCAGCTTAGCAGGGCAGTGGTATGAATATTGATTTATCTAACTTCAAGCAACCCTTGCATCCCCGAATCAGTCTGAAGAAGGGTCTCGACCCGAAATGTCGCTCATTCCTTCTCTCCAGAGATGCCGCCTGTCCGGCTGAGTTACTCCGGCAATTTGTGTCCACCTTTGATTTAAAGCAGCATGTGCAGTTCTTTCCTCCACCCTTGCATCCCTCCTCTCTCCATCCCTCCCCCACCCAAGTTGTACCAGCTTCAAAGCCGTCTTGTTGAATCTCATTGTAACTCATTCTCACCTGACCCACAGCTAACAATAGCCTGTTTCATTTATCATTGTTACTTTTTTGCATATCTTTCATTCATTTGTTCTGTATCTCTCTACATCACCGTCTATATCTCTCGTTTCCCATTCCCCTGACTGAATAAGGGTCTTGTTCCAAAACATCACATATTCCTTTTCTCCAGAGATGCTGTCTGACCCGCTGAGTTACTCCAGCTTTTTGGGTCTATCCAGAAACAATCGCCTCTTTCACACCCTATTCCTAGAGGTGCTGCATACACTTAACTCAACTCATTCCGTTATTCCATTATTGAACTTGAAAAATTGTTTGCGTTGCACAAATTTGGCTACAACCTGGCAACTTTCTGCTGTTTTGTACATCATTTATTATTGTATTGATCATAAGTATTTACTCTGTTATCTTCATGAAAATGAGGAATATCTTTGGACCCCAATGTATGTGACAATAAACTAATCCTACCTTATCCCAAATAAGTTAATCTTAATAGCTAACAATGTCTGTTATCTGCGGGATATTTATAGTAGCAAACTATAATACCCTTCCATATCTCTGTATCTCCATCTCCCCTGATTCTCAGTATGAGGGCCTTGACTTGAAACCTCACCCATTCCTTCTATCCTGAGATGCTGCCTGTCCCGTTGAGTTACTCCAGCATTTTGTGTCTGTCTTCAGTGTAAAATCTGCATCTGCAGTTTCTTCCTACACACCTTGCCCTTCCATATCTCTGTGTCTCGCACTCCCCCGACTCTCAGTTGGAAGAAGGGACTCGACCCCAAATGTCCCCCATTCCTTCTCTCCAGTTCTGCTGTCTGTCCAGCTGAGTTATTCCAGCATTTTGCGTCTATCTGCAATGTCATCAGTGATTAAATGCCTGCTTCCCATCACTGCAAGTAACACTGCATATGCAGCTGGTAGAGAACATTGGACAACTTATTTGTAAGCTCTAGACTTGGTAAATCAAGGGGCTGAGCAATGTAGCCTGTCCATTTTGTCTACGGACATCTTGTACTCCTTACAAGCCAATTAACGTCATCAGCTTTGCATGTTTTCCCCAATCAGATAGCATCAGATCCTCAGGTAACATAGCGCATAGACCGGTGGCCTTTCGGCCCATAATGCTTGTGCCGGATCACACTTTGTTAAACCTCACTATCCTATTTGCCTCCACCACGATTCCTGTAGTACATTCCAGGCCGTCACCATTCTATGTGTAAAACATTTATGAAAGGTAAATCATGTCTGACGAATCTTAAAAAATAGTAGAGTGGATAAGGGAGAACCAGTGGATGTGTTATATCTAGACTTTCAGAAGGCTTTCGACAAGGTCCCACATAAGAGATTAGTATACAAGCTTAAAACACACGGTGTTGGGGGTTCAGTGTTGATGTGGATAGAGAACTGGCACAG
The DNA here is from genome assembly GCA_963514005.1 of Raja brachyura. Next base: position 43,131,850 of record OY740802.1, on the reverse strand, counting down.
ACAGGAAGCAAAGAGTAGGAGTAAACGTGTCCTTTTCACAATGGCAGGCAGTGACTAGTGGGGTACCGCAAGGCTCAGTGCTGGGACCCCAGCTATTTACAATATATATTAATGATCTGGATGAGGGAATTGAACGCAACATCTCCAAGTTTGTGGATGACATGAAGCTGGGGGGCAGTGTTAGTTGTGAGGGGGATGCTGGGAGGCTGCAAGGTGACTTGGATAGGCTGGGTGAGTGGGCAAATGCATGGCAGATACAGTATAATGTGGATAAACGTGATAAATATCCACTTTGGTGGCAAAAACAGGAAAGTAGACTATTATCTGAATGGTGGCCAATAAGGAAAAGGGGAGATACAACAAGACCTGGGTGTCATGGTACACCAGTCATTGAAAGTAGGCATGCAGGTGCGGCAGGCAGCGAAGAAAGCGAATGGTATGTTAGCTTTCATAGCAAAAGGATTTGAGTACAAGAGCAGGGAGGTTCAACTGCAGTTGTACAGGGTCTTAGTGAGGCCACACCTGGAGTATTGCGTACAGTTTTGGTCTCCAAATCTGAGGAAATACATTCTTGCCATAGAGGGAGTACAGAGAAGGTTCACCAGACTGATTCCTGGGATGGCAGGACTTCCATATGAAGAAAGACTGGATAGACTCGGCTTGTACTCGCTGGAATTTAGAAGATTGTGGGGGGATCTTTTAGAGACTTACAAAATTCTTAAGGGGTTGGACAGGCTAGATGCAGGAAGATTGTTCGCGATATTGGGGAAGTCCAGAACAAGGGGTCACAGTTTAAGGATAAGGGGGAGGTCTTTTAGGACCGAGATGAGAAAATAATTTTTCACGCAGAGAGTGGTGAATCTGTGGAATTCTCTGCCACAGAAAATAGTTGAGGCCAGTTCATTGGCTATATTTAAGAGGGAGTTAGATGTGGCCCTTGTGGTTAAAGGGATCAGGGGGTATGGAGAGAAGGCAGGTACAGGATACTGATTTGGATGATCAGCCATGATCATATTGAATGGTGGTGCAGGCTCGAAGGGCCGAATGGCCTACTCCTGCACCTGTTTTCTATGTTTCTATGTTTCCATGTTTCTAAAACCTTGCCCTGCACAATTCCATTCAACCTCCCCCCTCTCACCTTGTGGTTATACCCTCTAGTTTTGGACATTTGCACCTTGGAAAAAAGTTATTGCTGTCTGCGCCTCTTATATTTTTATATATTTCTATCATCCCCCCACAGCCTCCAATGTTCCAGAGAAAACAATCCAAGTCTAGCCAACCTCTCCCTGTAGCTGAATCCCTCTAATCCAGGCATCATTCTGGTAAACCTCCACTGCACCCTCTCCAAAGCCTCCGCATCCTTCCTGTAAAAGGGCGACCAGAACTGCACGCAATACTTCAATGCGGCTGAACCAAAGTTCTATAGAGCTGCGTCATGGCTTCCTGACTCTTATATTCAAAGCCCCTAGCAATGAAGGCAAGCATACCATATGCCCTCTTTACCATCCTATCTACTTTTGCTGCCACCTTCAGTGAGCTATGAACTGGACATCAAGATCCCTCTGTACATTAATACTGTTAAGGGTCTTGCCATTAACTGTGTACCTCCTCCTTACATTAGATCTTTCAAAGTGCATCTCCTCCCCATCGCCCAGGTTAAACTCTATCTGCCATTTCTCTGCCCATTTCTGCAGCTGATCTGCTTATATCCCGCTGTAGCTTCTGACAGAATTCCTCACTGTGTGCAACTCCTCTAATGTTGGTGTTGTCAGCCACCTACTCACCAACAATGCACCAGTGCGTGCTTTAAACGCTATATCTGGTTAATGGAAGCATATTTTGAACACGTTTTGGGTCGATCTGGTTAATGGATGCATTTGAGCGACGTTTTGGGTCAAGACCCTTCTTCAGACTGCGAGTCAAGACTGAAGAAGGGTCTCGACCCGAAACATCACCCATTCCTTCTCTCCGGAGATGTTGCCTGTGGCACTGAATTATTCCAGCTTTTTGTGTCTATCTTCAATTTAAACCAGCACCTGCAGTTCCTTCCTATACATTTCCTCTGGTCTGGAGCTCCCTTTCATCCCTTGGTCGCTTCCTGGGTTCATTCGCAGGACTTCTCTGCCAATCTCCACCACTTCCAACAAGAGGATTAATATCTGCTTCTGCTCTCATACCTGTACATCCAGTCCTCTGCCCTACTCTCTGCAGCGGTCTCCACCATGGTTTGGATTATGCGGTCCACTTCCCTAAATTTTTAATTTCAAAAATAAACTTTATTCATATTAAAAGATATCCAGGCACTTCCCAACTTACGTTATAGTCTGTAAATGCATACTTATGCAAGTCAAGGGTTATTGGGAGAAGGCAGGAAAATGGAATCAGGAGGAGGAGACTAGCCAGGAGTAGACTTGATGGGCCGAATGGCCTAATTCTACTCCTATAACATGTGAACGTCCTTAAACCCACTGCTTTATTTCCGAGTTGCACGTCACGGTGGTCTCGGTTGCAGTGTGCTACTTGCGTCGTATGCAGCTGCTTCCACAAGCCAGTCAGCAGTTCTTGTGGATGCTCCCAGTGGTCTCCCACTGGCACTACACAGCCAACCATAGATGGGATCAAGATTTATGCTTTGACAGGGAACTGTTCCTCTAGGCCAGCAATTTCATAAATTGTTCCCAGGTAATTTTTCTCAGAGGTATCCATTACCCTTTGCTCGATCCCTCGGGCAGGATGTGGCTGATAAGCTGCTAAATCTTCCCAACATAGAGACATCTAGCCCTCCCTGAGTAATAAACCTGTCCTCTTCTTCACTTGACTGGTGCTAAGGTTCAAGGCACCACACAGATCGAGACTTAGGAATAACATTGGTTGGGTTAACTTTACAACAAGTAATTTGGGGGATATCTCCAAATAGTCATGAAGAGTAACAGAAGCCAGAATCACTTATGTATCTTCACAATCCACATATTTCCAGTGCTTTACCCATTTATATTGGGGGGCATGGTGGCGTATCGATATAGCTACTGCTTTACAGCACCAGAGACCCATGTTTGATCCGGACTACAGCTACTGTCTGTCCAGATTTTCTACATTCTCCCTGTGCTCTGCATGGGTTTTTTTCTGCGATCTTCAGTTTCCTCCCATACTACAAAGGCGTACAGGTTTGTAGGTATAATTGGCTTGGAATAAATGTAAAATTGTCGCTAGTGTGTGTAAGGTAGTGTTAACGTGCGGGGATCGCTGGTCGGTGCGGACACGGTCGGCCAAGGGGCCTGTTTCCACGCTGCATCTCTAAACTAAACTAAACTGAATTATATGATTTGGAATTATAGTCATGATGTGGTGAAACACAGCATCAATAACCTATACATTATAAAAGGTTTGATTGTAATCATGAATTGATTTCTGCTGACTGGATAGCACGCAACAAAAGCTTTGACAATAAACTAAACTGAACAGATAATTTGTGCACACAAAGCCCTCACTCTACCCCTTTTTCAGATTACAGACAAATGAAGAATATGTTACGCAAGGAGCTATCCATGGAATGGTCAGGATTGAACCAGGATCTCTGACGCTATGAGGCAGTTGCTCTCTGAACTGTATCAGTAGAGCTACTGGAATATGTCGGAAGGAACTGCAGATGCTGATTTAAACCGAAGATAGACACAAAATGTTGGAGTAACTGAGCGGGGCAGGCAGCATCTCTGGAGAGGAGGAGTGGGTGACGTTTCAAGTCTGAAGAAGGGTCTCGACCTGAAAAGTCACCCATTCCTTCTCTAAAGAGATGCTGCCTCACCCGCTGAGTTACTCCAGCATTCTGTGTCTATCGCTGGAATATGGTTATGGAATATACATTTTATGATTCCGAAAATAAACATAAGTAATAGGAGAAGAATCAGGTTATTCGGCCCATCAAGTCTACTCTGCCATTCATCTGTCTCTCCCTCCTAACCCCATTCTCCTGCCTTCACCCCATAACCCCTGACACCCGTACTAGTCAAGAATCTATCTACTTCTGCCTTAAAAATATTCCAATGACTTGGCCTCCACAGCTTTCTGTGCCAAAGAATTCCACAGATTCATCACCCTCTGACAAAATAAGTCTCTTCTCATCTCCTTCCTAAGGGAACATCCTTTAATTCTGAGCCTATGACCTCTAGTCCTCAATTGGAGGAACAGCACCTCATATTGGGCCGTTCACAAAAGGCTGGAGAAACTCAGCGGGTGCAGCAACATCTAAGGAGCGAAGGAGATAGGCAACGTTTCAGGCCGAAACCCTTCTTCAGTCATATTGGGCCGTTTACAACCCAGCGGTATGAATAGTGTATGAATGCAGCTACTGGTTTAGACTGAAGATAGATACAAAAAGCTGGAGTAACTCAGCGGGATAGGCAGCATCTCTGAACAGAAGGCAAGGGGGACATTTCGGGTCAAGACCCTTCTCCACACTGGTTAGGGATAAGGGAAATGAGAGATATAGACGACGATGTAGAGAGATATTGAACAATGAATGAAAGATATGCAAAATAGTAACGATGATAAAGGAAACAGGCCATTGTCAGTGAGGCTAACACAATTGGAGGAACAGTGTCTCATATTTCGCTTGGGCAGCTTACAGCGCAGTGGTATTAATATTGATTTCTCTAACTTCAAGTAACACAGGCATTCCTTCTCTCCCTATCCCTCCGCCACCCAAGCCAAACTAGCTTCTCATTTTCACTCAACAAACAGCTAACAATGGCCTGTTTCCTTTATCATTGTTACTTTTTTTGCAGATCTTTCATTCATTGTTCTTTATTCTCAACATCATCGTTTATATCTCTCATTTCTCATCTCATATATCTCTCATTTCTCTTTTCCCTAACTAGTCTGAAGAAGGGTCTCGACCCAAAACATCACCCATTCCTTCTCTCCAGAGATGCTGCCTGTCCCGCTGAGTTACTCCAGCTTTTTGTGTCTGTCTTCAGTATGAATATTGATGTCTCTAACTCTCTCTATCCCTCCCTCACCCGAGTTGTCATACTAGTTTCACTGTTGTCCTGTTGAGTCTCTGCATAACTTGTTTCCGCCAACTTCAACATGATCCCACCACTTGTAACATCGTCTCATCACCATCCCTTTCTGCTTTGCATAAAGTTTATTCTCGCCACAACTTCTTGGTGTGATCATCCCTTCCCACCTAACCTGTCCACCCCTCAGCCACTTTCCCTTGCAACCACAGGAAATGTAACACCCGTCCCCACATCTCCCCTCTCATTTCTATCTGGGGTCCCCAGCAGCCCTTCATGCGAGACAGAGGTTCACGTGCAACTCTTCCAAATTCATTTATTGCATTCAGTGCTCTCAATATGTCCTGCAATACAGCGCTGAGACCAAGCGCAGGCTAGGTGACCATTTCGCCAAACACGTGCTTTGTCTGCCAAGGCATATTGGATTTTCAGGTCCCTAACCTTTTTAACTCCTCTTCCCTTTCCCAAACCACCTTCATGTCCTCGATCACTGGGCTACACGGAGCAACAGCTCCTCATATTCCACTTGGGGAGTTTACATCCCAATGATATGAACATAGGATTCTCCAATTCTAAGTAATATGTCCCTCTACCTCTCCTCGCTTTCTCCTGCCCCATCTCCCAGCGAATACACACATCCTTGTCCCCAGCTTTACATTTCCTTCCTCTTTTTTTTCTCTTTCTCTTTTTTCTTCTCTAACCTTCATCACTTATGGCATCCATCTACCAACCAACTTCTACCATATCATGTGTATACACTTACCACTAGCCTGGGTGTGTTGCATCCCACCTCTCTATACCTGTTCCCCCCCCTCCCCCCCCCCCCCCCCCCCCCCCCTCCTCCCACCACATTCCAGCATTCTAAAGAAGAAGTGTAGGTAGGAATTGCAGATGCTGGTTTTCGTTGAAGATAGACACAAAATGCTGGAGCATCTCAGTGGAACAGGCAACATCTCAGGAGAGAAGGAATGGGTGATGTTTCAGATCAACCCAGGCTGAAGAAGGGTCCTGGCCTGAAACGTCACCCATTCCTTCTCTCCAGAAATGCTGCATGTTCCGCTGAGTTACGCCAGCATTTTGTGGCTATCTTCAATCTCAAGATGGTTCCTGACCCGAAACGTCATCTGTCCATTCCTTCCACAGATGCTGCCTGATGTGCTGAGTTCCTCCAGCACTTTGTTTATTCATCAAGATTGATCAGTATCTGCAGTCCCTTATAGTCACCTTTAACCTTCCCGGGTTCATTGGAAATTTTATTGCAACACAATGTAACATCGAAAGACGAGACACCTCTAGTCCCAAATATGCACGAATATCAAATAAATTGTAATTCTATAAATGTTATGTCTGCATCTACAGTGTAATCGGAAAAAAACAGAAAGGTTTGGGCAAAAATTAGATCGTTTCAAATGTTGTTCATAACCTTAATTTATGTACAAATTCTTTGGTAATTCAGTAATTTTGTTTCAATGGGTTTTTATAGTCACATGTGCCAAGGTACAGTGATTTTTATTTTCTTGCACACAGTTCATCAAAGTACCTCTTGACATAAAAAGAGCAAAGCATTGATTGCGGTTATGTATGGTCATTTCGCTCTTCAACGCACCACCAATGCTTTTAACTTAGCTATATGCTGGGCACAGTGGCGCAGTTGCCACCTTACAGCGCCAGAAGACCGCGGATTTATGGGCCTGTCCCACTTAGGCGATTTTTGGGGTGACTACAGGCAACTGCCAGGGACTAGTTTTAATGGAATTCACCTACAACACCTGGCGACAACCTACGACAGCAAACATTGTCGCCACTATCGCCGAAAAAATTTCAACATGTTGAAAATGTTATGGCAGTCGCCTGTAGTCACCCAAAAATCATCTAAGTGGGATAGGCCCATTAGGGTGCTTGTCTGTACGGAGTTTGTACGATCTCCCTGGACCGCATGTGTTTTCTCCGAGATCTTCGGTTTCCTCCCACACTCCAAAGACGTACAGGTTTGTAGGTTGATTGGCTTGGTATAAGTGTAAAATGTGCCCAGTGTATGTAGGATAGTGTTAATGTGCGGGGATCGCTGGGCGTGTGGACTTGGTGGTTCTAAGGGCCTGTTTCCGTGCTGTGTCTCGAAACTAAAACTAAAGTAAACCACATCTTCTATTCCATATAACCATATAACAATTACAGCACGGAAACAGGCCTTCTCGGCCCTTCCAGTCCGTGCCGACCATTTATTTTCCGCTAGTCCCATCTACCTGCACTCAGACCATATCCCTCCATTCCCTTCCCATCCATATACCTATTCACTATTCCTTTTATGGTCAAGTCTGAAATGAGAAGAATTCCTCCAACATTGTTGAAATAGTGTTTTTACTTTCAGTTGAAAGGACATACACAGTTTCAGTTTTGAATATCCTTTCAGAAGGACAGCTTTGCCTCAGCCCTGTACCCACAACCTTCTGACTCAGAGGTGAGAATGCCACCGACTGAGTCCCTGAACTGAAAAATGCATGGGCTTGCCAGCCAGTCTCAATGTCACCAGGCTGCACCAATGTGCCTTCTCCGCATCCCACAACTTAAAACCTATCGCGCGCGAAAGGAAAAGCTGGTGTACCAATATTTTTATGTAAATACTTCAACTGAATATTATGCGCCAATCAGACAGGTACTAACATTTTTATCTGAAAGAAGAATCAAAAATTCATCAGGCATGGCGCAATGTACAAACGAACAGATGGCTGTCAGTGAATTGTAGGCATTAATCCAACTATGGGATTTGGCGCAGGCACTTGATTGGATTGCAGGCTTTGAGATGCCATATCCTCTGCGCAATGCACTCAATGTTGTTATGACTCTAAAGCAGTTACTTAAACAGTATCAGTGCATGAGTGCCTCCAAGCATGTTTCACATTCTTGTACCACACTCCATTGCTTATGGTCGCACTGCCCACACGCCAAAAGCAGAGCTTATTATCGCAAAAGATAGACACAAAAAGCTGGAGATGGACACAAAAAGCTGGAGTAACTCAGCAGGACAGGCAGCATCTCTGGGGACAAGGAATGGGCGACGTTGCAGGTCGAGACCCTTCTTAAGACTGGTTGGGGAATAAAGACAACAAGAGATATGGACGGTGATGTGTAGAGAGGTAAAGAATAATGAATGAAATATATGCAAAAAAGTAACAATGATAAAGGAAACAGGCCAATGTTAGCTGTTTGTTGGATGGAAATGAGAAGCTAGTGCGACTTGGGTAGGGGAGGGATGGAGAGAGAGGGAACGCCAGGGCTAACTGAAGTTAGAGAAATCAATATTCATACCACTGGGCTGTAAGCTGCCCAAGCAAAATATAAGATGCTGTTCTTCCAATTTAGCATTTAGCATCTCCTCCCAGTCACAAGGAATCCTTGTTTACCAGTCTGAAGAAGGGTCTCGACCCGAAACGTCGGACCAGTCTGAAGAAGGGTCTCGACCCGAAACGTCGCCTATCTCCTTCGCTCCTTAGATGCTGCTGCACCCGCTGAGTTTCTCCAGCTTTTTGTGTAATCCTTGTTTCCACCATGGGAATATCAACACCACCTCACCTCACAGATTATCTTGCACTCTACCTCAGAACAATGCCTGGCCAGCCTCCCATCTCCCAACCTCCATAAACACTTTAATTCTCCTTCCCTTTCCCACACAAACCTTTCTTTCCTAGGCCTCCTCCATTGTCAGTGAGGCTAAATGTAAATTGGAGGAATAGCATCTCAAATTTAGTTTGGGCAGCTTAGAGCCCAGTAGTATGAATATTGATTTCTCTAACTTCAGGTAGCCCCGGAATTCCATCTCCCTTTATCCCTCCCCCACCCAAGTCGCATTAGCTTCACGTTCTCACCATACAAAACCTAACAATGCCCTGTTTCTTTTATTATCGTTACTTTTTTGCATATCTTTCATTCATTGTTCTGTATCTCTCCATATCATCATCTATATCTCTTGCTTCCCTTATCCCTAACCAGTCTGAAGAAGGGTCTAGACCCGAAACGTCGCCTAATCCTTCTCTCCAGGGATGCTGCCTGTCCCACTGAGTTACTCCAGCTTTTTGATTCTACCTCCATAAACATTAGTTCCATAAACATTAGCTCATTCCAATCTTTGACTACTAACTGCAGAATGGAGACAGAATGTGTGGTGTAAGGAACACAAACCAGATATTGAGCCTGAAGTGTACAAGGAGTAGGAGTAGAACTAGGCCATTCGGCCCATCAAGACTACTCCGCCATTCAATCATGGCTGATCTATCTCTCCCTCCTAACCCCATTCTCCTGCCTTCTCCCCATAACCTCTGACACTTGTACTAATTTATATACCTTAATAAAATCATGAGAGGAATAGATTGGGTAGATGCACAGCCTCTCTTGCCCAGAGTAGGGGGATTGAGGACCAGAAGACATAGGTTCAAGCTGATGGGGAAAAGATTTCATAGGAATCTGAGGGGTGAGTTTTTCACACAAAGGGTGGTGGGTGTATGGAAGCTGCCAGAGGAGATAGTTGAGGCTGGGACTATCCCAATGTTTAGGAAACAGTAGGTACATGGTGGATAGGACAGGTTTGGATGGATATGGGCCAAACATGGGCAGGTGGGACTAGTGTAGCTGGGATGTGTTGGCTGGTGTGGGCAAGTTGGGCCGAAAGACCTGTTTCCACACTGTATCACTCTGTGACTTGAATTATAGCTACCTCTGCCAGTTCTTCTAGTAGCTCATTGTTTACACGCACCACACCCTAGGAGACCCTAGTGCGAGCCTTGTCTTTAATGGAAGAGGGGAACCCCCGTTTCCTAAAGAATGTGGACATCACCAATGCCCTGGTATGGAAAGCCTCATCATGGGCGCAGATGCGGTGTAGACGGAGGAATTGGGAGCAGGGGATAGAATCTTTACAGGAAGCAGGGTGGGAAGAAATGTAGTCTAGATAGCTATGGGAGTCAATGGGTTTTGAATAGATGCCAGACAATAGTCTGCCTCCTGTGATGAAGACGGTGAGATCTAGAAACGGTAGGGGGATGCCAGAGATGGTCCAAGTGAATTTGAGGGCAGGATGGAAATTGGTGAAGTTGATGAAGTCAGTGAGTTCTCCATGGGTGCAGGAGGTCCTCCTTTTGTTCTCCCCCCCACTGCCCCCTTCCTGGCAGTCCCCCCACGTCGTGTTCTCCTTTGTTCCAGGTGGCGCATCCTCGACTGCTCGTGACGCCCTCAACGACCGCCCTCTCACCTTAAAACTATACCCACTCATTTCAGATTCCACTGCTCTGGGAACAAGACTGTGGCAATTCACCTAATCTAGGTCCCAAACATCTACCCTAAAGGGCCTGTGTCACTGTACGAGGTAATTCAAGAGTTCTCCCGAGTTTTCCCCTGATTCAAACAAGGAGAATGTCCGTAGCGGGTCCGTAGGAGTTCGTGGATGTCTCGTAGCGGTTCGGACGAGTAAAAAGTAACTTTTATTTTCATCACGAGTATTTTTTTACTCGTGGACATTTTTCACAGTATTGCCAACTTCACAAGTTTACCGGAATTCCTGAGTACCTACCGTTACTTGTACGAGCCGCTACGAGACATTCACAAACACCTCCGGACCCACTACGGACATTCTCCGAGTTCGAATCAGGGGAAACCTTGGGAGAACTCTTGAATTATCTTGTACAGTGGGACAGGTACTTAACCGTTCATGTGTACTGGAATCACAAGTCCACTCAATGAATTTAATAACACTGGGATTCTACAGGAAGTATAGCGAGAAAGAGTGTTCACCTACTAAAACCAGTTAATGCGTCAGTTGTTGCCAAGCAGTGGCATGCCTTGAACTCGCCCTTAATTAGCCCGCTAGACTTAAAATCACTAGAATGTAATAATTAGTCAGTTAATTAACAGCTCAGCTGGTTGATCATCTGGAAATTAATTACACTGAAATCCTTTCTTGAACATTTCAGAATATCAAAGACTGGTCCTATTCCTGCTTCATTCTAATGTGCACTTTAACTTCCAAGCATAAAATTCCTTTATTTACTACATATGCCATTCAATCACTTGTTGTAGATATAGTTTTATTTTTTTTTAGAGATGCAGGCCCTTTGGCCCACCGAGTCCACACCAGCCACAAAAACTGTACGTCTTTGGAGTGTGGGAGGAAAGCGAAGATGTCGGAGAAAGCCCACGCAGGTCACGGGGAGAATGTACAAAGTCTATACAGACAGCACCTGTAATCGGGCTCGAACCTGGGTCTCTGGCACTGGAAGCGCTGCAATGCAGCAAATCTACTGCTGCGCCACCGTGCCGTGCTAGAAAATATAACAGCACTTATGTGTATTTGTTCCAAAAATATTATTACCTTGGAGTTCTCCAGGTGGATATTTTAACCTCAGACACAATGGAAATGCTTGCCAACAGAATAAAACATCTCATGAAGCTGTATACTACCTGATGACATTCAATGTAGAAATGATGCATATAAACTGAACACCTGAGAAAAATTGTGTCTATATGCACAAGTGCCACTAAAGGACAGAAAACAACTTTCATGGTGTGATATCCCCCCTCGACTCCATCCAAGGACCCAAGCCGTCTTTCCAGGTGAAGCAGAGGTTCACCTGCACCTCCGCCAACCTCATCCACTGCATCTGCTGTTCCAGGTGTCAACTTCTCTACATTGGCGAGACTAAGCGCAGGTTTGGCGATCGCTTCGCCCAACACCTCCGCACAGTTGGCAATAACCAACCTGATCTCCCGGTGGCTCAGCACTTCAACTCCCCCTCCCATTCCGAATCCGACCTTTCTGGCCTGGGCCTCCTCCATTGCCAGAGTGAGGCCCAGCGCAAATTGGAGGAACAACACCTCATATTTCGCTTGAGTAGTTTATGCCCCAGTGGTACGAACATTGATTTCTCCAATTTCAGATAGCCTTTGTTTTCTCCCTCCTTCCACTCCCCTTCCCAGCTCTCCCACAGCCCACTGTCTCTGCCTATTTCTTTCCTTTTCCCGCCTCCCCCCCCCCCTTCAGACAACAGCCTGGAGAAGGGTCTTGCCCCAAAATGTTGCCTATTCCTTCTCTCTATAGATACTGCTTCACCTGCTGACTTTCTCCAGCACTTTTGTGTACTATCATGATGTGAACCTTAATTGCTGATCAAAGTGCTGTATTGTAAGGTAATTACGGAAATGATAATTCTTCATTAATAACATACTCTGGATTGCCATTATATTTTAGGCGCTTACTCATATATACAATCAATGTTTCATCAGATAAGTTGGAAATTCAATTAAGAACAGAGAACACAAAGAATGCCCAGTAGATAAGGCAGCATCCACAGAGGTAAAAAATTAGTTCTTGTTTCTCTCCTCAACTGTTCTCTGTTGATGAGGATAAGTTGTCAATTGTGGAAAAGGTCAGATTAGTGATGGGGGTCAGCTTCTTCTTCTTGCGTATGGCGTGCACAGCCTACAGTTGTAGGACAACTTGTTCTATTTGATCCTATTTGATTGTGCACGCCAGGTTGATTGCATTCGTCGAAACAGGGCGGACCGCGTGAAGGTTGCAATCTCCCACCCCCGGGATAGGGGCGTGCTTTGTGGAGAGTGTGGTAGAGTTGCTGCTTTAGAGCGCCAGAGATCCGGGATCGATCCTGACTACGGGTGCTGTCTGTATGGTGTTTGTACGTTCTCCCTGTGACCTGCGTGGGTTTTTCGCCAAAATCTTCAGTTTCCTCCCTTACTCAAAAGACATACAGGTTTGTAGGTTAATTGGCTTGGTATAAATGCGAATTGTCCCTAGTGTGTGTAAGGTGGTGTTAATGTCTGGAGATTTCTGGTTGGTGCGGACTCGGTGGGCCGAAGGGTATGTTTCAGCATTGTATCTCTAAACCAAACTAAACTAAATAAAACAATATTCGCACCACAATCAGACGGTGGTGTGAGCAAAGGTTGAGCAGATTTTATCACAATGTGACACCATATTAATAGACAATAGACAATTGGTGCAGGAGTAGGCCATTCGGCCCTTTGAGCCAGCACCGCCATTCAATGTGATCATGGCTGATCATCCCCAATCAGTACCCCGTTCCTGCCTTCTCCCCATATCCCCTAACTCTGCTATTTTTAAGAGCCCTATCTAGCTCTCTCTTGAAAGCATCCAGAGAACCTACCTCCACCGCCCTCTGAGGCAGAGAATTCCACAGACTATTAAAAAGTGTACAATTGACAAAATGCATTTCATCATATGGAATGATAATTAGTTATTCTATCCTTTGAAAAAGGAACCTATTCAAATCAGTCATGTCAGTCTTATGTTTTTTCCTACCTTCCAACCTTACACCAAGACGACCAATTGAATTACTGCCGATTATGCAAAAAGCAATTTAATAAACAAAAACGGAACTGACAATGATCCTTACACTGTGCTGTAAGTAATTTATTTCTCTTGAAGTTCAAGTCAAGTCAAGAGAGTTTATTGCCATGTGTCCCAGATAGGACAATGCAATTCTTGCTTGCTGCAGCATAACAGAATATTGTAGGCATAAATACAGAACAGATCAGTGTGTCCATATACCATAGACCATATATATGCACATAAATAAACAGATAAAGTGCAATAGGCTTAAGTGCAATTTTACTTCGGAGTCACGTGAGTGACTACGTGAAGAACCCCGTACAGCCGCACGTGCGTCATTACGTCAGACGCGTTCGTGCCGGCGGCCGGTGGAGCAGTGGAGCTCCTCCAACGGTAAGTCTAAACTTCAGGTAAGTGCTATTCCTTACCTGTTGTAGGTCTCCTGCAGGAACCTCCAAGGTTTTTGCGGGATGTTCGCGATGGCCGACCAGGGAACCAGCCTAGGGCTTTGGGGAAAACCCTGGTCCGACCGCGGAGGCGGAGAGCTGGCGAATGTCGGGATTTGCGATCGGAGTCACTGATAACGCGGTCAGTGACTCCATACGTTGGGTTCCTGGGGAGGGGATACCCAAGAATATGTGGTTCCAGACCGCAGTAGTCCCCAGGGTATGGGGCTAAACTGACCTGAACGGTCAGCCTGGGTTCCCGGGGAGGGGAAACCCAAGAATATGTGGTTCCCAGACCACAGTAGTCCCCAGCAGATGAGGTTAAAACTCATCTAAATGGTTAGCCCGGGTGCCGGGAGGGTTACCGCGGGTATGTATATATATATTTATATTGATTCCCGGGGAGGGCAAATTCAGCTATGTGGTTCCCAAACCACAGTAATCCCCAGGATATGGGGACAACTGACAAAAATAGTCAGTATAATAAGGAAAGATGTTGGGAGGTTTCCCCTCTGGGAATGAATCTAGAGACACTCCTTCAGTAGGAGTTGGGTCAGCGCGGGTTAATGTGAGAGCCCGCGTAAGCAGTAAAGTTTATGACAGTGTCAGCTTATTGGAGAGGCTGTGCCAGCAGCACCTTTGGGTAGGACTGCTTCATGGGGATGCCAAGTTATGGCAGTGCCAGCCTATGGGAAAGGCTGTGCCAGCAGTACCTTTGTTCAGGACTGCTCCACGGGGATGCCATGCTATGGCAGGCTAGCCTATTGGAGAGGCTGTGCCATCAGCACCTTTGCTCAGGGCTGCTTCATGAGAACACCAAAGCTATGGCAAATACTGGCCTATGGGAAAGGCCACGCCAGCAGCACCTTTGTTCAGGGCTGCTTCATGGGCACCAGCGGTACCTTGTTCAGGGCTGCTTCATGGGAATGGGCTACTTAGTAGGGTATTCTACTTACAGTGATCATGGGGGATGAGGAGGCATTGCTAGAATAAGGCAATATAACAGAATGATGACAAAAAAGCATTCAAAGAGAACTATTCATAGTTCAAAAACACTGGTTATGTATGTGCTAAAATCCACTGTTAAGTCTCAAACTATATTTGAGAAATTGGGCTCTTTTATCCAGTTCGATTAAGTTCCTATCAAATAGACTTGTAGGACATTGAAATTTACCTTTAGGCATTCAATTGGCCGTTGACGCCGGCCTGGGCAACAGATTGCAGTCAATAGACTCCTGTAACAGTTTTGTTGTTATAAAACAGCTTTCTAGTCATTAAACTAATTGGTAATAGTATAGATGCAATTCAGCTGTGCAAGTAGGACAACTGTTATCTTGTTAAATGGTTAACTATTAAGTGCCATGTAGGTCATTGTTATCACCAGCTGAAAAAAAAAGTCACAATGATGGACAAACAGTATTCATTACTGCTCCAGTGGTTATTAGGTAAATCTTTCATTATACTGCAAAATGGTGCTAATGGCCCTAAATGGGAAATTGCGTTAGCAGCACTTTGAAGCAGGCTTGCTTAATGACTCCCTCATGTAGGAAGAGAGCATGCCACGTCAGTATTAGTCTGACACCGGGGCCATGGCAAAGTCGGCATATTGCTGAAGCCGCACGAGCAGCAGCTTGTAACAGGGCTGCTTAATGGCTCCATCATGTAAGAGGAGAGCATGCGGGATTGATAAAGTCTAACGCCGAGTCTGAGGGTATAGCTGTAGAGCATGCCCAAGGGATGTAGGGATGTGCCAGCGGTCTATGCCTGGCAGAAAAGTTGCCATCCCAAACACATATGCAGTGAACACCGCTCTCAGGGGGACATTAGAGTTGGCCGCCGAATCTTCTATTCAAGTAAGACCTTTCCATAGGTGAAACTTGGAGGACGAAGCACAAGCTATTGGAACAAGTAAGATTTCATAGTTTCGGTGACAACGCACCCCATGTCTTCATCGGCAGTAAGCGGTTCACTGAAGTTGGTGGCAGCATGAAAGCTGGCCAGAGGTTCCACGCACTGTACCTGTGCTACTCTACAATTAAGGGACCACTTACAACTCGGTAAGGTGTACACTTAGTTATACATTACAAATGATGGAGAGATTATCAGTTACTTTGAGGGGTCTAACCATGTAAAATGGACAATACTAGCATTTCAAGCAGGTTAGAATTGGGCAGGTTCAGTATAGGGCGAAGATTGTCTAGCAAGACTGGCTCGGAAATCAGGCCACAGTTGCTGTTTACGGCAGACACAAAATTGCAAATATCATCTTGAGTTTGGAGGTGGAGCAGACTTGCATGACTTACCAATTTTTCTGTTATGTGTATCAACTATCTATAGACCCTATGGGCATTGTATGGGTTAAAGAGTGATTGGGCAAATATGCATATCGTCATGCTCAGGTTCAGGTTGATACATTATGATGATGACATATGTTAGTCACGAGGGTGCAATCAGTTAAAGACATGTGGCAGAACAGTGGCGAAAGATACATTCTCGCTAAAAGGAGAAGGAAGGTCTTTTATGGCTCCCTCCATTTTGCTTCATCAATCGAGGCTTCAAATAAAGTCATTAAGAGGCCGCTTTAAGTTCCTATTGTGTGCTTGTCTTATGCAAATTGATTCCCAATTTGTCAGGAATAATAATATAACCTTATTTGGTTATTTTAAACGTAATTTTGCTGGTTCAGCCTGAGGCTTGAGAAATCAGCCGTTGCATGATAAATTCAAATTATGTTCTGCAGGTTTAATAAATTGCCCTAAGGTTTGGGTTGCTACATCTATCCTTCTATGTGTTCAAAGTGCTTGGATAGCACCAAAACACAGAACTTTTCTTTTCCAGGAGATGAAAGAGTTTGTTTATACTCATGTTACATTGAAAATGGTATAAATTGCTAATGTTTGGAGTTCATGTTAAATGATCGTTTGTTAATTATTGAGTTGTACGGCCATTAATTTTTTCGATGTGCTTTCTCATTGCGTTTGGCTGTAGCAAACAAGACCCGCTCTGTCGGGTTCACGCCAGATATCAAGTGGTAGGATAACTTCAACATAAGGTCTCCCAGGACCAGTACAATGCCATATGCAATGTTGACATTTGTGATTTGTGATTGAGCCAGGGGGCTCCAGCTATATCCTTAAATTTGGCTGGAGTTTATTAGGTAGTTATCCTTCTGCTGTGATGGTACAGGATGATTACATATGTAAATTATAATATATAATATTATGTTATAAATACTTGAGCAGACCAGAAGGGGGTCAGGTCTCAAAATAGTCACAGGCATGCCAGGGAACCTTTAATAAGGTAAGCACACATTTATACAACAATATGTCAAGGTCACCAAGAGCCTTGGAGTTTCTGGACTAGCAATGTTGTTAGTCACAAAACATTTGGGGGAACTTATTTGTTCAGGCCACTCCAGATGATAAAAACAGAATTTGTGTTATGTAGGAATGGATTCTGATCCCAGATCTCATTCCACTAGGGCTGCTACAACATCAGCAGCAAGGGTATTTATGTTCCACTGGGTCGCATTGTAACAGCTGCAGCATGGTCCAATGAAAGAATCTCCAAACATTTATAATAACCCATTGCTGAACCAGGGGTATTTGTCAACTCTATTTATGTTCTGGTTACACTTTCCATCTGGATGAGAGATGGAAATATTATTATTTAATTTAAACAGCATCAGCATGTTTTACATCTATGTCATGACTGTATGCATTATGAATGTTTTCCCTTCATTTGTCAGTGAAGCAGCTGTGGTTGTGTATACTCGTTTCACACGGCATGAGTCACTCACGTGACTCCGAAGTAAAATAGTAAGATTAAATGAGAACTTACCAGTTTGAAGTTTGATCTTTATTTTATGATGCGGCATTACGTGCCCTCCGCTCCAGGCCCTCATAAATATCATCTGGTAGTTCTAGTGTTTTGTTCTTACTATTATACTTCAGTCACTATTACCTGTGATTTCACACCGCTGCTTTGAAGATTGACGCACATGCTGTTTGTTTGAAGTTGAGTTTAATAGTCTGATGGCTGTGGGGAAGTAGCTGTTCCTGAACCTGGATGTACCAGATTTCAGGCTCCTGTACCTTCTACCAGATGGCAGAGTAGAGATGGTGTGGGTCCTTGATGATGTTGGCAGCATTTTTGAGGCAGCGACTGAGATAGATCCACTTGATGGTAGGGAGATCAGAGCCAGTGATGGCCCGGGCAGTGTTTACAACTTTTTGCAGCCTTTTCAGCTCCTGGACGCTCAAGTTGCCGAACCAAGCCACGATGCAACTGGTCAGCATGCTCTCTACTGTGCATCTGTAGAAGTTCGAGAGAGTCCTCTTTGACATGCCGACTTTCCGTAAACTTCTCAGGAAGTAGAGGTGCTGATGTGCTTTCTTTATAATTGCATCAGTGTGCTGGGACCAGGAGAGATCTTCGGAAATATGCATGCCCTGGAATTTGAAGTTCCTGATTGTTTCCACCATTTATATAAATGGGATTGTGGGTCCCTATCCTACTCCTTCCGAAGTCCACAATCAGTTCCTTGGTTTTGCTGGTGTTGAGAGCCAGGTTATTATGCTGCCACCATTTGGTCAATCAGTCAATCTTACTTCTATACTCTGACTCATCCCCATCAGTGATACGTTCCACAACAGTGGTGTCGTCAGCGAACTTGATGAAGGACGTTGTACTATGTCCAAAGCATAAAGCAGGGGGCTGAGCACGCAGCCTTGCGGTGCTCCTGTGCTGATTGTTATCGAGGATGACACATTTCCACCAATTTGGACAGACTGTGGTCTGTGAACGAGGGAGTCAAGGATCCGATTGCAGAGGGATGCGCATGGACCCAGATCTGAGAGCTTGGTAACCAGCTTGGAGGGGATGATGGTATTAAATGCTGATCTGGAGTCAATGAATAACAGCCTGTCATATGAGTTTTTGTTGTCCAAGTGATCCAGAGCAGAGTGGAGAGCCAGTGAGATTGCATCCACCATTGATCTGTTGTGGCGGTAAGCGAACTGCAGTGGATACTGGTTCTTGTCGAGGTAGGAGTTGATATGCGCCATTATCAACCTCTCAAAGCACTTCATCACCACAGACCTTAGTGCCACTGGTCAATAGTCAAAGAGACACATCACTTTGCTCTTCTTGGGCAGCAGTATTATTGATGCCCTTTTAAAGCAGGTGGGAACATCAGACCTCAGAAGTGTGAGGTTGAAAAGTCCGTAAAGAGTCCAGCCAGTTGATCCGCACAGCTTTCTAAAACACAACCGGGTATACCAGCAGGTCCAGACGCTTTCCGAGGGTTCACCCCTCTGAAGGATCTTCTGACGTTGGCCTCTGTGACTGTGACTGAAATACCATCATGGCGAATGGTGGCTCGGGAAGTCACATTAGTGTTCTCCCTGTCAAAGCATGGGTAAAACGCATTGAGCTCGAAACTGAAATGACAATGGAATTGAAATGAAATGAAAATTAGATGAGTTCTTTGGCCTGCCCTGTGCTTGAAACTAAAAAATGGCAATGAAAATGAAATGAAATGAGAATGAGATAAGTTGTTTGGCCTGCCCTGTGCTAGAAACTGAAATGGCAATGGAAATGAAATGAAATTTTGGTGAGGCCACACCTGGAGTATTGCGTACAGTTTTGGTCTCCAAATCTGAGGAAAGACATCCTTGTCATAGAGGGGTACAGAGAAGATTCACCAGACTGATTCCTGGGATGTCAGGACTTTCATATGAGGAAAGATTGGATAGACTCGGCTTGTACTGGCTGGAATTTAGAAGATTGAGGGGGGATCTTATAGAAACTTACAAAATTCTTAAGGGGTTGGACAAGCTAGATGCTGGAAGATTGTTCCCGATGTTGGGGGAGTCCAGAACAAGGGGTCACAGTCTAAGGATAAGGGGGAATTCCTTTAGGACCGAGATGAGGAAAACATTCTTTACACAGAGAGTGGTGAGTCTCTGGAATTCTCTGCCACAGAAGGTAGTTGAGGCCAGTTCATTGGCTATATTTAAGAGGGTGTTAGATGTGGCACTTGTGGCTAAAGGGATCAGGGGGTATGGAGAGAAGGCAGGTATTGGATACTGAGTTGGATGATCAGCCATGATCACATTGAATGGCGGTGCAGGCTCGAAGGGCCGAATAGCCTACTCCTGCACCTATTTTTCTATGTTTCTATGTTTCTATGAAATGAAATGAAAATGAGATGAGTTGTTTGGCCTGCCCTGTCCTTGAAACTGAAACGGCATTGGAAATGAAATTAAATGAAAATGAGATTAGTTGTTTGTCCTGCGCTGTGCTTGAAACTGAAATGGCAATGGAAATAAAATGAAATTAAAATGAGATGAGTTGTTTGGCCTGCCCTGTGCTTGAAACTGAAATTGCAATGGAAATGAGATGAAATGAAAATAAGATGAGTTGTTTGGCCTACCCAGTGCATGAAACTGAAATGGCAATGGAAATGAAATGAAATGAAAATGCGTTGAGTTGTTTGGCCTGCCCTGTGCATGAAACTGAAATGGCAATGGAAATTAAATGAAAATGAAAATGAGATTAGTTGTTTGGTCGGCTCTGTGCTTGAAACTAAAATGGCAGTGGCAATGGAATTGAAATAAAATGAAAATGAGACTGGTTGTTTGGCCTGCCCTGTGCTTGAAACTGAAATGGTAATGGGAATGAAATGAAATGAAAATGAGATGAGTTGTGTGGCCTGCCCTGTGCTTGAAACTTAAATGGCAATTTAAATAAAATATGAAAATGAAAATGAGATGAGTTGTTTGGCCTGCCCTGTGCTTGAAACTGAAATGACAATGGAAATGAAATGTAATGATAATGAGATATTTGGCCTGCCCTGTGCTTGAAACTGAAACTGAAATGGCAATGGAATTGAAATGAAATGCAAATTAGATGAGTTGTTTGTCCTGCCCTGTGCTTGAAACTGAAATGGCAATGGAAATGAAAATGAGATGAGCTGTTTGGCCTGTCCTGTGCTTGAAACTGAAATGACAATGGAAATGAAATGTAATGACAATGAGATGTTTGGCCTGCCCTGTGCTTGAAACTGAAACTGAAATGGCAATGGAATTGAAATGAAATGCAAATTAGATGAGTTGTTTGTCCTGCCCTGTGCTTGAAACTGAAATGGCAATGGAAATGAAAATGAGATGAGCTGTTTGGTCTGTCCTGTGCTTGAAACTGAAATGACAATGGAAATGAAACAAAAATGATGTGTTGTTATGCCTGCCCTGTGCTTGAAACTGAAATGGCAATGGAAATGAAATGAAATGAAAATGAGATGAGCTGTTTGGCCTGCCCTGTGCTTGAAACTGAAATGGAAATTAAATGAAATGAGTTGTTTGGCCTGCCTGAAGCCACTCATTTCGGCCCACAAGGCCCCCATTTGCCGATAAACCAGTCCCTTTTGCTTAAAATGCCCGTATTAGCCCAGCAGGAGCAATTTTGGCCCAAAAGACCTTTGCCAGGCCAGGAAAAGTCCTTTCACTGAGATTTCACTCTCTTTTTTTTTAAAGTCCTTTCAGCCCATCAGGCCTGTACTAGCCCAGGAGGAGACCCTTCGGCCTATCAGTAAGCATTCCCCCCTCACCCCAGTATTTTTCCCCCTCTCTTCATTGGCTCCCTATGAGATCCAGGCCAGGAGAGACTTCCCTTCTTCATTGCTGTGATCTGCAGAAATAGATGAAAAATGTCTAAAATGTATTCTCAATCCTATCCCCCTTCTCTCTCACAGAGCCTCTCACCTGGTTTGGGCAGAATTTCTGGCAGTTTCTGAGCTGCCAGCTCTCCAAACCCGAGTGACTGAGCTGGCAGCACACCAGGCCAGAGTGACTGAGCTGGCAGCCCACCAGGCCTGAGTGACTGAGCTGCCAGGCCTGAGTGACTGAGCTGCCAGCCCACCAGGCCTGTGACTGAGCTGCCAGTCCAAGAATCAATTCGGCCCAAATGTCCATACTAGCACTCTGGAAACCAGTCCCTTTGGCCCACAACGCCCATACTAGCACTCCAAAAAGCCACCCCCTCCCACCCCCCACACACTGGCCACCAATATTGGAATTGGTGGAGAGGTGGAATATTGCGTTGGGGGACCTGCCCTCCCGTGTGAACATGGTCTAGTATTTAGTCTAGTATTTAATATTTTAATGTAGTTGCACCTTCAATTGCAATAACTGGAAAAAATAATCAATGCAATCGTATTTACGATGGAGTGGCTTTTCTGATGTGAAAACACAAAGTTTAAGAGTTTTGCAGAATTGTTTCCTTTGAAAGAAGCTCGTCACATAACACATCAGCCCTTAAGGCTCAGCAGGGTTTCAATCATGATAGCTGCTTATTTGTTTCAATGGCTGGAATGCAATTTTAGTGTTTCTTCACTCCACAGCATACAGAATGTAGACATTTAGAGCTATTAGATTATTTATTGTGTAGGTCATAGATTTCTGGATAGACAAAACCACAGGAGGTTAGTGAAGAAAAGGTGCAGCTGCACTCAGCAAATACATCTCTTTCTACCTCATCTCACAGCTTTGTTTGTTTATAGAGCCTTTGGTATCTCGTGGCATGTTGGGGTATTAAACTTTGGTCACGTTCTGGATATGTCGGATACAGACTGCCTCCACTGCACAACCTTAACATTTGGTTCCATTAATCCAGGTTGAGCAAGCTACACTCTTATTGAGTCACAGAGTCAAAGAGTTATACAGCACAGAAAGAAGCCCTTTGATCCAACTTGTCCATGTCAACCGAGGTGATTTGTGAGCTGGTTCCATTTGCCTGTGGCTGGTCTATTTCCCTCGAAACATTACCGATTCACATACCTGTTTAATTGGCATTATACCTGCCTCCACCACCTCCTCAGTTCACTTCACTTTATCGTCACGTTTACCCAGGCACCATGAAAAGCTTTTGTTGCGTGCTATCCAGTCAACAGAAAGACAATACATGATTACAATTGAGCCATTTGCAGCGTAAAGATACACGATAATGGAATAATATTTAGTGCGGCTTAGTAAAGCCAGCAAAGTCCGATCAAGGATAGTCTGAGGGTCACCAATGAGGTAGATGGTAGTTCAGCACTGTTCTCTGGCTGTGATTGGATGATTCAGTTGCATGATAACAGCAGGGAAGTAACTGTCCCTGAATCTGGAGCTGTGCATTTTCACACCTCCTCAACATGAAAGATTTAGACATTTAAATCATTCCCCTCTCACTTTTAAATCTTGCCTTGTAGCTTTAGACTCCCCTTCCTGGGAAGAAAAATACATGACTATCTACTCTATTGATGCCCAATTGACTTTATAAACCTATACAAGGACATTCTTCAGCTTCCTATGCAGATATGAAGAAACTCTTCATGAAGATATGACTGCAGAATTCCAGACTCGAGGATATGCAGGACTGACTATTGAGGAAACAATCTCTTTAATTTGATTTCTTCCCACTTGCTGAATATAGAAACATAGAAAATAGGTGCAGGAGTAGGCCATCCTCATCTCAGTCCTAAATGGCCAACCCCTTATTCTTAAACTGTGACCCCTGGTTCCGGACTCCCCCAACATCGGGAACATTTTTTCCTGCATCTAGCCTGTCCAATCCCTTAATAATGTTATATGTTTCTATAAGATTCCCTCTCATCATTCTAAATTCCAGTGAATATAAGCCCAGTCGATACATTCTTTCATCATACATCAGTTCCACCATCCCGGGAACTAACCTGGTGAACCTACAATATACTTCCTCAAGTTAAGGGACCAAAATATATCCCATGTACTAACCTTCTGACTTCAGGCTGGAGTAGATCTTCCCCATCGGCTCTTCCCTATTCATTCTGGCCATGTTCCCGATGGGACAGTCTGGACAATCTATAGCTCAAGCCTCCATAATCCATCCTCAGATGATGAGAAACCATGCCACAACCAGAACCGATGTCCAGATTACAATCCACATTTGGGCCAAACACTCACCATGATGATTCACCCCTTTTATTACTTTATGTTAAAATGGAGCTTGTTTTGTTTGGATCTTCGAGGTGCTGTGGATGCACAGGCCATGCTCCTTATGTCTGTTAGTCCCATTCCTACATCATAAGTGTTAGGAGCAGAATTAGGCTATTTGGTCCATCAATTCTACTCTGCCATTCAATCATGGGTGATCTATCTCTCCCTCCTTACCTCATTCTGCCATCTTCTCCCCATAACCTCTGACACCCAGCCTAATCAGAAATCTATCTATGTCTGCCTTGAAAATATCCATTGATTTGGCCTCCACAGCCTTCTGTGGCAATGAATTCCACAGATGCACCACCCTCAGAGTAAGGAAATCTCCTTCCTCATCTGCTTCCTAAAGGAACATCCTTTAATTCTAAGTTGATGACATCTGGTCTCCGACTCTCCCTCTATTGAAAACATCCTCTCTACATCCACTCTATCCAGGCCTTTCACTAGTCAGTAAGTTTCAATGAGACTCCCCCTCATTCTTCTAAACTCTAGCGAGTAGAGGCCCAGTGCCATAAATTCCTTGTCATTTGTAAACCTTGTTGGAGTACAGGTTGGGGTATTGGAGTGCTGTATGGCAGTATTCAGTAATGGTTGGGGTTGGGATGTGTGTTGGTGTTCCAGAATATTGTGTGGGGGTTTGGGTTGATGTTTGGGGTGTGGTTTGGATGGGAATTGTGCAAGGTGACGTTGGGGTTTTGTGTGGAGGTGTGGGGTGATGCCTGGGGGGGGGGTCTAGGAGGGGTTTGTGGGATGGGTAGGAGGGAACTGCAGATGCTGGGTTACACAGGTGATAGCCACAAAATACTGGAGCAACTCAGCGGCACAGGCAGCATCACTGCAGAGAAGGAATGGGTGACATTTCAGGTCGAGACCAGTCTTCAGACTGAGAGTCAGGGGAGAGGGAGACGCAGAGATTTGGAAGAGTAAGGATTGAAAACAAGAGAATAAGGGACGAAGATCAAGGAACGTGCAGAATAGATCAATGTTAGCGAGGGGAAGTTGACGAGGAGGCATACAAAGATAACATTTAAGCAGGAGGACAGTCAAACTTGGGATTAGGGTGGGGGAGGGACACAGAGAGAGGGAAGTTAGAGAAGTCAATATTCAGACAATAGACAATAGGTGCAGGAGTAGGCCATTTGGCCCTTCGAGCCAGCACCGCCATTCAATGTGATCATGGCTGATCATCCCCAATCCGTACCCCGTTCCTGCCTTCTCCCCATATCCCCTGACTCCACTATTTTTAAGAGCCCTATCTAGTTCTCCCTTGAAAGCATCCAGAGAACCTGCTTCCACCGCCCTCTGCTCTCCGTGAGAAAAAGTGTTTCCTCGTCTCCCTTCTAAATGGCTTACACCTTAGTCTTAAACTGTGGCCCCTGTTTCCGGACTCCCCCAACATCGGGAACATGTTTCTTGCCCTAGTGTGTCCAAGCCCTTAACAATCTTATATGTTTCAATGAGATATTCCCCTCATCCTTATAAACTCCAGAGTGTACAAGCCCAGCTGCTCCATTGTCTCAGCATATGACAGTCGCACCCTCACGGGAATTAACCTTGTAAACCTACGCTGCACTCCCTCAATAGCAAGAATGTCCTTCCTCAAATTTGGGGACCAAATTGCACACAATAATCCAGGTGTGGTCTCACTAGGGCTCTGTACAACTGCAGAAGGACCTCTTTGCTCCTATATTCAATTCCTCTTGTTATAAAAGCCAACATGCCATTCGCTTTCTTCACTGCCTGCTGTACCTGCATGCATATCACTGGGTTGTAAGCCACCCAAGAGAAATATAAGGTGGGGGTGACTGTGCATGGCCGATGTTTGTGGGTTGGGATGGTGAATTGCTGGAAGAGAGTGTGTGTGGTGGTGGTGGGTGGTGGTGTGTGGTGGTGTGTGCTGGTGGATTTCTGCATGGGGAGGTGAAAGTGTACAGTGTGAGGGATTTAGTTTAGTTTAGTTTTGTTTGGAGATACAGCACAGAAACAGGCCCTTCTGCCCACCGAGTCTGCACTCACCAGCGATCCCTGCTCATTAACACTATCCTACACACAATGGGGACAATTTATACTTACACCAAGCCAATTAACCTACAACCCTGTGCGTCTTTGGAGTGTGGGCGGAAACCGAAGATCTCGGAGCAAACCCATGTGATAAACGTACAAACCCACGGGAGAACGTCCAAACTCCATGCAGACAGCACCCGTAGTCTGGATCAAACCTGGGTCTGTAAGTGGTGTCAGGCAGCAACTCCACCGCTGTGCCACCGTTCCACCATGATGTGTGGTGTTTGGGGAGAGCAGTGTATATAGGTCAGGGAGGTGGCGGTGTTCGATCTCGGGGTGGGGGTGGGTGTGGTGCTTGGAGTGTGGGGGGTGCATGGGTACATGGGTGCATGGGTGAGGTCATTGGGATGGTGTGTGGGGTATAATGTGTGCTTGGGGCATACAGTATGTGTGGACTAGAGTGGACTATGGACTAGAGTGTGTGAGTGGATGGGGTGGGGTAGTGAAAGTGTACACTGCTTTGTGTGGGGGTGAGAGATGGTGTGTGGTGGTGAGGTATGGTGTATGGATTGATGGTGTGTTTCATGGGGCTGCACTGCTGGTGGAGATGGTGTGTGTTTGGCGGTGATGGCATGTCTGGGTGATGGCTGTGATGGAGATAGGATTTGGGAGGTAATGGCATGATTGTTGGTTATGTGAATGTTGAGGAGATGTGTGCAGGAAGAATATGTTGGGGAATGATTTGTGGAGAGTTGATTATATTTGGAGTATATGGTGTTCTTGGGTGTGTCTCTTTGTGTGTGTACATGTGTGTGGTGTGGGATGCATGTGCTGGTGTGTTTGTGGAGTGACTGCTGGTATTAGATTAGACTGTGCACTGCCAGTGGGTTACAGTCAAAGTGAAGCTTGTACCGGGCGCTAAGCCCAGGGACCATATCCCCATGTGTCACAGAGCTGGAGACGGGAGCAGCAAGAGGCAGGCAGGGTGTGCACTGACTTCAATATTAACACTATCCTACGCACACTAGGGACAATTTACTTTTACACCAAGCCAATTAACCTACAAACATGCACATCTTTGGAGTGTGGGAAGAATCTCGGAGAAAACCCACGCAAGTCACGGGGAGAACATACAAACTCCGCACAAACAGCACCCGTAGTTGGGATCAAACCCGGGTCTCTGGCGCTACAGCAGCTCTACTGCTGCACCACCGTGCCGCCCAATGGCAGAAGGAGGCATTCTGCTGATCACGGTTGAGGAAACAGACTCACTCACAAGTTACCTCTACTGTTGTTTATGTGATCTAGCATCTATATAACTAAACGTCTCATCTTCATCACTTCCTGTCTGCGCTGTATATTGATTTTAGAAAAAAATGCTACCCTCTATCACTATGATTTTTGGCCATCTTACTCACAGTCCTCCTCTGCTGTGGCAGCCCCGAGGATGTTTCCGATCGATGAAAAATAAAAAAAGTTATGAGTGTCTAAAAAATCTTGACAATCTAATTGGTGCTCTTGCCTGACAATCACCATGTACTGTAATACCCCTTCCGGGGGGGGGGGGGGGGGGGGTGAGCAGGACCCCGGATGCCTGGACGCAAGTCAGTCACTCTGGAAGATCATGAGGGAGTGGTCACAACTATGATTCTAAGCTGTGAATCAACTGAACTGTGAGTCTGCAATGTACTTGCAATAAATAATTTGTTATCCCTTAATGACAATGCAAATGAGTTGTTTGGCCTGCCCTGTGCTTGAGACCTTAATGCAAAATGGAAATGAAATGACAAGGCCATGAGTTATTTGGCATGCTCTTTGCTTGAGACTGCAATGCAACATGGAAGTGAAATGACAATGTCATGAGTTGTTTAGCCTGCCCTGTGCTTCAGACTTCAATGCAAAATGGAAATGAAATGACAATGCCATGAGTTGTTTGGCCTGCCCTATGCTTGAGACTGCAATACAATATGGAAATGAAATGACAATGGCATGAGTTGTTTGGCCTGCCCTGTGCTTGACACTGCAATACAAAATGGAAATTAAATGACAATGCCATGAGTTGTTTGGCCTGCCCTGTGCTTGAGACTACACTGCAAAATGGAAATGAAATGACAATGCCATGAGTTGTTTGGCCTGCCCTGTGCTTGAAACGGCAATGCGGACAGAGGCCCAGGAGCAGTTGGAGCAGTTGCAGTGGGAGGAGTAACGTCCGAGCGGTGAGTTAAAAACCCGGTCGCGGGGCTTTGATTTACAGAGGCCTAGGAGCCGTTGGAGCAGTTGCAGTGGGAGGAGCGACGTCCGAGCAGTGAGTTAAAAACACGATCGCGGGGCTTTGCTTTACCGAGGCCCAGGAGCCGTTGGAGCGGTTGCAGTGGGAGGAGCGCCCAAATCTGTAACATTCCAACATTCCATTTGCATTTCAAAACAAATGGGCTTGAGGAAGCTGCTGATTGGTGGAAGGGGACAAGAAGGAGCAGCTGATTGGGAGTCAGATCCCTGCTGATTTCTTCCAGCAGTTTGTATTGTATTGTACTTTGTATTGTAGCCAGGGTAAGGGGGAGTATGAGTGCCAGGATGGTTTACTGTTCTGGATGTCAGATGTGGGAGATCATGCAGTCAGATAGCTCCCCAGACATGTACATCTGCGCCAGATGCGTCAAGATGGGGCTCCAAAGGGACCTTATTCAGTACCTGGAGCAATAGCTCGATGACCTCCGTCTGGTATGGGGCAGTAGTAATAGGGGACTCTATAGTTAGGGGGTCAGATAGGTGATTCTGTGGACGCAGTCCGGAGACCCGGATGGTAGTTTGCCTCCCTGGTGCCAGGGACTGGGATGTGACTGAACATGTCCAAGATATCCTGAAAAGGGAGGGAGAGGAGCCCGAGGTCATGGTACATATATGTACCAATGACATAGGCAGAACAAGAAAACTTACAAAATTCTTATGGGGTTGGACAGGCTAGATGCAGGAAGATTGTTCCCAATGTTGGGGAGGTCCAGGACAAGGGGTCACAGCGTAAGGATAAAGGGAAAATCCTTTAGGACCGAGATGAGAAGGACTTTTTTCACACACAGAGTGGTGGGTCTCTGGAACTCTCTGCCACAGAGGGTAGTTGAGGTCAGTTCATTGGCTATATTTAAGAGGGAGTTAGATGTGGCCCTTGTGGCTAAGGGGATCAGAGGGTATGGAGAGAAGGCAGTTACGGGATACTGAGTTGGATGATCAGCCATGATCATATTGAATGGCGGTGCAGGCTCGAAGGGCCGAATGGCCTACTCCTGCACCTAATTTCTATGTTTCTATGTTTCTAAAAGAGGTCCTGAAAGGAGAATTTAGGGAGTTAGGAGGAGAGTTAAGCAGAAGGACCGCAAAGGTAACAATCTCAGGATTACTGCCTGTGCCACGCGACAGTGAGAGTAGGAATGGAGCGAGGTGGAGGATAAATGCCTGGCGGAAGGACTGGTGCAGAGCGCAGGGATTCAAGTTTCTGGATCATTGGGACCTATTTTGGGGAAGGTGTGACCTGGACAAAAAGGATGGGTTGCACTTGAACCCGAGGGGAACCAGTATCCTGGCATGGAGATTTGCAAAGGCTACTGGGGAGACTTTAAACTAGATTAGTTGGGGGGAGGGACTCAAATAGAGAAAGCTAGTAGATAGTGTGTGAGGCAGGAGGCAGAGAAGGGAAGCAGTCAGACGCAACATGTAGGGGGAAAGAAGAAAAACTAATCAAAGGAGAATAAGAGGTGGTGGGTTTCTTAAATGTGTGAGCAGAGAGACAGAGGGGTGTAAAATGAGGATAGAAGTAATAGGTAGCAAGGTGAAAAGTAAAAGTGGCAGGCAGACAAATCCAGGGCAAAAATCAAAAAGGGCCACTTTTTAACATAATTGTATAAGGGGTAAGAGCATTGTACAAACAAGCCTGAAGGCTTTGTGTCTCAATGCAAGGAGCATTCGTAATGAGGTGGATGAGTTGAATGTGCAGATAGCTATTAATGATTATGATATAGTTGGGATCACGGAGACATGGTTCCAGGCTGGGAGCTGAACATCCAGGGATATTCAATATTCAGGAGTGATAGACAGAAAGGAAAAGGAGGTGGAGTAGTGTTGCTGGTTAGAGAGGAGATTAACGCAATGGAAAGGAAGGACATTAGCTTGGAGGATGTAGAATCGATATGGATAGAGCTGCGAAACACGAAGGGGCAGAAAACGCTAGTGGGAGTTATGTACAGGCCACCTAACAGTAGTAATGGAGTTGGGGATGGCATCAAACATGAAATTAGGAATGCATGCAACAAAGGTAAAACAGTTATAATGGGTGACTTCAATCTACATATAGATTGGGTGAATCAAATTGGCAGGGGCGCTGAGGATGAGGATTTCTTGGAATGTATGCGGGATAGTTTTCTAAACCAACATGTAGAGGAACCAATGAGAGAGCAGGCTATTCTAGAGTGGGTATTGAGTAGTGAGGAAAGGTTAGTTAGCAACCTTGTTGTGTGTGGCCCCTTGGGCAAGAGTGACCATAATATGGTTGAGTTCTTCATTAGGATGGAGAGTGACATTGTTAATTCAGAATGCCCAGGTCCTGAACTTAAAGAAAGGTAACTTTGAGGGTATGAGACGTGAATTGGCCAAGATAGACTGGCAATTGTTTCTTAAAGGGTTGACGGTGGATATGCAATGGAAGGCATTTAAAGACTGCATGGATGAACTACAACAATTGGCCATCCCAGTTTGGCAAAAGAATAAATCAGGGAAGGTGGTGCATCCATGGATAACAAGGGAAATCAGGGATAGAATCAAACAAAAGATGAAGCATACAAAATTAGCCAGAGAAAGCAGACTACCAGAGGGCTGGGAGAAATTCAGTCCAGCAGAGGAGGACAAAGGGCTTAATTAGGAAAGGGAAAATAGATTATGAAAGAAAACTGGCAGGGGACATAAAAACTGACTGCAAAAGTTTTTATAGATATGTGAAGAGAAGAAGATTAGTTAAAACAAATGTAGGTCCCTTGCAGTCAGAAATAGGTGAATTGAACAGGGGGAACAAGGACATGGCAGACCAATTGAATAACTACTTTGGTTCTGTCTTCACTAAGGAAGACATAAATAATCTGCCGGAAATAGCAGGGGACTGGGGGTCAAATGGAGGAAATGGGCGAAATCCAGGTTATCCAGGAAGTGGTGTTAGGTAAATTGAATCGATTAAAGGCTGATAAATCCCCAGGGCCAGATAGGCTGCATCCCAGGGTACTTAAGAAAGTAACCTTAGAAATAGTGGATGCCTTGGTGATAATTTTTCAAAACTCTTTAGATTCTGGAGTAGGTCCTGAGGATTGGCGGGTAGCTAATGTAACCTCAATTTTTAAAAAGCGAGGGAGAGAGAAAATGGGGATTTACAGACCAGTTAGTCTAACATCGGTAGTGGGGAAACTAGCAGTCGGTTATTAGAGATGGGATAGCAGCACATTTGGAAAGTGGTGAAATCATTGGACAAAGTCAGCATGGATTTACGAAAGGTAAATCATATCTGACGAATCTTATTGAGTTTTTTGAGGATGTAACTAGTAGAGTGGATAAGGGAGAACCATTGAATGTGCTATATCTGGACTTTCAGAAGGCTTTCGACAAGGTTCCACACAAGAGATTAGTATACAAAAACTTAAAGCACATAGTATTGGCGGTTCGATATTGATGTGGATACAAAATTGGCTGGCAGACAGGAAGCAAACAGTAGGAGTGAACGGGTCCTTTTCAGGATGGCAGGCAGTGACTAGTAGGGTGCCGCAAGGCTCAGTGCTGGGACCCCAGCTATTTACAATATATATTAATGATTTGGACGAGGGAATTGAATGCAACATCTTCAAGTTTGCGGATGACACGAAGCTGGGGGGCAGTGTTAGCTGTGAGCAGAATGCTAGGAGGCTGCAAGGTGACTTGGATAGGCTGGGTGAGTGGGCAAATGCATGGCAGATGCAGTATAATGTGGATAAATGTGAGGTTATTCACTTTGGTGGCTAAAACAGGAAAGTAGACTATTATCTGAATGGTGGCAGATTAGGAAAAGGGGAGATTCAACGAGACCTGAGTGTCATGGTACACCAGTCATTGAAAATAGGCATGCAGGTACAGCAGACAGTGAGGAAAGCGAATGGTATTTTAGCATTCATAGCAAAAGGATTTAAGTATAGGAGCAGGGAGGTTCTACTGCAGTTGTACAGGGTTTTGGTGACACCACACATGGAGTATTTCATACAGTTTTGGTCTCCAAATCTGAGGAAGGACATTCTTGCCATAGAGGGGGTACAGAGAAGGTTCACCAAACTGATTCCTGGGATGTCAGGACTGTCTTATGAAGAAAGACTATCCAGTCTTGTACTCGGCTTGTACTCACTAGAATTTAGAAGATTGAGGGGGAATCTTGTAGAAACTTACAAAATTCTTAAGGGGTTGGACAGGCTAGATGCAGGAAGATTGTTCCCAATGTTGGGGAAGTCCAGGACAAGGGGTCACAGTTGAAGGATGAGGGGGAAATCTTTTAGGACCGAGATGAGAAAAACATTTTTCACACAGAGAGTGACGAATCTCTGGAATTCTCTGCCACAGAAGGTAGTTGAGGCCAGTTCATTGGCTATATTTAAGAGGGAGTTAGATGTGGCCCTTATGGCTAAAGGGATCAGGGGGTATGGAGAGAAGGCAGGTAAGGGATACTGAGTTAGATCATCAGCCGTGATCATATTAAATGGCGGTACAGGCTCGAAGGGCCGAATGGCCTACTCCTGTACCTACTTTCCATGTTTTTAAAATGGAAATGGAAATTAAATGAAATGAGTTGAGTTGTTTGGCCTACCCGAAACCCATAATTTCGGCCCACAAGGCCGCTATTAGCCAAGAAACCAGTCTCTTTTACGCAAAATGCCCGTATTAGCCTAGGAGGAGCATTTTGGCCCAAATGGCCAGGTCAGGAAAAGTCCAGAAAAAGTGCCTTTCAATGAGATTTCACTCCATTTTTTTTTTTAAGGAGTCTCTTTGACCCATTAGGCCTGTACTAGCCCAGGAGTCCCTGCAACCCATCAATAAGTATTCCCCTGCAAGTATTAAACCTCACCCCAGTATTTTTCTCCCTCCCTTCATTGGTTCCCTGTGAGATCCAGGCTAGGATAGACTTGCCTCCTTCATTGCTGTTAACTCCAGAAAAAATATTCTCTCTCTCACAGTGTCTCTCACTTGTTTTGGGCAGCATTTCTGACAGTTTCTGAGCTGCCAACCCACCAGGCCTGAGCTGCTAGCCCACCAGGCCTGAGTGACTGAGCTTCCAGCCCACCAGGCCTGAGCTGCTAGCCCACCAGGCCTGAGTGACTGAGCTGCCAGCCCACCAGGCTTGAGTGACTGAGCTGCCAGCCCACCAGGCCTGAGTGACTGAGCTGCCAGCCCACCAGGCTTGAGTGACTGAGCTGCCAGCCCACCAGGCCTGAGTGACTGAGCTGCCAGCCCACCAGGCGTGAGCTGCCAGCCCACCAGGCCTGAGTGACTGAGCTGCCCGCCCACCAGGCCTGAGTGACTGACCATGAATCCATTTGGCCCACAATATCCACACCAGCCCTCTGGAAACCAGTCCCTTCGGCCCACAACACCCGTACTAGCACTCCAGTAAGCCGCCCCCCCACCTCCCCCACTGGCCACCAATATTGGAATTGGTGTAGAGGTGGAATATTGTGTTGGGGCACCAGCCATCCCGTGTGAACATGGGACCCAACGGGTCCTACTTAGTCTCGTACACAATATAACTTTTGCCCTTCCCCCAGTAAACAACTGTTGATTCTAAAAATCTGTGTAATTGTCCATGAACTGATGACATAAATGGCTCCCTATATTTACCAAACCTCCTCTCTCCCAGTCTCAAATGACACACCTCCGCTCGGTTCGCAATAACCAACCTGATGTCCCGGTGGCTCAGCACTTCAACTCCCCCTCCCATTCCGAATCTGACCTTTCTGTGCTGGGCCTCCTCCATGGCCAGAGTGAGGCCCACCGTAAATTGGAGGAGCACCACCTCATATTTCGTTTGGGTAATTGACACCCTAGCTGTATGAACATTGACCTCCAAATTTAGGTAGTCCCTGCTTTCTCCTTCTTTCCCATCCGCTTCCCAGCTCTCCCACAGCCCACTGTCCCCGCCTCTTACTTTCTTCTTCCCGCCACCCCCTACCTCCACATCAGTCTGAAGAACGGTCTCGACACGAAACTTCGCCTATTTCCTTCGCTCCGCACCCACTGAGTTTCTTCAGCACTTTTGTCTACCTTCGATTTTCCAGCATCTGCAGTTCCTTCTTAAACATTTTGTCTACCCTGTTTGGAAGTTAATTTAATTTTCAATGAATCCTTGAAAAAACCAGCATGTTAAATACCTGCAAATCTTTATGAACCTGGAATGTTTCCTGCTGATTTCTTATTTCAGCTTTTTAACAAGCCACACATCTGTTATTTATCATAAA
This sequence comes from Raja brachyura, assembly GCA_963514005.1. The sequence continues at coordinate 43,097,512 of OY740802.1, read as the reverse complement.
CAACTATCTATATACAATATAATGTCGATTATGAAAGGTAAAATGTGAGATAAACCCGAGTAAGCATCATATTATACCACAGGGAGGAATTCAGATTTTTTCAACGTGATTTTTGGGAGGATTTGTTTATTTAAAGCTGTGTTGCTTTGTTTGATTGCAAAGGGCTGATTTAATTAGAAATACGTTAACACACAGTTTCATTTGGCATTCTAATTAATTGGGTGCAGCGCAGCGCTTCATACATTTTTTGGCAATGATGTAAAATTAGTTGTGCCTTACATACAAGGCCTGATTTTTCACTGCATTGTACTAGCAATTGCATTGGAATATCTGTATAATGGAGATGAAACAGGAAAGCTCTCAAATCAATAGTTAACAGTAAAGTTAACCTAATGTAATAAAAAAGGAACTGCAGATTTTGGTTCATACCAAAATGCTGGAGTAACTCAGCGGGTCTGGCAACATCTCTGAGTGGAATGCAGTATGTGATACGTTTTCGTAACTTTGTGAAATTTGTTATGTCTGGCATGCTATGCGTGATTTTTCTCTCCATTGATCTATCTAATGGAATCGAATACATGTATAATGGAGATGTATGGAATGAACAGGCGAGAAGGGTCTCAACCTAAAACGTCACCCATTCCTTCTAACTAGAGATGCTGCCTCTCCTGCTGAGTTACTCCAGCATTTTCTGCCTACCTCTAATGAATGGACACTAGTAAGATTAAATGAGAACTTACCAGTTTGAAGTTTGATCTTTATTTTATGAGGAGTTACGATGAGCGATTATGTGATGACCCCGCCAGTCCGCATGTTCGTCAATCTTCAAAGCAACGGTGTGAAATCACAGATAACAGTAGTCGAAGTAAGATTAGAAAAGACTAGAACTACCAGATGAACTTTATGATAAGAGGGTTGGGAGCGGAGGGCACGTAATCGCTCATCGTAACTCCTCATAAAATAAAGATCAAACTTCAAACTGGTAAGTTCTCATTTAATCTTACTACTTTACTTTGGAGTCATGTGAGTGATTCTGTGAAGATTTCAAAGCTCTGTGATTTCATGCCATGGATACGAGTCCATGCGACACACTGCCTCAGTTGACACAGGATGAGTAATAATAAATAATGCATTCAAACATGATACAGACTTAAACATGTTGATGCTTTAATTATCAAAACAGAAAACAATAGCTCCCCCAGGGGGAAGCTATAAAACAGAATTTAAAATGGGGTGGGCAAATACCCCCGGTGTGGCATGAGGTTTATATAGAACCTTTGAAATGTCAGTTCATTGGACCAGCCTGCTGCCACGAGGATTTGGTCGAGAGGGATGTCCAGTGCCCTCGCTGCTGACGTTGATGCCGCCCTGGTGGAGTGAGATTTAAAAACGTCCGTGTCCACTCTGGCACAAGCCAGAACCTGTTTCAGCCATCTTGAAATGGTCTGTACCGACACCTACTTATGAGGCTTTTTATGACTGATGAATATTGTTAATTCGGAGCCTCTGAGGCTCTTGGTGACCTTGATATACTGTTGCAGGTGCGTAACTACACATAGGTGAAGGTCTATGGGATATGCCATAAAAATAAGTTTAAGCCCTGATGTCCCTGGCCTGCTCTGCTTAAGTAAATCATAAACATAAAATGTTATGTTATTTGCAGATGAAACCATCCTGTCCAGTCGCAGCTTCAGCAACATTTGGATGCGTTGGGGGGGGATTACAGTTAAAAATACCCTTCATGAACCGGGATATTAAAGGGTGAGACCCAACAAAGTGTTGTCCTGATCCCTGCCACAGGTAGGACGATAAGGCACTCCTGGCACTGTTGATGGCACTATAGCTCAGTCACTCATCAAAATATAGTGTGGAAAGAAATTCCAACACATCAGGGATGCTTGCCTTGTGATATGGTATGTTCGACTACAAGCAGAACACCTCCCATTTCATGAGAGATGTATTGTTTTTTAGTACTATCCCTTCCGGCTGCAGTAATCACATCTACCGTCTGACCTGATAGCCCGAGCCCCAAGAATGATCTCCTCAGAATCTGTAAATCAATAGATTAATACGGTCATGTAGTGGATGGTGCTCCCTAGTCACAGGGTGAACCAGTAGGTTACTGCATTTGGGGACAGCCATAAAAGGCTGTGTTATTAGTCTCAGAACGAGTGGAAACCATGGCTGTGTAGGCCAGTGGGGACTACCAAAACGCTTGAGGCAGAGTCCTGCTCGATCTTAAGCAAGCACTGACTGATGAGGCAAAATGGGGGAAATGCATATAAAACATTCCACCCCACTGTAGCGAGAATGCATCTACCGCTACTGGCCCTGGGTCTGGTTCCCATGAAACATACTTTGGTAGCTGGTGATTTAGCAAACAAATCAATATCTGGTACGCCATACCGAGTGACAATATCATTAAATATTTCATGATTCAACATCCATTCTGTGTTGTCATTGAGTTTTTGTGACCTGGTGTCTGCCACCACGTTAAATCTACCTGGTAAGTAGATAGCTGAAATCCAGATGTTTCTTGTAATACACCAGTGCCAAATAAGGTTAGCCAATTTATCACTTGATTCGACCATGTGACCAACCATGTGATTAAAGTATGCTACTGCTGTAGTATTGTCAATCTGAAGCTGAACATGCAAGTCATGCATACTAGTACAATACGCCTTTAAGCCACAACTGGAGTGCTCCCAACAAGTCTAATAGTTAATGCCATGTGATTGAAGAATTAATGCCTCATGCGTATTCCATCTGCCAGCGCAGATAGAGATGGTATCAGTAGCTCCCCAGAGCACTGACATCAGTTTGTAAAATAACTGAAGGTTTATCAGTCAGAATTTTACTGGAGCAATGCCAAATATTCGCTATCCACCACTGCAACTCAGCAATGGCTTCAGCTGGTAACTATTGAGGGTCTATTGAAATGACCTGCATGTCTTTTGAATGCTTGCTCCTTTGCACATTGTAAATTTTGATAATGTAAAGACCCAAACTGTGCAGCTGGAAAAGCAGCCACTAATTTGCCAATTATACTAGCCACCACCGAATAGAAGATTGTTGCTCATCAACAAGATTGTTACAAGCTTCTATTAACTCTGATTGCTTGCCTCTAGAAAGAGTCACAGACATGTGAGCTGAATTAATAGTGAATCCTAAATAATCAATGACTCTTGATGGTATCAATTTGGATTTAACTGGATGGATGAGAAACCCCAACCTCTCAAACATGTTTGGTAGCTGAAACAGATAATTCAGCTGATTTATGAGTCTTGCCTATGATTAGGACATCATCCAAATAGGCCATTACAATATGATTCTGAGCCCGGAGTAGGCCCTACACCGGTTTTAACAACTTCGTAAATAATCAAGGAGCCGAAGTTAACCCATTAGGCAATGCTTTAAACTGCCACAGTTGCCTCATCCAGCTAAACTTCAAATATCTCTGGTGATTGTAATGAATGGGTACTGAATAGTATGCATCTTTAAGATCTATGCATGCCATATATCATCCTTTGGAAACCAGTTGTTTAGCAGTAACAAAAGTTTCCATTTTGAAATGTTTATACTGCACATAGGAGTTAAGTCGAGTTAGATCAAGAATGATTCAACACCCACCCTCCTTCTTTTGTCTAGGAAATATATTAGACACAAATTGGTGAGATTGATGAAACAACTTCTCAATTACCCCTTTTTTAGATAACGTTTTAATTTCAGCTTGTACATCTAAAGACTCTTGTTGTGAAAAAAAACAATGTCCGGCTTGGTGTATGCTGTATAGGTGGACGCAATTTGAAAAGGAATTCTATTCGGAACCCTTATATACTGTGCAGTATAAACAAGTCTGATGTTATGCAACACCATTCATTGAAAAACAAGTGTAATCTTCCACCAACTAGTAACTGATCCATGACATGTTCTGGAAAGAACCAGATCCACCTACCTCCATGGTTGTCAGTGGAAACTTCTGCCCCCGAGTTCTGGAGGGGAAGAATGTTGGATTGCGCCAATTGCACATGGGTGGCAAGGGCCGGCTTGGTCCTTGGCCTGAACCAGCTTCAGCAAACCATTTGTAGGGGTGCTGCCGCCGAAGTGGAATCTTGCTAGTCGGTTGGGCTTTTATGAGGCCGACCGTTTTTGCCTCGCCGTCCAATTCTCTGACCCGTTTTAATAGGTCATCACCGAACAGTAGATTCGGCGGTTGCACATTGCTGGATTTACACAGTGCCGCAAACTTGGGATTCAGAGTCGGATGGATAGCACTCTTTCTGAGACAATTAATTTCAAAATGTGCATTGCACATTAGGGCCAGAGCATCCTGCTGCACCTCAGACAGGGGGCCCCCATCAACCGACCTAGCAAAAGCTGTAATGCCTGAAGCGAGCAGCTTTAGTATCTTCTGGAGCCTCACTTCCTGGGCTCTGATACCTACACCCATGTGACCTCAGATGGCGTGGTTAACAGTCGGCACTTTGATCGAGGCACAATTGGCGGGTGTCTCATATGTTTTGGAAGTTTCTTCCATTATGAGGTCTTGCAGCTGGTGTGAGGCCATGAAATTTATAGTCATGGCCAGGTCCTCATCCAGCGGTTCCCCAGTTCCGGTCAGTATAGCAAATTTAGATGCCATGCTTGGCACCCCTGGTTCGCGGCCTTCTTGCCTTGGGGTATGCTCACCGGCTATACCTCCGACCTCGGAGTCAGAACAATACTGACCCCGTATGCTCTCCTCCTCCGAGAGGGAGACATTATGCAGCCTTTCTACAGCTGTCGCTGCCATGGATCCCCAAGGAGACCCGCAGATATAAAGCTCCTTTTGCTGGAGCATATCGTGATGGAGCATCCTCTCCATCAGGTGCTCCATCCTGGACAAACGTCCGAAGACGCTATTCATTTTGGGAGGGGAACCCTCCTGGCCCGACTCATCCTAGACAACGGGCCTTACTGACTTTTTAGTGACTCTCTGTCCCACCGGAGTAGCTTCAACCGGCATCAAGTCAGAAGCCACTGGCCGTGCCGCCAGTGACTGAAGGCGAGATGGATGGCCGCCCGCTACCCGCACTCCCGTGGTCTTCCATAGCTGCTCTCCCGGCGACCCGCCTCGACCTTCCCATAGTCATTTTCACCATGGTCTGACTTGCTCATGCAACAAGGCAGTGAACAAAGCAGTGCGGCGGCACGACTCGCGTTGCAGCGGCCCCTACAGCCTGTCTGTCCTTTTTTAAATTTTTTGTCTAGTTAAATGTAGTTGTTGGTGTATTGTCTCTAATTGTGTATATGTGGGGGGTGGGGGAAACTTTTAATCTCTTCCCTGCACTGGAGACCCAACCTTTTCCCTGTCGGGTCTCCATTGTCGTTGGGGCCTCGCACCGTGGAGCGGCTTCCGACCGGGATGACCTGGGGGCTCCAGTCACGAGGCCTGTGGACCTGCGGACTCACCGTCATGGGGCTGGCCGACCTCGGAGCGTGGGGGCCGCTGTGGCCCGACTCCGGAGCTCCAGCTCCCGGTCCAGCTGCAGACCGGTGGACTGTCGGGATATCGGGAGCTCGCGGGTCCGGGTGAGAAACCGCTCTCTGGAGGTCCCGCAACACAGCTTCTCCAGCCCGTTTTGCGGGGTTGGAGCGACCCGGAGCGGGGCCGTACATCACCCGGCGCAGCTTCAATGGCCGTGGGACTTAACACCGCCCGCCTGGGGCTTCGACCTCGGGAGAGAACTGGTACGGGGGACAGAGAAGACTTTGCCTTCCATCACAGTGAGGAGAGATTCACTGTGATTGGTGTTTGTGTGAATTGAACTGTTGTGTGTTTTTTTATGAATTGCTCTGTTTGTGTGGCTTGTAGAAACGGAGTTTCGTTCGAGCCTCTCTGAGGTTCGAATGACAAGTAATAAAATCAAAATCAAAGACTTACCGACCGCAGAAAACGAGCTCAACTACGTTTTAAATACTTACCTGAGGGTTTTTAAAACTTACCGCTGGTGGAGCTACACATCTGCCAGCCTGTCATTGCGCCATGCGTCACACGTAATGATGCGCATGCGGACTGGTGGGCTTCTTCACGGAATCACTCACGTGACTCCGAAGTAAAATTTCAATTCAATGATCAACCAAAACGTTATCCTAATGTAATAAAAAGGAACTGCAGCTGTTGGTTTATTCCAAAGATAAACATAAAATGCTGGAGTAACTCCGCAGGTCAGGTAGCATCTCTGGAGTAAATGGATAGATAGGTGGCATTTCGGGTCGGGTCCCTTCTTCAGTAAAGTTCCTAAAATAAATAACCTCCATGCAAAGAGAAGTGATAGAAATGTAATACTAAAGTAAACGCAGGGTTGCAGTGCCCTAAAGCTGTTATATGGTGTTTCAGGATAATGAAGGAGAATTTTACAATGGGATATGAGCAGATAGTCTGAAGAAGGGTCTCGACCCGAAACGTCACCTATTTCCTTCGCTCCATAGATGCTGCCTCACCCACTGAGTTTCTTCAGCATTTTTGTCTACCTTCTATTTTCCAGCATCTGCAGTTCCTTCTTAAAGAGATAGTATTTATTGGGTAGATTGATGGTCTACCCAATAAATGGTCACGGAGGAAACCTACTTCCTCACCATCCATTAAAACACTGACACCGTGGTAGGAAGGAACTGCAGATGCTGGTTTAAATTGAATATAAACACAAAAATGCTGGAGTAACTCAGTGGGACGGGCAGCATCACTGGAGAGAATGAATGGCTGATGTATCGGGTCGAGACCTGTCTTCAGTCTTGAAAAGGGTCTCGACTGGAAAAGTCACTCATTCCTTCTATCCAGAGATGCTGACTAACACCGTGGTGTTTGCATCTTCCTGTCCATTGAACTACGATCCTGAACTACTATCTACCTTGCCGGACTATCCTCGCTGCCTTTACCTTGCACTAAACATTATTCCCTTACCATGTATCTACACACTGTTAATGGCTCGATTGCAATCACGTATTTCCTTTCTGCTGACTGGATAGCACGCAACACAAGCTTTTCACTGTACCTCGATACACGTGATAATGAACTAAATTGTAAAGTGCAGGTAAGTGTAGCTTTAGTCTTCTCCTGCTTCTGATCCCACCTTAACACAAGTAGACGTGGGCCAGAATGATGCAGATTAACACCCTGCTTTGGATTTTATGTCTGACATGATCCCTATTGATTTTTAAGAACTAAGATGCAGCCAAATAATCCAATGTAAAATAGATGCTCACCATTTATTAAGAACCTCTGCCGTCTGTGTTAATGGCTACAGCTGAGCTGTCAAAGCAACGATCCTACCTGCCTGAACTATTGGGCAAAGAATAAATAGGGAAGGAATGGAAAGAACTGCTAGCTGAGGTGAAAATGAGGTCACATTGTTTCTCTCCCCATAGATGTTGTGGAGTATCGCTGCTTTTATTGAGGGTGAAGGCCGAATCTGCTTAATCCAGAAGTCTCTGTACTTCCACAAACAGATCTGGCTAACTGTGCACGATGTCAGGAGTGGACCCGGCAGCGGTCATCGAGGTGTTTGGATCGGTGATCTTCGAGGAAGTCGGGTCGGTGATCATCGAGAGCGCCGGTCGTTGAGATCGGCAGTCGGTGAGGGTGTCGGTGGTCAAGGACGGGCCACGTGGGAACCAGAGGACGTGCGGCCAGGAACAAAGGAAGACCTAGCATGGGGGGAGAGGGGGGGGAGAAAAAGGAGGACACAAAGTGGGGGACCCCTGTGAGGGAGGGGGAAGGGAGGGGGGGGGGCGAACAAAGGAAGATCCGGCATGGGATATTTTGTAATTTTTTTCAGCGCCCTTTATGTGGCGACAAAGAGTTTCACTGTGACATCAAATTTGACAATAAGGTATAATTCATTCATTCATTCATTTATTCATTCATTCATCAGTGCGAAGAGAAACAGCATTAAGGCATCAGATCAAAGTCTCTTTGACAGAATTGCCAGATGTTCTGATGAAGGGTCTTCAATAAGAAATGTTTCTCTTCCACAGATGCAGCTTGAGTATTAACAACACTTTCTATTTTAATTTTAGATTTCCAGCATCTGCAGTTTTTTAGACACCAAAGACCCAAAACGTCACCCATTCTTTCTCTCCAGAGACGCTGCCTGTCCCGCTTACTCCAACTTTTTGTGTCTATCTTCGGTTTCAACCAGCATCTGCAGTTCCTTCGTAGACATACGCAGTGTTTTGTTTCATTTTTCCCATGTACTAGAGTTTGCAGCCTTACAGCAATCAGCCACATTGCAAATTCATTCAGTAAATCCTGAGACAATATGAAGAACTGGCAACTAATTTACCAAGGCAATGAAATGCCCATAAATCTCCCTGTAGGTAACAAAAATCATTTCCTGCAGTTTTACTTAAAATATAGTAGTGTATTGAATTGCTGATCTACCACTGGAATCCATTAATTAGGCTGTTGCTAGGTCACTGAGGTGTTAGCAATGCCACTACTTTATGGGTCGAGTGTTAGCAGTGATAAGCCTATCGTTAATTCAGGAAACTCACCACTGCCTTTAGTTTTAATGAGGATGAAACCACGATCATTTCTCATTGTCTCAGCATTGGAGTGTGCAGGAAATAGATTTTTTTTATATTGCATGAGTAATGTTGTCAGTTACTGCATCATGATTTACGCCTTTACTTATTAATTTATAGAAATTGTGGGCGACACGGTGCCTTGCAGCGCCAGAGACCCGGATACTGGTCCTGACTACGGGTGCTTGTCTGGACGGAGTTCGTACATTCTCCCCGTGACCTGTGTGGGTTTTTTCCTCGATCTCCGGTCTTCTTCCACACTCTAAAGACGTACAGGTTTGTAGGTTAATGTGTCGGAAGGAACTGCAGATGCTGGTTTAAACCGAAGATAGACACAAAATGCTGGAGTAACTCAGCGAGACTGTCAATTTTGGTCGACCCAAAACATCACCCATTCCTTCTCTCCAGAGATGCTGCCTGTCCCGCTGAGTTACTTCAGCATTTTGCGTCTGTCTTATGTTTGTAGGTTAATATTGTAAATAGTCCCTACTGTGTTTAGGATAGTGTTAGTGTGTGGTGATCGCTGGTCGGTGCGGACTCAGTGCGCCGAAGGGCAAGTTTCCACGCACTATCGCTAAACTGAACAAAACTAAACTAAACTAAACTAAGAAATGCTATTGAATGACATAAGATTCAAGAAAACCTGGACCAATGCACACACACCAAAATTCTTTACTTCCAGCGGGGAAGTCCGCAGGAACTGGAGGACTGAGATGTGTGGTGCGTCCGTCACCATTCCCGTTGGAAACCAGCACCACTGCTTCGCGAATGTTTTCAACGATGATGAATGAATGAATGAATAGTAACTCCATCAAAAGGGATAGGTAGCAGTTTCAACTCATTCCGTAAATCGTGAGACAATATGAAGAACTGGCAACTAATTTACCAAGGCAATGAAATGCTCATTAATCTCACACACTGTGCCAGCATTAGATTTTACTTTAATCTGACCGAACATGATTGATCAACAAAGTAAAAAGAGATGTGGATTTATATTTGTTCTCAGTTGACTGAAGGAATTCCTAGTGCTCTGAGCTGGAGTTTGTACGTTCTTCCTGTGACCACGTGGGTGATTCGGTTTCCTCCTACAGTCCAGAGATGTACAGCTTTTTAGGTTAATTGACTTCAGTAAGTGGTAAAATTGTCCCTAGTATGTGTCAGTTAGTGTACGAGGTGATAACTGGCCAGCGCGGACTAAGTGGGCTGAAGGACCTGTTTCTACGTTGTATCTCTAAAGTCAAAAGAGCACCCAATGATTTACTTTGGAGACTCGAGATTGCAGTGACATATATAGAGTTCACTAGACTAAGTGGGACCCATTGGGTCCCATGTTCACATGGGAGGGCTGGTCCCCTGATACAGTATTCCGCCTCTCCACCAATTCCAATATTGGTGGCCAGTGGGGGGGGGGGGGTCTTTCTGGAGTGCTGGTATGGGTGTTGTAGGGTTGAAGGGACTGGTCTCCAGAGGGCTAGTATTGTCATTGTGGGCCAAATGGATTCTTGGCATGTCAGCTCAGTCCCTCAAGCCAGATGTGCTGGAAGCTCACGCACGGCTGGTGGGCTGGCAGTTGACTCGCGGCTATTCCTTGAAATTCCATTTCAAGCAGGGTGCAGGGCCACCAAATTCAAATCCATTTTCCTACCATTTGAAGCAGGGTGCAAGGCCACCAAATTCAAGTGCAGTTTCATACCACTTTCAGCAGGGTGCAAGGCCACCACATTCAAATGCAGTTTCAAACAATTTCATGCACTGTGCAAGGCCACCACATTCAAATGCAGTTTCATACCATTTCAAGCAGAGTGAAACCACCATAAAACCCCCATAAAACCACACAAAACATCACACTCACAGTTCAGTAGACATTCAGTGTGTTCAGTTGATTCACAGCTCAGACAGAGTCATCACCTCTCACTCCCCCATCATGCCGCGACTGAGCCACACCCTCACTTCATGGTTCTATAATCCTTCCCGCTCCAACCGGAAAAGGTGAGATTGAGAGGAGAGAGATTCACAACATTTATTAAACACTAATAACACTTATACTTTTCATTGATGGGAAGAATCCTCTGCACCTGATGAGCAGAGGGGGACTGAGTAAGATGGCCAAAAATCACATCTGTAAGTGGTAGCGTTTTGTCTATAATCAACATACAGTGCAAACAGGAAGTTGCCATGTTTAGACAAACAACCATTTGCAGTGCCTTTTACTTCAACCCAAAATCCCCAAACAACCATTTGCAGTGCATTTACTTCAAACCAACCATATTTTCTTTTTCAAACCACATTAATGGCACTCAAGGTCAGTAAAACAACACTCACAGTTTAGTAGACATGTGTTCAGTGTTATTCACAGCTCAGACTGAGAGACATGACTCTCTCACTTCTCTCATCTTGCAGACACTGACTGAGGCACAACACCTCCGGGTTTTATGGTCCCTCCCCCTCCCACCAGCAGGGGCAGCAGATAGAATGTCAACATTTTTAAAACATTAATAACTCTATTATTTGTCATCGATGGGGAAAGATCCTCTGGCCCAGCTCTGTGGAGGGGGACTCTGAGCGAGGTGGCCAAAAATGACAGCAGTAAGAGATTCAGAAGTCACAAGACAGAAAGTCAGAAAGTGGTCAAGATCTTAGTTTTAATGATATACTAGACCAAGTGCAGACCCATTGGGTCTGTTCTTCCAACATGCAGTTGTGGAGGGGGGGGGGGGAGCAGCATGTGGTGTCACACACACTAACTACCACCCCGCACACAAGCTAACTACCCCCTTGATATTATATTATATTAATATTATTAATTTGCTCCTTTTACCCCATAACTGCCCAATCCACTGATGCATAGCCCCCAACTCGCAGGTGCGTCTAGAGGAGGGGGGTTAGAGAGTAAGTGGGGAGAGACAGAGAGAGAGGGGTAGAGACAGAAGGGCAAGAGACAGAGGGAGGGAGGGGAGGAGGAGAGAGGGAGATGGGGAGAGAGTGGGGAGGGGGAGATGTGGAGAGAGTGGGGAGGGGAGGAGGGGGAAGGGAGAAAGAGGGGGATGAGGATGAGGGGAGGGGAGGAGAGCAGGGAGGGTAAAGGAGGAGACGGGAACGGGGTGGTAGATGGGGGAGGGAAGAGGGTGGGTTAGGGGGGTAGAGAGGGGTGGGGAAAGGGCAGAGGAGAGGAGAAGAGGGGGAGGTGAGAGGAGAGGGGTGGGGAGGTGAGGAAAGTGAGAGGGGGACGAAGAAGGGGAGGAAGAGGGAGATGGGAGAGGTGGAGAGAGAGTGGAGGGGGATAAAGAGGAGGGAGAGAGAAGGGGGGTGGGGAGAGGAGAGAGAGGGATGGGGTGGCAGGGGGAGAGGGGTGAGGAGAGGGAGATGGAGGGGGAGGAGAGGAGACTGATTCCTGGGATGTCAGGACTTTCATATGAGGAAAGATTGGATAGACTCGGCTTGTACTCGCTAGAATTTAGAAGACTGAGGGGGGATCTTATAAAAACTTACAAAATTCTTAAGGGGTTGGATAGGCTAGATGCAGGAGATTGTTCCCGATGTTGGGGAAGTCCAGAACAAGGGGTCACAGTCTAAGGATAAGCGGGAATTCCTTTAGGACTGAGATGAGGAAAACATTTTTCACAGAGAGTGGTGAGTCTCTGGAATTCTCTGCCACAGGAGGTAGTTGAGGCCAGTTCATTGGCTATATTTGTAGGTAATTGAGGATAGTCTAAGTTAATCAAAGGTATTCAAAGGTAGTCATAGGTAGTCTTCAACATAGTCGAAGGGGGGTTACACCTACCCATTTGTCCGTCTTCCACCACTCCCCCTACCCCACTCCCCCTACCCCACTCCCCCTCTCTCCCCACTCTTCCACTTCTGTCCCCCTTCCCCTAACCCTCTCCCTCCCCACCCCTCTCCCTCCTCCACCCAGAGTGGGAGGGGTAGGGGAAGGGGTTGGGGAGAGAGGGAAGGGGGTGGGGGGAGAGAGGGATGGAGTGGGAGGAGGAGGAGGGGGAGAGAGGGATGAGGAGAGGAAGATGGAGAGGAGGGAGGGGTGGGGCGAGAGGTGTGGGGGAGGGGAGGAGGGAGATGGGGAGGGGAGAGAGGGGGAAGAGTGAGGAGGGGAGGAGGGAGAGGGGTGAGGAGAGATGGAGAGGGGGGAGAGAGGGGTGTGAGAGAGGGAGGAGGGAGGAGGGAGGGAGGGGGGGAGGGGAAGGGGAGGGAGGGGGGTAGGGGAAGGGGAGGGAGGAGGGAGAGGGGAAAGGGGAGAGAGGGGAAGAGTGTGGAGAGAGGGGGAGAGAGAGAGGGAAGAGTGTGGAGGGAGGGGGTTGGGGGAGGGAGATTGGGAGGGGTGGGGGATGGGAGAGAGAGACATGGAAGAGTGGGGAGGTAGGGGGAGAGGTATAGGGGGAGTGGTGGAAGTGGGAGAGAGGGAGGGGGAGAGGGGAGTGGTGGAAGAGGGAGAGTGGGGTAGGGGAAAGGGGTGGGGAAAATAGGGAGGGAGGGGGAGAGAGATGGTGGGGGAGGGAAAGGGGTGGGGGAAAGGGGAGAGAAGTGGAAGAGTGGGGAGAGAGGGGGAGTGGGGTAGGGGGAGTGGCGGAAGAGGGAAAGATGGGTAGGTGTAACTCCCCTTCGACTAGGTTGAAGATCATCTATGACTACCTTTGATTAACTTTGACTACCCTCGATTACCTACAAATAACAGGCCGACCTACTTCGACTAAACCTATGAGTGAAAAATTATCGATTTTTTCCATGGCGACCTTTTTTTAACTCGCGGGTATTTTTCAACATGTTGCAAAATACGCTGTGACCTAGCTGAGGCCACGAGTACTCGGGGACTACTCTCGAGCATGAAGGAGAGTTACAAAGACATCGTAGGGCCTCGCGTCGACCCTGCTGCGAGTATGAGTTGAGGGCAAACTCGTCCGAACTCATGGATTAGGTCGCCGCAGTGGGACAGCCCCTGAACTCTCTTTTGACTGCCACGAGGTCCTGTGTCGATCTTCTGGGAGAGCGCTTAGGACCGCATGACCTTCTGGAGCGTCTCTGTTAGAGCTTGGCTTAGAGGGCTTAATCAGGCAGCTATGAGGCTCGAACCCACGGTGGTTGGGTATAGTGGTGGGAACAGTCAAAATAAAGTTTTGATGCGCAAGTGCTTGACTCAGTGATTTTTGACTGAAACTAGACTGGGGGGAAGCTTAGAATGAGCAGTTTACATTGGGGTCTCGTCCGGGATCTCAACCGACCCCCAAAAACAAGTTTGCAATCAAGGGTGTTACGCTGTTTCGATCGTGATTGCAGAAATTGGGCCGACTGTGCGGTTTTCGCATTGAATTTTGCCAGTTTGTTAGTCGGAGCAGATCGATCATTTGCGGGCTTGGGAAAGGGTCCAATCGAGATCATTAGAGCAAGTCTAGCAAGCACGGGGTGGGGGGGGGGGGGGGAGGTTGTTAGCACTCCTTTGGGTTAGGGGTCAATAAAACCGGGAGTGGCCCAAAACTTGGTCATAGTTGGCAGACTGCAGCTGCTTTAACGAGAGCCTGATGTGCTTCATTGGGCGAGGGGTGCCCCAAGATTCAGATTTGGTATCCAATTGGTGGGGTATTGAACCACAGGTCTGACCTACGTATTGGTCTATTGTTGCCTGGAGCACTGATTGGAAAGGTGCATTCTGAAAATCAGCATCGACGACTGACAGCGTGAAGAGGCGAGGTGCAGAACCCTCAGTGCCCAGCAGAGAGGAGTGTCTGTGTGAAGATGTCTGAGTCCCTCCCTGAAGTGACGGACGAGGAACCTCGTAAAGATACTGGGCACGGTGGATAGAATATAAATTGGCTAAGAATTCTCTAGTTCATTCAAGATTTTTTCATTGAGCAATTTAGTTTAATTAGCGAGCCCGTGTATGTGGAGCGGTACACACCAAAACTAGGAGTTCGAGAACGAGTCTAGGTTTGCAGAATCAAGTTTCCAAATACATAATTTCACATTGAAGTTCTGCCCATACAGTAGAATTCGAATTCTGTGCAGATAGAACTTCAGAGTTTGTGCATGTCTGTGATCGATTCCGAGTCGCAGCTGATCAACAGTGAATAGTGCCCCTCTGGTCGATTGTTGATTAGTACCTGATAGCGAAGAGTACCTGAGAGGCGGGAACCTGTTTACTTGGTGAAAAGTAACCCGAATAGCGAAGGGTACTCCTAATTCTGTAGAACATAGAAAGGAGGGTCCCCCTATAGAAGTACAGTCTTAGCGTGAGGAACATTCGGGAGGAAAAGTAGTCATTTAAGAGGCCCAGGAGCCGATGGAGCAAGAGGAGGAACCAAAATCTGTAACGTTCCACACAAGCGTTCTGGTGGAATCTGCTGATTGGTGAAGCGGACTGGAGGAAGCAGCTGATTGGGTGCAACCCCTGGTTTGCATTCAAGGTAAAGTGAGCTAAAGGGTTCAGTGAGCTAAAGGGTTCAGTGAGCTAAAGGGTTCAGTGAGTGGAGGATTAGTGCTACCTAATTTTTTATATTATTTTTGGGTGGTTCAGATTAAGAATATGAATTTTTTGTTGGTAAAAATGGATCAGGAACCAGCTTGGTTAAAGATGGAAAAGGAAGACTGTTTACCTTTTGATACAAGTTCGATTCTCTTTGCTCCAAGGGAAGTACAAAAAAAACTTATGGGGAAAACCCTATAGCAATAGACGTATTTGGAAACAAATAGTTAAGACTTTACATTTGGATAATATGTCGCTTTGTTTACCAATTATGAATAATCCTTCTATATTGGATAAGGGGTTTAGACACTGGATAAAAATTAGGAATTATAAGGATAGAACACCTTTACAGGAAAGGAAAATTTCTCTCATTTCAAGAGTTAAAAGATATCTATGGATTGCACCCAAATAACTTGTTTAGGTATTTACAAATTAGAGACCATATCAAGTCAAACATGCAAGACGATAAGAATAGAGAACCAGGATTACTGGATGAATTGCTTAACAAGCACCCAAATACAGAAAAACTAATAGCGTACATATATAATACTCTTTTGGATAGGGAAATCCCAACAACAGAATCATACCAACAGAAAATGGGAAAATGAAACGGGCTTATCTATAATGAAAGATACTTGGGAAGAAAGTCTACAACGTATACACCGTTGCTCGTTAAATGCCAGACATACCTTGATACAATTCAAAGTATTACATAGATTACACTACTCAAAAACGAAATTAAATAGAATTTTTCCTAACATCTCTTCTATTTGCGATAAATGTCAGAATCCAGAAGCTAATTTAATGCATAGTTTTGTAACAGGCATAAAACTTAACAGTTATTGGGCTGATATTTTTAGAATCATTTCTCAAGTTCTTAAAACTAAATTTAACCCCGAACTAAAGCTAATAATATTAGGAGTTCCTGATTCAAGCCTAATATTAACAGTAAGTCAAAGAAAATTTCTTGATTACAGTTTGATAATTGGAAAAAAATTAATATTAAAATTCTGGAAGGGAACATTTCCCTCACAATCAAAATGTGGACAGTGGAAATGTTGGGGACGTTGCATTTGGAGAGAATTAGGATTGTCCTAATGGACAAATATGAACTTTTTGAACAAATATGGTCTCCATTCATTGACTATTTAAAGGGGTAGCTGAGCTCAGCATTGTAACCCAATAAGTACCCAGTTGTAGGATTAGATGAAAAGATCTATTCTGGGATTTGTATACACGTCTCTAAAGATATTGTTATGTGAAATTGTTCCATTCATTGTTAAGATGTATACTTCATTTGTTTTATTATATAATAATTGTTTGCTTGTATTTTTTTTAACTTTATTTTATTTATTTTTTCTTATATAATCCTAATCATTATTATTTAATCACTATCTCTATTGATTATAGATCTATTCTTTCACTTCTTTACTTTCCAAAAAAAAACAGAAGCATACATAAATCACTTTGTAATATTTGTATAATTTTTGAAACAAGTTAAATGTGTATTTGAAGAACTGTTATATTGTTGGCAATATGCATTGCTTCTAATAAAAATATTTAAAAAAACCAAAAAAACAAAGGGTTCAGTGCTTTTTAGTAAAGGTTAGATTAAAGGATTAAGATTTTTATAGTGTGAGTGAGTTGATTTAATTTGGGGGCAGGCCATGTCATTTGAGATCGGCCCCATGGTTTGCTCATCCTGCAACATGTGGGAGATCAGGGGTATTGTCGGTGTCCCTGGTGACTACGTTTGCAGGAAGTGTGTCCAGCTGCAGCTCCTGGCAGACTGCTTTGAACAATTGGAGCTACGGTTGGATTCATACTGGAGCATCCACGATGCTGAGAAACTCGTGAATAGCATGTACAGTGAGTTGGTCACACCGCAGGTTAAGCAGACAGAAAGGGAACGGGTGGCCATTAGCCAGCATAGCAGTAGGCAGGTGTGTAGGAGATCCCTGCGGTGCGGTCATCTCCCTCCTAAACAAATATACCATTTTGGATACTGTTGGGGGAGATGGCTTATCAGGGGAAGGCAGCAGCAGCCAAGTTCATGGCACCATGGGTGGCTCTGTGGCACAGGAGGGGAGAAAAAAACAGTGGAAGGGCTATTGTAATAGGGGATTCAATTGTAAGGGATAGGCGTTTCTGTGGCCGCAAAAGAGACCCCAGGATGGTATGTTGCCTCCATGGTGCAAGGGTCAGGGATGTCACTGAACAGCTGCAGAACATTCTGGAGGGGGAGGGTGAACAGCCAGCTGTTGTGGTGCACATTGGCACCAACGATATAGGTAAAAAATGGGATGAGGTCCTACAAGGCGAATTTAGGGAGCTAGGAGATAAACTTAAAAATAGGACCTCATAGGTAATAATCTCTGGATTCCTACCAGTGCCACGTGCTAGTCAGGGTAGAAATAGGAGGATATTGCAGATGAATACGTGGCTTGAAAAATGGTGCAAGGGGGAGGAATTCAAATTGCTCGGGCATTGGGACCAGTTCTGGGGGAGGTGGGACCAGTACAAACAGGACGGTCTGCACCTGGGCTTGAAGGGAACCAATGTCCTTGGGGGAGTGTTTGCTAGTGCTGTCAGGGAGGATTTAAACTAATGTGGCAGGGGGGTGGGAGTATGAGCAGAGAGGCAGAGAGATGTAAAATGAGGGTAGAAGCAATAGGTAGCAAGGTGAAAAGTAAACGTGGCAGGCAGAAGAATCTGGGGCAAAATCAAAAAGGGTCACTTTTCAACATAATTGTATAAGGGGTAAGAGTGTTGTAAAAACAAGCCTGAAGGCTTTGTGTCTCAATGCAAGGAGCATTCGTAATAAGGTGGATAAGTTGAATGTGCAGATAGTTATTAATGAATATGATATAGTTGGGATCACAGAGACATGGCTCCAGGGTGACCAAGGCTGGGAGCTGAACATCCTGGGATATTCAATATTCAGTAGGGATAGACAGAAAGGAAAAGGAGGTGGAATAGAGTAGCTGGTTAGAGAGGAAATTAACGCAATTGAAAGGAAGGACATTAGCTTGGAGGATGTGGAATCAATATGGGCAGAGCTGCGAAACACTAAGGGGCAGAAAACGCTAGTGGGAGTTGTGTACAGGCCACCTAACATCTCCAGTAGGAGTGGAGTTGGGGATGGCATCAAACATGAAATTAGAAAAGCATACAACAAAAGTAAAACTGTTATAATGGGTAACTTCAATTTACATATAGATTTGGTGAATCAAATTGGCAGGGGTGCGGAGGAAGAGGATTTCTTGGAATGTATGCGGGATAGTTTTCTAAACCAACATGTGGAGGAACCAACGAGAGAGCAGGCGGGTTAGTTAGCAGTCTTGTTGTGCGTGGCCCCTTGGGCAAGAGTGACCATAATATGGTTGAGTTCATCATTAGGATGGAGACTGACATTGTTAATTCGGAAACACAGGTTCTGAACTTAAAGAAAGGTAACTTTGAGGGTATGAGACGTGAATTGGCCAAGATAGACTGGCAAGTGATTCTTAAAGGGTTGATGGTGGATTGGCAATGGAAGACATTTAAAGACTGCATGGATGAACTACAACAATTGTTCATCCCAGTTTGGCAAAAGAATAAATCAGGGAAGGAAGTGCATCCGTGGATAACAAGGGAAATCAGGAATAGTATCAAAACTAAAGGTGAAGCATACAAATTAGCCAGAAAAAGCAGCCTACCAGAGGACTGACAAAAATTCAGTCAGCAGAGGAGGTTCCTTGCAGTCAGAAACAGGTGAATCGATCATGGGGAACAAGGACATGGCAGACCAATTGAATAACTACTTTGGTTCTGTCTTCACTAAGGAAGACATAAATAATCTGCCAGAAATAGCAGGGGACCGGGGGTCAAATGAGATGGAGGAACTGAGTGAAATCCAGGTTAGCCAGGAAGTGGTGTGAGGTAAATTGAATGGATTAAAGGCTGATAAATCCCCAGGGCCAGATAGGCTGCATTCCAGAGTACTCAAGGAAGTAGCCCCAGAAATAGTGGATGCATTAGTGAAAATTTTTCAAAACGCTTTAGATTCTGGAGTAGTTCCTTAGGATTGGAGGGTAGCTAATGTAACCCCACCTTTTAAAAAGGGAGGGAGAGAGAAAACGGAGAATTACAGACCAGTTAGTCTAACATTGGTAGTGGGGAAAATGCTAGAGTCAGTTATTAAAGATGGGATAGCAGCACATTTGGAAAGTGGTGAAACCATTGGACAAAGTCAGCATGGATTTATGAAAGGTAAATCATGTCTGACGAATCTTATAGTATTTTTCGAGGATGTAACTAGTAGAGTGGATAAGGGAGAACCTGTGGATGTGTTATATCTGGACTTTCAGAAGGCTTTCGACAAGGTCCCACATAAGAAATTAGCATACAAACTTAAAGCACATGGTGTTGGGGGTTCAGTATTGATGTGGATAGAGAACTGGCTGGCAGACAGGAAGCAAAGTGCAGGAGTAAACGGGTAATTTTCAGAATGGCAGGCAATGACTAGTGGGGCACCGCAAGGCTCAGTGCTGGGATCCCAGCTATTTACAATATATATTAATGATCTGGTTGTGGGATCTCCAATTTTGTGGATGACACGAAGCTGGGGTACAGTGTTAGCTGTGAGGAGGATGCTAGGAGGCTGCAAGGTGACTTGGATAGGTTGGGTGAGTGGGCAAATGCATGGCAGATGCAGTATAATGTGGATAAATGTGAGGTTATCCACTTTGGCGGCAAAAACAGGAGGGTAGACAATTATCTGAATGGTGGCCGATTAAAAAAATGGGAGATGCAACGAGATCTGGGTGTTATCATACACCAGTCATTGAAAGTAGGCATGCAGGTGCAGCAGGCTGTGAAGAAAGCAAATGGTATGTTGACATTCATAGCAAAAGGATTTGAGTACAAGAGCAGGGAGTTTCTACTACAGTTGTACAGGGTCTTGGTGAGGCCACACCTGGAGTATTGTGTACAGTTTTGGTCTCCTAATCTGAGGAAAGACATTCGTGCCATAGAGGGAGTACAGAGAAGGTTCACCAGACTGATTCCTGGGATGTCAGGACTTTCATATGAAGAAAGACTGGATAGACTCGGCTTGTACTCGCTGGAATTTAGGAGATTGAGGGGGGATCTTATAGAGACTTACAAAATTCTTAAGAGGTTGGACAGGCTATATGCAGGAAGATAGTTCCCGATGTTGGTGAACTCCAGAACTAGGGGTCACAGTTTAAGGATAAGGGGGATGTCTTTTAGTACCGAGATGAGAAGATAATTTTTCACACAGAGAATGGTGAGTCTGTGGAATTCTCTGCCACAGAAGGTAGTTGAGGCAAGTTCATTGGCTATATTTAAGAGGGAGTTAGATGTGGCCCTTGTGGCTAAATGGATCAGGGGGTATGGAGAAAAGGTAGGTACAGGATACTGAGTTGGATGATCAGCCATGATCATATTGAATGGCGATGCAGGCTCGAAGGACCGAATGGCCTACTCCTGTACCTATTTTCTATGATTCTATGATTCTAAGTAGCAACCCTCAGCAAAGAGTAAACTAGGAAAGGGAAAATCTTCGGTATCAGAGGGAGAGGCTCACTGATTGATAACAGAGTGATGCGATGTTGAGATTGAATGTTTGTAAACTGTGCGCTAGTTGTTTAAATCAATTTTGTAAATGTAAAAAATATAGCTTTTTGTAATGTTATTGGATTTGAATTGTGTAAATATTCTGTGTATGTAAATAAATTTAGAGTGTATTAAGATTTAGAAAGTTAAGATTTAGAGTGCGTTAAGTTCACGGACCGCTATTTGTATTGCTGCGTGTGTGAGTGTTTAACATATTTAGATAATTTAGATAATTGAAGTAAGGGTGTGTTTGAATTAAATGTTTGTAATTGTTTCCATCATATTATTGTGAGAATCTGAGTCATGGTGGTTTGAACAGCGTCTGTACTCTTTTGATCGCTGTGTTGAAGGAGGAGTCATCCCACTGACCACAAGGATTGTGCCACGAGGAAGGTGTCTTAGAGTGTGATTGATCGGATGCTTATAGTTTATATTGGGGTTTGTTTGGTGTTACTTATATTCGGGGCAATAATTTTGTTTTTGATTATAGTTTTATTGGCGTGGCTCGGATTTGTCTATCTGTGCGAATTTAAAGTGGATTGAGTGGGAGAGATTACTGCTTGAAAGAGACTGTGATTGAGAGTTGGAGTCTTGGGTTGAGAAACCGGTGATCCTTTGTTTGAAAGTTTAGAGTTGAATGAAGTCATTGTGATCTAACTGATAAGAGAGTTGGGAGAGCTATTGAATGCAAGCGAGTGGTTTGAATAATTGAATAGGAGCGATTGAGTGAGTGATTGAGCAATGGTTGGAAGGGAACAATTGTACGAGTAGGTGTGAATCTGAGAGATGATTAGCCATTGTGTGGGTGACCTTGACCTTGGAGTCTGAAAGGAGAGAGTGAATTTCAATCGGTGTTTGTGTCTGGAAATTTTATTTTGTATTTTGTATTGTGAATATTGTTCAGAAAATGGGGAATGCCTCGGGAAGGAACAATCAAATAGACCGGGAAGCCCGATAAGGATAATTTGCGAGAAGCTTCCACATGAAGCAGACAGGTTAAGAGGATTATCTGGAGAATTAAATGCAATTTTGTGAAGTGAATTTTGCCCGCTGAGTGGACTTAATTCTGTAATAGGAATAAACTACATAGAAATGATTGTCAAACGATATGGAAATAGTGAAGAAGGGAATGAGTTAATTGGAATATGGAGAATGTTCTTCACTAGAAGGAAAATACATAAAGAGATCATTCTGCTGTCTACCCTAAGAATGGCGGCATGTAATTTAGGGATTATAGGGTAACACGAGAGAACTGGTCGTTCTTGGGATATTCCAGAACAGGGACCAGAAGATAGTGGAAGCCAACAGCAGGAGCAGGAGAGAATACCATCTACTCAAAAGGAAACTACTGGGATGGCTCTTAAAGGCGAGGTGCTGACTAAAATAGTAAGATTAAATGAGAACTTACCAGTTTGAAGTTTGATCATTATTTTATGAGGAGTTACATTGAGGGACTACGTGAAGAACCCCGATCGCCCGCAGTGCGCATCAATCTTCAAAGCAGCGGTGTGAAATCACACATAACAATAATTGAAGTAACATAGTAGGAATAGAGAAGACTAGAACTACCAGATGATCGTAATGAGGGCTGGGAGCGGAGGGCACATAGTCCCTCACCGTAACTTCTCATTAAATAAAGATCAAACTTCAAACTGGTAAGTTCTCATTTAATCTTACTATTTTACTTCGGAGTCAATTGAGTGACTATGTGAAGATTTCAAAGCTCTGTGATTTTATGCCGTGAGAAACGAGTCTACACAGCCACAACTGCTTCATTGACAAATGAGGGAAAAAATATTCATAATACATACAGTCATGACATCGATTTAAACATGCTATTAAATGAAGTAATAATAATAGTCCCACCTCTCACTCGGCTGGAAACTATAATCAAAACGAAAATAGAGTTGACAACTACCCCTGGTCTAGCAATGGGTTATTATAAATGTCTGAAAATTAGTTCGATTGACTATACTGCAAGCGTTAGGACGTGGTCCAACAGAACGTAAGCCCTTGCTGCTGATATTATAGCAGCCCTGATGGAGTGAGATCTAGAATCAGTATCTACCCGTACATAAATCAAAGTCCATTTTATCCTCTGGAAGTGACTTGAACAGATACATTCTTATAAGTTTTTGTGACTAACAA
The DNA here is from genome assembly GCA_963514005.1 of Raja brachyura. The sequence continues at coordinate 43,074,711 of OY740802.1, read as the reverse complement.
CATAGCTAGTTCAGAGCCTCGAAGGCTCTCAGTGGCCTTAACGTATTGTTATATATGTGTGTCCTCACTTTGCCAAAGGTCCCTAGGTATGCCTTTAACTATTTTGAGATCTGACACCCCTTCTGCTCTGCTTGAGTGAATTATATGCATAAATATTATATATTATTATTCACAGCCGTAACCATCCTGTTCCGTCGCATCTATGTAGCGACTAAACCTGTTGCGCTAAACCAGCGCCAGGAGGATAACCACCTTATGAGATCCGGCAAAACTAAGGAAGTAGCTGGACCCCCCTGGTGAAAATAGTGTTCACACAATGTTAATCCCATACTGCATTGTACTTGTCCTAGGAGACATTGTGTTAAAGATATGCTTACAAACTTGATATCCAGGGTGAACCCAACAGAGCAGGTCTTGTTTGCTGCAGCCAATACAATGAGAAGGCACGTTGGCACAATTAATGGCCGTACAACTCTATTATTGACAAAAGATCATTTAAAATGAACTCCAAAACATCAGTAATCCGTACCCTTTTCAATGTAACATGAGCATTCAATAAATGCTTTCCATCTCCTTGAAAAGAAAATTCCTGCTTTTTGGTGCTATCCCAGTACTCTGAACACATACAAGGACTGATGTAATAACCCAAGCCGTAGAGCAGTCTATTGAATCTGCAGAACATAATTTGATTTTAACATGCAACGGCTGATTTCTCAAGCCTCAGGCTGAATCAGCAAAGTTACGTTTACAATAATAATATAAGGTTGTATTACTATTCCCGATAACTGGGAATCAAAGTTGCATAGGCCAATCACACAATAGGAAACCTAAACGGGCTCTTAATGACTTATTTGAAGCCCCGACTAATGAAGCAAAATAGAAGAAGACATAAAAGACCTTCCTTCTCCTTGTAGCGAGAATGTATCTGTCGCCACTGTTTTGCCACATATTTTGCAACCTGTGAATAAGCATGAAAACAAACATATCTATATTCGTTGTTGCATTGAACCAGAATTTCATAAACACTGTGTGATTCAACACCCATTCTGTGTTGTCATTGACCTGTACTTGATGTTACTCCAGTGGCAAACAAGATTATGTAACCATAACAGGATTCTTTACTTGATTACACCCACGTGACTAACATATGCCACCATCATAACATGTCAACATGAAGTTGAGCATGCAGATATGCATATTCGCTCAATTACTCTTAACCCACAAAATGCCCTATAGATATTTGATACCAATAAATGAAGAATTGGTAACTCAAGGAATCTCCTCCACCTCCAAACTAGAGATGATATTCGCAATTTCCCATTCTTAGGGCCATTAGAATCATTTTGCAATATGATGAGATATTGACTGATTATTCAGCATTGTTCCAGTAGTTTAATGTCTATCCATCATTGTGACTTTGGCAGCTTCAGTTGATAATAGCAAAAATGTGTTAACCATGACCTATATGGCACTTTCGAGTTCGCCATTTAGCATGATTTAAATTCTCCCACTTGCACAGTTGAACCACATCTATTATTTTGCCAATTAGTCTTAATTAATAGACTGCTGCTTTATAACAACAAGGCTGTTACAGGTTTCTATTGACCAATCCGTTGCCTAGGGCAGAGTCATAAGCCAATTGATAGCTCAATGTAAATCCCAATGACCAACACGACTATTTGAGAACAACTTAATTTTAATTGAATAGATGAGCCCAATTTCTCAAACATGGTTTGAGACTGAAACAGTGGATTTTATCACAATACAGCGTTAAAAATTATCAACCAGACATAACAAATGTTTTGGAACTCTGACGTCCTCTTTGAATGCTTTATTGTCATCATACTATTATATTGCCTCATCACAGCAATGCCTCCTCCAAATATCTCCAATGATCACTGTAAATGAGCACACCCTATGAATCCAGTTGTAAATAGTAAGATTAAATGAGAACTTACCAGTTTGAAGTTTGATCCTTATTTTATGAGGAGTTGCGTTGAGGGATTACGTGAAGAAGTCCCGCCAGGCGCATGCGCGTCATACTTCAAAGCCACGGCGTGAAAACACAGAAACATATATAGCCGAAGTAACATAGTAAGGCTTTAAGAAGACTAGAACTACCAGATGATCTCTTAGATTATGAGGGTGGGAGCAGAGGGCACGTAATCCCTCAACGTAACTCCTCATAAAATAAGGATCAAACTTTGAACTGGTAAGTTCTAGTTTAATCTTACTATTTTACTTCGGAGTCACGTGAGTGACTACGTGAAGATTTCAAAGCTCTGTGTTTACATGCCGTAGATGCACTACATACGATAAACTGCTTCGGTTGACACAGTAGTAATTAAATAATATATTGAACATTGCTCCAAATTATTCAATAACTATTTTTAATAACAATAATAACAAAATGCAGTAATAACCACTCTATCCCAGGAGGAAATTACAAACAATGATATAAACAAAACAAATGAATGAAACGGAACCCAAAACAGCATGCCCAAACCGTGGCACTGTCTGTACAGGTTTATAATAAAACTGTGAGAAAGTTTATTCTCTAGACCATCCTGCGGCCACGAGAATTTGATCTAGCGGCACGTCCTGAGCCTTCGCCGCAGATGTGGAAGCCGCCCTGGTGGAGTGAGATTTAAACACATGTGTCGACTCCAGCACAATTGAGAACTTGTTTCAGCCATCTAGAAATAGTTTGTACTGACACTCTTTTATATGGCTTTTTGTGACTAATGAGCAGTCCTGTCTCAGAACCCCTGAGACTCCCTGTTAACTCAAGATATCGCCTTAAGTGTTTAACTACACATAACATTTGGTCAACAGGATATGCTTTAAACGTCACCTTGGTTCCTGCCAAACCTGGCCTGCTTTGTTTGATTAAATCATAGACATAAAATGTAATGTCATCTACAGACAAATGCATACAATCTATTCGTAACAATTGTAATGTTTGTACATGTTGTGCTGAAACCAGCGCCATTAGCATAACCACTTTAAGAGTTAATCTCTGCATAGACAACGACGTAATTGGAGCCCATTGCCAAAGCAGTGTGAGAACTATACTGATATCCCAGATTTCTGTATATCTTGGTTTAGGAGGGTGTTTGTTAAAAATTCCTCTCATAAATCAGGATACTAATGGATGAGCCCCGATAGGCTGTTGTCCTGAGGACTGTCCTAAATAAGAGGACAAAGCTCTCCGAGCACTGTTAATGGCACTATAACCCAAGTGCTCATCAAAATGCAACTTAGCAAGGAACTCCAACACATCACTTATGCTTGCAGTATGATAAGATAAATTTGATTGTACACAAAACATCTCCAATTTCTTAATATGAACCACATATTATTTTTTAGTATTATTCCTCCAGGCTGCAGTGATAACCTCCATGGTCCTGTTCGACAATTCAAGGCCTTGGAATGGTCTGTTCAGAACCTGCAGACCAACAAATTGATACGGTCATGTAATGGGTGGCTTTCTCCTGTAACCGGATGCACCAACAAATTACTTTAGCTGGGAACCATCATGAATGACTGAACCATCATTCTGAGTACCAATGGGAACCATGGTTGTGTTGGCCAATCTGGGACCACCAAAACGCCTGTGGCGGAGTCATGCTCTATTTTGGTTAAACATTTTGTAATCAGACAAAATGGAGGGAAAGCATAAAAGAAGCATTGATGCATGAATGATAACTGGGGGACATTTACCCCTCATGTGGGACTTAATACCAAAGGTGGAGTAGGCAGCGTTCTGCAGCGTTCTGCAAACGAATTGCCTACGGGAAACCTGTTCTATTCCCCCATTGTCAGTGAATTGCTCTGACAAAATGATACTATCAATGTCCAGATCAATCCCTCCGTATCCTCCTACTGTCTCACCTTCAGAAAAGCTATTCATTCTGTACTTCTGGAAGGAGGTGAGGGGGGGGGTCATGGCTGGAAGGGAGGAGAGGCTAGACCCTGGTGTGTCACAGAGGTGAGGAGGGGTGTGGAGAGTGGGGGTGTTGATGGCAAACTATGGACTAAGGGCAGAGATGAAAATACAAAAGGTGTGAATTAACAACAGAAGAAGTGTAAATTATGAAGCAAGAGGAACAAATAGATGGAAGGGGAGCGGTAGGAGAGATCTAGATGTGCGTTCAGGTGGACACGTGGAACACAGGGAAGAGTGTGGGGGATGGGGAGAAGGGGTAGGGGTGGTTTCTAGGTTTGTTACCTAAAATTAGAGAATTCAATTTTCATATTGTTAGAATTTCATACCGAAAGGGCCTGTTTCCGCGCTGTATCTGTGTATTTGTATGTATCTCTGTATCTTGAACACAGGATGCAGTAGATGAGTTAAGAGGAGGTGCACATGAACCTCTGTCTCACCTGGATGGAATGCTGGGTTCCCTGGATGGAGGTGAGGGAGAAGTTAAAGGGACAAGCGTGACATCTCCTGTGCTTACAAGAGATGGTGCCTGTGGAGGGGATGGTTTGGGTGGAAAGGGACCATCGTGTTGGGCAGGGATAGATTTCTGGGGAAGGCAGGTAGGGGGTGGGTTGGGAAGATATGAATGGTGGTGGCATCATGTAGAAAGCAGCAGAAATGTTGGAGAATGATGTGTTGGATGTAGAAGATACACAAAAATGCTGAAGAATCTCAGCGGGTGCAGCAGCATCTATGGATCGAAATAGAGGCTCCTGATGTGAAAGATGAGGACCAGGGTATCTCTATATTTTTTCCATATGGGGGGGGGGGGAGAGGGAGAATGGGAGAAGATCTACGGGACACTTTGTGGTGTCATGGCCAAGGGGTAGGTACGAGAAGGTGTCCGAGATCTGGCACCCGGCTTCGGCAACTAGAGGTGAGTCTGCCAGACCATGGCACCTTCATTGTCGGTGGATTTAATAACAACATTGAGATTATTGTGCAGGAACGAAAAAGGGTCGCAACCTGAAATGTAACTCATTCCTACTCTCCACAGATACTGCCTGTCCAGCTGAGTTACTCCTGCTTTTTGTGTCTATCTTGGAATTGTTGGTGAGTGTGTGGAGGGCTTTGCATTCAGAGGGGGTGATATTGGAGTGGGTATGGGAGTGGAGAAGTCAAGACAGTCGATATTGGAAATAAAGTGGCCCACAGAGGGTAGAGGGCCAGCCGGGGGAGTCCATGAGGAGCAGGAATGGTGGAGATGGGTGAAGGGGCCATCAGTGGGAGGCAAGGACTTCTATCAGAGAGAAAGGTGTGGAGGGGAAGGTGACAGAAGACGAGCTCAATATTATGACAGGCTTGGCACTTGTTGAGGAGTGGGCAAAGGGGTACAATGGTACAGCCATGGTTGAGGACAGACCAGGGGTAAGGAGTGGGGTCAGACTTGGGCTCTAAGGATGGTGGGGGAGTGAAGGGAAGGACTATGGGGGCAGAGGTGAGGGGGGTTGAGAGTGGGTGTTAGGAGAAGTAACACAGTTTAGTTTAGAGATAAAGAGGGAAACAAGCCCTTCGTCCGCATTGACCAGCGATCCCCGCACATTAACACTATGCACACACTACGGACAATTAACATTTGTACCAAGTGTGGGAGGAAACCAAAGATCTCATAGAAAACCCACGCTGGCCATGGGAAGAACATACAAACTCTGTACAGACAGCACCCGTAGTCGGAATCGAACTTGGGTCTCTGGCGCTGAACTATACTGCTGTGCCACCGTGCCACCCTAGTTGGAATATGGAGTAGGGCAGGAGGACCCAGTGGTGCCATTACAGACACTCCCTGCTGGTGATGCTGTTATGCGTCTCGGCCCCGTGGAGGTCGGGCACACGACACAATTGGGTGGTGGAGCTGACTGACTGAGATCTGACTGAGGATGTTTGATGATAGCTAGGTGCTGGGCCTCACTCTGACAGTGGAGGAGGCCAGGGACAGAGAGCTCTATATGAAAATGAAAGGAGGAGTTAAAGTATAGGAAGGAACTGCAGATGCTGCAGATTACAGCGAAGATACACACAAAATGCTGGAGGAACTCAGTGTAGCAATGTTACAACATTTTGTCATTTAAAAAAACAAGTCTGCAATTTATCCCATCAGATAAAGCATAAAGAGAAGTTTAATTTGACACCTAATTCACTTTCATATCTTCAGTGTTAAAAAAGTTATGGCCATTTTCATACGCTGAAATTAGCATCTTGTTCCCTATTGCTTTTCCATTGACTTAACTCAAAAGCTGTGATCAAGGACAGTCAAAAGCCCATAACTTTCTTAAAAATTAAGAGAACTGAATGAAGTTTTCAGTTATTATAGCTTGAAGCATTCTGAAACAAATATTAAACAATCTTACTGGGTGACTTGAAATTAAAGCATATAATTAGTTAGTTATCTAATTGTAGCAAATTACGAAATTCAATTACTAGATCTAAACATCTATCCATTTCTTAAGAAAAGGTTAACATTTTTAAATAGCCTAAGTGTCCAAGTAACATTCACACAAGAATTCACAATATAACATGATTTTTAAATCTCATTGTCATGAATTTATGGGCCAAATGGAAATAATTTAATGTTTAATTCCTGGAAATTAATGGGCATTTTAATCATCATGCGCGTGGGTTTTTTGGAACGCGATTGATTGGAATGTTGCGGTTGCAGTGAATTTGAACCCCATATCGGCAGGAAAAACACTGCCGGTTTGTATGGGGCCAAAATCACATTATCGCCAAGGAAATGTTGAATAAAGTCATCCTAAGAAGCAAGTTTACATGTAAAATAAACAACTTACATTTTGTTTTGTCCCCTACGTGAGATCCGTCCCGTTGTAGGCGTTGACGATGTAGTAAGTAGCTTTTCATTTTACTCCAGGGACTAAATTGTCCAGCGATTTTTTAAATTTTGTTTTAAACTTCCGACAACGGAAGTCGGAACGATTTTTCTGCAGCAGCTTAACAGCCTGAGGAGGTTGGACTCCGACAGCCAGGATAAAATGGCATTTTAATTCGGCCCCCCCCATCAAAGTCGCCAAAGTCACGCACACAGCCAGTGGCAGAACTGCAGCAATGCTGAAGGTAAGTGTTATAACATCGCTACTCAGTGGGTCAGAAAGAATGGGTGACGTTTCTGGTCAAAACCCTTCTTCAGTGAGAGTCAGGGGAGAGGGAGACACAGCGATATGGAATTGTAAAATAACAATACTCTAGCTAACAATAATCTATTCTACATTTTCCTTGACTTCGCCCCCTTTGATATCTTGTTTTCACACCCTAACCTTCCATTTCTCCGTGTCTCCCTCTCCCCTGACTCTCAGTCTGAAGAAGGGTCTCGTCCCGAAAAGTCACCCATTCCATCTCTCCAGAGATGCCGCCTGTCCCTCTAAGTCTCCCCAGCATTTTGTGTCTATCTTCGAGGGAATTAATGTGTTTAGCAACCGGGAGATCACGTAGACCTAAGCGAGCTGAGCGGATGTGTTCAGCAAACGACCTTTGATGAATCAGCTTCAAGCATCCAAAGCTCATCACCAGGAACATTGGCCACTATTCACCATGTGGGCATTTCATCACTTGATCGTTTATGTAAATCCTTGAACCTCAACAGGAGCTGGCGTTCAAACAATCCTTTTAAAATTTACAAACCATAACTCACATTTAATAAAGGAGATTAACTACAACCAATACATTCGTTTTTAGAATTTCTCACAGACTTAGATCTCAGGAAAACATCTAAAGAACCACTTCTTTAGGTCCTTGACGCTAACAAATTATTAGGAGGTACATTCTCCACCTTTTAACTCAGGTCCTTTAAATCCACATTTCATGAGGCAATGTATAGGAAGGAACCGCAGCTGCTGGTTTTCACCAAGGATAGTCACAAAAGACTGGAGTAACTCAGCGGGTCAGGTAGCATCTTTGGAGGAAAGGAATGGGTGATGTTTTGGGTCAAGACCCTTTATCAGACAAAGAGCCAGGTCATGCGACCCCCTCCTAGTCTGATGAAGGGTCACAACCCAAAACATCACCTATTCCTTTTCCTCAGAGATGATCCACTGAGTTGCCTGTTTGATCCTGCTGTTTGTATCTATCTTTCAGACATCAATGCTCTAACTAAAGTCAGCAGTAGACTTTGAGTCCACGGTGGCCGTGGTAGCGCAGCGTTGGAGATGTTGCCTTATAGCGCTTGCAGCGCCGAAAACTCGGGTTCGATCCCGACTACTAGGGATGTCCGTACGGAGTTTGTACGTTCTCCCCGCACCGGCGTGGGTTTTCTCCGAGATCTTCGGTTTCCTCCCACGCTCCAGGTTTGTAGGTTACTTGGCATGATGTAAGCGTAAATTGTCTCGTGTGTGTAGGATAGCGTTAACGTGCGTGGATCGCTAGTTGGTGCGGACTCGGCGGGCCGAAGAGCCTGTTTCTGCGAGGTATCTCTAAACAAATAAACTATACTAACCGTACATTGAGCATGTGTGTTGCTACATAGAACTCACATGATGAGGGGCAAAGACACCGGCACCATTTCCTCCTCTACAGACAAAATAATCATTTGGAGGCATAGTGGTAAAGCTATTGCCTGCAGCGTCAGAGTCTCGGGTTCGATCCTGCCTATGGGTGCTTGTCTGTATGGAGTTTGTACCGTGGCCATGGACGGTGCTCAAGCTTGGAGCAAACACAACCATTGTGGTGTTTAGTTTTAGTTTAGTTTGGAGATACAGTGCGGAAACAGGCCCTTTGGCACACTGGGTCTGCGCCGACCAGCAATCCCCGCACACTGATATTATCCTACAGCCAATAAGGACAATTTTTACATTTACCAAGACAATAAACCTACAAACTAGTACCTCTTTGGACAATCGACAATAGGTGCAGGACTAGGCCATTCGGCCCCTCGAGCCAGCACCACCATTCAATGTGATCAGGGCTGATCATCCACAATCAGTACCCCATTCCTGCCTTCTCACCATATCCCTTGACTCCGCTATATTTAGAAACATAGAAACATAGAAATTAGGTGCAGGAGTAGGCCATTCGGCCCTTTGAGCCTGCACCGCCATTCAATATGATCATGGCTGATCATCCAACTCAATATCCCGTACCTGCCTTCTCTCCATACCCTCTGATCCCCTTAGCCACAAGGGCCACATCTAACTCCCTCTTAAATATAGCCAATGAACTGGCCTTAACTATCCTCTGTGGCAGAGAGTTAGAGAGACCCACCACTCTCTGTGTGAAAAAAGTCCTTCTCATCTCGGTCCTAAAGGATTTCCCCCTTATCCTTAAGCTGTGACCCCTTGTCCTGGACCTCCCCAACATCGGGAACAATCTTCCTGCATCTAGCCTGTCCAACCCCTTAAGAATTTTATAAGTTTCTGTAAGATCGCCTCTCAATCTCCTAAATTCTAGAGAGTATAAACCGAGTCTATGCAGTCTTTGTTCATATGACAGTCCTGACATCCCAGGAATCAGTCTGGCGAACCTTCTCTGCACTCCCTCTATGGTAATAATGTCCTTCCTCAGATTTGGAGATCAGAACAGTATGCAATACTCCAGGTGTCGTCTCACCAAGACCCTATACAACTGAAGTAGAACCTCCCTGCTCCTATACTCAAATAGGTCACGTGGACCCCTTACCCCTTATTCTTAAACTGTGGCCTCTGGTTCTGGATTCGGGAACACCGTGGTGTGGGAGGAAACCGCAGATCTCACAGAAAACCCATGCAGATCACGGAGAGAACGTACAAACTCCGTACGTACAGCGCCCACAGACAGGATCGAACCCAGGTCTCCGGCACTGCATTTGCTTTAAGGCAGTAACTCTACCTCTGCACCACCGTGATCGCCCAGGAAGGAACTGAAGATAGGCACATTAAGCTGCAGTAACTCAGCGGGTCAGACAGCATCTCTGGAGAAAAGGAATATTTGGCGTTTCAGGTCGGGACCTTTCGTCAGACTGAGAGTCAGAGGGAAGGGAAATGAGAGACAGCAATGTTGATATAGGAAAATATGGAACAAATGAATGAAAGATATGTAAAAAAATTAAACGAAAAAGACCATTGTTAGCTGTGGGCTAGGCGAAAACGAGTTGCAAACAATGAGACTCAACAGGACGACTTTGAATGTAGTACAACTTGGGTGGGGGAGAGATGGAGAGAGGCGGGGATGCAAAAAAGCATTCCACAGCTAAGAAGACAAGAAGGAGAAGCAGGAGTAAACCATGTTGTCTCCACCACTCAGTGAAATTATGGATGAACTAATCTTGGCCTCAATACCTCACAACCCCAAAGTACTGTGGGCAGCACAGAGGCGCAGTGGTAGAGTTGCTGCCTAAAACCCCTGTCTTACAGTGCGAGTTGGCCCAAGAGTGACCCCGAGTTTTCACTCGTGGTGATCACGTCGTGGGAACGTCGGAACTCGCACGATCAACTTATCGACTCGTGGAGCTAACGGCAGGTACTCGGGAAACTTGTTAACTCGTGGAAAAAAATCAAACATGTTTGACTTTTTCCACGAGTCAAATTAACTCTTCAAGTTAAAAATGGAAACATTTCAACTCGTTGTAGTAACGTCGTGGCCCGTGCGTTTACCTTAATGAATCGTAAGTCTACCATGGGAACTTTCTTATAATCTGTTCGTTCGCTCAAGTAAAGACTGACCCAAAGATAGAAACTCAGCGGACCAGGCAGCATCTCTGGAGAGAAGGAATCGAGACCCTTCTTCAGACTTCCCGGAAACGCCACCCATTCCTTCTCTCCAGAGATGCGACCTGTCCCACTCCAGCATTTTGTGTCTATTTTCGGCCTTTCTGCGATGATCTGCAACTTGTCCTTTATTACTGGCACCGGCCCCGTGGCTTCGTATTCGTCTCAATGAACGGCTGGAGGATTACACAAAAAGCTGGTGAAACTCAGCGGGTGCAGCAGCATCTAAGGAGCGCAGGAGATAGGCGACGTTTCGGGTCGAGACCCGTCTTCAGACCTGCTGACCTTCTTCATGCTGCTGCACCCGCTGAGTTTCTCCAGCTTTTTGTGTTATCCTCGATTCTCCAGCATCTGCAGTTCCTTCTTAAACATGAACGGCTTTAGGACGCGGTTAAAGACCTGCCGGAGGGGCAAGTCTGGGGCGGTGGGTGGGTTGTGTCCACGTGTGATGCTCCATCCACTCCCCCCGGGGCCGAGAGTGTGGGATTGGGAAGGAACTGCAGGTGCTGGTTTACACCCAAGATAGACACACACAATGCTGGAGTAACTGCGAGGGACTGGCAGCATTTCTGGAAAGATGGGATGGGTGAGATTTCGGGTCGAGACCCTACTTCAGACTTCTCCAGAGATCCCGCTGAGTTTACTCCAGTAGTTGGTGTCTATCCCGGTGGCGGGGAGCCGGGCTTGGCCGACCCGCCGCCTCTACTTGCCGGTCAGTCCGGTGATCATCGCCCTCCGTCTGGGATGCAGTGGAGTTTTGGAGTTGTCCAGCGCTCACGGTGGACGAGGGAGGACAGCAACAGGCCAGGTAAATGTATAGCAGCACATAAATGAGTCTAGCATTTCTTGTTTTTATGTTTTAATTTACAAGCCGCTTCACACGAGGCAAGTTTTATTTTCAGTCCGAAGAAGGGTCTCGACCCGAAACGTCACCCGTTCAACGATAGACACAAACAAGCTGGGACAGCGGGACAGGCCGCATCTCTGGAGGGATGGAATGGGTGATGTTTAGATCCAAATGCTGGAGAATTTCAGCAGGTCGAGACCCTTCTGTCACCCATCCCTTCGCTCTATAGATGCTGCTGCACCCGATGAGCTTCTCCAGAATTTTGTGTACGCTCGATTTTGCTGCATCTGAGGTTCCTTCTTTAAGACTGCTGGAGTAATTCAGCGGGTCGAGATCCTTCTTCAGAAGACGAGCCCCCACCCCCCCCCCCCCCCACCCCCAACCACCTTCCACCTCAACGTACGCCTGCGCACCGAAGCAGCTCCAGAGGTGAACCCTGAGCTCCGTCTCCCAACAATCTGAACAGCGGCTGCGGCCGGCCGGCTGCCACCCAGCATGGACTTCTCACACCCTCACACACTAACCACGGTTGGCTCAAGAGTAACGAGAGTGGAACGTGTAAGTTGGAACATCGCAGCAATGACACACCCGTGGGAACTCGGTTAAACACTTGATCATAAACTTGAAATCTCGTACACAACCACTAGTCTGTTTTTTTTCTTTCACTTGGGGTCACTCGTGGGATGACTCGCACCGTGAGACAGGGCCTTTACAGTGCTTACAGTGCCAGAAACCCTGGTTTGAGCCCGACTACGGGCGCTTGTCTGCACGGAGTTTGTATGGTCTCCACGTGACCTGCGTGAGTTTTCTCCAGGAACATCACACTCCAAAGACGTACAAGTTTGTAGGTTAATTGGCTTGGTGTAGTTGTAAATTGTCCCTAGTGTGTATGGGATAGTGTTAACGTGCGGGGATCGCTGGTCGGTGCGGACTGTTTCTGCGCTGTATCTCTGAACTAAACTGCTATGTCATGTTATCATGCATCACACACAGAGACTATTTCTGCTGTCACGTGGTATTGGCATTGAAGAAGCTAATCAATTAATTCCATTCTGCTTTGCATTCCTTCTGTGATGCAATGTTTTCTGTTTTTATGTATGTTTCCAATTTCCATTGAAAGTTATTATTGAATTTGCTTCTACCATCCGCTGGGGCAAAGCTTTCCAGCTGATAATAGCTCACAGTGCAAAGTAATTTCAGCTCACTGCTTCTCTGATTTTCCTTGCTCCGTTTATCTGAAATTACCGTCCTCTGTTTGCCAATCTTACTCTCAAAGGAGCAAGTTTTCCCCTCCTCTCTCTTTTAAAACTCATAACCTTAATACATATACTATATCTCTCACTTGAAGATGAACAGCACTCCTGGGAGTTCGGCTTTACTTAAAAGAAATGTTGATTCACCTGCAAGAGGTTTCAAAACCTTACACAATTGCTATCTCGTCTGGCAATATTTTATACTTGTTCAGATAGAAATCCAACCTATACCTCTCCACTCCTTTGACAGCCTTCCATTTACTATCATCCCTGGATGATAACAGGAAGATATTTGTTTTGCCTTTGCATGCAATAGAACATTGTAATTGAAATTCCACAGACCGATCGTGTGTTGCCATGCTTTTACTTCTGCCTTTGTGAATATTGTGAGCAATTTTGGGCATCATATATGAGGAAGGATGTGCTAGCTCTGGAGAGGGCCCAGAGGAGGTTTATAAGAATGATCCCAGGAATGTGTGGGTTAACTTATAATGAGCTTTTGATGGCACCGGGCCTGTACTCGCTGGAGTTTTGAAGGATGAATGGGGACCTCATTGAAACTTATTGAACATTGAAAGGCTTGGATAGAGTGGATGTGGAAAGGATGTTTCCACTAGTGGGGAGTCTAGAGGTCTTAGCCTCAGCATTAAAGTACATTCAGTTGGGAAGGAGAATGAGGAGGGATTTATTTCGTCAATCTGTGGCACAAAAGGCTGTGGCGGCCAATGGATATTTTTAAGGCAGAGATAAATAGATTCTTGATTGGTACAGGTGTCAGCTATTATGTGGAGAAGGCAGGAGAATGGGGTTAGGAGGGAGAGATAGATTAGCCACGATTGTATGGCAGTGTAGACTTGATGGGCCAAATGGCCTTATTCTGCTCCTATCACTCTTGAATTTATGGCCTAATGACCTTTGAGCTTTAAACTTTACAGTACAATATCAAGCATGAGGATGTGTGGAGGTGGCAAAATAGGTTGCATTCTTGAGGTTTCATGCGATGAATGCTAATGGTGACATTCATGCACTGTGTGGTAGCAGCTAATGGCCAGCTGCAGTTTGTGCAACATATGATATGGATGACATTATCATCTCCTCGGTACTGCACAGCACAAGGCTCAGCTAAGCCTGGCCTACAATTCTGTAGAGCACACTGTAGCTCGAGTGTGTCTGGACCCAAGCTTTACTGACAGTGCAGAGAGGCCACAGGCACTTCGTATCTGGCCCCTCGTGAGGTCATTGATGTTTATTAAAAAGATCAGCGACAATGAGTGAATTGCTAGATTTTTATTTACGCACACTAATTTTAACATGATATTTGTTCATTATTTTTTATATTTGTAATCGTTTAAATGTTATACTTCATCAATTTCAAGGTGGACGAGGCATCCTGGTAGCACAAATGATCAGGGTAGTCCAGAGGCTTGGACTACCTGTGGTCTAGTCATCATCCACCTACAGGTCCACTTTGCAGGAAGGTCACATTGATGCCACCTTTTGGTAGGAAACTGCCTAGCCATAAGGCATGTGTTTAGTTGAGTTTATTGTCACATCAACCGAGGCACGGTGAAAAGCTTTTGTTGCATGCTAACCACCAGTCAGTGGAAAGATAATACAAGATTATAATCAAGCCATTAGAAACACGGTATGGGAATAAGGTTTAGTGCAAGGTAGAGCCAGCAAAGTCTGATCAAGGAGAGTCCGAGGGTCACCAAAGAGGTAGATAGTACTTCAGGACTCCTCTCTGATTGTGGTAGGGTGATCCAGTTGCCTGATAACAGCTGGGAAGAAACTGTCCCCGACTCTGGTGGTGTGCGTTTTCACACTTCTGTACCTTTGGCCCGATGTGGATCATGGGAGAGGGGAGAAGAGGGAGTGGCCAGGGTGCGACTCGTCCTTGATTATGCTGCTGGACTTGCCGAGCCAAGGGATATGGGGAGAAGGCAGGCATGGGTTATTGATAGCGGACGATCAGCCATGGTCACAATGAATGGCGGTGCTGGCTCGAAGGGCCGAATGGCCTCTCCTGCACCTATTTTCTATCTATGTATTAATGGAATCAATAGAAGGGAGGTTGGTTTGTGTGATGGTTGGGGCTGCGTCCACAATTGGCTGCAGTTTCTTGCGATTTTGGATGGAGCTGTTCCCAAACCAAGCTGTGATGCAAGCTGATACAATGTTTCCTTTGGTCCATCTGTAGAAGTTTGGGGCATCATGATTTGGATTCAATGTGTAGAAAGGAATTGCAGATGCTCGTTCACACCCAAAATAGACACAAAGTGTTGGAGTAACTCAGTGGGTCAGGCAGCATCTCTGGAGAAAAAGGATGGCTGATGTTTTGGGTCAGAACCCTTCCTCAGAATGCTTCAGCATGCTTCAGCTATCTGAAGAAGGGTTCCGACCCAAAACGTCACTCGTTCTTTTTATCCAGGGATGCTGCCTGACCCGTTGTGTTACTCCAGAGCTCTGTAGTCTGATTTGGACTAATATATTCTGATCCTCAGAAATGTGGTATCACACTTCTCCATCTCAAGAAGGAACGTCCCAAGTTATTTGATAGAATCACAGAGTCATACAGTGTGGAAACAGACCCTTTTGGCCCAACTTGCTAACACTGACCAACATGCCCCATCTACACTAGTCCCACCTGCCTGCGTTTGGCCCATATCCTTTAAACCTATCCTATCCATGTGCCTTCCCAAATATCTTTTTAATGTTGCATAGTTTCTGCCTCAACTACCCCCTCTGGCCGGCTCGTTCCACAAACCCGCCACTCTTTGTACAAAAAATGTCGCCTATTCATGTTCCTATTAAATCTTTCCCCCCTTACCTTAAACCTGTGTCCTTTGGTTCTTGATACCTCATGATCTTATACACCTCCGTAAGATCATCATCATCCTCCTGCGCTCCATGGAATGAAGTCCTGGTCTGCTCAATATCTCCCTCTCACTCAGGCCTTTGAGTCCTGGCAACATCCTCGTAAATCTTCTCTGTGCCACTTCCAGCTTAATAACATCTTTGCTATATCAGGGTGACCAAACTGAACACAATACTCCAAAGGTGGCCTCACCAATGCCTTGTGCAAACATAGAACATTGAATAGTACAGAACATGATGCCTGGTTAAACTGATTTTGTCTGCCTGCCCTTGTTTCCCTTCACTTCTACGTGCTTATCTAAAAGCCTCTAAAATGCCACTCTTGTATCAGTTGCAACCAGGCCATGTGTTCCAGGCCCCCACCACCCTCTGTGTAAACAAACTTGCCCTGATGACATTTTTTTACAACAAAAAAATTAGAT
Source organism: Raja brachyura (assembly GCA_963514005.1). Next base: position 43,058,638 of record OY740802.1, on the reverse strand, counting down.
GCTTTTTCAAATATTCTGTTTCTGTCCATGAAACAGTTTTGGTATTTTCACGTGCATTGTACCGGATGTTACTGTGGGATATGAGGAATCTCCAGCAAAGGTCGATCAAGAATAGTCCTAGGGTCAACAAAGAGGTAGATAGTAGTTCAGCACTGCTCTCTGGTTGTGATAACTGTCAGAAACTGTCCCTGAATCTGGTGGTGTGTGTTCTCACACTTCTATAGCTTTTGCCTGATGGGAGAGGAGAAGAGGGAGTGGCCACGGGAGGTGAATTCATCCATTGGGCCTATCAAGTCTACTCCGCCATTCAATCACGGCTGATCTATACCATATAATAACCATATAACCATATAACAATTACAGCACGGAAACAGGCCATCTCGGCCCTTCAAGTCCGTGCCGAACAACTTTTTTCCCTTAGTCCCACCTGCCTGCACTCATACCATAACCCTCCATACCCTTCTCATCCATATGCCTATCCAATTTATTTTTAAGTGATACGAACGAACCTGCCGCCACCACTTCCACTGGAAGCTCATTCCACACCGCTACCACTCTCTGAGTAAAGAAGTTCCCCCTCATGTTATCCCTAAACTTCTGTCCCTTAATTCTAAGGTCATGTCCTCTTGTTTGAATCTTCCCTATTCTCAAAGGGAAAAGCTTGTTCACATCAACTCTGTCTATCCCTCTCATCATTTTAAAGACCTCTATCAAGTCCCCCCTTAACCTTCTGCGCTCCAGAGAATAAAGACCTAACTTATTTAACCTATCTCTGTAACTTAGCTGTTGAAACCCAGGCAACATTCAAATAAATCTCCTCTGTACCCTCTCTATTTTGTTGACATCCTTACTATAATTGGGTGACCAAAACTGCACACCATACTCCAGATTTGGTCTCACCAACGCCTTGTACAATTTTAACATTACATCCCAGCTTCTATACTCAATGCTCTGATTTATAAAGGCTAGCATACCAAAAGCTTTCTTTACCACCCTATCTATATGAGATTCCACCTTCAAGGAACTATGCACGGTTATTCCCAGATCCCTCTGTTCAACTGTATTCTTCAATTTCCTACCGTTTACCATGTACGTCCTATTTTGATTTGTCCTGCCAAGGTGTAGCACCTCACATTTATCAGCATTAAACTCCATCTGCCATCTTTCAGCCCATTTTTCCAACTGGCCTAAATCACTCTGTAGACTTTGGAAATCCTCTTCATTATCCACAACACCCCCTATCTTGGTATCATCTGCATACTTACTAATCCAATTTACCACCCCTTCATCCAGATCATTGATGTACATGACAAACAACAAAGGACCCAACACAGATCCCTGAGGCACCCCACTAGTCACCTGCCTCCAACCCGACAAACAGCCATCCACCATTAATCTCTGGCTTCTCCCATTCAGCCACTGTTGAATCCATCTTGCTATTCCTGCATTTATACCCAACAGTTGAACCTTCTTAACCAACCTTCCATGAGGAACCTTGTCAAAGGCCTTACTGAAGTCCATATAGACAACATCCACTGCTTTACCCTCGTCAATTTCCCTAGTAACCTCTTCAAAAAATTCAAGAAGATTAGTCAAACATGACCTTCCAGGCATAAATCCATGTTGACTGTTCCTAATTAGACCCTCTTTATCCAGATACTTATATATATTATCTCTAAGTATCTTTTCCATTAATTTGCCCACCACTGAAGTCAAACTAACCGGTCTATAATTGCTAGGTTTACTTTTAGAGCCCTTTTTAAACAATGGAACAACATGCGCAGTACGCCAATCCTCGGGGACTATTCCCGTTTCTAATGACATTTGAAATGTTTCTGTCATAGCCCCGGCTATTTCTACACTAACTTCCCTCAATGTCCTAGGGAATATCCTGTCAGGACCTGGAGACTTATCCACTTTTATATTTTTCAAAAGTGCCAGTACTTCTTTTACTTTGAAACTCATAGTATCCATAGCTACTCTACTAGTTTCCCTTACCTCACATAATTCAATATCCTTCTCCTTGGTGAATACCGAAGAAAAGAAATTGTTCAATATCTCCCCCATCTCTTTTGGCTCTGCAGATAGCTGTCCACTCGGTCTCTCCAATGGACCAATTTTATCCCTTGTTATCCTTTTGCTATTAATATAGCTGTAGCTATCTTTCACTCTCAACTCCATTCTCCTGCTTGCTTCAGCAAGTTTGCTTTGATCAACAAGGTGAAAAGATGATGGTGGAGTTACCCATTCAACAGTATCAAAATCAGTTATTTTCTGTTCGTAAGCTGGATCACGCAATGGATAAGAGGTTAATTCTAACAATGGTGACAATAATATTTAGTTTTGAAAAAAAACTTTCGTAACCTGGAATAGTTTGATAGTTGAATGAATGAATGAATGAATGAATTAATAAGTTTATTGGCCAAGTATGTACAAATACAAGGAATCTGCCTTGGTGCTCCGCTCGCAAGTAACAACACCACATACAGTAATCCATTAACAATAAAACATAAAACATTAAAGCGTTAAGAATAAAACATTATAGTTTAAACATGTAAATATTTACCTATTTTAAAGAACACAATAGAAATCATTCCCATAGGAGAGGTAAGTGTTATACCTGTTGGGTGACACAAAAAGCTGGAGAAACTCAGCGGGTGCAGCAGCATCTAAGGAGCGAGGGAGATAGGCGACGTTTCGGGTCGAGACCCTTCTTCAGACTGGGACCTGTTGGGTGACACCTGTTGCATAAATTACAGCAATGCAGTTTTCCTGTGGTCATAGTAACTACAAAGTAGTACATTTGTGTTCATGTAAAAAGGTCTGAAGAAGGGTCTCGACCCGAAATGTCACCCATTCCTTCTCTCTAGAGATGCGGCCTGTTCCGCTGAGTTACTGCAGCATTTCGATTTAAACCAGCATCTGCAGTTCTTTCCTACACAAGGTGGGGATAATATTTGTTTGGTCAAGAGATACAGCATCGAACCAGGCCTTTGGGCCCACTGAGTCCACACTGACCAGCGATCACCCATAAGCTAGTTCTATCGTACACACTAGGGACAATTTCACAGAAGCCAATTTACCTATCAACCTGTACATCTTTGGAATGGGGAGGAAACTGGAGCACCCAGAGGAAGCACACCCAGTCATGGGGAGAACAACATGTTATAGGAAAGATATTGTCAAGCTTGAAAGGGTTCAGAGAAAATTTACGAGGATGTTGCCAGGACTAGTGGGTCTGAGCAATAGGTTGAGTAGGCTGGGATTATATTCCTTGGAACGCAGGAGGATGAGGTGTATAGAGGTTCTTATAGAGGTGTATATGATCATGAGAGGAATAGATTGGGTAGATGCATTGAATCTCTTGCCCAGAGTAGGGGAATCAAGGACCAGAGGACATTGGTTCAAGGTGAAGGGGAAAAGATTTAATAGGAATCTGAGGGGTACCTTTTTCACACAAAGGGTGGCGGGGGAATGGCACAAGCTGCTAGAGGAGGTAGTTGAGGTTGGGACTATTCCAAAGTTGGGGAAATAGTTAGACAGGTACATGGATAGGACAGGTTTGGAGGGATATGGACCAAACACAGGCTAGTTTAACTGGGACATGTTGGTCAGTGTGGGCAAGTTGGGCCGAAGGGCCTGTTTCCACACTGTATCACCCTATGACTCTATGACTCTCTGAGCGTACACACTCCATGCACACAGCGCTCATAGTCAGGATCAAACCATGGTCTCTGGCACAGTAAGGAAGCAACTCTACCGCTGCGCCACCGTGCCGCACTCTATAGAGTGTGGACAGAGCAGAAAGCCTGAAGGTATAAGGCCCTGACAGGCACGTGCAAAATCAGACACGGGGCCACTAAGGATTTACAGTGGGGAAAACTTGATAGAAACTCAACAGTGGGGATCAAGGCAGGCCTTTTATCTTTATTTTACTTTCTACCACATGGGTTCTTTTCGTGCTCTCTATGGGAACAGAGGCAAGACTCAGTGCCCAGTGACAGCACATGTTCATAACTTGACCCCACGCTGCGCCCAATTTTCCATTTAATTGTCTGGAAAATCAGAGTGGCTTCGGCTCCAAATAACAATCTGTGCTTCCTGTGGCCAAAATACACTCAATGAAGACATCAGTAATACGGCCCTTTATACTTCTGACTGAACAATGGCACAATTCAACCCACCTTAAACAGCACCACTTACTTCTTCAAGGCAACAGAACAAATGACTATCGCTAATTGTGAGATGTAAAAGACTGTCAGTGATGTGCACACACACACTCATGCACACACTCTCACACTCACACAACACACATATAAAGTTAAGTTCCCTCTACACCGTCCCATCACATACTCCGCCCGGGAGTATTGAAGCATGGACCCTTCTTGGTTCAGGCTCTGTGGGAGCTGGGGAGATGGAGGGAGTTCACTTTGTGTACAGCCGATAGTATTAGCACACCAACACCTCTACTTCCTTAGAAGGCGTAGGAGGTTAGGCATGTCCCTAAAACTCTCACCAACTTCAACAGAGACGCCAGAGAAAGCATTTTATTGGGATGCATCACAGTTCCATCCAAGACTGCAACAAATTGCAGCAAATTGTGGACGCAGCCCAGAGCATCGCACAAACCAACCTCCCTTCCATTTACACTTCAAGCTGCCTCGGCAAGGCCAGCAGCATAATCAAGGACAAGTCAAATCCAGGCCACTCCCTCTTCTCCCCTCTCCCATCCGGTAAAATGTATAGAAGTGTGAAAACCCACACCTCCAGATTCCGGGACAGTTTCTTCCCAGGTGTTATCAGGCAACTGAACCATCCTACCACACCCAGAGAGCGGTGCTAAACTACCATCTACCTCATTGTTGACCCTTGGACTATTTTTGATCAAATTTTACTGGCTTTACCTTGCACTAGACGTTATTCCCTTATCATGTATCTGTACATTGTGAATGACTCGATTATAACCATTTATTGTCTTTCCGCTGACTTGTTAGCATGAAACAAAAGTTGTTCACTGTACCTCTGTATACGGGCGATTCTTCCGTAAGTGTCTACTTTTAAGTTTCTGGAAACCCAATTATAAAACTTACATTTTTGCAACTTTGAATGGTGTTTCACATAGATGGACATCTCCACTATGTTTTCCCATGTTTGGCGCAATCTTTTAGAGAATTTAATAATTTTTTCCCTCTTCTTTGAGCATTACATTCAGTCATATCCGTCGAATTTTTATGATGAGCAACACTGTAAATTATAACTGATTTAAGAATATAAAATCAATTTTTTGTCCCAGTTCATAATTACAATTGATAATTATGGTCAATGTTATATTATTTTACACATTATGAGCATAAAATACGCGTGTGACGGATATGACTCACCATGATGGATATGATCAAGTATGGGGGTGCCACATGACAGAGATGACTATAACTATCTTAAGGCTCCAACAGTTTGTTAAAGGTTGAGAACAGCAGGCAACATATGAACAGGGATTAGTGTTTGCTCAACACTGGTGAGATGGAGATGGATATGGAGATGGAGATGGAGATGGAGATGGAGATGGAGATGGAGAAGGAGATGGAGATGGAGATGGAGAAGGAGATGGAGATGGAGATGGAGATAGAGACTGGGATATCGAGGGTTAGTTGACGAAGATGACCGTGATGGTTATGACATCCCAAACCTTTAGCCCAGCATGGCCTTGCCGGGAAGCAATGCTTGACTATATCGTTTGGATGTATGGCACATGGTAACGGCCTATCTATACAGCAAATCAAAAAAGTGCGAACATTTTTGATTTTCTGAAAGTTCTACAGCGTTCGGACATGACGCTGATTTAAGGTACTCACCAATTATGCTGCGAAAAACAGAGTTTTGACACGCTTCTCATCCCGCAAAGCAGGAGAAACGCACATGGTAGGTGACTTTCAAATCCCGCGGTCTTTTAAGACAGGAAGTGCGCTCCTATTCCATTTATACTCATGAGGGGTGGCGCAACACAGGTGCGTGATGGCATCTGACTCCAATCGTCGAGACAAGACATGTTTGGAAAAAAACGGTAAGATTTATAATTTTATGAGGAATCGTCTTTTTTTTTTAAGGGTGAAACATATTTAAGTGATTAGAACTTACCGTTTAAGAGTGTTCTCATCAAATAAATATGCCGATAACCATCGGGACATGCGGTTTTCTGTGGGGGGGGGGGGGGACATCGAACATCGGGCAAAAAATTAAAATATAACACTTTATTCATCTAGAGTTTCATCTTTATTCATCAGGATTATGTTTATTAACAATATAGAAAAATGAGAAATGGTATAGAATTATGGAATGTCTATATACGGCATCAAAGTAGAGGGACTCCAAAGCAGACAGTTACTGAAGAATCACCCGTACGTGACTATAAACTGAATGTAACTGATCATAAACTGTTGAGTTTGACGATTAACTTGGAGTCCCATCCTCCTGCAAACTGTTCACTTGTCTACCAACATTGCCATCAGAGGCACTGATTGTACATCACTTAGCCCAGCCTTATGTCTGCTGTGAATATAGACACAAAATACTGGAGTAACTCAACGGGACAGGCTGCATCTCTGGAGAGAAGAAATGGGTGTCGTTTTGGGTCGAGACCCTTCTTCAGATCCTTCTAGAGTCTCGACCCGAAACATCACCCTTCCTTCTCGCCAGAGATGCTGCCTGTCCCGCTGAGTTACTCCAGCAATTTGTGACTATCTTTGGTTTAAACCCAAATCTGTGGTTCCTTCCTAGACCTTGAGTCTGCTGTGTTTTAATTGAGTATCCAGGAGTTGCAGCTTCACCAGACTGGAATGCATAGTTTAGAACCCAACATGTCTTTCCGCATGGAACAAACAAACCACTGGATTCACCAGCGAGCAAGCAGCATCTGGAGTGTAAATAAAGGGTCCCAACCCTAAACATCAACTCTCCATTTCCCTCAGAAGTTGCTAAGCATGCTGAATTCCATCAGTGTTCTTTGTTGCTCCAGATTCCAACATCTCCAGTTTCCTGTCTGTACAAGCCTCACTAAAACATGGTTAAACCTCTGGCTTGGTGGAGTGAGGGATGTGCCAAGCCATGTGGTTACAAATGGGGGTGTTGATTACTTTAATACTGTTGATGGTTAACAATGCCTTATGGATTCCACATGCGATCTGTTCTCAATCTAACCCATTGGGCATGTTTGCGGTGTCATGTCAGAATAATTCACACGAGACGCGAATGACTATCAAACTGTAGTTACTTTATTCACAATAACTTGGCTGACAAGGAGAACTGTCAAGCAAGAGACTGTTCTGCAGATTCAAAGCAAGCAGTATTTTTATTTCATTTTTGATAGCCTTAAAGCAAGGTTAGTCATGTACACTTGTTTGCAGGGTTAACTATTGTGATCCAGCATTCAGTAGCTTTCCACTGGAAAACAGACTTCTTTTTCTATGTAGGAAGATTAGGGTGTTGAGGTGTAGCCTTGAGTTCACGAGGTCTTCCTTGTGTACAGCAGGCGTGTTTTTGATTCTATGGGCCATCGGCACTAGGCATGTTTAGCCTAGGTCTCAGACTGTACATTCATTGGAGTGAAGTTTGATTCCCACAGGGTGAAATGCTGCCAATGTTGAAGGACAAAGTGGAAGAAAGACCACTTCTTCCCTCAATTCCCACAGTCACATGATACGGAGAAGCGTGTCCTTCATGTGAAGATAGCTCTTTGCGTGGTATTGGTTCATGAATGAATAAGTATGTATACATGCAAGGAATTTGCCTTGGTGCTCCGCTCGCAAGTAACAACATGACATACATGTAAACAATTAAGAATAAAACATAAAACATTAAAAATAAACATAGTTTAAACATGTGAATGAAATAAAATACCAGAGCAAAAGGAGGCTACAGACTTTTAGTTATTGAGTAAAGCTACTGCTCGTGGAAAAAAGCTGTTTTTATGTCTGGCTGTGGCAGCTTTGACAGTCCGGAGTTGCCTTCCAGAGAGAAATGCTTCATAGAGTTTGTGGCCAGGGTGAGAGGGGTCAGAGATGATCTTACCCGCTCGCTTCCTGGCCCTTGCAGTGTACAGTTTGTCAATGGTGGGAAGGTTGCAGCCAAAAACCTTCTCAGCTGATCGAACGATTTGCTGCAGCCTCCGGATGTCGTGCTTGGTGGCTGAGCCAAACCAGACCACGATAGAGAAGGTGAGGACAGTTGGCTACGATGGCTGTATAGAATTGGACCATCATTGCCTGTGGCAGATTGTGCTTCCTCAGCTGCCGCAGGAAGTACATCCTCTGTTGGGCCTTTTTGACTGTGGAGTCGATAATGGCCTCCATTTAAGGTCCTTGGAGATGGTGTTTCCAAGGAACCATCATTATTATTGATTTCTTGGTTTATCATTATTGTCATGTGCACTGAGCGACAATTAAAAACTTTGCTTGGCCTGCTAGCCTGGCAAATCATACGGATGGCGGACTGCAGGAGTGGGGCACCGTTGTGTATGGCTGCTCTGCCTGCAGTCTGTCCTGTCACCCTTTTTTATTTTAATTTTTAGTCCTGTTAAACCAAAATGTTTGTTGGAGGTCTTCGTTTATGTGGTGGGTGGGGGGAGGGGAAGGGGGAAACTTTATTTCCTAGTCCCTACCTGGTCGGAGAGGCGGCTTCCTTGCGGCTCACCATTGGACTGGAGCTGCGTTTCCTGTTGGGACCGGCTGGGACTACAGCTTCAGCGGCGACACAGCGCTGGGACACCATCATGGAGCGGGCGATGCCTCACCGTGCGGTAAACTCCGGAGTGCGGTGACCGTCGACTCCAACATCCGAGGAGCTGTGGCTGCGGGCGTCCAGCCGTGGGCGGCACTGGATATAAAACACCGCGGAGCCTGGGATCCGAGATCGCCAGAGTCGGAGCTCCAACCAGCGCGGCCTGAGGACTTCGGGTGCTGCAGTCTCCGTGGAGGAAGCAGCCGCTCCAGACATTCCACGCTGCTGAGGAGTGTTCACCCAACGCTGGAGTTCCATCTTCCCGGCAAGAGGGTCTATAACATCGGACTGGCTGCGGAGACCACAAATAGGCCCCGACCTCGGGTGATCACAGAGGAAGAGGACTGAACTTTCTGATGCCTTTCACCACAGTGGAAAATGTTGATTCTGTTGTGGGGAGACGGTCATGTTGAATTCTATAATGTGTTGTGTCATTTTTATTTTTTTAAATGTTTCTATGGATGTACGGAAACTTAATTATTTCTTCTATGTAAAGCACTTTGGTTTCAACGCGAGTTAATTTAAACGTGCTATATAAATAACATTTACTTACTAACTTACTTACATATATAGTAAATTTTTAATGGTACATGATGAGTAACCACGTTTAAGTGAGGATAAGAGGGTAAGCAGGGAGAAGGTGGGACCACTCAAGGATAACGGATAGAATTTAAGTTCGGCATAAGAAGATGAATGCAATGTACTAAGTGAGTACTTTGCCTCTGTGTTCACCAAGGAGAAGGACATGAGGATAGTGAGATCAATGTGGGGTATAGTAACATGATGAGGCAGTTTGAGATCAAGAATGAGGTCTTTCAAGAATTAGGACTTTTCAAGAGCAATAAATCGGATAACTCCTCCGGGTCTGCTGAATCCATTGCAAATTATTAAGAGAGGCCAGAGAGAAGATTGCAGGAGCATTGATGAAGATCTTTGTATCTTCTCCAGCCACCGATGATATCTTGTGCGGATGGAGCATACCCAATATTGTTCCTTTGTTTAAGAAAGAAAATAGACATAATCCAGGAAATAATAAGCCAGTGAATCTCATGTCAGTAGTAAGGAAGTAATTGAAGATGATACTCTGAAGTAAGATTTACTTGCATTTGGAACCGAATGAGCTATTTAAGGATACTTGGCATGGCTTTCTCCATGGCAGCTCATGTTTTACAAACTTGATTGGGTTATTTGAGGAAGTGACAAAGATGATTGATGAAGCAATGGCTATGGATGGCTATATCCTGTACAATATATCTGATAAAGTCTCTCATGGTATTAAAGAAAAGTTTAAACACACGATCAAGGTTTTATTTAAGAGCATCAGATACAGTGATCACTGGGCACAATCTAGCAGATTGTTCACCGAACAAAGATTCATCTACTTCTTACGTACAGGATTTTTCTTTGATGTGTTGTTTACTGTAGCAGGCACTTTAGCACTTTTCCTTCTTCCAAATGGTCTTATAACAATTATAAATGATGCCTCTCCAAAGGACACAGCAGAGTAAACACAGCCCAGTTCCACCCCATTACAGATATCCTAATGCCGTGTTACCCTTTCGACCTTATTTGCATGTTTTGCAATTGCCATTTGTCCTTTAACAACAGAGAACAGAATCTGACTAAAACAGACTGCAGTGAATGCCAGTTACACATGCTCAGTTTCAACTGCTTAAAGCACAGAATTATTATAATGTATGGAGAGGACTTTAAGCATTTGTAGGCACTCTAGCTGTCCTTATCCCTATCCCTTCTTGAAGCTTTGCAATTTATTTTTGACAATGGTAGGGTCAAATGGTGGATACATGATAAATGAGCTTGTGATCCACAATGACTTGGTCACGGATTCATAACTGGCTTATTCATAGAAAACGCATAGAGTGTTATGGTGGACGGGCATTATTCAGGCTGGAGGTTTATGACCAGTGAGGTTCTGCAGGAATCTGTGGACTCACGAAACCCACGAAAAGGAACTGGCCCGGACGGAGACCTTGGCCATGTGCTTAGTAACTGAACAGACCTGCTAGTGGGAGTATTCGCAGACATCTTTAATCTCTCCCTACTGGTACCCATCTGCTTCAAGAAGATCACTATCATCCCAGGGCTGAAGAAATGCAAGAACCTATGCCAAAATGACAACCGTTCAGTGGCCTTGACATCCACCATCGTGAAATGTTTTGAGAGGCTAGTTATGGAACGCATTGAATCTGGTCTACCCAGAGACCTTGACCAAGTGCAGTTTGCCTAATGCCACAACAGGTCCATGGATGATGCCATTGCCCTGGCCTACACTCATCCCTAGAACACCTGGATAAGAGAGACAGCTAAGTCAGACTTCAATTCATAGAGTACAGCTCTGCCTTTGATACCATCCAGACTTATCACCAAATTCGCAGGACTTGGTGTCAGCACTGATCTCTGCAACTGGATCCTTGACTTCCTGACCAGCAGACTGCAATCAGTGAGGATAGGGACAAATCATCCTCCACGATGACCCTCTACATGGGGGCTCTGCAAGGGTGCGTTCTCAGCCCCCTTCTTTCCTCCTTGTATACCCACAACTCTAAATTGGGTTTAAATTACAATTACAATCGAGCCATTCACAGTGTACAGGTACATGATAAGGGAATAACGTTTAGTGCAAGGTAAAGCCAATAAAGTCTGATCAAGAAAAGTCCGAGGGTCACCAATGAGCTAGATAGTAGTTCAGGACTGTTTCTAATTGTGGTAGGATGATTCAGTTACCTGATAACAGCTGGGAAGAAACTGTCCCTGAATCTGGAATTGTATGAGCGCTGAAGATAAGGCCATGGGGGTTACTTCCAAGTTCAGTTAGAATTTCTGAGAGGATAAATTCATCATCAGAGCAGCCAGTCCTCAGCCAGTTTGTTTCCATCCAGAACGCAGCTCTAAAACTGTTGACCTAAACTGCAGACCAGTTGTGCTTAGCCAAGCTTTTCCAGAGTAGATTTCTTGGGTAGTATCTCCAGTTAGGGGGTGTCTTCCTGGGGTGTCTGATGAGGCCAACATGGTGTGAGGTAATCCAGTCCTCTGCACAGGAACCTCTGAGTGAAGCCTTGATAACAACACAAATTTAAACTTTGGTCAGGAAAAATAAGGAGACATGGGCGAGGTATGGCAACAAAATATACTTCCTGGAGTTTTAACCATTGAGGAGAAGGGAAAGACAGAGCCGTTTTTTGGACTGCTGTAGCCTCAGAGAGTCTTACAGCATGGAAATAGGCCCTTCAGCTCAACCTGCTCCTGCCAACTAACATCCCATCTAAGTTTATCTATCCCTTTTACCTGTGTTTGTTCCATATCCCACAATTACCTGTTCCTATCATGCAACTATATTTTAAACATATCTGTGTTCCAACTATCTGCTACCACCCTGACCTATTACCTGCCACAGTATGTCCTGCCTCTCCCTTTTTCCAGTTTTCTTGCCCCCCCCCCCCCCCCCCTACAAAGTTGGGTCTCGACCCAAAATGGCACCAATCCATGTTCTCCAGAAATGCTGCCTGACCCATTGAGTTACTCCAGCACTTTGTTTCCTTTGGCAGCTGGGATCTAGTGTATCCCTGGAGGAAATTAACATGCTGAGCATATATAAGCAGGAAATCAGGCAGGCAGAATGGGGGCAGGAGATAGCTTTTGCAAATATGGTTAAGGAGAATCCATAGTGATTTTATGTACACCAAGGGAGAGAGAGTAACCAGAGAGAAAATAGGGCCACTCAGAAATCAAGGGCCATCTATACAGGGAGTCAAAGTAGATGGGCAAGGACTTTTTACTGTGATTTTTACTGACTTTTTACTGCACAGTACTGTGTTTTTACTGTGGGAAAAGATGTGAAGATTTGTGGAATTTGTGACAATTAATGGAAATGTTTTGAGGAATGTCCCTGTAAGGGTCGAGGATTTGCTGGATGTCCTAAGGCACAAGAAGGAGATAAATCTCCCAGGCCTGATAAGATATACCGAAGATCTCTTAGAAAACTAGAGAAGAAATTGCATGATCTCTGGCTAAGATATATGTAGCATCATTGGACACGGGTGAGGTGCCGCCAGACAGTGAGTTTTGGCTGTATTTAAGATTGGCTGCAAGTAAAAGCCTGGGAACTATGGATCAGTGAGTCAAGCATCTGGGGCGGAAAGTTACTGGAGAAACATCTGAGAGGTAAGATATACAGGCATCTGGCTAGACAGGGATTGATCAGGGCAAGTCAGCATGGTTTTGTACATTGGAAATTGTGTTTTATAAATTTAATTGATTTTTTAAAAGAAATAAACAAGAACGTTGATGAGGGAAAGGCCATTGTTGATATGAGCTTCAGCAAGCCCTTTCATTAGGTTACACATATTAGGCTTCTCTGAAAGGTTAGATTGCATGACATTTGGGAAGAGCTGGCTGAGCTGATACAGAATTGGTTTCATGGGAAGGAAGCAGAGGGTGATGGTGGATGGTCATGTATTGGTTATTTGGACTGGAGACCTGCGACTAGTGGTGCGAATCAGAGATCAGTGCTGGGTCCATTGCTGTTCGTGTTTTTTATCAACGATTTAGAAGAGAGTGTAGAATGCATGATTAGGAAGTTGATACTAAAGCTGTCCTTCTCATAGACAGTGAGGGTAGTTATCAAAAATTACAGCAGGGTCTTGATCAGATGGGCAAGTGGGCTGGGAAATGGCTAATGGAATTTAACGCAGATTTGTTGTAGAGCAAAGACATCCAAAGGCACGGGTACACAGTTCCCTGATGTTACAGTTAGCTACTGTAGTTTGGTAAAGCAGGCTTTTGGTAAATCGCCTTCATCAATAAGGGTATTAGATATAGAAGTTGAGACATTTTGTTACGTTGGGAAGGCCAAATTTGGAGTATTGTGTTCAGTATTGCTCACCCTACGAACGGAGAGTTGCTAATACAATGGAAAAGGATAAGGGAACATTTATGAGAATGTTGCCTTTTCCAGAAATATCCAACTCCCATAAAATTTGTTTTTTTTAAAGAATGGAATCAGGGTTCAGATGGTTGGAGAGAGCACTAGAAGGCATTCAGTGCTGGGCCTACCTTTAATCTCCTTGCTCTCCTGACCCTGAGTGCATGTGCCTGCAAGGTAACTAAAATTACCTTATGGGAATCTTGTGTTGTGGATGCTTCTTTCCAATAGGATGAAAGCAAGTGTAATGACTCAAGAATAGAACTCAGCATTTCAACGATCCCCCCAAGGAAAGAAAACAGACCTGCTGACAACCTCATCAATAATCACACTTAGTTGTATAATTGAAGGTAAACAAGAGTGAGCCAAGACCAGGGAATTGGCTGAGAAATGTTTAAATATATCGCATTTGAAATCAAGATGCTTGTGATGCTTAACTTGACACTTCATCAGTTGATAGTTTACAGCTAAAAATCACACTGTCAGGATATGCTTTTATTAAACGTTTTCATATGTTAATGTTCATAGGCAAAGTGCCACATGTCAGTCCCCAGCCTGTAGCCACATTTCTGCATGCACGCTTGAGGAATTCAAACCATGCAGATTATAAATGGAATTATATTTTGTTCTATAAGGAACAGTAAGACAACTGATGGGTGGCTTTAGAAATGTTGAATGTTAAACAGTGCACCTTTGCACCTTGCTGCTTAGCATGCACAATGGCACAACCATAGCTCCACAGTTTCAGCAACCCGGGTTCAGTCCTAACTCCTGGCACTGTCTGTGTGGAGTATGCATGTTCTCCGTGTGACTTAGATCGACACAAAATGCTGGAGTAACTCAGCGGGATAGGCAGCATCTCTGGATATGATGCCTGTCTAGACCCTGGACCCATTCCTTCTCTCCAGAGATGCTGCCTATCCCGCTGAGTTACTCCAGCATTTTGTGTCCATCTATCATATAAGTGCAGGTGAGTGGTAGAATCTCAGTGTAATTGAATGTGGTGAGAATAAAATGGTATTAAGGGAAGATACTCTAGGTTAGTTTAGTTTATTGTCACATGTACCAAGGTACAGTAAAAAGCTTTTGTTACGTGCTATCCAGTCAGCGGAAAGACAATACGTGATTACAATCAAGCCATTTACAGTGTATAGATAGATACATGTTGAGGGAATAACGTTCAGTGCAAGGTAAAGCCTTGCTTTATGGGTGCTTGAACAGAGGGACAAAAGTACATTGATTCCTGAAAGTGGGGTCACAGGTGGATAGGATGGGAAAGACAGCTTTAGGCATATTGGGCTTAGTCAGACATGGAGTCTAGAAGTTCGGATGCTATGATGCGGTTTTACACGACATTGGTGAGGCCGTACTTGGTCATCCTACTATAGGAAAGATGTCAATAAGCTGGAAAGAGTGCAGAGACGATTTACAAGGATGTTGCTAGGACCTGAGGGATTGCATTATAGTGAGAGGTTGGGCAGGCTTGGATTTTATTCCTGGAACATAGATGTGTATAAAATTATGGAGGTGGCATAGAAAGGGTGAAATCTTACAGTCTTTTCCCAAGGGAAATTAAATCAAGAGCAAGAGGACATACTATAGGTTCAAGGTGAGAGGGGAAAGATTTAATAGGAACAAATGGAGTGGCTTTTTCACACAGGGTGGGCAGGATCAAATGCCAGATTGAGGCAGGTGAGAAACTGGAAGTCGATGTGGGCGGTGATGAAAGAAAGTTCAGTGGACAAGTTAGATAGGAGCACAGCAGACAGCACGGAATGAATGTTGGGTTGAATTGCATTTATTTTAACACGGGAGGCCTGATGGGTAAGGTGGATAGACTTGCTGCTGGGATGTTGTAGCCATTATGGGAAGCTGGGTAAGAGAGGGACAGAACCGGCACCTAGACGAGGAAACACGTTTTCCTCACCAAGAGTGGTGAGTCTGTGGAATTCTCTGCCTCAGAGGGCGGTGGAGGCAGGTTCTCTGGATGCTTTCAAGAGAGAGCTAGATAGGGCTCTTAAAAATAGCGGAGTCAGGGGATATGGGGAGAAGGCAGGAACGGGGTACTTATTGGGGATGATCAGCCATGATCACATTGAATGGTAGTGCTGGCTCGAAGGGCCGAATGGCCTACTCCTGCACCTCTTGTCTATTGTCTATTAATGTTCCACCATCCAGGTGCCACAGGACAGAGAAATGTTGGGGGTTAAAGAGAAGGAGGTATTGCTTCATTGATAAGGAAAATGTCACCACAGTGGTCTGAGATGACTGGTGGTTTGTCACTGAGACTATAGGTGGAGCTGAGAACTAAAAAGGCGATGATCACCTCATTCGGAATTTAGCATAGGCCGACAAATAGTCAACAATTAGAAGAACATGTATGCCAGAAGATTGTGGCAAATGCAAGACTAATAGAGTTGTCATAGAAGGAGACTTTCACTTTCCCAATATAGACTGGGACAATCAGAGTGCCAAAGGCTTAGACAGGGTGGAATTTGTCAAATGTGTTCAGGAAGGAAATTGATGATGTTAGTGCAGTGGACATGGTATACATGGACTTTTCATAAAGTCCCTCAAGGTAGGCTGATCCAGAAGATTAAGATAGTGTCATAGAGTCATAGAGCATGGGAACAGGCACTTCGGCCCAACTTGCACACACCGACTAACATGCCCCATCTACACTCGTTCCAGCTGCTTATGTTTGGCCCTTATCCTGTAAACCTGTAATTCTTGTACCTGTCCAAATGTTTATTAAACATTGTGATAGTACTTGCCCCAACTACCTCCTCAGGCAACTTGTTCCATACACCTACCTACCTCTCTTTGTTGTAAAAAAGTTGCTCCTGAGGTTCCTATTAAATCTTTGTCCCCTCACTTTAAACTTGTATCCTCTCATTTTTGATTCCCCTATTCTCTGCAAAAGACTGTGTGCATTTACCCCTCAATTCTCATCATGATCTTATACACCTCTATAAGATCAGCCCTCATCCTCCCGCGCTCCACAAAATAAAATCCTGGCCTACTCAACCTCTCCCTATAGCTCAGCCTCTCGAGTCCTGGCAACACTGTCGTAAATCTTGTCGGGTCCCTTTCCAGCTTAACGAGATCTTTCCTGTAACAAGGTGACCAAAACTGCACACAATACTCAAAATGTGGCCTCATGAATATCTTGTACAACTGTAAGATAACATCCCAGTTCCTATACTCAATAGATTCAAGAGATTCAAGATTCAAGAGAGTTTATTGTCATGTGTCCCTGATAGGACAATGAAATTCTTGCTTTGTTTCAGCACAACAGAACATAGTAGGCATGACTACAGAACAGATAAGTGTGTCCATATACCATTGTATAAATATATACACACATGAATAAATAAACTGGTAAAGTGCAAATAAACAGATAATGGGCTATTAATGTTCAGAGCTTTGTCCGAGCCAAGTTTAATAGCATGATGGCTGTGGGGAAGTAACTATTCCTGAACCTGGTCATTGCAGTCTTCAGGCTCCTGAACCTTCTACCCGAAGGTAGCAGGGAGATGAGTGTGTGGCCAGGATGGTGTGGGTCCTTTTTGAAACTGCCAGCCTTTTTGAGACAGCGACTGCGATAGATCCCCTCGATGGAAGGGAGGTCAGAGCCGATGATGGACTGGGCAGTGTTTACTACTTTTTGTAGTCTTTTCCGCTCTGACTGATGAAGACCAATGTGCAGAAAAATCTTGAGCATCCTATCTATAAAACCACTTTAAAGGAACTATCTACCTGCACTCCTAGATCCCTCTGATCTACCACAGTCCCCAATGTCCTGTCATTCATTGTATAGGTTTTGCCCTGGTTAGAGTTCCCAAAATGCCTTACTTTGCACTTCTCCCAATTGTACTCCATGAACCATTCCTCAGCCCATCTACCCAACCAATCAAGACGCACGTCATTCATGGTAACTTGGTTGCATAGACTCAGAATTGGCTTATTCATAGAAGATGAATGGTTGTGGTGGAAGGAAGGTACTGTGGCTGGAAGTCTGTGACCAGTGAGGTTCCACAGGGATCTGTGCCTGGACCTTAGTTGTTTGTGATATATTTATAAATGACTTGGATGTAAATGTGGATGGGTTGGTGAGTAAATTAGCTGACGCCACAATTGGAGGAGTTGCAGACAATGAGAAAGGCAGTCAGATGATGCTGCGAGATATAGATGGGCTGCAAAAATGGGCGGAGAAATAGCCGATGGAGTTTAACCCAAGCAAGTGTGAGGTGTTGCATTTTAGGAGGTTGAATACAAGGGGAAAGCACACAGTTAATGGCAGGACCCTTGACAGCATTGAGTGATGCTGGAGTCCAAGCTCAGAACCAGAGGTCGGAGCCTCAGAATTAATGGGCACTCATTTAGAAAGGAGGTGAGGAGAAGCTTCTTTAGTCAGATGGTAATTAATCTGTGCAACTCTTTGCCACAGAGGGCCGTGGAGGCCAAGTGAGTGGGTATATTTAAGGCAGAGAGACACATTCTTGATTCGAACAGATATCAAGGGTTATGGGGAGAAGGCAGGAAAATGGGAGTAGGAGCAGAGATCAGGCATGATTGAATGGCGGAGTGGACTCGATGGGCCGAATGGCCTAATTCTACTTCTATTACTTGTGAACTCATTGAAAATGGCAGCACAAGTAGATAGGGTGGTTAAGAAGCCGTGTGTTATGGTTGCCTTTATTACTAGGGGCTTTGAATATAAAAGTCAGGTAGTCATGATGCAGCTCTGTAGAACTTTTTTTAGGCTGCATATGGAGTACGTACAGTTCTGGCCGTCTTTTTACAGAAATGATATGAAGGCTTTGGAGAGAGTACAGAGGAGGTTTACCAGAATGCTGCCTGGACTAGAGGGTTTCATCCTCAAGGAATGGTTGGATAACTTATGGAACATTGGAGGTTGAGGGGACACTTGAGAGAGGTATATAAAATGATGAGAGGCCTGTATGGGGTAGACAGTCAGAACAATTTTTTTTCCAGAGTGGAAACGTCCAACACGAGAGGCCATATCTACAAGGTGAAAGGTGGAAAGTTTAATGGAGATGATTTTTTGTGCCCAGAAAGTGGTGGGACCGGGAATGTATTTACCTATAGTGGTGGTGGAAGCAGATACGATAGTGGTGTTTAAGAGGCTTTTAGATAGGCACATGGAAGTGCAAGGAATAGAGGGATATCGATCATGTATAGGACGATGAGAGCAGTCTTACCAGGCATCATGTCCAACACAAACAATATGGGCCGAATGGCCCGCTCCTGTGTTGTACTCTACAAAAGTTTCCTCCAGCAATATGGAGATGTGATGACCGTTTGACGGCACTGGGCCTGTACTCGCGGGAGTTTAGGAGGATGAAAGGGGGATCTCATTGAAATTAACCAAATAGTGAACAGCTTAGATATAGTGGATGTGGAGAGGATGTTTCCACTAGTGGGAGAGTCTAGGACTAAAGCTCACAGCCTCAGAATTAAAGGACATTCCTTTAGGAAGGAGATGAGGGAGAATTTCTTTAGTCAGCGGGTGGTGAATCTGTGGAATTCTTTGCCACATAAGGCTGTGGAGCCAAGTCAATGGATATTTTTAAGGCAGAGATAGATAGATTCTTGATTAGTCTAGGTATCAGGGGTTATTGGGAGAAGGCAGGAGAATGGGGTTCAGAGTGAGAGATAGATCAGCCATGATTGAATGGTGGAGCAGACTTGATGTGCCGAATGGCCTAATGCTGCTCCTATCACTTATGAATCTTGAACCAGCAGACAGACATAGGTTTGGGACACTTAATGGGGATGGTCCATATTAACTGGAGTGCATGAGGCTGAGGGACGATCTTATAAAGTTGTGCAAGATCAGTAATGGAATATATAGGGTAAATGCACAGAGTCTTTTACCCAGAGTAGGAAAATCAAGAACCAACGATTATAGGTTTAAGATGAGAGGGGAAAGCTTTAATAGGAACCTGAGAGGCACCTTATTCACACGGGGAGGTGGCAGGTATGTGGAATGAGCTGCCAGAAAAGTTAATGAATGCAGGTACTACGAGAACATCTAAAAGACATTTGGACAAGTATTACGGGCAGATAGAAAGTACATAAGAGGACAAGGCTCTTCGACCCTCAGTGTCTGTGCCGAATATAATGCCGAGGTCAACTAATCTTATCTGCCTGCACGTGAACCATATCCCTTCTTTCCTTGCATATCCATCTGCTCATATAAAAGCCTTTCAACACGGCTATCGTATCTGCCTCCACCACCATGCCGGGCAGTACATTCCACACACCCACTACCATCTGTATGAAAAAACCTGCCATGCACATTTAAACCTTACCCTGCACTTGCATGGTAGATGCGATAGATGCAGAGTCTCTTGCCCAGAGTAGGTGAATCGAGGACCAGAGGACATAGTGGTCGGTGTAGGCAAGTTGGGACTAGTGCAGCTGGGACATGGTGGCCAGTGTGGGCAAGTTGGGACTAGTGCAGCTGGGACATGGTGGCCGGTGTGGGCAAGTTGGGACTAGTGCAGCTGGGACATGGTGGCCGGTGTGGGCAAGTTGGGACTAGTGCAGCTGGGACATGGTGGCCGGTGTGGGCAAGTTGGGACTAGTGCAGCTGGGACATGGTGGCCGGTGCGGGCAAGTTGGGCTGAAGGGCCTTTTTCCACACTGTATCACTCTATGACTCTTCTTAAAGCTATGCAATTTTTAGTTTTCAATTTCCATCCCTGGGAAAACTTTCTGACAGTGGGACCTATATATGTCTCTCCTAATTTTATATACTCCTACCTCTACTCCTCTCAACCAAAAAAACAATCCAAGTTTCTCCAACCTCTCCTGGAAACTAATATGAGCTAATCAGGCAGCATTCGGGAAAACCTCTTCCACACCCTCAATAAAGTCTCCACATCCTTCCTTTAATTGGTCGATATGAAATGCACAGTCTTAATATATGATGAGCGTTTGACAGCACCGGGCCTGTATTTGCTGGAGTTTAGATGGGTGAGGGGGGACCTCATTGAAACTTACATAATATTGAAAGGCCTGGATAGAGTGGATGTGGAGAGGATGTTTCCACTAGAGGGAGAATCTAGGACATGGAAACATAGAAACATTGAAAATAGGTGCAGGAGTAGGCCATTCGGCCCTTCGAGCCTGCACCGCCATTCAATATGATCATGGCTGATCATCCAACTCAGTATCCCGTACCTGCCTTCTCTCCATACCCCCTGATCCCTTTAGCCACAAGGGCCACATCTAACCCTCTTAAATATAGCCAATGAACTGGCCTCAACTACCTTCTGTGGCAGAGAATTCCAGAGATTCACCACTCTCTGTGTGAAAAATGTTTTTCTCATCTCGGTCCTAAAAGATTTCCCCCTTATCCTTAAACTGTGACCCCTTGTCCTGGACTTCCCCAACATCGGGAACAATCTTCCTGCATCTAGCCTGTCCAACCCCTTAAGAATTTTGTAAGTTTCTATAAGATCCCCCCTCAATCTTCTAAATTCTAGCGAGTACATGCCGAGTCTTTCCAGTTTTTCTTCATATGAAAGTCCTGACATCCGAGGAATCAGTCTGGTGAATCTTCTCTGTACCCCCTCTATGGCAAGAATGTCTTTTCTCAGATTTGGAGACCAAAACTGTACCCAATACTCCAGGTGTGGTCTCACCAAAACCCTGTACAACTGCAGTAGAACCCCCCTGCTCCTATACGCAAATCCTTTTGCTATGAATGCTAACATACCATTCGCTTTCTTCACTGCCTGCTGTACCTGCATGCCTACTTTCAATTTATTCGTGTACCATGACACTCAGGTCTCGTTGCATCTCCCCTTTTCCTAATCGGCCACCATTCAAATAATAGTCTACTTTCATGTTTTTGCTACCAAAGTGGATAACCTCACATTTATCCACATTATACTGCATCTGCCATGCATTTGCCCACTCATCCAGCCTATCCAAGTCACCTTGCAGTCTACTAGCATCCTCCTCACAACTAATACTGCCCCCCAGCTTTGTGTCATCCGCAAACTTGGAGATGTTGCATTCAATTCCCTCATCCAAATCATTAATATATATTGTAAATAGCTGGGGTCCCAGCACTGAGCCTTGCGGCACGCCACTAGTCACTGCCTGCCATCCTGAAAAGGACCTGTTCACTCCTACTCTTTGCTTCCTGTCTGCCAGCCAGTTCTCTATCCACATCAATACTGAACCACCAATACCGTATGCTTTAAGTTTGTATACTAATCTCTTGTGTGGGGCCTTGTCGAAAGCTTTTTGAAAGTCCAGATATAACACATCCACTGGTTCTCCCTTATCCACTCTACTAGTTACATCCTCAAAAATTCAATAACATTCGTCAGACATGAGTTCACCACTTTCCAAATGTGTTGCTATCCCATCTTTAATAACTGACTCTAGCAGTTTCCCCACTACCGATGTTAGACTAACTGGTCTGTAATTCCCCGTTTTCTCTCTCCCTGCCTTTTTAAAAAGTGTGGTTACATTAGCTGCCCTCTAATCCTCAGGAACTACTCCAGAATCTAAAGAGTTTTGAAACATTATCACTAAGGCATCCACTATTTCTGGGGCTACTTCCTTAAGAACTCTGGGATGCAGCCTATCTGGCCCTGGGGATTTATCGGCCTTTAATCCATTCAATTTATCTAACACCACTTCAAAGTTAACCTGGATTTCACTCAGTTCCTCCATCTCATTTGAGCTGCGATCCCCTGCTATTTCCGGCAGATTATTTATTTCTTCCTTAGTGAAGACAGAGCCAAAGTAGTTATTCAATTGGTCTGCCATGTCCTTGTTCCCCATGATCAATTCACCTGTTTCTGATTGCAAGGGACCTACATTTGTTTTAACTAATCTTTTTCTCTTCACATATCTATAAAAACCTTTGCAGTCAGTTTTTATATTCCATGCCAGTTTTCTTTCATAATCTATTTTCCATTTCCTAATTAAGCCCTTTGTCCTCCTCTGCTGGACTCTGAATTTCTCCCAGTCCTATGGTAGGCTGCTTTCTCTGGCTAATTTGTACGCTTCAACTTTTGTTTTGATACTATCCCTGATTTTCCTTGTTATCCACGGATGCACCACCTTCCCTGATTTATTGTTTTGCCAAACTGGGATGGCCAATTGTTGTAGTACATCCATGCAGTCTTTAAATGCCTTCCATTGCATATCCACCGTCAACCCTTTAGGAATCAATTGCCAGTCTATCTTGGCCAATTCACGTCTCATACCCTCAAAGTTACCTTTAAGTTCAGGACCCGTGTTTCTGAATTAACAATGTCGCTCTCCATCCTAATGAAGAACTCAACCATATTATGGTCACTCTTGCCCAAGGGTTGGTTCCTCTACATGTTGATTTAGAAAACTATCCCGCATACATTCCAAGAAATCCTCTTCCTCAGCACCCCTGCCAATTTGATTCACCCAATCTATATGTAGATTGAAGTCACCCATTATAACTGTTTTACCTTTGTTGCACGCATTTCTAATTTCCTGTTTGATGTCATCCCCAACTCCACTACTATTGTTAGGTGGCCTGTACACAACTCCCACTAGCGTTTTCTGCCCCTTAATGTTTTGCAGCTCTACCCATATCGATTCCACATCCTCCAAACTAATGTCCTTCCTTTCTATTGCGTTAATCTCCTCTCTAACCAGCAATGCTATCCTACCTCCTTTTCCATTCTGTCTATCCCTCCTGAATATTGAATATCCCTGGATGTTCAGCTCCCAGCCTTGGTCACCCTGGAGCCATGTCTCCATGATCCCAACTATATCATAATCATTAAAGCTATCTGCACATTCAACTCATCCACCTTATTATGAATGCTCCTTGCATTGAGACACAAAGCCTTCAGGCTTGTTTTTACAACGCTCTTATGCCTTATACAATTATGTTGAAAAGTGGCCCTTTTTGATTTTTGCCCTGGATTTGTCTGCCTGCCACTTTTACTTTTCACCTTGAACCTATTGCTTCTACCCTCATTTTACACCCGTCTGTCTCTCTGCTCACACATTTAAGAAACCCACCACCTCTTATTCTCTGTTGATTAATTTTTTCTTCTTTCCCCCCTACATGTTGTGTCTGAGTGCTTCCCTTCTTTGCCACCTGCTTCAGACACTGTCTGCTAGCTTTCTCTATTTGAGTCCCTCCCCCCAACCGATCTAGTTTAAAGTCTCCCCAGTAGCCTTTGCAAATCTCCCCGCCAGGATATTGGTCCCACTCGGGTTCAAGTGCAATTTGTCCTTTTTGTCCAGGTCACACCTTCCCCAAAAGAGGTCCAAATGATCCAGAAACTTGAATCCCTGCCCTCTGTACCAGTCCTTTAGCCACGCCTTTATCTTCCACCTCGCTCCATTCCTACTCTCACTGTCGCATGGCACAGGCAGTAATCCTGAGATTGTTACCTTCGCGGTCCTTCTCCTTAACTCTCCTCCTAACTCCCTAAATTCTCCTTTCAGGACCTCTTCTCCTTTTCCTACCTATATCATTGGTGTCCATATGTAACACAACCTTGGGCTCCTCTCCCTCCCATTTCAGGATATCTTAGACACGTTCAGTCACATCCCAGACCCTGGCACCAGGGAGGCAAACTACCATCCGGGTCTCCTGACTACATCCACAGAATCGCCCATCTGACCCCCTAACTGTAGAGTCCCCTATTACTACTGCCCTCCTCTTCTTTTCCTTACCCTTCTGGGCAACAGGGCCGTTCTCTATACCCGAGGCCTGGCTGCGGTTGCTACCCCCAGGTAGGCTGTCCCCCTCAACAGTACTCAAACAGGAGTACTTATTGCCAAGGTGTACAGCCACCGTGGTACTCTCTAGTCCCTGCCTCTGCCCCTTGCCTCTCCTAACCGTGACCCACTTGTCTGCCTCCTATGGTTTTGGAGAGACTACCTCTCTGTAACTCCTCTCCATGACTTCCTCGCTCTCCCTGACCAGACGGAGGTCATCGAGCTGCTGCTCCAGGTTACTAATACGGTCCCTTAGGAGCCCATCTCGATGCACCTGGCGCAGATGTGCACGTCTGGAAGGCAATCAGACCCCTGACCTCCCACATCTGACATACAGAACAGTAAACTGCCCTGACCCTCATATTCCCCCCTTACCCAGGAAAGTACAACACAATACAATACAAACTTCTGGAAGAAACCAGCAGGGATCTGACTCCCAATTAGCTGCTCCCTCTTGTCCACTTCCACCAATCAGCGGCTTCCTCAAGCCCACTTGTTTTGAAATGCGAATGGAGCGTTGGAGCGTTGGAACGTTACTGATTTGGGCTCCTCCCACTGCAACCGCTCCAACGGCTCCTGGGCCTCTGTAAAGCAAAGCCCCGCGATCGGGGTTTTAACTCACCGCTCGGGCGTTACTCCTCCCACTGATACAACTCTAACGGCATCTGGGCCTCTCCTCGGACTAGAGGTTATAGCCTCAGAATTTATGGACATTCCTTTTAGGAAGGAGAGGAGGAATTTCTTCAGTCTGAGGGTGGTGAATCTGTGGAATTCTTAGCCACAGAAGGCCATGGAGTCCGTTTAAGGCAGAGATAGATAGATTCTTGATTTGTATGGGTGTGAGGGGTTGTGGGGAGAAGGCAGGAGCATGGGGTTAGGAGTGAGAGATAGATCAGCCATGATTGAATGGGGGAGTAGACTTGATGAGCCGAATGGCCTAATTCTGCTTCTATCACTTATGCCTTTATGGCCGTATGACCTTATACAGCTGCATCATGACACCCTTTCTCAATGCGTGACCAATGAGAGCAAGTTCTAAACCTTCCTTACTACTCTGTTGATTTGTGTTGCCACTTACAGGAAGGAATGTACCCTCTGCCCTTCAATGTTGTTCCAGATCTTGCCATTGATGGTATGCTTTCCCTTATATTCAACTTCCCAAAGTGCAACACCCCAGACTTGCTTGGATTAAACTCATCTACCATTTGTCTCCCCATTCCTGTAGTTGATCTACAGTCCACTGTATAATTTGACAAACTTTGTTGTCCACGACTCGGCATGGTGTTGCAGTGGTAGAGTTGCTGCTTTATGTCCCTGTCCCACTTAGGAAACCTGAACGGAAACCTCTGGAGACTTTGCGCTCCACCCAAGGTTTCCGTGTGGTTCTGGGAGGTTCTGGGAGGTTCCCGGAGGTTTTTGTCAGTCTCCCTAATGATCGAAAGTGGTTTCCGTTTAAAAAATCGGTAATTGTTTAGTCGAAGCCAGTTGCGATGCTAGTTGAAGGTAGTTGCCGGAGGACAAAAACTTCCAGGAACCGCACGGAAACCTTGGGTGCAAAGTCTCCAGAGGTTTCCGTTCAGGTTTCCTAAGTGGGACAGCTGCATTACAGCACCAGAGACCCGGGTTTGATCCCGACTATGGTGCTATCTGTGCAGTTTGTACGTTCGCCCTGTGACCTGCATGGGTTTTCTCTGAGATCTTCGGTTTCCTCCCACATTCCAAAGACGTATAGGTATGTAAGTTCATTGGCTTGGTATTAATTGTAAATTGTTCCTATTGTGTGTAGGATAGCGTTAGTGTACTGGGATCGCTGGTCGGTGGTGGGTCGAAGGGCCTGAATTCCGTCTTAATCTTAATCTTCTGGATCAGAATACCACGGGTACTTTATCAAATGTTTTATTAATGCATCCATAATATCCATGTATCCATAATATCCATGTACCATAATATCTAAGGTAGACACAATATGCTGGCGTAACTCAACGGGTGAGGCAGCATCTCTGGAGATAAGGAATGAGCGACGTTTCAGGTCGAGACCCTTCTTCAGACTGATGTCAGGGGAGAGGGCGTAACAAAGACAGAATGTAGTCGGAGGCAGTAAGACTAGTGGGAGGAAGGGGAAGGGGAAGAGGATGAGGAGAGAAAGCAAGGGCTCTCTGACGTTAGAGAAGTCAATGTTCACACCACTGGCGTGTAAACTACCCAAGAGAAATATGAGGTGCTGTTCCTCCAGTTTGCGCTGGGCCGCAATCTGACAATGGAGGAGGCCCAGAACAGAAAGGTCAGACTGGGGAATGGCAGGGGGAGTTGAAGTCCTGAGCCACTGGGAGATCAGGTAGGTTAAGACGGACTGAGCGGAAATTACTCAGTCTGACAGTCTGACCTGGTCAAATAACATCTCATCTACAGTTAAGAGAGCGCAGCAGCGGTTGCACTTTCTGCACCGGATGAGAAGAGCTCACCTCCCCCATCCCATCCTCACCACTTTCTACAGGGGCACCATAGAGAGTATTTTGACCAGCTGTATCTCTGTCTGGTTTGGGGACTGTAAAGCCTCTGACTGGAAGTCCGTGCAGAGAGTGGTGAGGACAGCGGAAAAAATCATCGGGACTTCTCTCCCCTCAATCGGGGATATTGCGACCAAACGTTGCGTGTCTGAGGCCAGCAGTATTATAAAAGACCCCACACATCTCCATCACGGACTGTTCACTCTGCTGCCCTCGGGCAAAAGATATCGCAGCATAAGGAGCAGAACATCAAGGTTCTGCAACAGCTTCTTCCCACGAGCCATCAGACTCCTGAATGCCATGTAATGGGCTGCCACCATTGTCTATTTATCCTTTTATCCTTTTTATCCATTTTATCCATGTTTATCCTTCTGTTAAATATCGTGTTGCACAGGGAGCCAAATGCAACGGAATTTCGTTTGGAACTGCATATATCGATGTATTCCTAAATGACAATAAAGTTTGTTTGACGTTTTGACGTTTTGACGTTGACGTACTGCTTACGTTTTTTTATCCCAATGTGCCAATGAAATTCACCGGTCAGCACCGGCTACAACCTACGAGAAGCTTCTACCTCCTGGCCACCCACTAGGACCTCCTGACGACCCACCTACGGCACGAGAATTCTCGCTACTCTCCATGGCGGCTTCATTCTGGTCGCCGCTAATTTATCAACATGTTGGAAAATTTGCGGCGACCATAATGAGGCCACGAACTAATTCCCAGAATGCGGGAACTCCTCACGACCACGAAGGCGACTCCACGGCAACTACCCGCGAACATGTGGTGACCATGTGGCGACTGCATAGTCTCCTGCAGCCGCCTAAAAAGCCACCTAAGTGGGACAGGTCCATGAGGACACCCCAGTGAGAGCCTCATCTGTAATGGAAAAGGGGAACCCCCGTATCGTAAAGAATTAGGACATCTTCGATGCCCTGGTATGGAACACCTCATCCTGGGCGCAGATGCGGCGTAGACGGAGGAATTGGGAATGGGGGATAGAGTCTTAACAGGAAACAGGGTGGGAAGAAGTGTAGTCTAGATAGCTATGGGAGTCAGTGGGCTTGTAATAGATGTGTTAAAGAAGGAACTGCAGATGCTGGAGAAACGAGGGTTACACAAAAAGCTGGAGAAACTCAGCGGGTGCAGCAGCATCTAAGGAGCGAAGGAGATAGGCAACATTTCGGGTCGAGACCCTTCTTCAGACCCCGAAGAAGGGTCTCGACCCGAAACGTCGCCTATCTTCTTCGCTCCTTAGATGCTGCTGCACCCGCTGAGTTTCTCCAGCTTTTTGTGTAGCTTTCATAAGTCCATGCCCATCTATTGTCACATACACCAATTGGTGTAGTGAAATTCACTGGCCAAGACAGTCATACAATTTTAAAAAGCAACAGACTCAAAAAACACATTTTAACATAAACATCCATCACAATGACTCCTACACATTCCTCACTGTGATGGAAGGTGAAAATAAAGTTCCAAGTCCTTCCCTTGTTGTTCTTCGTCGGTCGGGGGCTTCGAGCCCTCTGTTGACGGGACGGTCTTGAGTCCCTTAGCCGGCGGCATTCGGGCCCACCGTGTCGAGGCGTTCAGCTCCCACATCGAGGGGATGTCAGCTCGCCCGCGCTGGGCGATTGACTCTCACGTCGGGGCTGGACGAACCTTCTGTGGTGTTCGAGCTCCTGACTAGCCTCTCCCGAGGCTGCGAGCCCTTGATATTAAACTCCGCAGAGATCGCGGTGGGAGCGATCCCATGCAAGGGATCCACTCCGATGGTAAGTCTGCGCCCTGCGGTGGGGCTCACGACAGTCCGAGGCGGCTTCCAGCTCCAGCGATGGTAGGCCGCAGAGCCCGGAGAATGTGATCCGAAACTTGATCACCTCTCCAGGAAGGTAACAACCTGAAAAAAAGTTTCCCCCAACCACCCCCCCACCTCCCCCCACCTCCCCCCACATAAAACAAGCAGAAGAACATTAAAACAAACTTTAAATAAACGCTAAAAATAACGAAAAGGATGAACAAAATGAACAGACTGCTGGCAGGGCCGAACCTTCCTACTACTGCCTGATGACCGATCAACGTTGTCTAATCTTGAGAGGTATGTGACCATGTTCACTTCTGAAAGTCTTTGATGTTTCACAGGGATATTCAGTTATGTGAATGGGGGGTGGCGTTTGGTGCAGGTTGGTGCATAGTTCCCATTTTCTCCCTGTTAATTGCAAAGGCCAAAATTGCCAGCAGGCACGAACAAAAGTGTCCAAGCTTTCCTGCATCTCATCTTCTGAGCTGACATTGAGTGGTACAGACATTATTTATTGAAACAGCAGGTGTGCGTGGATGCAGTAGCACCGTTCAGGTTAGTGGATATTTCAATCATATTCCCTGCATGTGTCTCTTTGATGGTGAAGGGACTTCAGGGAGAGAGCGCTTGAGACACCCGCTATAGAATACTGATGAGACAGAGAGCTATTGAGCCACGGTTTTCTACAAGGACGGAGGCAGGTTTCTTGGTAATTTTGCCCATCTTCTGTCTAACCACCATAGCAAATTCCAGCTTAACTGAATTTAACTAACTCTGTTTATTAGTCTCCTTGTCCTCTGTAACCTGCATTAACATCTCCAACAACCCAATATTAAATAATGCACCTTTGTAATATTTCTCACTGATGCTTCTGTACCTGGTCTGCTTCACTGGGTGCTGCATTCTCTTCATCCCACCTTTGTGCTTCAACCACTTTGTGGCACGGTGGCGCAGGGGTAAGGCTGCTGCCTTGTAGCTCCAAAGAACCAGGTTCGATACCAACAAAGGGTGCTGTCTGTACGGAGTTTGTACGTTCTTGCCGTGACCTGCGTGGATTTTCTCCAAGATCTTCATGTTCCTCCCACACACCAAAGATTGACAAGTTTGTAGGTTAATTAGCCTGGTATAAATGTAAATTGTCCCTAGCGTGTGTGTAGGGCAGTGTTGATGGGCACTAGGCCGAAGGGCCTGATTCCACACTGTATCTCTGAAGTGTAAAGTCACTTGTCTCAGCATTCTGGAGTTTACCCTTCCCTCAACTGTACAAACCTTTCTCGCCTCCTCCATTCTTTCCCTAATAAAAACACTTTGATTGGGCTTTAAATTATACTTCCTAATATACTTCCATAATAATAACAACTTCCTAATTGATTCTGGCTCTGCATTTCTTTATCCTGTGTCTTTATTCACAGAGGTGGCTGATATTCTTTATTAGACTGAGTGGGACTCGTTGGTTTCACTCGTTGGTTGCCCCAAACGCAATATTCCACCACTCACGCATAGCCCCCAACTGTGCAGGCGCGGCTGACGTGTTCCCGTTTTGATGCCCCTGATCCCCCCTCCTACCCTCATCCCTCACCCCCTCCCACTCTGCCCCTTACCCTACCCCACCCTCCCATGCACTCCATGTCCCCTTAACCCCCCCCCCCCAAACCCACCCACCCCCCCTCCCATCCTCTCTTTGCGGTTTTCCAGTGGCTGGGAAGGGGGACGGTTTCAGGTGGGAGTGTCCCGGGGGAGGGGATGGCTTCAGGCGGGGACCGATGGGGGGGGGGAGGAATTTGATCGTCCAGTAGCCGGGGGAGGGGGTGGGGGATGGGGACCGCTTCCGACAGTGGGGGGAGCGTCCTGTAGCTGGGGGAGGAGGTTTTCTGGAGGGCTAGTGCGGGTGTTGGCCAAACGGGGGTGGGGGGGAGCGTTCTGTAGGCGGGGGCTGGGGTGGGGATGGCTTCAAGCGGGGGGGTGGGGAGGGGGTTGACAGCATCCTGCAGCTGGGGGTGGGGATGGCTTCAGGCAGGGGATTGCAGGAGCATTCTGCAGCCGGGCAGACGGGGACAGCTTCAAGCGGGGGCCGACAGGGAGCATCCTGCTGCTGATGAGACAGAGAGCTATTGAGCCACGGTTTTCTACAAGGTCGGAGGCAGGTTTCTTGGTAATTTTGCCCATCTTCTGTCTAACCACCATAGCAAATTACAGCTTAACTGAATTTAACTAACTCTGTTTATTAGTCTCCTTGTCCTCTGTAACCTGCATTAACATCTCCAACAACCCAATATTAAATAATATCTGCTTCACTGGGTGCTGCATTCTCTTCATCCCACCTTTGTGCTTCAACCACTTGGTGGCACGGTGGCGCAGAGGTAGGGCTGCTGCCTTGTAGCTCCAAAGAATCAGGTTCGATCCTGACAACGGGTGCTGTCTGTACAGAGTTTGTACGTTCTTGCCGTGACCTGCGTGGATTTTCTCCAAGATCTTTAGATTCCTCCCACACACCAAAGATTGACAGGTTTGTAGGTTAATTCGCCTGGTATAAATGTAAATTGTCCCTAGTGTGTATGTAGGGCAGTGTTGATGGGCACTAGGCCGAAGGGCCTGATTCCATACTGTATCTTTAAAGTCACTTGTCTCAGCATTCTGGAGTTTACCCTTCCCTCAACTGTATGAACCTTTCTTGCCTCTTCCATTATTTCCCTAATAAAAACACTTTGATTGGGCTTTAAATTATACTTCCTAATATACTTCCATAATAATAACAACTTCCTAATTGATTCTGGCTCTGCATTTCTTTTTCCTGTGTCTTTATTCGCAGAGGTGGCTGATAATCTTCCCTAGACTGAGTGGGACTCGTTGGTTTCACAAGGGAGGCCTGGTCCCCCAACGCAATATTCCACCACTCACGCATAGCCCCCAACTGCGCAGGCGCGGCTGATGGGTTCCCGTTGTGATGCCCCTGATCCCCCCTCCTACCCTCATCCCTCACCCCCTCCCACTCTGCCCCTTGCCCTACCCCACCCTCCCATGTACTCCATCTCCCCTTAACCCCCCACCCACCCCCCCCTCCCATCCTCTCTTTGCAGTTTTCCGGTGGCCGAGAAGGGAGATGGTTTCAGGTGGGAGTGTCCCGGTGGAGGGGACGGCTTCAGGTGGGGACCGGTGGGGGGGAGGTGGAGGGGTGGCGGGTGTGGGAAATTTGATCGTCCAGTAGCCGGGGGAGGGGGTGGGGGAAAGGGACAGCTTCAGACGGTGGGGGTAGCGTCCTGTTGCTGGGGGAGGAGGTTTTCTGGATGGCTAGTGCGGGTGTTGGCCAAACGGGGGTGGGGGGTAGCGTAGGCGGGGGCCGGGGTGGGGATGCATCCGGGGGGGGAGGGGTTTGAGAGCGTCCTGCAGCTGGGGGTGGGGATGGCTTCAGGCAGGGGCCTGCAGGAGCATTCTGCAACCGGGGAGATGGGGATTGGTTCAAGCGGGAGCCGACAGGGAGCATCCTGCTGCTGGGGAGGGGGCAGAGCATCCTGCGGCAGGGGGAGGGGGACGGCTTCAGGCGGGGGCTGTCGGGGGGGAGAGCTGTCGGGTGCAGTGGGGGATGGGGGGTGGGGGGAGGGGAAGCGTCCTGCAGCAGGGGGAGGGGGAAGGCTTCAGGCGGGGGCTGGTGGGGGAGCGAGAAGCAGTCAGGCAATGGCTTCAGGCGCGGGCCAGCGAGAGCGTTCTGAACCCAGGGGACGGGGACAGCTTCAAGCGGGGAGCGTCCTGCAGCCGGTGAAGGGGGCGGCTTCAGACGGAAGCTGGTGGGCGTTGGGGTAGAGCTTCCTGCAGCGCGACACGGGACAGATTCAAGCGGGAGCCAGTATGGGTCAGGAGCGCAAATCGCTATCAAAACATGGGGGGGGAAACACAATTTCTTGGTGGCTGCGAAGGCTTCGGCTGTGGACCCTGTGGACAGTAATATCGTTGACCGACTCCAGCAACAGCAGCTTTGTCCGCCCCGAATCGTGGGCTTGGATCGGCCCGTTCAAGGGGCCTTTCATCGCCTAGCGAGGCTTAATTCGGCCAGCGGGCACTTCAACATCGAGAGCCTCGATTGCCTCGATGCAGTGGTTTGATTTTAAGCTACACCGGGCGATGAAAGGCCCTGCGAACTGGACGACTCAAGCTCCGCGCTGAGACCTTTGCTCCACCAGGACGTCTCCCTCCTCCAATCACCGTGCTCTATCCTCAGTCCCACCCCCCCCACTTCCGCCTCAGACCAACACCTCCCTCCTCCAATCACTGTGCTCTATCCTCAGTCCCACCCCCCCCACTTCCGCCTCAGACCAACACCTCCCTCCTCCAATCATCATGTTGAATCTTCATGTCCCTCCCCCCCCCCCCATTGCCTGCTGACCGTCATCGCTCTCGTCCAATCAGCGCCCTCGATCATCAATCTCACCCCCACTGTCACGCGGAGAGCATAGATGTTTGATCTTTTTTTTTGCACCGAATTTGAAAATCCAGTTTACAAAACATGGGGGGGGGGGGATAAATGTCCCTCACCTATCAAAACAAGGAGGATTGCTGCCCAAGGGGGGGGGGGGGGGGTGGGGGGAGCGTCCTGTAGATGGGGATGACTTCAGGTGGGGGCTGGCTGAATGGGGGACTTTCTTGAGGGCTAGTAGGTGTTGTGGGCCAAATGGACTGCATTTCAGAGGGCTAGTACGGACATTGTGAGCTGAAGGGACTTTCATTGGGCTAGTCCTGGTGTTGTGGGCTGAATGGACTGCAGCTGGGGACAGGGGCGGCTTCAGGCGGGGGCCGTGTTCTGTAGCCAGGGGTGGGGATGGCTTCAGTCGGGGCCTGTTGGGGGCTGGTGAGGGAGTGGGGAATGCTGCCATAGCCTATCGCTGTTGCGGTCTACCGCTGTCCTGGCCAGCCGCTGCTGTGGCCCTGGCCAAAAGGGGTTGTCCCACTACAGCAACCTAATCAGCGAGTTTAGACGAATTTTCCCTCAGCTCAAACTCGCAGCACGGTGGGCACAAGGTCCTAGGAGGTCCTATGAGGTCACTGGAACTCTCCTTCATGCTCGAGGGAAGTTCCCGAATACTTGTGGCCTCAGCTAGGTCGCATGTTGGAAATTTTTCAGCGAGTAAAATCTGGTTTTCATGTTCTTTTTGACTCGTAGCGCTGTGGAGAGGGGCCGCAATTTAGTTACAGGCAGCCGAGGGCAGCCGTAGGCAATCTGCTTCGCTGATGGGCATTTTGATTGGCTCATTGGAATTTTGAGGACCAAGGTAAACGGAACAGTAGGTAAAATGCCCGCTCAACTTTATTATACTTCTTAAATGTGTCTCCACATTTTCTCTCCCCATCTCTCTCCACCCCCCCCCCCCCTCTAAAGGACTTGCCATACACTGTGGCAGCTGTTTATCTTCCTCTTCATCGCGGGTGTGAATTTCAGACTGGGCTCCCCCGCTTTCCCTGTCCCCCTTGAGCTTGAAGGTCGAAGGCACTCTTCTTAACTTGCGGATTGGGTCGTCACAGTGGCACAGTACCTTAACGCTGCCGCTCCTAACTGGCTTCAGGCGGGAAGCATCCTGCAGCTGGGGACGGGGACGGTGGGGGTGGGGGGGGGGGGGGGGGGGAGTGCTGATGTGGCCTACCGCTGCCATGGCCTACAAATGTCTGAAGAAGGGTTTCGACCCAAAACTTTGCCCATTTCCTTCGCTCCATAGATGCTGCCTCACCCGTTGAGTTTCTCCTGCATTTTTGTCTACCTTTGATTTTCCAGCATCTGCAGTTCCTTCTTAAACAGCTGCCTACTGTATCCTACCTTTGCCGCTGCCAGTGGGTGGGGAGGAGCGCTGCCGTGGCCTACCCCTGCCTAACTGTAGCCTCCCTGCTCGGGCCGCACTCAGCGGCTCCCGCCCCGACTCCGACCGGCCGGGCTCAGCGGTTCTCGGGTCGGAGGCATGCCATGATGGTGATCACTCCACACTTTGCTCACTCCGCTCCTTCAGTTTTATTCGCCTTGCCGTCGGTGATTGACAGCGGGTGCTGGAAGGGGCGTCGCCGCCTGGGTGAATGACGGGATAGAAGAAAAAAATACTTCATAACTTTTGTTATTTTCCACCGATTGGAACAAAACTTGGTGCAGAACAGGAGAATGGCGAGGAAGGTGGTGAAAAATCGTAGCGCTTTCGGGTACTGTTTTTGTGCAAATTTAAAAACAACGCAAACCGGAAGAGGACAAGATGAGAGTTTTAGTTACGTTTAGATAGATTAAATGAGGCTCATAGTTTATTTTAGTTTAGTTTAGTTGTAGTGATACAGCCCGGAAACATGACCTTTGGCCCACCGTATTCACGCTGACAAGTGTTACCTGCACATTAACACTACCCTGCACACACTAGTGATATTTTACCTCCAAACCTGTACATTTTTGGAGTGTGGAAGGAAACCGAAGATCTCAGAGCAAATCCACATGGTCACGGGGAGAACGTACAAACTCCATACAGACAGCATCTGTAGTCGGGATTGAACCCGGGTCTCTGGCGCTGTAAGCGCTACAAGGCAACAACTCTACCGCTGCACCACTGTGCTGCAGTTGTGCTCTCTTTCGCTTCCAGGCCGTTCCAATACTTAAGCTTCACAGCAAAGCTATTTATTCCAATCCCTTTTTTATTCTATAATTATTCATTATAAACAGGATATGACAGCACGCTGGCCCAGTTGGTGGAGGTGTTGCCTCACAGTCCCAGAGACCCAGGTTCAATCCTGACCTCGGACGTTGCACGTTCCTCCCTGCGATTGCGTGGGTTTCCTCTGGGTGCTACGGTTTCCTCCCACATCCCAGACTTGCACGTTTGTAAGTGAATTGGCTTTTGTAAATTGTCCTTGTGTGTAGGGTTTGGGAAAGTGGCATAACATAGAATGTGTTTGAATGGGTGATTGATGGTTGTGGTGGACTCAGTGGGCCGAAGGGCCTGTTTCCATGCTGTAACTCTAAACTAAACTAAATGAAGGGCAGACTAATTTGGCCCATCTTCGCTCTATGGACCAGTTTCATGTTAAAACAATCCACTCTGATCATATTTCCATTCCTCTGACACATAGATATTCTCACAGCCATGGAGTCCATTTTGTATCTCAAGTGTTACGAGACAAAATGGATACCAGGACAGTTTTAATTTAGTTCAATATATTGTGATTATATTTAATGAAACCATGCTCAGATTCACCAATAGATACTGTAGATCGTAGTGATCCAAAAAAACGTTACCATTCTTCCACAATTTGTCTCCGTAGACAGAGAGATTGAAGTAAAGATAGACACAAAAAGCTGACGTAACTCAGCTGGTCAGACAGCATCTCTGGAGAGCAGGGATAGGTGACGTTTCAGGTCAAGTCCTTCTTCACTTAAGAAGAAGGGTCACGACCCGAAACGTCACCTATTCCTTCTCTCCAGAGATGCTGCCCTTCCCGCTGAGTTTGTGGGAAGGGCAGCATTTTTCAGCTTTTCAGCTGAGTTTCAGCTTTTTGTGTCTATCTTCAGTTTAAACGAGCATCTGCAGCTCCTTCCTAGAGATTGAAGCAAATAATTTTACCTAAAGGCTTGAAACCAGCCAGGAAACTCTGTATTGTATCTGCCACTTCAATTGTGGATCTGAGGGGAAATTTGCTGGACTGAGAATGGTTTGGCCTTTCCCTTATAGTTCAGATACTCAAATTATCTTTCCAGCAAATTCATTTCCAGGAGGTATTAATGTCAGAGGTAACTGGCATTGATTTTAATCTCTTCTTTGTTAGTATTTCTTTCCCTGAACATTCTCAAAATAATCAATTAAGTTGTGTGTTTGCTTTGGTATTTCTGTCTGACAATCAATTAACTTCAACCATCAACACTTGCTGTTCCCATCAAAAGATACATGGCAACAGAGTTGTGAAATCACTTGAATCTTTCCCCATTCCATATAGTTTCAGCCCTCAATAAAGACACGCTAAATATAAAAATAATGAGCTATTCCCTCAGCATGGCATGTGAGTGCAAAAAGGCTAAATATCTATTATTTATCTATCTGCTGTGCTGGAGAAGAGAGACTTTACTTATTTTTATATAATTAGAATTCGACGTAAAATAATCAATGGTGCCTTTCTTGATTGAGCTGACTTGCGGCAGATTTTCCCTGATACTTCCATGAGTTCCAAAATAACAAACATCAACATTTCCAAATTAGTTCTCCGATTTTTGACTAGAACATGTTCTGACTTTTGGGCATCTCACAGTGTGGGCATTTTATTTGATTTCTCTCATTGACTTCAAGGCATCGTGGGTAAACAATAGTGAGGGCTAATAATTGGTAAATAGGGACGTGGATTATGGTAATGTGGTGACCGGGAACCGCAGGCAAGGCCCAACGGGAATTTAATTGATTAACAGAAATTTGGACCTACTGTTAATGAATCATCTCATTCTGTTTGTGACTCTTGCTGAGTTCATTTCTGTAATCATTACCTCATTTTACCTCAAAAATCGAAGGTAGACAAAAATGCTGGAGAAACTCAGCGGGTGAGGCAGCATCAATGGAGCGAAGGAATAGGTGACGTTTCGGGTCGAGACACTCCTTCAGACTATTCAGACTATTGTTAATCAAGTCTCGATGCAAAACCTCATCATCTAACAATATAAAAATGTACAAAGGGCTTAATTAGGAAAGGGAAAATAGATTATGAAAGAAAACTGGCAGGGAACATAAAAACTGACTGCAAAAGTTTTTATAGACATGTGAAGAGAAAGAGATTAGTTAAAACAAATGTTGGTCCTTTGCAGTCAGAAACAGGAGAATAGATCATGGGGAACAAGGATATGGCAGAACAATTGAATAATTACTTTGGTTCTGTCTTCACTAAGGAAGACATAAATAATATGCCGGAAATAGCAGGGGACCGGGGGTCAAATAAGGTGGAGGAACTGAGTGAAATCCAGGTTAGCCGGGAAGTGGTGTTGGGTAAATTGAATGGATTAAAGGCCGATAAATCCCCAGGGCCAGATAGTCTGCATCCCAGAGTACTCAAGGAAGTAGCCACAGAAATAGTGGATGCATTAGTGATAATTTTTCAAAACCCCTTAGATTCTGGAGTAGTTCCTGAGGATTGGAGGGTAGCTAATGTAACCCCACTTTTTAAAAAAGGAGGCAGAGAGAAAACGGGGAATTACAGACCAGTTATTCTGACATCGGTAGTGGGGAAATTGCTAGAGTCAGTTATTAAAGATGGGATAGCAGTACATTTGGAAAGTGGTGAAATCATTAGACAAAGTCAGCATGGATTTACGAAAGGTAAATTATTTCTGACGAATCTTATAGAATTTTTCGAGGATGTAACTAGCAGAGTGGATAAGGGAGAACCAGTGGATGTGTTATATCTAGACTTTCAGAAGGCTTTCGACAAGGTCCCACAGAAGAGATTAGTATACAAACTTAAAGCACATGGTATTTGGGGTTCAGTATTGATGTGGATAGAGAACTGGCTGGCAGACAGGAAGCAAAGGGTAGGAGTAAACGGGTCCTTTTCAGAATGGCAGGTAGTGACTAGTGGGGTACCGCAAGGCTCAGTGCTGGGACCCCAGCTATTTACAATATATATTAATGATTTGGACGAGGGAATTGAATGCAACATCTCCAAGTTTGCGGATGACACTAAGCTGGGGGGTAGTGTTAGGTGTGAGGAGGATGCTAGGAGGCTGCAAGGTGACTTGGATAGGCTGGGTGAGTGGGCAAATGCATGGCAGATGCAGTATAATATGGATAAATGTGAGGTTATCCACTTTGGTGGCAAAAACAGGAGCGTAGACTATTATCTGAATGGTGGCACATTAGGAAAAGGGGAGATGCAACGACAACTGGGTGTCATGGTACACGAATAAATTGAAAGTAGACATGCAGGTGCAGCAGGCAGTGAAGAAAGCGAATGGTATGTTAGCATTCATAGCAAAAGAATTTGAGTATAGGAGCAGGGATTTTCTACTGCAGTTGTACAGGGTTTTGGTGAGGCCACGCCTGGAGTATTGCGTACAGTTTTGGTCTCCAAATCTGAGAAAAGACATTCTTGCCATAGAGGGGGTACAGAGAAGGTTCACCAGACTGATTCCAGGGATGTCAGGACTTTCCTATGAGGAAAGACTGGATAGACTTGACTTGTACAGGCTAGAATTTAGAAGACTGAGGGGGGATCTTATAGAAACTTACAAAGTTCTTAAGGGGTTGGACAGGCTAGATGCAGGAAGATTGTTCCCGATGTTGGGGAGGTCCAGAACAAGGGGTCACAGACTAAGGATAAGGGGGAATTCCTTTAGGACCGAGATGAGGAAAACATTTTTCACACAGAGACTGGTGAGTGTCTGGAATTTCATTTCGGAGTCACGTGAGTGACTTCGTGAAGAGCCCGCCGGCACACATGCGCGACATATTGTCGCAACGCATTGCTGCCGACGGCTGGCGGTGTGGTGCGCTCCCCGCCAGCCCTTCATAAGGAACCACCTGGGTGAGTGATACTAACCTTCAGTTGGTTCGTCCTTGTTGTCTGTTTTCTTTCAGCAAGGGCGTGGATTGGGAGAGAAAATGTCCGGTCGAATTCGTCGGCCATCTGTCCCGGCGCCCTCATTATCGACTACACCTGGGGCAGGGAGGAAGGCGGGGAAACCGGAGAATCCTGTTCCTGCAGGTCGGGGCCCGCTCACTCACCACAGCTCCGGGGAGGAGTTCGTGGAGGAGGACAGCGGGGTGCCACCAGAGCAGGTGGACCCTGCTGCAGCATTCAGGTCGCCAGCGGGCCCGTTGGCGACCTCGGGCAAGGGGTCGCGTGCAGCCGCACGGCCCCCCTCCTCTAGCCCTCCAAGGAAGGGCAGGGGAGGAGCCCGTAAGCCTAACCCTTCACGGGCTAAGGCATCACCTGCCGCCGAGCTGCGGTCTGGTGCAACGGCGGGACCCAGGTCTATGGTGAGGTCTAGCATCCAACCCCCAAACCCCGACGCCGGGACGGGGGGCTTGGGTAGGGTCCCGCCTCGGTCGCCGAGTCCCCCATGGATGGGAGGACGAGACCATGCGTCGGCAAGGTCCACGATGTGGGCAGCCGGCAAGCCCGCGCAGGCGTCGGATCTCCATGCTTCTGCTGGTGCCGACTCCCAGCCGCTTTTGCCCTTCGTGGCAGCGGCTTCCGCTCCCGCTACACGGAGGCGGTTGAACACATCTCCCGCGCGGGAATCGCGCGGTTTCGCTTCGGCGGCCGGCAGCGACATCTACCGGCACCGAGATCGCCTCGACGAGGTGCGGGCCGATGACAGGAGCCCCGGCAATTTTTCTGAGCCGTAGGACTCCGACCACCCGAGTGTTCAGGGTGGCGGGCGTATTGACCGTATGGAGCGGCTACTGGAGCTCCTGCTACACAATCAACAGCAGCAAGCGTCCAGCATCGACAGGCACAGGGCAGTCTCACCAGCCTCCATCACCAGTTTCGAACAGCCAGAAGAGGAAGGGTTTGTTGACCCTGCACCACCTCCGTCGGAGCCGCCGCCGGAAGATCTTCTCGATGTGGCGGCGAAGTTCGCTGCCCCACTCACCACTGGGCTTCCTCTCAACCCCAAGCTGGCTGCCACGGTGGATTTCCTCACAAACCATCAGCTCCAGGAGGAAGTCCTTTCTCAGGCTATCCATCGCCACAAACCTCCGTCTAACTGCAATGCCCTTAATGTGCCTGTGGTCAATACGCCCATATGGGGCTATATCGGCGTGGCTATCCGACATCAGGAGCTGAAGCTCCAGCGGATCCTGAAACTTCTCACGTCCGGTATTACCGCCTTTGCGCGGTCGGTCGATGGGGAAGATCTTAATCTAGACCAGGAGGATGCATTGGCGCTGTTATGTGCCACCCAACATGAGATCAATGCCTTCCGCAAACACAGCATCCGCCCGTCACTCAACCCAAAGTTTGCTGGGTTGTGCAAACCACCACCGCCACCGCCGCCCCGACAGCTCTTCGGAGAAGATCTCCCGAAGAGGGTCAAAGAGCTTGATGAGGTAGCCAAGACGGTGGGACTCATGCGATCACAGATCGCTCCCAGGCCGTCGGACCCGAAAGCTCCGCTTGCCCGACCACGAGGCTCGGTTGCTCCAGCAACCAGAACATATACTTCAGTGCCACATCGTTATCAACAGGCCCAGCAACAGCGGTCTTTTTTGGGGCCAGGACCGCAGCGGCCCCAGTGAAAATGAAGAAACCCCAATATCAGCCCAACCCAGCACCTCCGCGACCAGCCAAACATGTCAAGGACCGCCGATAACCATGGAGGTGAGGCGGTCTGGTTTTCTTTTCTCTGTTCCTTTAACGTCACATGTTGGTGGGCGACTCTGTTTCTTTTCTGAGGCATGGGGGACTGTTACTTCAGATGAGTTTATTTTACAGAATATTCGGGGTCATATTATTGAGTTTATTAACGGGGACATTCCTCCATCCCAGCATATGCCTAATCGGAAGTTTACGCTGTCTGCCGTTGAACAGGCAGCAGGCTCAGCTGAAATTTTACGATTAGAACAAAAAGGCGTGATAGAAAAAACTATGCACGAGCATATTGAATTTGTCTCCAATATCTTCACTAGACCAAAAAAGGATGGAGGTTGTCGAGTGATTATTGATCTGACCCAGCTGAATACTTTTGTAACATACACCCATTTTAAAATGGACACTTTTGAGACTGCCAAATCGCTG
Source organism: Raja brachyura (assembly GCA_963514005.1). The sequence goes on along the minus strand of OY740802.1, from coordinate 43,017,120 downwards.
ATTTCGCATGGCTGCTTTATGGCATGCATTGATTTAAAAGATGCGTACTATTCTGTATCCATTCGGAAACATCACCGGAAGTTCTTAAAGTTTGTTTGGATGGGTCAGCTCTGGCAATACAGGGCTTTGCCGAATGGGCTTACTACAGCCCCTAGACTATTTACTAATTACTAAAACCTATCATGGCCCAATTAAGACAGCAGCAGCATATCGTCATGGCCTATTTGGATGATATCCTGATTATTGGCAAAACCCTGGAGGCAGCTGAGCGAGCAGTTTCGGCCACTGTCGCGATTTTTCAGCGGCTGGGGTTTATTGTCCATCCAGACAAGTCAAAGTTCTACCCTTCCCAGGTTATGGATTATCTGGGGTTCACGGTGGATTCCAATCGTATGAGGGCCACCATACCAACTAACAAGGTTGGGGATGTCACCCAAGCATGTCAGGATCTAGCCTGCGCCAGTATACCATCAATTAGGCAAACAGCTAAGGTGATTGGCAAAATCGTAGCATTGTTTCCAGCAGCCCAGTACGGCCCTTTGCATTATCAAAATTTGCAAAGAGCCAAGATTGCCGCGTTAAAACAGAACGCCTGTCATTTTGACAGACCAATGCGGCTGCCTCCTAAAGCTAAGATTGAGCTACAATGGTGGGTGCGCAATATTGGTAGCTCATTCAAACCCATTATTGTGCCCAATCCGATGGTATACTTGCAAACCAACGCGAGCTCCCAGGGCTGGGGAGCTACGGATAACTGTTCTAGTTGTGGGGGCAGGTGGGACACCCTTGAATCTAGCATGTTGCTATCACAAGGGATAAACTATTTGGAGCTGCTTGCAGCATTTCACGGACTTCGGGCTTATTGTTCCAATTTCATTGGGGCTCATGTCCGTATCCAAATAGATAATACCACGGCGGTGGCATATTTAAACCATATGGGCGGTACCAGGTCAATTTCATGCGATGAATTGGCTAATACAATTTGGCTCTGGTGTATTGACAGGGATATTTGGATTTCAGCTACCTATTTGCCAGGTACGCTTAATACTGTGGCGGACACCAGGTCACGCAATTTTAATGACAATATCGAATGGATGTTGCATCCTCAAATTTTTGCCAAAATTGCAGCCAAATTTGGTCAACCGGATATCGATCTCTTTGCGTCCCGGTTGAACCATCAGGTACCAACATACGTTTCATGGGAACCAGATCCTGGGGCATTGGCGATAGATGCATTCTCGCTAGACTGGGGGAAGTGGTTTTTCTACGCATTCCCCCCGTTTTGCCTCATCAGTCGGGTTTTGCAAAAAATCAAGATGGATGCCGCTCTGGGCATTCTTATTATACCCGACTGGCCCACGCAGCCTTGGTATCGGTGGTCTTTGACATGATCAGTCAACCCTGGGGCCCTTTAGAGGGTTGCCCGCAATTGGTTACTCACCCTGTGTCAGGGGAGCCGCATCCCTGCCATCGCTATTTAAATTTACTGGCTTGCAGGTGCTGACCAGGCCATTGCTGCAGTATGGCCTCTCCACCCGTACTATGGCCACCATTGGGGCATCGTGCCGAGAGTCGACCAGGCGAAGATACCTCTCCCACATCGCAAAATAGGAAGCCTACTGCAGCCGCTCTCGCATCACATATGACGATGTCTCCATAGCCGACGTCCTGGAATTCCTCGCGGGGTTGCACCACGATGAACACTTAAGTTACAGTGCCATCAACAGCGCCAGGAGTGCGCTGTCATTCTACCTCAAGATTGAGGTAGGATCCAACAGGCTAGTGTCCAGACTCATGCGGGGTATATTCAACATGAATCCGCCTACACCACGCTACAACATCACCTGGGATGTCAGGGATGTACTAACCCTGCTCAGGACGTGGTCACCCATGGAAGGGTTACAGCTGGACAAACTCACCATGAAACTGGTGATGTTACTAGCGCTGACTTCAGCACAGAGGGTACAGACGCTCCATAAACTCCGTATTGACAGGATGACCTCTACCCCTGGAGAAGTAGTCTTCTTTATTGATGAGCTACTAAAGCAGCATAGACCTGGGTGCACAGGGCTGCAGCTGAAGTTCCCGGCATACCCCGCAGATGCTAGGCTATGTTTAGCCACTCATATCCGTCACTATGTCAAGGTGACGAGACGCATCAGAGGAATGGAGAAATACCTGCTTGTCACTCACAAAAGACCTCACCATCGAGTGACAGTCCAGACGATATCCAGGTGGCTCCGGATCGTCTTGGGTAAGTCAGGTATTGACACTAATGTGTTCAAGTCTCACTCCACCAGGGCTGCATCAACGTCAGCGGCGAGGGTCATGGAGGTGCCCATGGACCATATTCTCGCCACAGCAGGATGGGCCAATGAAGCTGTGTTCCAGCGATTCTACAATAAGCCTGTTGCTGCTCCCCTACAGTTCGCGGAGGCCGTGCTGAACGCCGGGCAAGAACGTGGGGATGTCCCCGAATAAGGGGTTTTGCTTTGTTGTTAATAAATATTCTTTTGTTTTTCAGTATAACCTGGTTTCAGCAACTTGTTTACTCCCATCCATCCTTGCTAGTGGTGTGTCAGCATGGACGTGGTCCAGGGCGTGTAATCACAGAAGCTTTGAAGTCTTCACGAAGTCACTCACGTGACTCCAAAATGAAATGGTAAGATTGAACGAGAACTTACCAGTTCGAAGGTTGATCTTTATTTCATGAGGAGTTGCGGTGAGGGATTTCGTGCCCTCCGCTCCCAACCCTCGATCATACTCAACTGGTAATTAGAGTCTCTTCAATCTTACTATGCCAAGTCATTTCTGTTGTTGTTTCTGTGATTCCACACCGCTACTTTGAAGAATGTCGCGCATGCGTGCCGGCGGGCTCTTCACGAAATCCCTCACCGCAACTCCTCATGAAATAAAGATCAACCTTCGAACTGGTAAGTTCTCGTTCAATCTTACTATTCTCTGCCACAGAAGGTAGTTGAGGCCAGTTCATTGGCTATATTTAAGAGGGAGTTAGATGTGGCCCTTGTGGCTAAAGGGATCAGGGGGTATGGAGAGAAGGCAGGTACAGGATACTGAGTTGGATGATCAGCCATGATCATGTTGAATGGCAGTGCAGGCCCGAAGGGCTGAATGGCCTACTCCTGCACCTATTTTCTATAGTCACACTTGACAGGGCAGCTTTGGCTGGTCTCCTGGTGTGCACCAGTCTTAATAAATTGCCCGTTAGTTCAAGTTCAAGTCAAGAGAGTTTATTGTCATGTGTCCCAGATAGGACAATGAAACTCTTGCTTTGCTTCAGCGCAACAGGATATTGTAGGCATAAATAAATACAGAACAGTTCAGTGTGTGCATATACCATTGAGTATCTATATTACTAAAACTAAGTTCTTTGCCACTTTCCGACTTTCTGTTTCGTGATTTCTGAAAGAACGCCACCACTTACGGTCATCATTTTTGGCCACCTCACTCAGAGTCCCCCTCCGCTGAGCTGGACCAGAGGATGTTTCCCATCTACGAAACATAAAAGAGTTATTCATGTTTAAAAAATGTTGACATTCTCCCTGCTGCCCCCGCAGGGGGAGGGGAGGGTATGTAAAACTCGGAAGTGTTGTGCCTCAGCCAGTCTCTGCAAGATGGGGGAAGTGAGAGGGTCATGTCTCTCAGTATGAGCTGTGAATAACACTGAACACATGTCTACTAAACTGGTGTGGTTTTACTGACCTTGAGTGCCCTTAATGTGGTTTGAAAATGAAAATATGGTGGGGTTGAATTAAAAAGCCCTGCAAATGGTTGTTTGGGTGTTTTGGGTTGAACTAAAAGCACTGCAAATGGTTGTTTGTCTAAACTTGACAACTTCCTGTTTGCACTGTATATTGATTTTAGATAAAACGCTACCACTTACGACAGTTATTTTTGGCCACCTTAATCAGTCCCCCTCCACTCACAGGTGCAGAGGATTCTTCCCATAAATGAAAAATGAAAGTGTTAGTAGTGTTTGAAAAATGTTGAGTATCTCTCTCCTGTCAATCACACCATGAAGGCCACACCTTTTCTGGAGGGAGGGGGTGGGGCTATCAAACCCGGAAGTGTGGTTGTGGCTCAGTCTCGGCATGATGGGGGAGGGAGAGGTCACGACTCTGTCTGAGTTGTGAATCAACTGGACACACTGAATGAGCTTAAGGCTCAGTTAGAGGTTGGTAGATATGACATTGTGGGGATTACTGAGACGTGGCTGCAGGAGGATCAGGCCTTGGAACTTAACATTCATCGTTATACATCCTATAGAAAGGACAGGCAGGTGGGCACAGGAGGGGGCATAGCTCTGCTGGTGAGGGATGGAATTCAGTCCCTTGTGAGGGAAGAAATAGGGACTGACGAGGTAGAGTCACTGTGGATTGAGTTGAGGAATTGCAAAGGCAAGAAGACACTAATTGTTGTTATCTACAGCCCCAAATAGTAGTCTGGATGTAGGGTGTAAGTTGCAGCAGGAGTTAAAACTGGCATGTAACAAAGGTAATGCCACTGTGGTGATGGGGGATTTCCATATGCCTCCGAGATGGATTGTTAGAGCAGCTTGTAATGGAGCTGACCAGAGAAAAGGCAATTCTGGATTTAGTGTTGTCCAATGAACCAGATATGATAAGATAACTTGAGATAAAGGAACCGCTTGGAGGTAGTGATCATAATAATATTAGTTTTAATCTGCAATTTGAGAAGGAGAACGTTAATGGGGCATTTGGAAAGCAGTAAAAGGATTAGTCCAAGTCAACATGGATTTATGAACGGGAAATCATGCTTGACTAATCTTCTGGAATTATTTGAGGATGTGACAAGTAAAATGGATGAAGGTGTGCCAGTGGATGTAGTGTATCTAGACTTTCAGAAAGCCTTTGATAAGTTCCCGCACGGGAGACTGGTGACTAAAATTAGAGCATATGGTATTGGGGTATGGTGTTGATATGGATAGAAAATTGGTTGGCAGACCGGAAGCAAAGAGTAGGAGTGAACGGGTCCTTTTCAGAATGGCAAGCAGTGGTGAGTGGAGTGCCGCAAGGCATGGTGTTGGGGCCGCAACTGTTTACCATATATATTCATGATTTAGAAGAGGGAATTAGGAGCAACACTAGTACGTTTACGGATGACACAAAGCTGGGTGGCAGTGTGAACTGTGAAGAGGATGTTAGGAGGTTGCAGGGGGACCTGGACAGGTTGAGTGAGTGGGCAGATGCGAGGCAGATGCAGTATAATATAGATAAATGTGAGGTTATCCACTTTGGCGGCAAAAACAAGGTGGCAATTTATTATCTCAATTGAGTTAGGTTAGGTTAGGTAAGGGGGAGGTGCAGCGAGACCCGGGCGTCCTTGTACACCGGTCACTGAAAGTTGGCTTACAGGTACAGCAGGCAGTGAAGAAAGCTAATGGAATGTTGGCCTTCATAACAAGAGGATTTCAGTATTGGAGTAAAGAGGTTCTTCTGCAGTTATACAGGGCTCTGGTGAGACCACATCTGGAGTATTGTGTACAGTTTTGGTCTCCTAATTTGAGGAAGGACATCCTTGTGATTGAGGCAGTGCAGCGTAGGTTTACGAGATTGATCCCTGGGATGGCGGGACTGTCATATGAGGAAAGATTGAAAAGACTAGGCTTGTATTCACTGGAGTTTAGAAGGATGAGGGGGGATCTTATAGAAACATATAAAATTATAAATGGACTGGACAAGCTAGATGCAGGAAAAATGTTCACAATTTTGGGTGAGTCCAGAACCAGGGCCACAGTCTTAGAATAAAGGGGAGGTCATTTAAGTCTGAGGTAAGAAAAAACTTTTTCACCCAGAGAGTTGTGAATTTGTGGAATTCCCTGCCACAGAGGACAGTGAAGGCCAAGTCATTGGATGGATTTAAGAGAGAGTTACATAGAGGTCTAGGGGCTAGTGGATTCAAGGGATATGGGGAGAAGGTATGCACGGGTTATTGATACGGGATGATCAGCCATGATCACAATGAATGGCGGTGCTGGCTCAAAGGGCCGAATGGCCTCCTCCTGCATCTATTTTCTATGTTTCTATGTCTACTGAACTGTGAGTGTGGTGTTTTGTGTGGTTTTATGGTGGTTTCACTCTGTTTGAAATGGTATGAAACTGCATTTGAATGTGGTGGCCTTGCACCATGCATGAAATGGTATGAAACTGCACTGAATTTGGTGGCCTTGCACCCTGCTTGAAGTGGTATGAAACTGCACTTGAATTTGGTGACCTTGCACCTTGCTCAAAGTGGTAAGAAACTGCACTTGAATTTGGTGGCTTTGCACCCTACTTGAAATGGTACTGTACTGTACACCTGTAGAAGTTCAAGAGAGTCCTCCTCGACATACCGACTCTCCATAATCTTCTCACGAAGTAGAGGCGCTGATGTGCTTTCTTTATAATTGCATCAGTGTTCTGGGACCAGGATAGATCTTCGGAAATAAGCACGCCCAGGAATTTGAAGCTCTTGACCATTTCCACCATCAACCCGTTGATATAAACGGGACTGTGGGTCCCCATCCTACCCCTTCCAAAGTCCACAATCAGTTCCTTGGTTTTGCTGGTGTTGAGAGCCAGGTTGTTGTGCTGGCACCATATGGACAGTTGCTCGATCTCTCTTCGATACACTGACTCATCTCCATCAGCAATACGTCCCACAACAGTGGTGTCGTCGGCGAACGTGATGATGGATTTTGCATTATGACCGGCTACGCAGTCATGAATATAGAGTGAGTACAGCAAGGGGCTGAGCACGCAGCCTTGAGGTGCTCCTGTGCTCATTGTTATCGAGGCTGACATAATTCCACCAATAGGAACAGACTGTGGTCTGTGAATGAGGAAGTCGAGGATCCAATTGCAGAGGGATGCGCAGAGACCCAGTTCTGAGAGGTTGGTAACCAGCTTGGAGGGGATGATTGTATTAAATGCTGTAGTCAATAAATAACAGCCTGACATATGAGTTTTTGTTGTCCAAGTGGTCCAGAGCGGAGTGGAGGGCCAGCGAGATTGCATCCACCATTGATCTGTTGTGGCGGTAAGCGAACTGCAGTGGGTCCAGGTTTTTGTCGAGGTAGGAGTTGATTTGCGCCATGATCAACCTCTCAAAGCACTTCATCACCACAGGCGTTAGTACCACTGGTCGATAGTCATTGAGGCACATCATCTTGCTCTTCTTGGGCACTGGTATAATTGATGCCCTTTTGAAGCAGGTGGAAACCTCAGACCTCAGAAGTGAGAGGTTGAAAATGTCCGTAAAAACAGCCAGTTGATCCGCGCAGGGTTTCAGAACACGACCGTTACTTCAGACATCAACTCAGCGTGGCCTTTCCAAATTGCTCCAACAGAATAGACAATAGACAATAGGTGCAGGAGTAGGCCATGTGGCCCATGAGCCAGCATCGCCATTCAATGTGATCATGGCTGATCATCCCGAATCAGTACCCCGTTCCTGCCTTATCCCCATATCCCCTGACTTAGCTATTTTTAAGAGCCCTATCTAGCTCTTTCATGAAAGCATCCAGAGAACCTGCCTCCACCGCCCTCTGAGGCAGAGAATTCCACAGATTCACCACTCTCTGTGAGAAAAAGTGTTTCCTCATCCCCGTTCTAAATGGCTTACTCCTTATTCTTAAACTGTGGGCCCTGGTTCTGGACTCCCCCAACATCGGGAACATGTTTCCTGCCTCTATCGTGTCCAAGCCCTTAACAATCTTATATGTCTTTGCCTCATAAATTGGAGAAAATGTCAGCTGATGACCATGAAGTGAGGACATTTCGGACACGATAACAAGTGAGATTTCCTCCTAGTTAAGGGCTAATAGTACTGTAGATTAATTCAAATCAGCTCGAGCGCATACAGGCAAACATTGAGTGAACATGACGTGCTTCCCGGGAATCACTTCCTGCAGACTATCTGAGGCCAAGACCACTCCCGACCCATTCAGAAATGTGGAGCACATAGAAATATACCCATATGGCGCAGATTCAGGGAAGAGAACAAGGAAACAAAATCCGAAGGATCAACATTTCATTTCTTTAATTCGCTAAGAGTTTATGAGATGCATTAATGGTCCCAGTAATTTCGTTTTTTTTCCCCAGGCCACAGAAGTTGACCAATTTTGCGTTAGGAGTTATCATATGATTTCAAGAATAATACTATTGTTGTTCAGTTCAAACCCCAAAGTTGCGCAATGTCTACTTTCAGTTTAATACACAAATGAAACACTTTTTCTAATAGATCAAGGATACTGTTGAAGTTGAGAGATAAAAGTAATGCCCCAATTCATAAGTTAGTCTGGTTTTTACGATCACTCCTGGCTCAATGGTTTAATCAATGGTTTAACGGCTGTTTATTATCACATGTACCAAGGTACAGTAAAAAATCTTTTTTTTGCATACAGCTCTGTAAAATTATTGCCATACATATGTGCAATCCTTAATTAAGTACAGAATCTACAGAAACAACCCACTGAGTCCACATGCAGGTTGCCAGCTTCTTTTCCACCATTCTTACTCCTTATTCCATCTGTATGGAAAAAGGGTCCCGACCCAAAATGTTGTCTGTCCACTTCGCTCCACAGTTGCTCCCTGACCTGCTGAATTCATCCAGCACTTTGTATTTTACTCAAGATCCCAACATCTACAGTACTCCAAGAAGGTTCTGGATGGAGACTTGAGGCATTGAGGCATCCTCTTCTGTCATGTCTCGTTCTGCCATCCCATCCCATCCAATACACACCATATGACAGAGTGGTCTATATCTGACCTTACCTCCCTAGGCATCTCCAATCCTTTCCATTTTAAAAACCTACAGTTTTGACCGACTTTTCATTTACCACATGGTCTACTTGTGGTGATATGAAGGCCTTGGAGCTATGGCGCCCTTCCAGCTTCCAGCAGCGGCGGCATGGCTTCGGAGCTTCAGCGGCGACCTGGCTTCAGGGCTGCGGTGCTCCAGCGTTCCAGCGGCGGGCCCTGTGGCGGCGTTCTGGCGACGGCGGTGGCGGCGGCCCGGCTTCGGAGGCTCGGCCGCGGGCCTGGTGGATGGCAACATCAGAGGCCTGGATCTCCTCAGCGCAGAGGGAGAACAAGGAGGGAAGAAGACAGAGACTCTAAGACTTTTGCCTTCCACCACAGTGAGGAGGTGCCTGGTGAACTCACAGTGGTGGATGTTAAATATGTGTTTATTGTGTGTTTTGTTTTTTATTTATATGTTATGACTGCAAGGTAACGAAATTTCGTTCAGACCGAAAGGTCTGAATGACAATATAGAATAATCTAATATAATCTAATCTAATCTAATCTTCCTTGATAGTCCCCTGTGAAGTCTCTTGAAAAGACTGATGTTATTTAAGACAGCTTTGTGGAGTGGTGGGCATGCAGAAGGTCATGCAAGAATCCACCTGCCTGGTAGGGAAGGGTAGTTATGTAAAGACTTAGCAGATATCCCTCTCTTAAAATCAGCCATGAGACAGTTAATGTCCCTGTCCCACTTAGGAAACCTGAACGGAAACCTCTGGAGACCTTGTGCTCCACCCAAGGTTTCCGTGAAGTTCCCGGAGGTTCCAGTCACTCTCCATGAGTCACCAGAGGTTTTGGTCACTTGCCTGGAAAGTCTCAACTGAAGCGTGAGCTGCATCTGCTGATCAAATAGGATCTTTGCTACCGAGCACACACACACACACACACACACACACACACACACACACACACACACACACACACACACACACACACACACACATCGCGAAGGTGGGGGCCAGGGACAGCGAAGGAGCGCTGTCTGCACGATGAAGAGGAAGATAAACGGCTGCCACAGAGCATGGTAAGTCCTTTAGAGAGCGCGGGAGGGAGGGAGAGAAGGGGAGAGAAGGACAGAGAAAGGGAGAAAGAAGGTGAAGAGAAGGAGAGAGAGGGGGGGGAGAGGGGGAGAGAGATGGGGAGAGAGAAGGGGGGGGAAGGGGAGAGAAGGGGAGAGAAGGGGAGAGAACGGGGGCGAGAAGGAGCGGAGACAGTTTTAGGAAGTTTAATAAAGTTAGCGGGTATTTTACCCCCGGCGGATCTTCTAGGTCCTGAAAACCAAAGATCCGATAGGATCTTTGCTGCAAACTCCAATGAGCCAATCAAAATGGCCGGTCAGCGAAGGAGATTGCCTTTGACTGCCTGTAAGTAAATAGCGACTCCACCGGCTTCAACTAAATGGCAACCTATTTTTAGTCGAGGCCGTTTTTTTTAATTTTTAAATAATGGCAGGACCATAGAAAAAGCCTCGACTATGCCAAAACCACTTTCCATAATTAGGGAGAGTGACCGGAACCTCCGGGAACCTCACGGAAACTTTGAGTGGGGCGCAAGGTCTCCAGAGGTTGCCGTTCAGGTTTCCTAAGTGGGACAGGGGCATAACTGTTTGCACTAATCTAAAAAATGTATCATCGATTTTATTCACATGGGATTTTTATCTCCAGATTACCATTCTAAGATAGAAGTGTATTATTCTAAGATTCTACTGGATCTAAGATGTGCATATGTATAGTAATATTTTAATGAACTGTATGCAAAAAATAATTTCACTGTACCATGGTACATGTGACAATAAAGTACGATTGATTTTTAAAATTGAATTCAAATTCTCAATAAATGCTCACACTCTCTGGATTACTGGTCCAATATAACCACAATATGACTGTTCAACAGTTTAGCTTGATCGAGCGTTTGACAGCACTGGGCCTTTGCTTGCTGGACTTTAGAATGATGAGAGGACACCTTATTGAAATATACCGAATAGTGATAGGCTTGGATAGAGTGGATGTGGAGAGGATGTTTCCACAAGTGGGAGAGTCTAGGACCAGAGGTCATAGCCTCAGATTTTAAAGACGTTCCTTTGGGAAGGAGATGACGAGGAATTTCTTTAGTCAAAGGGTAGCGAATCTGTGGAATTCATTGCCACAGAAGGCTGCGGAGGCCAAGTCAAAGGATATTCTTAAGGCAGAGATAGATAGATTCTTGATTAATACGGGTGTCAGGAGTTATGGGGAGAAGGCAGTAGAATGGGGTTAGGTGGGAGAGGTAGGTGGCGGAGTAGTCTTGATGGGCCGAATGGCCTAATTCTGCTCCTATAACATAAACTTATCCCTCATTTTGACTACCTTTTGGAAAAGTTAGATGTTAGTGAAGTATTTAATCATTCTCTTCACACCCACCCACCCACACACACAGACAATTATGTTGAAAAAGTAGTTTTGCCGCTGTAATGCTATCTGGGAGGATCAAATTGTATGATTAAGGTGTTCACTGCTTTATTTACTCATGGCTCAGAGTTTTTGAATCAGGCCACTGACCTGTAATCCATGCGGAAACATCCATTAGCCTTTGCAAAATCACAACCGTGCAAACATTTTAACGTCAAGCTGCCATTTGCTCAAACATATTTTCATGATATATGTAATTCTGGAACCAGAAGCACAGAGGAAGATTGCAATGTATTATGTTTGCAAGGGCTCTGAGATTTCTGAAAATCCAAGTAATTACCTTAATTGAGTAAATTTAGGAGATTGAGGCGCTGAACAAAATCACAGCGCGTGATTGATTTACTTACAACAATCATTGGGGATGGTGAATTAAGGACCAATATGAATCAGAAAGTGGTAATGTACTAGGGGCAGCTTTCTGTGTAAGCTCTAATGCTGGAAATCTAACAACCCACAACATGAATGGCTGCTCCCTGCCACTGCCTCGGATGAAGAGTTTAAGAAGAGTGGAGGGGGGAGGTAAAGCGACAAGTGTAGCTTCCCTTGCGGTTGCCCGGGGAGGGGGTGGTGCGGGAGGGAGGTGCCCGGGGCGGGGGTGGTGCGGGAGGGAAGGGAAGAATTGACCAGGGAGTTACAGAGGGAACGGTCTTTGCGGAAAGCAGACGGGAGGGGGGAGATGGGAAGATGTGGCGAGTGGTGGGGTCACGTTGGAGGTGGCGAAAATGACGGAGGACTATTTGTTGTATGTGACGGCTAGTGGGGTGAAAGGTGAGGACAAAGGGGACTCTGCCCTTGTTACGAGTGGGAGGATGGGGAGAGAGAGCAGTGTTACGGGGTATTGAAGAGACCCTGATGAGAGCTTCATCTATAGTGGGGGAGGGGAACCCCCAATTCCCTGAAGAATGAGGACATTTCCGATGCCCTGGTGTGGAACACCTCATCCTGGGAGCAGATGTGAGTCAAGGGGGAGGAAAAGTGGCAAGTGCAGCATCTCTCCCCCAGCCCTCGGGCTCCTCCACTTCCTTTCTCCTTTCTTCTCCCTGCCCCCCCCCCCCCCCCACCCTACATCAGCCTGAAGAAGGGTTTTGGGCCGAAACGTTGCCTATTTCCTTCGCTCCATAGATGCTGCTGCACCCGTTGAGTTTCTCCAGCACTTTTGTCTACCTCGGATGAAGAGGGTCAGCCTGACTACTCTCCACTTCCCAACCAACTAACAAGTCCACCAAAGCTCAGTGAGGCCCAGGTTTGGTGGGTTAAAAGATCACCACATACTGCCCGAGGTATGAAGGTGAGTGTAGTGAAATCTGAGAGAGGTTGATGTAAATGTGGACAGAATAAAACAGGGGAGGGAGTATAAATGGGTGTTCGATGACTGGAGATTACTCAATAGCCTCAAGGGCCTCTTTGCAAACTGTACTACTCCATGGGTTGATACATCATGTCGCACATCTGAGTTGGAAGATTTGTGGTTTCACAGAGATAAATAGTGCAGAAACAGACGCTTCAGCCTGACTGAAGAATGCCAAGTAAGATGTATATATGAGCTGGTCTCATTTACCTGGATTTGGGCAATATTCATCCAAATCTTAGCCCTTGCTGTCTCCTCCCCTTCTCAGCTCTCCCTCAGCCCTCGGGCTCCTCCTCTTCCTTTCTCCTTTCTTCTCCCCCCCCCCCCCCCCCCCCCCACCTTCCATCAGTCTGAAGAAGGGTTTCGGGCCGAAACGTTGCCTATTTCCTTCGCTCCATAGATGCTGCTGCACCCGCTGAGTTTATCCAGCACTTTTGTCTACCTTCCACCAAATCTTCTCTATCCAAATCAAAAATGTTTTACTGTCATATGTCCCAGATAGGACAATGACATTCTTGCTTCCTGCAGCACAACAGAATATGTAAACATGGTATATAATGGGAGAAAAAACGGGAGATCTGTCCGTATGCGTTTTCAATGTTGTTGTTATTCCCGCCTCTATCACTCCTTCGAGCAGCTTATTCCACACCCCCGACCTGTGTGCGAGAAAGATGCCTCTCAGGTCCCATTTAAAGGATGGCACAATGGCATAGTTGGTACCTCACGGCACCAGAGTCACAGGTTAATCTTGATCTGTGGGGAGTTTGCACATTTTTCCTGTGACTGCCTGGGTTTCCACGAAACCTCAGGATTCTTCTCACGTCCCAAAGATGCGTGGGTTTGTAGCATAATCGGCCTCTGTAAAATTGTCCTGAGGCACTTGGGGGGAGTGGATGTGAAATTGGGATAACATGGAACTATTGTTAATGGATGGCCGATGGACTCAGTGGGCAGAAGGGCCTGGTTCCACACTGTACCTCTAAAACTAAACTAAATCTGTCCCCTCTCACCGCAAAGCAATGCCTTCTGGTTGAAAGCCTTTACGTTGAGTAGTAGAAGATGGATCCGCATCTTACGCTGATCCTCAGGTTCCTTTTATTGACCACCTGGCCTCTTACATCCTGAGGTGTTTACATATGAGCACCAACCATCAACAACAACAACAGGGTGGCACTGTGCCACAGCGGTAGAGTTGCTGCCTCACAGCGCCAGAGATCCGGGTCCGATTGTGACTATGGCTGCTGTCTGCACGGAGTTTGTACGATCTCCCCGTACCTATGTGGGCTTTCTCCGTGTGCGAAGGTTTTCACCCACATCCCAAAGATGTACATTGGTTTTGGTAAATTATAAATTGTCGCTAGTATGCAGGATAGTGTTAGTGGGGGTAGCTGGTCGTTGTGGATTCGGCGAGCAGAAGGGCCTGTTTCCATGTTGTATCTCTAAGCTGAGCTATTAACAACCCACTAACAGCAGTGAGCAACCACCGGTGAGGTACGTTCAAAATTGCAGAAACTGAACACACAACTCAACCCAATTCTGCTGAAAGTGTTCTCAAAATGTTTTACAAAGATTATGACCAATATCGTAAGCAGCAGGCTTGCTAGATAGTCATTGCAGAGTGTTTGCAGTGAGATTACACAAGTTTGCCGGGAGAATCTGAGAGTTCAGGGAAACTTTGTGCCCTGGCTTAAAATGTCCACAATACATCAAACTTAATGTTAAAAATCAGTTGGAGGTACAAGGACCTGCAACTTCTGTAAACTTTAGAACAAACAAATTGCTGGAGGTACTCAACATTCAGGCAGCGTCTGTAGAGGGAATTAGCAGACAATGTTTAGGGTCCTTCTTTGGACTGTAGGAGAGGAGGGGAGAAAGTTGGAAAAGGGAGGAAGGGGGTGGGACAAAGTCTGGCGAGTGATGGGTGGATACTAGTGCAAGGAATTGATTGGCAGATGGGTGGAGTTAGAGGCTAGATGACAAAGGACATCAAAGGTTGTCAATACCTCCATAGCAAAGATTATTATCAAAATAGCAGCAGGTTCTTAATCGGTTAATGAAGTTTAACACAGTTAAGGACAAAGTTTTGCATTTTGAGAAGTCTAACCAGGGCAGGACCTACACAGTTAATGGCAGGGCCCTGGGAAGCGTTGAAGAACAGAGGGATCTAGAAATACAGATACACAGTTCCATGAAAGTGGAATCACAAGTAGATGGTGGCCAGAATGCTTTATCACATTGACCTTCATCATTCAGAGCATTGAGTATAGAATGTTAAAGAAGGAACTGCAGATGCTGGAAAATCGAGGGTGCACAAAATGCTGGAGAAACTCAGCGGGTGCAGCAGCATCTATGGAGCGAAGGAGATAGGAAGGGTCTCGGCCCGAAACGTTGCCTATCTCCTTCGCTACATAGATGCTGCTGCATCCGCTGAGTTTCTCCAGCATTTTGTGTACCCATTGAGTATAGAAGTTGGATGTTTATGCTACAGTTGCACAAGACAATGGTGAGACCACAGTTCGAGTATTGTGAGCAGGTTTGTTCAACCTATTATCGGAAAGAGGTTGTTAAGCTGGACTGGGTCCAGAGAAGATTTACGAAGATGTTGCCAGGACTTGAAGGTCTGATCTATCGGGAGAGGTTTAACAGGCTTGGACTTATTCCTTGGAGTGCAGGAGGATGAGGAGTGATCTTATAGAGGTTTATAAGATCATGAAGGGATTGGATAGGATAAATGCAGAAAGCCTTTGGGAGTACAACCAGAGGAATTATGTGATGGGGGAATATTTAATAGGAAACTGAGGGGCACATTTTTTTACACAAAGGGTGGTGGGTGTATGAAATGAGCTGCCGGAGAAGGTAGTTGAGGCAGGTACTATCACAGCAATTAAAAAACATTTAGATGGGAACATAGATAAGATAGGGTGAGAAGGATATGGCCAAACATAGGCAGGTGGGACGAGTGTAGATTAGGCACGTTGGTTAGCGTGGATGCTAGGGATGGAGAAGAGATGAGGGGAACTGTGGTTGGCCAAAGAGATTGTAAACTTGATCATGAAGAAAAGGGAAACATATGTATGGTAGGTAGGACCAGATTAATTAGGGACATGAAGTGAGTAGGAAAGAACTCGCGGTTGAATAGAATGGCCAAAAGGCGCCATGAAATCACTTTGACGAGTTGGATTAAGGAAAATCCCCAGGCTTTTAATATGTACGTAACAAAAGAGGGTGACCAAGGAGAAGATAGGACCACTCAAGGATAAAGAAGGGAATCTATGCTTGGAGTTGGAGGATGTGGGTGAGGGACTAAGTGAGCACTTTACATCTGAATTCACCGAGGGGAAGGACTTGGGAAGGGCAGTGAGATTAGTGCTGAGAATACAAATATGCAAAGGCAGTTTGACATTGAGAGGAAATGGTTCTGAAGCTCTTGAACTTTCAGTTAAGTTTATTGTCACTTGAACCAAGGTACAGTGAAAAGCTTTTGTGGTGTGCTAACCAGTCAGCGGAAAGACAAAACATGATTACAGTCGAGCCATTTGCAGTGTATAGATACATGATAAGGGAGGTCCCCAGGGACTTATAGAATCTGTCCAACGTTATTCAGCGCGGCAAGAGAGGAAACTGTGCGGGCCTTGGCAAGGATCTTTGAGAGTCTGATGAAGGGTCTCGACCTGAAAAGTCACCCATTCCTTCTCTCCAGAGATGCTGCCTGTCCAGCTTTTTGTGTCTATCTTCGGTCTAAACCGGCATATGCAGTTCTTTCCTACACAAAGGTCTTTGTTTCTTCCCTTAGCACAGGCAAATCCCGGACGAGTGGAGAGTGGTCCTTGTTTAAGAAGGAAAGTGGCCCCATAGCAGAAGCATCCATGTCGCAGGGCTGGAAACTGGGAGTATCCTGAGCTTATTCTCCTACCGCCATCATCTATTGTGACAAGTGATGGCTCCCACCAGAAGTTTGTGTCCTTTAGAGGACCGACGATGGCAGCGAGGTCAACATTTGTAACAAGATGGACATGAAAAGAAGAAGAAGAAGAAGAAAAGCAGAGAGAATCCAGGGAACTATGGGCCAGTGCACCTCTCACCAGTGGTAGGGAAATAATTGGAGAACATTCTTCCAGATAGTATTTCCAAACGGAAGAGAATGGACTAATTGAGGATAGCCAGCATGGTTTTGAATGCAGCGGGTCGTGTCTTACAAACTAGATTGTTTTTTGAGGAGGTGACGAAGGAAATTGATGAAGATAGTGCAGTGCAGATGATAGACATGGATTTTAATAAGACTTGTGATAAAGTCCCTCGTTGTAGGCTGATCCAGAAGGTTAAGGTGCATGGGATTCACGGTGACTTGGCAGGATGGATTCGGAATTGGCTTATTCAATAAAGACAGGGGGTTGTGGTGAAAGGAAGAGATTGGGCTGGAGGTCTGTGACCAGTGGAGATCTGCAGGGTTCTGTTTGTGATATATATAGACGACTTGTACGTGAGTTGGTGAAGAGGTTCCTGACGACACCAAAATTGGAGGAGTTGCAGACAGTGAGGAAGGCTGCCAGATGATCCAGCGGGATATACTGTAGCTCAGCAGCAGAAATGGGCGGACAAATAGCAGGTGGAGTTTAACCCGCGGAAGTGTGAGGAAATAGGGTCTTGACCCGAAATGTCACCCATTCCTTCTCTCCAGAGATGCTGCCTGTCCCTGCTGAGTTGCTCCAGCATGATGTGTTTATCTTCAGTTTAAACCAGCATCAGCAGTTCCGTCCTTAACAAGTGAGAGGTGTTGAATTTTAGGAGCTTGAATATATGGGGAAAGTACACAGTTAATGGCAAGACTCTTAACAGCATTGATGTGCAGAGGGACCTTGGTCCAAGTACATAGCTCACTGAAGGTGGCAGCACAAGTAGGTAGGCTGGGAGACGCAGTCAATCTAAGGGAAGTTACAATCTTCTACTGATACTACCCGATTATGTTTAAAGCTATCTACAATCTCACTGCTCATCCGCTCCTCTCATTCACATAATTGAGGGCTACAGTACAGAACATTCAAAGTGATAATTTTCTTCCTATTTCTAAATTCCACCAATATAGCCTCACAGGATCAACCCCCAAGAAAACTCTCTCTGAGCACTATAGTTATGTCCTTATTGATCAATTTGCAGACCCAACTCTGCCCCTGTCCCCCCTGCCTCTCTATCACTCCTGTAGCACAGGTCAGGGTGGCATGGTGGTGCAGCGGTAGAGCTACTGCCTTACAGCGCCAGAGACCTGGGTTTGATCCTGACTACAGGCGGTTGTCTGTACGGAGTTTGTACATTCTCCCCATGGAAGGCATCCTGCCTGGTTCCTGTACCAAAGAGGGCACATCCCAGTTCTTCCAATGACTGCAGACCGGGGGCGCTGACCTCACACATCATGAAGTCCCTGGAGACGCCGGAGCTCACTCACCTGCGACCCCTGGACCCCCTGCAGTTCACTTACCAAACAAAGATGGGGGTTGAGGATGCCATCATCCACCTGCTCCATCATTCCTATACTCACCTGGATAGGCCGGGAAGCACTGTGATAGTCAGATTTTTTAACTTCTCCTGTGCTTTTAACACCATCCGGCCTGCACTGCTGGGAGCAAACTGACGAAGATGCGGGTGGAAGCTCCATTGGTGTCCTGGATCACCATCTACCTGACTGGGTGACCACAGTATGTCAGGCTATAGAACTGTGTCTCGGACATGGTGGTGAGCAACACAGGGGCCCCACAGGGGACGGTCCTCTCGCCCTTCCTGTTCACCATCTACACCTCAGACTTCAGATACAACTCGGGTTCCTGCCGCGTGCAGAGGTTTTTGGATGACCCTGCAATTGTGGGCTGCATCAGTGAGGGGAGGGAAGCTGAATACAGAGGTGGAGTCAACGACTTTCTTGAGCGGTGTTGGCTGAATTACCAGCAGCTCAACGCCAACAAGACTAAGGAGTTAGTGATGGAGTTCAGGAGTAGAGGAACACCCCTATCCCCTGTCCCAATCAAGGGTGTGGATGTCCAGTTTATCAAGGAGTGCAGTTTACCAAGAAGTTTACCTTGGAGTTCACCTGGACAGTAAACTGGACCAGTCCAGGAACACTGAGGCCATGTACAAGAAGGGACAGAGCCGGCATACTTTTTAAGACTCCGCTCCATCTACTTCTGCAATAAGATGCTGCAGATGTTCTACCAATCGGTGGTGTCCAGAGCCATCTTCTTCGCTGTCATGTGCTGGGGTAGCAGGGCGAATGCCGCGGACGCCAATAGAACCAACAAGGCCATCAGGAAGACTGGGTCCATCCTGGGGGTGGAGTTGGATTCATTGCAGGTGGTCTTGGAATGGAGGATGCTCCTCAAACTGCGGAGCATCTCGGACAATAGCACTCACCCTCGCCATGACACACTGGTCAGCCTGAGGAGCACCTTCAGTAATGGACTGGTTCCACCAAGATGCAGCACAGAATGCCACAGGAGATCCTTTTTCCCTGTGGCTATCAAGCTGTACAACTCCTCCCCCTTCTGTCATGGGGTAGACTGAGTCCATTCCCCCCACCCCTCCCCAATGTCTGCAAAACCCCAATTCCTGGACTTTCCACTCGTCACTTTAATTTCATGTTTCTTGTATCTTGTATTTTATGACTGTTGGCAAACCAATTCCCCCTCTGGAATAAATAAAGTTCTATCGTACCTTATCGACCTGCGTGGGTTTTCTCTGAGATCTTTGGCTTCCTCCCACACTCCAAAGACATACAGGTTTGTAGGTCAATTGGCTTTATATTAGTGTAAAATTGTTCCCAGTGTGTGAAGGATAGTGTTGATGTGCGGGCATCGCTGGTTGGCGCAGGCTTGGTGGGCCGAAGGGCCTCTTTCCGCGCTGTATCTAAAATCTATACCCTGGAATATTGACCTGCAAATCCTGCTCTTCTCCCAGCATGTTTCTGTTTCTTGTTCCCCCGAGCATGTCCTGATTATATATTTTGTTGTCTTGATTACAGTGTTCACCCCTAACTACTTATCTGCCTTCTTTCTACTCGAGCAGCCGTCCCCCTGCCAATCAACCTTCCTGCGTAGCAACTTTAAGTGACTGGTGTACAAGGGCAGCCAGGTCTCGCTGTACCTCCTCCTTACCTAACCTAACCTCTTTGAGATAATAATCTGCCCTCTTGTTTTTGCCACCAAAGTGGATAACCTCACATTTATCTATAGTATACTGCATCTGCCACACATCTGCCCACTCACTCAACCCGTCCAGGTCACCCTGCAACCTCTTAACATCCTCTTCACAGTTCACACTGCCACCCAGCTTTGTGTCATCCGCAAACTTGCTAGTGTTGCTCCTAATTCCCTCTTCCAAATCATTAATATATATGGTAAACAGTTGCGGCCCCAACACCGAGCCTTGGGGCACTCCACTCGCCACTGCCTGCCATTCTGAAAAGGAACCGTTCACTCCTGCTATTTGCTTCCGGTCTGCCAACCAATTTTCTATCCATGTCAACACCCTACCACCAATACCATGTGCTCTAATTTTAATCACCAGTCTCCCTTGCGGGACCTTATCAAAGTTTTTCTGAAAGTCTAGATACGCTAAATCCACTGGCACCCATTCGTCCATTTTACTTGTCACATCTTCAAAAAATTCCAGATTAGTCAAGCATGATTTCCCTTTCATAAATCTATGTTGACTTGGATTCATCCTTTTACTGCTATCCTAACCTAACCTAAACTAAACTAAACTAAACATCAAAATCACAGTCAGTTTAGCATCAGAACCAGCACGAATTATGTCATTGCTTCCATCAAGACAAGGACATCGTGCTCCAAACCTTTCGACGTTTTGTCATCTTCAAGTCTTCTCCATTTTCAAAATTGGCCTTTCACATTGTTGATGATATAAGAACCCCGATTCCAGGGATCAAATTGGGTCAGTGGAACTGAATTTGGGGAATATTGTAATATGGAACATTCAGTGCCAGTGGCATCACTCCCATCTTCTCACTCAATGATTTATTTAATTTGTGAGGTTACGATTTTTATGCACTACCACTCAATACTTTTCACTGTGTAAGTTAACTCTAGATTTGATTGCTATGCCAAGCAATCATTGGTCAGGCAAGGACCAAACCATCCATGTCATCTGCACTATATGAGCTGTTCAAATATTGCTGTATGGTGGACTGATATGTTCAATGGCTTTATACAGGGTGTTGTGACTTTGAATGAGTCACACAGAAATTGGAGCCAAACAAGGCCTTTATTGAGTCTATCTGATATTCTGGAGGAAATGTGAACTCGGTAACTCAGTGGGTCAGGCAGCATCACTGGAGAGCATGGGGAGGTGACATCTCGGCTTGGGACCCTTTATATATTTCTACTTCAATATTTTCGATGTGGGAAATGGCTAAAAAAAAAACATATTTACAATAGGACCATATCTGAAATGGCAGAAACACCTTTGCATATTAAAACTCCTTTGGTGGGAATCCAAGTGACCTTTGCATTCCCTCTCTCTCCATCCTTCCTCCATCCTAGTCGTACCAGCTTCAAAGCTGTCTTGTTGAGTCTCATTGTCTGTACTCATTCTCACCTTCTCACAATAGCCTGTTTCCTTTATCATCGTGACTTTTATGCATATCTTTTATTAATTTGTTTAGATCGTTTCCCTTTCCCCTGACACTCAACCTGAAGAATGGCCACGACCCAAAATGGTACCTATTCCTTTTCTCCAGAGTGCAGACTGACCCATTGAGTTACTCCAGTATTTTCTGTCTATTGTTACCCAAAACAACTTTATTAGAGATGATTTTCTCTGCAGAATTACCATATTTGTGCAGGTATCCTTGTTGTAGATTAAAGATTGGTCATGTTTGTATCAACAAGGTGCTATCCCCATAATTCCTGAAACACACCCCACATCTAACAATCCCTGACACAAAGGTGAGTATGGTTGTCAGGGGTTATGGGGAGAAAGCAGAAGAATGGGGTTGAGAGGGAAAGATAGATCAGACAAGGGTGAATAGCAGAGTGGACAGAGTCATAGTCATAGAGTGATACAGAATGGAAACAGGCCCTTTGGCCCAACTTGCCCATAATGGCCAATGTGTCCCAGCTACACCAGTCCCAACCTGCCCGCGTTTGGTCCCGATCCTTCCAAACTTGTCCTATCTATGTACCTGTCCGACTGTTTGGATAGTCCCTGCCTCAGCTACCTCCTCTGGCAGCTCAGTCCATACACTCACCACCCTTTGTGTGAAAAAGTTGCCTCTCAGATTTTCTATTAAATCTTCTCTCCTTCACTGAATACTACCGAATGGTCCTCCACCAACTGAGAGGGCAGGTGCAGCTTCCAGTGCTTTGATGGGCCGAATAACCTAATTGTGCTTCTATAACTGATGAGCTTATGAACAAATATCCCCATTTATCATCACTGGATCATCAATGATCTGCCTGATCATTCAGAAAAAAAATCGTTTATGTTTATAGTGTTCCCCAGTGTTTGTCTTAATGCTGGGAAACCGATAAAACAGAAAAAAACAAAGCAACAAATACTTTGCCAGAGGCTCCCAGGTGTATTTTGCTGTGGATGGTAAGTGGTCCTTTTGTGTTTGGTCTCTATAGCAACGGAGAAGGATAAAGAAAAACAGGCCAATGATGGAGTGGCACTCGAGCTTCATGTTGCATGTCATTTGGACTCTTCTATCCACTCTGCCTTGTCCTCAGCCTTCTCCATTAGTACTGAGAGACCAAACGCAATTTGAAAGAACAGATCATTTGCACTTGTATAGCTTATAACCCCATGATGTGAACATTGAGTTTAGTTTAGTTTAGAGATACAGCACGGAAACAGGCCCTTCGGCCCACCGAGTCCATAACCACCAGCAATCCCACACATTAACGCTACCCTACACACACTGGGGATTTTTTTTTACATTTAGACCAAGCCAATTAATCTACAAACCTGTACGTCTTCGGAATGTGGAAGGAAACCAAAGATCTCAGAGAAAACCCACGCAGGTCATGGGAAGAACGTACAAACTCCATACGGACAAGCACCCATAGTCAGAATCAAGCCCAGGTCTTTGATGCTGTAAAGCAGTACCCCTACCACTACACCACCATGTCACCGTAAATAACATGGTTGTAAAGAGTTGATGCAGTGACTTGACCAAAGATATCAATTTACAACTTTCGACACCACAGATGCTGCTTGACCCACTGAGTTCTCTCTGCATTTTGTTTGTTCATCAAATATACTGCCTTTCAAAGCACTGGAAGCTGCACCAGTTGGTGGAGGACCATTCATTAGTATTCTTTTGAAGGAGAACAAGGAAGAGCATCAGTGGGTTACACAAAAAGCTGGAGAAACTCAGCGGGTGCTGAAGAAGGGTCTCGACCCGAAACGTCGCCTATCTCCTTCGCTCCTTAGATGCTGCTGCACCCGCTGAGTTTCTCCAGCTTTTTGTGTAACCCTCGATTCTCCAGCATCTGCAGTTCCTTCTTTAACACAAAGAGCATCAGTGCCCTGGTGCTCCGATGAATATGTCCAGCAACTAAAATCAACCAATGAGATCCAGTTACTGCGGGGGATGTGATCTTGCTGAATCCATAGATAGACACAAAATGCTGGAGTAACTCAGCGGTACAGGCAGCATCTCTGGAGAGAAGGAATAGGTGACGTTTCGGGTTGAGAACCTTCTTCAGATTGGTTGGTTGTTGCATTTTCTATGTTAAAACTGTGGCGCCAGATCAGATTTACTTCAGTAACTGGAAGATGCCTTGGAATACGCTGTGGGGAGTGAAGGTTAATGAGTAAAACACAAATTGTACCTTTTTATGATTGTATGAGATCCAATTCCTGATGGATTGGGTCAAATGTTCTGAGTAAAATTGGTGTTGATATCCTAGGTATGTTACAAAACTTACCTTTAGCGTTGCTGCAGTTCTGTCACTGGCCGTATGCGTGACTTTGACGCCTTTGAGGGGGGGGGGGGTGGTTAAAATGCGGTTTTCCCCTGCCTACCGGAGTTATATTTTCTCGGGGTGCGAGCTTTTGCTGAAGATTCGTTCCGACTACCGGTATGTGAAATTTCTTTTAAAATCGCCCGACAATTTCAGCGCTGGAGTAAAATAAAAATTAGCTTCTAATGCTGTGAACGCCGACAACGGGGACGGATTTTACGTAGGAGACAGGTAAAGGAAAGCCGTTTATTTTTACATATAAACTTGCTTGCTTAGATGACCTTAATGTAAATTTCATGTTGCGAAACGGTCATTTATTCCCCATATGAACCGGCAGTATTTTTCCTGTCGATATGGGGTTTAAATTCACCGCAACCGCAACATTCCAATCCATCGCGTTCCATAAAATCCCATTCGCAAGCTGCTTTAAATTGCCATTCATTTACGGGCATTAAACACTAAATTCCTTCAATTTGGCCTATAAATTCATGACAATGAGATTTAAAAATCATGTTATATTGTGAATTCTTGTGTGAATGTTATTTGGACACTTAGACTTTAAAACAAATGTTAATATTTTCTTAAGAAATGGATAGATATTTAGATCTAGTAATTGAATTTTGTAATTAGCTACAATTGGGTAACTAACTAATTATATGCTTTAATTTCAGGTCACCCAAGTAAGATTGTTTCATATTTGTTTCAGAATGCTTCAATCTATAATAACTGAAAATTTATTTCAGTTCTCTTAATTTTTAAGAAAATTATGGGCTTTTGACTGTCCACGATCACAACTTTTGTGTTAATGGAAAAGCAATAGGGAACAATAATGCTAATTTCCGAGTATGAAAATGGCCAAAACCTTTTTAATACTGAAGATCTGAAAGTGAATTAGGTGTCAAATTAAACTTATTTTTATAGAAACATAGAAACATAGAAATTAGGTGCAGGAGTAGGCCATTCGGCCCTTCGAGCCTGCACTGCCATTCAATATGATCATGGCTGATCATCCAACTCAGTATCCCGTACCTGCCTTCTCTCCATACCCTCTGATCCCTTTACCACAAGGGCCACATCTAACTCCCTCTTAAATATAGCCAATGAACTGGCCTCAACTACCCTCTGTGGCAGAGAGTTCCAGAGACCCACCACTCTCTGTGTGAAAAAAGTCCTTCTCATCTCGGTCCTAAAGGATTTCCCCCTTATCCTTAAGCTGTGACCCCTTGTCCTGGACCTCCCCAGCTTCAGGAACAATCTTCTTGCATCTAGCCTGTCCAACCCCTTAAGGATTTTGTAAATTTTTATAAGATCCCCTCTCAATCTCCTAAATTCTAGAGAGTATAAACCAAGTCTATCCAGTCTTTCTTCATAAGACAGTCCTGACATCCCAGGAATCAATCTGGTGAACCTTCTCTGCACTCCCTCTATGGCTATACCTGATGTGATAAATTGCAGACTTGATTTTTTAAATCTCAAAATTTTGTAACATTTCTAGATATCCAGTTTCTTATCCCAAGTGAGCAGCAGTTTGCTGTTTCCATATATTTTGGACATGAAAAGTACAAAACGGATGGGGATTTTATAACCCTGTTTAAAGTCTTGAAATCATGTTGATCAGGTCAGGTTTCAGAATTATTTGTCCACATTTAAATGAAAGAACATAGGACTGGAACAGGCCCTTCATGACACAATGTCTGTGCCGAACATGATGCTACGACAGATTCTTAGCTGCCTGCACATAATCCATATCCCTCCAATCCCTGCACATCCATAATCCATTCCAAAAGCCTCTTAAGGTGAGAGTGGCAAAGTGGATCTCTGTTCATAAGGAGATGTGCAGGACATGTTCTTTACACAGACATGGTGTGTGCCAGGAAGCATTGCCGATGTGTTGGTTAGTGGCATTCCACAGACTTTAGCATATGTAGATACATATATGGATATGCAGGGAGTGGAGGGATATGGATTACGTGCAGGTAGATGAGTGGTGACCTTGGCACCATTTTCAGCACAGACATTTTGGGCCGAAGGGCCTGTTCTTGTGCTGTATTGCTCTATGTTCTATGTAACATCACTATCGTATCTGCCTCTCTAGCTGTGCATTCCAGGCACCCACCACTCTGTGTAAAAAAAAAACTTGCCCTGCATCTCCTTTAACCTTAGCTACTCACACTTTAAAACTATGCCCTCTAGTATTTTATATTTACATCATGGGAATACCTTATCTATGTTTCTTATAATTTTATATTCTTCTTTCCTTCAACATCCAGTGCTCCAGAGAAAACGATTCAAGTCTATCCAACGATCTATTCTCCACTTTCCTTGAACTTTGTCGCCTTTGATCTCTCATTTTCACACTTTACCCTTCCAGATCTCTATGTCTCTCTATCCCCTGACTCTCAGTCTGAAGAA
This sequence comes from Raja brachyura, assembly GCA_963514005.1. The sequence continues at coordinate 42,991,118 of OY740802.1, read as the reverse complement.
GGGTCTCAACCCAAAATGTCACCCATTCCTTCTATCCAGAGATGCTGCCTGTCCCGCCGAATCACTCCATTTTGTGTCTATCTGCGGAATAAACCAGCATCTGCATTTCTTTCCTACATACTTTGTCTGCTCCATTACGAGCTCTTCTCAAGGCATGTCTACTTTGACGAAGTTCTCCTCCTCTCTCCAACAAGAGTTCTGCAACGTCCTCTCTCGCTCCTCTGTGATTCCTCTTGCTCTCCGACTCTACAACCACGTTTTAACCCAGACTTGCTACCGCAGCCAGGTGTATTTTCTCGATGCTTGCCTGCGCCTCTGTCTTCTACCTCATCTATGCCACTCTATGACCATTTTGGTTTTCTCTGGGAAAATCCCCAAAACAAGTGAGCTTGTAGGCTAATAGGCCAGAGTAAATTGCCCCCAATGTGCAGATGAGAGGTAGAATCTGAAAGTAAAAGGGGGCATGGAGGGCGGAGGGGAAGTGCAATAATGGGATTAGTGTAGGATTCATGTAAAAGGGTAATTGATGGCCAGCACCGACTCGATGGGCCAAAGGGCCTGCTTCTGTGTTGTGTCCCTCTATGAATCTATGAATCATTCAGAGATTTTCAAAAGCTCCAAATTTAGCAAATTTCAAATGCATGAAGACACATTGCTGACTTAACAAATGTTCCTTGGCCATGGGGATTAAGTTGCCTCTGGGCGTACTGATAAGGGCTTTGAGACTTAAGGGCCTGTCCTACCAGCATCCGACTCCATGCGATGAGCGCGATCAAACTAGAAGCTGGGGGGGCACGGATCGGGCGATCCCCTGCCGTTCCCACCAGCATGCGCCTGCATGCGGCAAGCGAAACCAAACCGGCAGTAGGGGCCGTGCGGAGGTCGGGTGAGTGGCGCAACGCGGCGCAAAGTGAGGCGAACTTGGAGCGAAGTCTTAAAGGTAAGTTCGCTAGGACAGAGAGGGACACACAGAGAGGGGCACAGAGGCACACACAGAGATGGCCACGGAGCCACACACAGAGAGGGTCACGGAGGCACAACATCAAGGCGGTGTGGAATTCGTCGAGGCGACTGTGATCCGACAAGCCGTTGCCGCGCGGAATTTTTGAACACGGTCAGTTTTTCGGAACCCCGCGCAATGTCGGGACGAACTCCGCACGATTCCGCACGGCTCCGGCGATCAAAGTGGGACTGGCCCCGCGACGCCGGACGGCTCAAGCAACCACGTTAGGTCATGCTCATCTCTTAGAGTTGCATGCTGGTGGGACAGGCCCTTAAGCTTTATACTACAGAGGTGCTCAGATTTGATGAACGTATGATTTCCATTGCTATGGAAATGGTTTTAAAGGGTTCTGTTTAGTGCAGGAGTCAAGTCAAGAGTGTTTCATTGTCATTGGTCCCAGATAGAACAATGGAATTCTTACTTGCAGCAGCACAACAGAATATGGAAACATGGTATACATGTCTATGCTATATAGACACACTGATCTGTTCTGTATTTATGCTTACTATATTCTGTTGTGCTGCAGCAAGCAAGAATTTCATTGTCCTATCTGGGACACATGACAATAAATTCTCTTGACTTGACTTGGCACTGTAAACAATGTAATAAACAAGAAAAAAAAAAGGTTCAGTGCACAGTATACACAGTCTGGAAATTTGAGAATTATAAGGAAGATGTGTAGGTTATAGTTTGGTTAATCCTGGAGCTTACATACTGGGGAGCATAATGGGGAAAATGGCCAAGCTCGTATGTAGTTAAAATATCTAAAGCTGAAATATTCTGCTGAGAAGCAGGCTTTCTTACCTATCGGGGGGGGAGGGGGGGGGATGATAGTCCTTTGTAGTTCTGTCCAGGTTCTTATCTGTTGCAACCTTGCGATTACAGCTGCTCTTTGTCGCTGTGTTTAGCAGGCAAGTCTCCCAAGCGTTAACGAATGACCTCTTTAACGAGGAGACCCCATTTGGCGAGTAGAATCTAGACATTTATGGTATTTACATGTTAGATCTATGGGACGATTTTCAAAACAACAAGAAACATTACATTAAAGTTAACTCTGGAGATGAAAGGTGACAGAGACATTGATTAATGATAGTTTATTTCAACTCCACAAGTAACCATTGTGTCATGAGGGTATAAAAAGTGTACAGTTACTTTGGGTTGTTGAAGCAGTTTGAGCTTGCTCACACTGTTTCTCCATGTACATTGTTAAGGCATTTAATAAACCGACTTTCGATAGACTTACCACTGATCTATGAGCTGTTTTATTTTATGTCTGTGCCCATCTGAGTAAAGCCAGATATAGAGTACGGGTAACGTACAAAATTCCCTCATACAATACGTATATGTATATGCATATGTATATGTATAAGTATGTACTGTATATGTATGTATGTGTATATATGTGTATATTGTATGTGTATGTATGTGTATATATATATACCCGTGTATGTATGTATACAGTATGTATATATATATGCATATATATATACATACATATATATATACATACTGTATACATACATACACATAAAAATCAAACAATAAGAATGCAAACTGCGTGGATTGATTGTGTGAAAACCATGGGGTGTGGTGATGGTGACACATTTATTATCAGGCCTGAGTCCTGTGCTTGCCAAGAGTGTGAAACACAGTCATTTTCACAGTAACCCCACGTCCCATTTGCGTTCATTCAGTTGCAACAGTTGCAGACCAGCATGAGCGTGAAGGCAACCAAAAGGAAATAAGTGCAGATAATAGCAGCTCATCAATATCACAATGGTAATCACAGTGTGGGTAATCTGCACAATACTGAAGTGAATGATAATGATAAGGAAAGTGATTTTATGGTATTTATGCCTTATGGAGTAACAGACATATAATAATGATGATTTCCAGACCACCACCGGAATAAATGACAAATATTTGGAAACCAACGGCAATTGCCAATCGCCAATAGTGCTTTCTTTGGCACATCTGCAACTGCACAATTAAATACATTTTGCATATATTACAGATGTGGACGCCACCATGTTTTGGCGCCATTTCCAAAGTCCGCTCGGCCTGCATGCTCAATGTACTGGAGCATTCCCCGTGAACTGACGTCCCTCTCCTCTCCCCCGCCTGGCCATTTTTGTGTCCTTTTTTTTAAAATCCAAATAACCGATTCAAATAACTTTATTCAAATAACCACAAATACAGAATAAAAAACAAAATCAAGACTGTCATTGGCAGTCCAAGAGTTATCAAGTAAAAATATTGTCAAATTTATCTACAATGCACTTGACTCCCTGCCCTGTCTGATCCATGGGACAGTGTAGAGGGAGCCTCACTCTGTGTGTCTGATCCCTTTTTGTCTAATCCAAAATGCCTTAATTCGAATATACACAAATACAGAACAGTAACAATATCAAGACTGCCATTGGCAGTTCATCTTGGTGTCCCGGGAGTGCCTCCTGCAGTCAACCTGAAGGCTCTGGATGCATTACCCCAGTTCTCCTCCCACCGGCCCTTCCCCCTCGCGTCCGACTTCTCCAGCTCCTTCCTGGTTACGCCGTCTGCCGAGCCTTCGGGCTGGTTCCTGATCCCATCGACCGCAGATGATTTGGGCGAGGTCCTGCTGACTGTTAGCCTCTGGGTGAACCTCGATGAGCCTTCGCTGGAGATGGCGGTGGGAGAGCTGGGCCTAACGGGTGGGTCCTTTTCCAAGACTTTCCCGGGGTGTCCCAGCCCGCTGCAGATACATCTACACAGCCAGTCCCCTTTTGTTCTCGACGGCCCTCCCCCACACCGGGTCGCCCTTTCGTCCCCGCAAGGCAGCCCGTTCACCCCTTGGCCCAATTCCCACAACACTCCCTTTACCAATACGATGAGCATTTGGCAGCACTGGGCCTCTACTCACTGAGTTTGGAAGGTTGAGGGGAGACCTTATTGAACCTTACAGAATAATGAAAGCCATAGATAGAGAGCGGATGTGGAAAGGATGTTTCCATTGGTGGGACAGTCTATGACCAGAGGTCACAGCCTCAGAATTAAAGGGTGCTCTATTAGAAAGGAGGTGAGGAGGAACATCTTTAGTCAGAGGGTGGTGAACCTGTGGAACTCATTACCACAGAGGGCTGTGGGGCCAAGTCAGTGGATAAATTTAAGGCAGAGATAGACAAATTCTTGATTAGAACAGGCATCAGAGGTTATGGGGAGTAGGTAGGAAAATAGCAAGATTAAACGAGAACTTACCAGTTCGAAGGTTGATCTTTATTTTATGAGGAGTTGCGATGAGGGATTTCGTGAAGAACCCACCAGCACGCATGCGCGACATTCTTCAAAGTAGCGGTGTGGAATCACAGAAACAACAACAGAGAAATGACTTGGCATAGTAAGATTGAAGAGACTCTAATTACCAGTTGATTATGATCGAGGGTTGGGAGCGGAGGGCACAAAATCCCTCATCGCAACTCCTCATAAAATAAAGATCAACCTTCGAACTGGTAAGTTCTCGTTTAATCTTACTATTTCATTTCGGAGTCACGTGAGTGACTTCGTGAAGACTTCAAAGCTCTGTGATTCCATGCCCTGGACCACGTCCATGCTGTCACACACCACTTATAAGGATGGATAGGAGTAATCAACTTTCCAGACTGCTTGTACTGAAAAATAACAGCAACATTTGTTAACAACAAAAGAAAACCCCTCATTCGGGGACATATCCACGTTCTTGACCTGCATTCAGCACGGCCTCCGCGAACTGTAGAGGAGCGGCAACAGATTTATTGTAGAACCGCTGGAAGGTGGCTTCGTTCGCCATCCTACTGTGGCAAGAATATGGTCCATGGGCACCTCCATGACCTTGCCGCCGACGTTGATGCAGCCCTGGTGGAAGGGGATTTGAAGATATTAGTGTCAACACGTGACTTACCCAAGACGATCCTGAGCCACCTGGATATCGTCTGGACCGTCACTCTATGGTGAGGCTTCTCCATTCCTTCAGTTTTCTCGTCACTTTCACATAGTGACGGATATGGGCGGCTAAACATAGCCTTGCATCTGCGGGGTATGCCAGGAACTTCAGCTGCAGCCCTGTGAACCCAGGTCTATGCTGCTTGAGTAGCTCGTCTATGACGAAGACTACTTCTGCAGGGGTAGAGATCATCCTGTCGATCCGGATTTTGTGGAGTGTCTGTACCCTCTGCGCTGAAGTCAGTGCCAGTAACATCACCAGCTTCAGGGTGAGTTTGTCCAGCTCTAGCCCCTCCATGGGCGACCACGTCCTGAGCAGGGTTAATACTTTCCCGATATCCCAGGTGATATTATAGCGTGGTCTGGGTGAATTCGAATTGAATATTCCCCGCATGAGTCTGGACACCAGCCTGTTGGATCCTACCTCAATATTGAGGTAGAATGACAGCGCACTCCTGGCGCTGTTGATGGCACTGTAGCTCAGGTGTTCATTATGATGCAACCCCGCCAGAATTCCAATACATCGGTTATAGTTACAGCGTCGTATGCAATGTGGGAGCAGCCGCAGTAGGTTTCCCATTTCCGGATGTGAGAGAGGAATTGCCGCCTGGTGGACTCCCAGCATGACGCTCCGATGGTATCCATGGTTCTAGATGATAGGCCATACCACAGTAATGGCCTGTGCAGAACCTTCAAGCCAACAAGTTTAGATGACTGTGGCAGGGATGTGGTTCCCCTGACACAGGGTTTGTACCAATTGTGGGTAATCCTCTAAGAGGACCCAAGGTTGACTGATCATATCAAGGACCACCGGATACCATGGCTGCGTAGGCCAGTCGGGTATGATAAGGATGCCCTTAGCAGCATCTGTCTGGATGTTCCGCAACACCCGACTGATGAGGCAAAATGGAGGAAATGCATAGAAACCCATTTCCCCCAGTCCAGCGAGACGCATCCATCGCCATTGCCCCAGGATCTGGTTCCCACGAACGTATGTCGGTACCTGATGGTTCAACCGTGACGCAAAGAGGTCGATATCCAGTTCACCAAATTTGGCTGTAATTTTAGCGGATATTTGGGGATTCAACATCCACTCGATGTTGTCATTGAATTTGCGTGACCTGGTGTCCGCCACTGTATTGAGCTCACCTGGTAAATAGGTAGCTGAAATCCAAATATTCCGTCGAACACACCAGAGACAAATTGAATTTGCCAATTCATCACATGAAATTGACCTGGTACCGCCCATATGGTTTAGATTCATCATACCGCAGTGGTATTATCTATTTGGAGACGGACATGAGCATCAGTAAGGTTAGACCAATAAGCTCGAAGTCCGTGAAATGCTCCTAGCATCTCCAAATAGTTTATCCCTTGTGACAACAACAGGGTAGATTCAAGGGTGTCCCATCTGCCCTCACAACTAGCCATGGGAGCTTGCGTCTGTTTGTAAGTATACCATCGGATTGGCCAAAATGATGGGTTTAAGTGAGTCATAAATATTGTCAATCCACCATTGTAACTCAATCTGTGCCTTGAGAGGCAGCTGCATTGGTCTATCGAAATGTCTAGCGTTCAGTTTTAACGCTGAGATCTTGGCTCTGCAAATTTTGATAATGCAAAGGCCCGTATTGGGCAGCTGGAAAAAAGCTACAATCTTGCCAATCACCTTTGTAGTTTGTCTAATTGATGGTATACTGGCCCAGACTAGATCCTTGCATACTTGGGTGACATCCCCAACCTAGTTAGTTGGTATGGTGGCCCTCACGTGATTGGAATCCACCGTAAACCCCAGATAACCCTTGACCTGTGAAGGGCAGGACTTTGATTTATCTGGATGGATAATGAACCCCATTTCCTGAAAAAATTTCCACGGTGGCTGAAACTGCCAGTTCCGCTGATTCCCAATAATTAGGACATCACCTAGATAGGCCAACACTATGTGATTTTGTCTCCTAGTGTAGCCAGTATTGATTTGAGCAGTTTAGTAAATAATCTAGGGCTGTGTAAGCCCATTTGGCAAAGCTCTGTATAGCCAGAGCTGATCCATCCAGGTAAATTGCAAGAACTTCCTGTGGTGTTTCTGAATGGATACTGAATAGCATGCATCATTTAATCAATGCATGCCACAAAGCAGCCCTCAGAACCCAATAACTTGGCTGTCTGGAATGTTTCCATTTTGAAATGGGTATATTCTACAAAAGTATTCAAATGGGTCAAATCAAAAATAACCCGACATCCTCCATCCCTCTTGGTTTTGTAATTACGTTGGATACAAATTCAATTGGTTCGTGTATAGTTCTTTCTATCCTTTCCCCTTGTAGCCTTAAAATTTCAGCATAGCCTACTGCCGCTCTTCGCTGGACAGTGTAAATTTCCGATCTGGCATATGCTGGGATGGAGGGATTTCACCATTGATGAATTCAATCTCATGGCCTTGAATACTTTGTAAGATAAACTCATCAGAAGTGATGGTTCCGCATGCCTCCGGAAAGAGCCGTAGTCTCCCACCAACATGTGAAGTTAAACATGCAGGTGCATGAAATCCAGACCACCTTACCTTCATGGTTATCGGCGGACCTTGATATGTATGGCCGGATGTGGAGGTGCTGGATTGAGCTGATAATGCGGCGCCCGCATTTTCCATGCTGGCCGCTGGGGCCCTAGCCCTGAAAGGACTAGGTTGTTGAGGCTGCTGAAATTGAGGCGGAGCTGGAGCGTAGGTCCTTGCTGGTCTAACGGCAGGGCCTTGTGGCCTGAAAAATAGCACTCCCTGGCCTGCTGCCTGGTCGAGATATGTGACCGCATGAGTCCCACTGTCTTAGCATGGTCATCCAGCTCCTTGACCCTCTTCGGGAGGTCTTCCCCGAACAACTGTCTGGGTGGCGGCGTAGGAGGTGCTTTGCATAACCCCGCAAATTTTGGGTACAGCGTGGGTTTGATGACGCTCTTCCTGAAGGCGTTTATCTCATACTGTGTGGTACACAATAGAGCCAGAGCATCCTCCTGCTTGGTGGTCAGATCCTCCCCGTCCACCGACCGCGCAATCGCGGTAAACCCAGCAGTGAGCAGCTTCAGGATCCGCTGGAGCTCCATCTCCTCGGTCCTGATCCTTGGGCTGATGTTGCCCCAGATTGGCGTATTGACTATGGGCACGTTGAGGGAGTTGCAGTTCGCTGGGCTTTGTGCCTGTTTTATGGCCTCCGATAGGACCTCCTCCTGGAGCTGATGGTTGGTCAGGAAGCCCACGGTGGCAGCCAGTTTGGGGTTGAGGGGTAGTCCCGATGTCTCTGAAGATGCAAATTTTGCCGTTACATCGAGGAGTTCTTCCTGCGGCCCTCCGATGTAGCTGGTGTATGGTCCAAAACGTCCTCATCCTCTAGCTGCCTCAGGCTCCTGCTGACGATGGTGAAACCTCCCTGTGCCCTCTGGAGCTGGATGCTTCCTCCCGTTGATTCTGTTGCAGGAGGAGCTCCAACATCCGCTCCATCCGGTCAATACGCCCCTCGCCCTTAGAACTCGGGCGGTCGGAGTCCTCATGTTCTGCTGAACTGCTGAGGCTCCGTTCATCGGCCCGCACCTCGTCGAGGTGAACCCGGTGCCGGATGTTGTCGCTACCAGCCGCCGCAGCAAAGCTGAGCGATTCCCGCGCGGGAGGTACGCTCAAACGCCTCCTCGGCGGAGCTCGATCCCGCTGCCACGGAGGGCAAACGCGGTGGAGAGTCGGCACCCAATGCCTCAGCACGGTGACCCGACGGCCGCACGGGCTTGCCGGCTGCCCACATCGTGGGCCTAGCCGACGCACGGTCCCGTCCTCCCATCCACGGGGGACTCGGTGACCGTGGTGGGACTCCTCCCAAGTGTCTCTTCCCGGTTTCATTGGTTGGGGAGTCCACTGGTCCTGATAGGTCTCCCAGTGGACTTGAGTCCCGCCATAACACCAGTCCGCATTTTAGCGGCAGGTGACGCCTTTGCCCCTAAAGGGTTAGGCTTACGGGCCCCATCCCTCCCTCTCCTCCGAGGGCTCAGGGAGAAGGGCTGTGCAGCTGCACGCGAGCCCTAGCCCAGGTTGACCAACGAGCCCATTGGCGACCTCGATACGGAGACAGGGTCTACCTGCTCCGGTGGTACACCGAAATCCTGCTCCTCGAACCATCACTGGAGCTCCGGTGTATCGGCGGGTCGGGCCCTGTAGCGACAGGGCTCCCCAACTTCCTCGCCTATTTCCCGGCCTGACTCGCAGGTGCAGCCATTGAGGAGGGCTCCGGGATAAGTGGCCGGCGACTCCTGCGGATGTCCTGGCCCTTACTCCTTCCATGTTCCTGTATGGAGAGAAAACACTCGCCACAACAGGAACTCCAACTCTAGGGGGCTTAGCCTTACCTGAGTCGGCCCTCTGAAGGGCTGGTGGGGAGCCGCGCTCCCCTCCAGTCGTCGGCAGCAATGCGTTGCGACGATATGTCGCGCATGCGTGCTGGCGGGTTCTTCACGAAGTCACTCACGTGACTCCGAAATGAAATCCACTTTCATCCTTAACCCCGCTGTGCTCCACTTGAACTCACACCTATTTCTCCCCTCTCCCTCCACCTCCACCTACATTCCCTCATCTGGCTTCACAATTTGCAAATTTTTAATATGGCCCTATTTTTAAAATACCTTTATTTTGACTCGGGCCATTTTCCATCCATCTGCCTATCGAACGCCCCCCTCATCTGTTGTCACCTATTACCACTCCTCTATTCCGGTTTTCTTCCCCCCCCCCCCCCCCCCTACAAGGGTCGTTACCTGGAACATCATCTATCCATGTTCTCCAATGATGTTACATGACCCACTGAGTTACTCCAGCACTTTGTGTAATTTTTATGAACCAGCATCTGCAGTTCCTTGTTTCTATCATCCATAATCTCACTGTTCATCGATGAATGGTTAATTTGTCCAGTAGAACTATTTAATATCAGCATCAAACAGAGTTCTGTGTTGGAAGGAACTGCAGATGCTGGTTTAGACCAATGATAGACACAAAATACTGGAGTAACTCAGCGGTCATGACCCGAAACGTTATCCATTCCCTCTCTCCAGAGATGCTGCCTGTACCACTGAGTTACTTCAGTATTTAGAAAATGCTCTGGCAGGTAAGGGATCTTTGTTTCAGGAATGGGCCACTGCTCCGAAAATAGGTGCAGCGGGCCTGGGGTAGCTGGCACGGCCTGTGCAGCTACCGCCGTGGAGGCTCCATAAAGGAGCAGGCGGCTGGATTCAGTAGGCTGATGGCATGACCGGTACAGCTACCGCCATTGTGATAACCGGAAGGAGCAGTTTTGGGGCTCCAAGGGAGCAGGCGACTGGTTGAGGCTCAAAAAGGAAGCCAGACTGATGCTGAAGGAAGCAACACCTGGCTCAGGGTTGCCTTATATTCCACCCCTAGACTCTGTTGAGGCTCCAGAAGGGAACAAGCCCAGACTCGGAGTCATTAGCAGGTGTTCAGTGTGTATATAATAGAATTGTGCTCCTGGCTCAGGAGCCACTTACAGGCTGCTCCAGTCAGATTATTACCTAAGTAACTCCGACTATGAGGATATCGACAAGGAATTCGAATCCCCTGAATTTATGGGGGATCTGCTGCAGTTTAATCATAAGAAGGAGTTCCGGCTCTTGTCACATAATTTGTCATCCCTTCGGGGATAGGAGATCCACTGGAGGAGATCTGGTTAAGAGCATCAGACTTCTCCTCAGCTAAGGAGGGGTATATGCTGGATACAGCTGGGAAATATGCCAGTCCAGATGAGTTGCCTGACTTTGGATGTTCCAAAAGTCAATCTCACCATTTGGGATATCTCAGTGGTGATACATGGGCAAGAATTAAAATGTCAGCGTATACAAAGACTGGTCACTGATGTCATTTCGGCCTTTGCAAGGGCAGTAGATGGGTTCAGCTGTCGGTAGTGCAGAAGATGCATTAGCACTTCTATGTAATATGCAATTGGAGCTAAATTGCCTTCGCAAAATGCTATAAGGCCTGAGGTAATTCCTAAAAATTTGCAGATTTATGCAGGGCCAGTAACATGCAGCCTGCAAAGTGTCTCTTTGGAGAGGTTTAAGACTTGCAGGAAGAAATATAGGCGGCTGCGGGGGTGGTAGAACCAACCCATGTGGATAGGGCTTCAGTATTCCGGCAGATATACCACCTCTATATATAACTAACGCCAGGAATCGTTACTCTGAGGCTGGATGGAACATCAGGCCTACTCAATTCAGACCTAGCCAGAGGCCTTTTTTAGACCCAGCGCCATCGCGATCACCTTGGTGAAGAGAATGTGTTGCGCACACTGGTGACTGAGATAGGTCGCTCCAGGCAGAGGACTGCGGCAGCAACACCTGGTTCAGGGTTGCATTATGATATTTTCCACTCTGAGGGGACTCTGACTGTGAGGAGTTGACAGGGAACTCGTATTCCCACACCAAGCGGATGCTACGCTTCAATTCTAGTCGCATAAGGATCTGATGTATGTTCTGATTCTGTCAGACACTGGAGGTTTGTAGATTAATGCCATCAGTTGAGGCAAAATCAAAGTCGAAAGGCTTTAACCCCAGAAGGTTTTGAGATTTCTCAGGGAAGGATTCGCCTTGTACAAGGTCAGTAGAGGGGACTTCTGTGTTATATGCAGTCCAAACTAAATGGTGTTAGGATGGTATAGGCCTGAGGCTTATCCAATTTACACTCAATTTTCTCAAGAGAAAGAGGCTGTGGTGGGTGTGGTAATACACCCTTCAGGGGTAGACTTCCATTTACCTGCATACATTTCACCTCTACCTAGTGAGTGGCAGATACTGCTCCACGGAGGCTGGTTGGAGCACCAGGCCTACACTACTATCAAAGCCAGAGGGTCTTAATTTGCAGGTTCAGCCCTCACCATGGTTGCTGTACTTGCCTCATATTCAATACTGTCCCCAGCGGTTCAGGATGTCTGTGCAAGAAGATAGAGCAAAATCTAGGATCAGTTGACTATTAGTCTTCTGCCAGAGGCCAATGTTTGGTAGTGTCTGTCTCAGGGATTGCTGGATCTTTGTGGCGAGGGGTGATATCACCTTTTGGTCGATTATTCTATTCGCAGTCTTGGTGGTTTTTATAGCAAGGGCTTTCTCAGAAACTGCCTTGATCACATCTCCAGTCATCATCTGTCTCGTCATGGACAGCAAAGCCACAATGAGGTGAAGGTTGTTGAGTATGCGAATGTTATTACATCAGTCGCATGAGATGTGCTGTCGATATTCAAGTCGGAGATATGTAAGATGGTTCAACAAACAGGTGGCGACAGATAACCTCCGAATTTTCCATTTTACAAATCATAAACGGATATAAGATTCAGTTTTCTGGTTAAATAATTCTTCTGCAGCTAGAGAAGCCAACATTTCCGTACTTATGGTTCAAAGAGGAAACTATGGCTATCCAAGTGAAAACAGAGACATCTCACAAAGGAAGAGCAGCCTGCCCAAGAACTAGAGAAGTATATTCTAATATTTGCTCAAGGTCGAAGAAGAATGGAGGATGCCAAATCAGGCTTGGAATTGGCTAGTCTGATCATGTGGTTGGTATAACCAGTTTAAGATGGATAATTGCCATTCAGCAATTTAGCTGATTACAGAGGATTAAGGGCCTCAATCGATCTTTAAGATTTATACCTTTCTATATCAATATACGAGAGGCACAGATATATCTGGTGTTTTATGGCAAAGCTGGCGTTGGAAATTCTAGGTTCTACCTAAGGGGTTGACTTCAGTCCTAGGCTATTTACAAAGATCCTAAAGTTAATGCTGTCCTACTCAGATCTAAAGGGCATTTTGTCACGGCATTTATAGATGACATGGATTATAGTAGTGTCATTTTGGTCTACTCACCCAAGGCTTCCATTGCAGATAAGTCTGCTGAAAGAAGCTCCTATATTTGCTCGAAGACACGACTGGTGGCTTGTTCAGCCTATTTCTCATGCATCTATCATTGCATGGTTGTATAGAAAGTTTGAGAAGAGATACATGTGAGCTACTTTAAACAAAAAGTAGCTAAGGTTTGTGGTTCTTTCAGTTTGGGTTTAAAAGAAGCGATTATGTTATAGTGCAATTGACACTGCTCTTGCTGCTTTGTCATTGTATCTAGTTCTATAAGTGGGACAACAAATGATAGGTTATTCACCCACTGGTAACTAAGATTATAAAAGGTGTTTTTTGTATGAACACTCTAAAGCCTAGATTCAAAGTAGTGTGGAATGTGTCATCAGTATAAATTATTATGCAGATATTCATTCACTGTATTCCTAATGATGGAGCAGTATCTTTTAAGTTATTTATGCTTATGACAACTGGTTTCAGCACAAAAAGCACAGTCTTTACACAATCTCCGTCTGGATCTCTGGGTCATATCTGACATAAGGGTAGCCTGTATGCATGACCTCATAAAGCAAACGGGCATGGTTGGGTAAGTTGGAGTTGACGGCATACCCACCAGATCGGAGATTGGGCTGTTGATTATGTAAAAAGATACACTGAACTTACTAGTACCTATGAGATGAAGGATAGTTTCTTCATAGTTATTTAATAATTTCACAAGAGATTGTTGGTGCAGACTATTTCAACGGATAGAGTGTAAGCAGCTAATAGCGGAATTGAAATAATTTCAAGTCTCATTCTACCAGGGGGGCTGGCTCGTTAGCAGCCAATAGAATGGAATTTCCCCTTTGATCATCTTCTTGCAACAGCAGGAGGCTCAGATAAGATTTTCAGAAGTTATAAAATTTTGTTTAACTTGTCTGGATGGTTGCAGATAGAATTCTGAACAGTGTTGCATGAGCTATTGTCTAACCCAAAGGCAATTGGGACTGTGGTCCGATTAAGGGCAATATACATGTATGTAAAGGTAACAGCCCATGTCCTTTCTACCATATATGGTTTATCTGTTTAAGTGTTTCACACAGAGATTCGAAGGCTTCACGCAGTCTCTCACGAGACTTCGATATAAAATAGAAAGATTAAACAAAAACTTACCGTTTGAAGTTTGATCTTTATTTTATGAGAAGTTGAAGTGAGGGACTACGTGCCCCCCCACTCCCAACCCTGAATCTCATAAAGATCATTTGGTAAGTCAAGGGTCATTAATCTTTCTTTAGTTTAAGTTCGTGTAAGTGGTCTGTGGTTTCATACAGTTGCTCTGAAGATTGACGCGCATGCGGGCTGGCGGGTTCTTCACGTAGTCCCACATTTCAACTTTTCATAAAATAAAGATCAAACTTCAAATGGTAAGTTTTCATTTAATCTTTCTATTAAAATGGAATTTATATTCATATCAAGAATAGACTTCAGGGGAATAGACAATGAGTAGCATGTTTAGTTTAGAGATGCTGTGGAAACAGGCCCTTTGGCCCACCGAGTCCGCACTGACCAGCGACCCTCAATATACTAGCACCATCCTGCACACACTGACATGGCATAGAATTGTAAAATTGGCCCCAGTCTTTAGTTTAGTTTAAGACGAAGATAGACTCAAAATGCTGGAGTAACTCAGCGGGACAGGCTGCATCTCCAGAGAGAAAGAATGGGTGACGTTTCGGGCCGAGACCCTTCTTCAGACTGATGTCAGGGGTGAAGGAGGTGCATAGATAAGGAAGTGTAAGGTGTGAAACCAGGATAAAGGGGATAGAGATCAAGGAAAATGTAGGATAGATCATTATTAGGTGGGAGAAGGTAACAACAAAGGAAACAGTATGGAAATGTACTCGGACGCAGTCAGACTGGTCAGAGAACTGGGAGGAGGGAGGGATGGAGAGAGGGGGAGAACCAGGGTTACTGGAAGTCAATGTTCATACTGCGGGGCTGTTGGCTGCCCACGTGAAATATGAGGTTCTGTTCCTCCAATTTGTGCTGGGTCTCACTCTGATAATGGAGGGGGCCCAGTACAGAAAGGTCAGTGTGGGAATGAGAGGGGGAGTTAAAGTGTTTAGCAACCGGGAGATCAGGTAGGTTTAGGCAGATTGAACGGAGGTGGTCAGTGAAACGATCACCGAGCCTGTACTGAGTTACTCCAGCATTTTGTGTCTATCTTCGGTTTAAACCAGCACCTGCAGTCCCTTCGTCCAGATTTAGTTTAGTTTAGTTCAGAGCTACAGCGTGGAAATACAGCATTGGTCCATTGAGTCTGCACTGACCAACGATCCCAGAACATTCACACTACCCTACGGACAATTTTATACTTATACCAAGACAATTAACCTACAAGCCGGTACGTCTTTGGAGTGTGGGAGGAAACCAAAGATCTTGGAGAAAACCCACGTGGTGACGGGGAGAACGTACAAACACTGTACAGATCGCACCTGTAGTCGGGATCGAAGCCTGGTCTCTGGTGCTACAAATGCTGTAAGGCAGCAACTCTACCACTGCGCCACTGTGCTGCCCATGTGGAGTGTCTGTGGAGCTATATCTACATTATCGACATACCTTTCTCTTCAGTCTTTGGGAATGTAGTTTCACTCTGCACACCACCAACTATTTCAATGTCGATTCTTATGTAGTACACTCCATTCTTTCTAAGACGGCATTCCTGATAATGTTGATTGGAATGGTTAGTTTAAGAAACCAATGATTGCTCTATTGATTGTGTTTCTGTTTCATCAATGTTCATTGTCAAAAGCTCTTTCATCAGGAGTCTGGAGGATTCACACTTCGATTGGCTAATCCATTTTCTCCAGGAGCTAATGCTTATTAATTCCCATCTACAAATTGCTATTGGTATTGGTGCACCACAAGACATTAACAATGAGACGGTGGTGCAGCGGTAGAGTTGCTGCCTTACAGAACCGGACAGCCGGGTTCGATCCCGACTACAGGCGCTTGTCTGTACGGAGTTTGTACGTTCTCCCCGTGACCTGCGTGGGTTTTCTCAGGGATCTTCAGCTTGCTCCCACACTACAAAGACGTACAGCTTTGTAGGTTAATTGTCTTGGTACACATTTAAATTGTGCCTAATGTGTGTAGGATAGTGTCAATGTGCGGGGTTCACTGGTCGGTGGGCCAAAGGGCCTGTCTCTACACTATAACTCTAAGCTAAAAGGATGAAAAATGTTGTTTTGTGTGCTTTCCAGGCAAAGCGTACAATTTATGAATATATCAGGTAATGTACAAGAGAAAGTAATCAGCATTTAGAATATTGTGTTACAAGTGCAGTTAAAAAAAAGCTCAAGGATTGCATCAAGGTCAATTGGAAGATTGGGATTTCATCCTTAGTATAAGAGAGGTCCGTTGAAGAGTCTGATAACATGAGGCAAGAAGTTGTTCTTAACCCTGGTGGTAGGTGCTGCAACCTTTTGTATCTTCTGCATGACATAGAGGGGAGAAGAGTTAATGATGGGGTTAAGTGGTTCTTGATTATGTTGGCTGTTTGCCCAAGGTAACGTGATGTATAGACAGAGTCGATGGGGAGAAGGGAGGGGGAGGCTGGTTTGTGCGATGGACTTGGCTTTATCTTTCATAACAAAGCTCTCCTGTATCTACTCTGCGGCTTTGAATCTCTGCACTCAATCAATAAAAGGTTTAAGGTAAGAGGTTTTCAACATAGAACACTATAGTTGTGTGGGAAGGAACTGCAGATGCTGGTTTAAACCGAGGATGGACACAAAAAGCTGGAGTAACTCAGTGGGTCAGTCAGCATCTCTGCAGAAAAGGAATTGGTGACATTTGGGGTCGAGACCCTTCATCGGACTGAAATGTCACATATTCCTTTTGTCCAGAGATGCTGAGTTACTCCAGCTTTTTGTGTCTATCTTCGGTACAGAACAGGATCGGCCCGTTTCCCACAATAACCATGCTGAACATGATGCCAAGTTCTAATCTCTCTGACTGCCTAGGATTCATATCCCTCCATTCCACTGCATATCCCAATGCCTATCTAAAACCCAACCTCCTGTCTCTCACTACCCCTCGACCCCAAGAACCTTCCTCTGATCATAAATCCCTGTGACCTGCGCCTCACATCTGCAAAAACGGGGACCTCTGCTGCCCACCACTCCTAAACCCATGGGCCTCTCCGTGTCCCACTGACCCTGAACCCACAGGGCCTCGGTCGCCCTTGCTGCTTGTCTCTTTAATCCTTATTCTTCCTTCATTTTGGTCTCTGCAGCAATTATTTTTCTTAATACTATGAAATTAGTGGATTTATATAATGTTGCAGCTCTTGAAATGGTTTGAGCTGACAAAAATCCTTCAACATAAATCCCTTGAAGTTCAGTGATTATTGTGCAAGCATAACAAGAGTGCATTTAGTTCTTCAGCAGAATTAATGGTATAACCTTCCCTTAAACAGCCTGCAGTTTAGGTTGCCAGTTGCCAAGAATACAAAGAGGAAACCGAGTGCTTTAGTTCAGTTTAGTTTAGAGATACAGCGTGGAAACAGGCCCTTCGGCCCACCGGGTCCGCGCCGACCAGCGATCCCCGCACATTAATACCGACTAGGGACAATTTTTACATTTACCAATTCATCTAAAAAACCTGTATGTCTTTGGAGTGTGGGAAACCGAAGATCGCGGAGAAAACTCACGCAGGTCACGGAGAGAACGTACAAACTCCGTACAGACAGCACCCGTATTTGGGATCGACCCAGGTCTCCGGCGCTGCATTCGTTGTAAGTCAGCAACTCTACCGCAGCGCCACCGTGACCACCCTGAATGTGTATGATAAAAGATGTAACAATGTGACATCCTTTGTGAATGGATTAGGACATGCCTTTCTTACAGTGGGACCCTGGTCTGCTTCAAGTCTTCTTTCACTCCAGTTGCAACCAAAATATTGCTTCATACCTCAGCTCCGTATTATTAATGATAACTGCCCCCCTCTCTCATAGCTTCAAATGTAATGCCCATGTCACTTGTTGCACAGCGAGTTGTGAACGCAGCCCAGACCATCACACAAACCAACCTCCCTTCTATTGACTCCATTTATACCTCACGTTGCCTCAGCAAGGCCAGCAACATAATCAAGGTCGAGTCGCACCCAGGCTCTCCTCCCCTCTCCCATCAGGCAAAACGTATAGAAGTGTGAAAATGCACACCTCCAGATTCAGGGACAGTTTCTTCCAAGCTGTTATCATGCAAATGAATCATCCTATCACAACCAGAGTGCAGGCCTGAACTACTATCTACCTCTTTGGTGACCCTCAGACTTTCCTTGATCGGACTTTGCTGGCTTTACCTTGCACTCAACGTTATTCCCTTGTACAATACTGTAATACACTGTAGACTGTATTGAATAGCGGAGTAGACGTGATGAGCCAAATGGCCTTATGAAATAGTGCGTTTGCCTTAGAGTCCTCCCTGATCAGTGTTCACCCGTTCACTAGTTCTGCCATTCATACCAGGGACAATATACTGAAGCCAATTAACCAACAAACCCGTTGGTCTTTGAAATGTGGGAAAAAACAGGACCACACAGAGAAAACTCACGCGGTCACGGGGAGAACATACAAACTCCATTCAGACAGCACCCGTAGTTAGGATTAAACCTGGGTCACTGGCACTATAAGGCAGCAAGTCTCCCGCTCCGCCCCTAAATTCTTACATATCATGTCTCTGCTTCCAGCACCCCCTGAGGCAGCACACTCTCGGTATGAAAAACTCCCCCTCATGTGCCCCCTAAAGCTCAAGGACTGCAGTGGTTGAAGAAGGCACGGTGGCGCAGCGGTAGAGTTGCTGCCTTACAGTGCTTGCAGCGCCACAGACCCGGACTCGATCCCGACTACGGGTGCTGTCTGTACGGAGTCTGTACGTTCTCCCCGTGACCGCGTGGGTTTTCTCTGAGATCTACAGTTTCCTCCCACACTCCAAAGTCGTACAGGTTTGTAGGTTAATTGGCGTGGTATAAGTGTAAATTGTCCCTAGTGTGTGTAGGATAGTGTTATTGTGCAGGGATCGCTGGTCGGCGTGACTCGATGGGTCCGAAGGGCCTGTTTCCATAAAGTAAACTGAAGGCAGCTCACAACCACCTTCTCAAGTACAAGTGGGAAGGGCATTTAAATGCTGGCTCATCCTGCAAACCTCACATCCCTTGAATAAATAAAATAGTTATTTGATGACATAAAAATTGTAATAAGCTGCATTTCATTTATTTTAAAGTTCCATATCAGAACAATCAGATATATTCTTTGCTTCAGGGGAATGAACCAAGGTGAGCTTCACGGTAAAGTCGCTGTTTTTTATGTCACCTTTCCTGCGGGTATATTGTATGTTAATGGAGCTTCAGTTTGCTGTAGCTGAAATGCAATTAACAGAAAAATGGGGAAAAAATCTGCACCTTGTTAATAGCTTCTTTCTGCTTATTGAAGCCTTATTAAAAGCATCCAGAGTGAACATGGATTCATTCGGCAGGTGAAATACAAAAAAATCACTTCCCAATGTACTCTCTCAAGGTACTGTATGTTAACGAGCTGCTTCCATGCCATTCTGTGGGCACCGAGTAGCTGATGGTGCTGGTGTGGCCGATATAATGGGAGTTGTTCTTCTTCTTGTGTCATCTGTACTGGTTTTTCCTCAAGCCTGCTCAGACATTGCTAGAGGTCAGACACGTCCACGGTGGGTGCCGGAGATCGGTCGGGGGACACGCCTGGCGTTGGGGGGGGGGGGCGGACCAGAAAACAAAGGGGGACCCAGTGTGGGGGGGGTTACTGAAAGAATAAATGAAGACCCAGCATGGGGGGGGACTGAGAACAAAGTGGGACCCAGTGTGGGTGGGGGCCACCAAGAACAAAGGGGGTCTCGGCATGGGGGGGGGGGGGGCGCCGAGGGGGACCCGGTATGTGGGGGCTACCGAGAGAACAAAGAGGGAACATTGGGGACTAAATGAAATACTTTATAATTTAGTCTGCACCTTATACATGGCAACTCTTTGCATACTTGGTATGTAAAAAATATATATTTCTGTGACACGTCACATGTGATAAAGTATCATTCATTCATTAATTCACTCATTCACTCACATTTCTTCTTGGTTTTGATTGGTCATGTGCCATGCCTTCCAACAGAAGTTGGGAACGTATCACAAAGACTCTTGAGAACATCCTTTGGTGTTCTCTCTTCCTCCTAGTAATCTCTCGTTGTGATGGAACTGAGGCAATTACTAATGGAAGAAGAATGAGCTGTAGAGAAAGAATGGAGCCAGCGTTTTACCCATGGGATTGGAGCTATTGTATTCCAATAGTTCCTTGCTGACGACTGCGCAAGATACCACGTGTATGAAGTAACTGCAGATACTGGTTTGCACTGAAGATAGACACTATATTCTGGAGTAACTCAGCGGGATAGGCAGCATCTCTGGAGGGAATGGGTGACATTTTGGGTAGAGACCCTTCATCAGACAGGCTACCATGTTCCTTCTTTTCATCCTATCAAAAATAAATCACACTAATGGACTGCTACACACAGAACTACTTCCAATCATATATTTATAGACATAAAAGATGCAGGAGCAAAATCAATCAGAAAGCAGCTCAACAACAAACTGGAATCGAAGATAGACACAAAAAGCTGGAGTAACTCAGCAGGACAGGTACCATCCCTGGAGAGAAGGAATGGGTGATGTTTCAGGCTAGCCAGGCGAAAAGGGAAACGAGAGATATAGTCTTGACTCAAAACATCCCCCATTCCTTCTCTCCAGAGATGCTGAGATACTCCAGTCTATCTTCAGTTTTAACCAGTATCTGTAGTTCCTTCCTAAACATACTGGAATCCATCCATGACACATTCATGCCCATTTTAGCAAACCCAAGTCTGAGAGTCCCTTGGTAATATTTCCTTTAGACAAAGGGGGAACTTCTCACTAGACAGCCCCTGGTATATCGACAGTGACATGCATTGAATAGGCAAAGTCCTAGACCCAGAGAGCCCAGGTCATAGACTCATGGGGATTCTGCTGCTTCTGACTGTAGAGGTACAGGCCCTTCGTCCCACCAAGTCTGCGCTGACCAACAATCACCCATACACGAGCGCTATGCTGTCCCACCTTTACATCCGACACACTAGGGACTATTTACAGAAGACAATTAATCTGCAAATCTACATGTCTTTAGAATGTGGGAGGAAACAGGAACCACCCTGAGAAAGCCCAAGCGGTCACAGGGAGAATGTACAAACAGTGTACCAACAGCACCCGTCGTCAGGATCGAACCCAGGTCTCTGGTGCTGTAAGGCTGCCACTCTCCCACTGCACATTGTGTCACCAACGACATGTGGAAACAGCATCTCTAGACAGCAGGAGCTGCAAGCAAACTGATCCTTTGCAATGGTATTTCTAAAGCTGGTGGATCACAGGTACAGCTTCCTCTCCCAATACTCTGCTTGTAACTGCATGATTTATTTATAACTCCACCACATCACTAACATCGATTTTGGTCACTCAGTCTTTCTGCAGAGATAATCTTGTATCTATGTAAACCTTGCTGCTGTGTACTCACATACAGTGGACAAGGACTTCCCTTCATAAAAGTCCTGAGGTCTGGCTCCAAGCTCTCGGACTGCCATCAATTCACCTCTGAATGATTTCAATCCAAGGACCAAACTCAGATAATTTACGTTTAATTGTGATGACATAAATATGTCTTAAGAAGAGTTTTCAATTGAACCTTCCTCTGTGTGAGTACAACAAATAGAAAGATTGACTAGGTTGTCCTAGGCAGTTCAGTCCAAAGAAGGTTTCCTGATCTCTATGATTTCATAGATGGGGAAAAATTAGCAGTCAGCTATTCTTTGAGTGTAATGGAAATGAAACACAAAGACCACAATGGCTGTCCAAGGTAAAGCGATTTAGATTCAAATGCTAAAGTAATTCAAACTCGAGAGACTGCCAGAGAGCCAGGGAGAGGAGATTCAGTGGAGACATACACTGCAGGAGGTACAGGGAACTGCAAATGCTAGTTTACAAAAAAAAGGACACAAAGCACTGGAGTACATCAGCAGGTCAGGCAGCATCGAGTTTAGTTTATTTTCATTTAGTTTGTTGTCACATGTACCGAGGTACAGTGAAAAGCTTTTGTTGCGTGGTATCCAGTCAGCGGAAAGACAAGGCATGATTAAAATCGAGCCAAGATCCGATCAAAGATAGTCGAAGGGTCACCAAGGAGGCAGATAGTAGTTCAGGACTGCTCTCTAATTGTCCCAGGATGATTCAGTTGCTTGATAACAGCTGGGAAGAAACTGCTCTTGATCTGGAGGTGTGCATTCTCACACTTCTATACCTTTTGCCTGATGGGAGAAGGGAGAAGAGGGTGTGGGCAGGGTGCGACTTGTCCTTGATTATGCTGCTGGCCTTGCCGAGGCAGCGAGAACTATAAATGGAGTCAATGGGAGGAACGTTGGTTTGTGTGATGGTCTGGGCTGCGTCCACAATTCGCCGTGCTACGTGACACGGGCATTGCATTTCAAGCTACGAGAGCCTTGGATGGAGCTATTTGGAAACCAAGCTGTGATGCAGCCTGAAAAGATGTTTTCTATGGTGCTTCTCTGGAGAACATGGATAGGTGGCGTTTCGGTTCACCCTTCACAGCAGGCTGCTGATGCTGTAATCTCATTCCCACACGTTGTCGCCGGGAGGGGGAACCAGAGAGGTGGGGAGGAACATAGCCTGGCAAGTGATAGGTTGATACAGGTGGGGGGGGGGGGGGGGGGGGGGGGTTGTTTGGCAGATGGATGGACAAAGGCCAGAGAGGTGGTGAAATAAGTCGAGGCAAGAAATGTGAATAAATTTTAGTGCGGAAACAAGGATCAAACCCGGGTCTCCAGCAGTGCATTCGCTGTAAGGTAGCAACTTTACCGCTGCGCCACTGTGACTGCTCCATGATCTAGGAATATAGTAGCAGTCAAAGGCGGGAAAGGGAGAGGGGCCCGAGTTTGTGGGAGAAATGGATGTTCATCTAGACTCGCCCAACATCGGGAACATGTTTCCTGCCTCTAGCGTGTCCAAACACTTAACAATCTTATACGTTTCAATAAGATGCCCTCTCATCCTTCTAAACTCCAGCGTGTACAATCCCAGCCGCTCCATTCTCTCCTCATATGGCAGTCCAGCCATCCCGGCAATTAAACCTGTAAACCTACGCTGCACTCCTTCAATAGCAAGAATGTCCTTCCTCAAATTAGGGGACCAAAACTGCACACAATACTCTCACTAGGGCTCTGTACAACAGCAGAAGGACCTATTTGCTCCTACATTCGATTCCTCTTGTTATAAAGGTCAACATGCCATTTGTTTTCTTCACTGCCTGCTGTACCTGCATGCTTACTTTCATAGACTGATGAACAAGGACCCCCAGATCCCACTGTACTTCCCCTTTTCCCCAACTTGATGCCATTTAGGTAGTAATCTGCCCTCCTGTTTTTGATACCGAATTGGATAACCTCACATTTACCCACAATAAACTTAATCTGCCATGCATCTGCCCACTCTCCCAACCTGTCCAAGTCACAAATAGCATCCTCCTCACAGTTCACATGGCCACCAAGTTTTATGTCATCTGCAAATTTGCAAATGTTACTTTGAATCCCTTCATCCAAATCATTGATGTATATTGTAAATAGCTGTGGTCCCAGTACCGAGCCTTGCGGTACCCCACTAGTCACTGCCTGCCATTCTGAAAGGGACCCGTTAATCCCTACTCTTTGTTTCCTTTCTGCCAACCACTTCTCTATCCATGTCAGCACTCTACCCTCAATACCATATGCCCTATTTTGCCCACTAATCTCCCATGTGGGACCTTATCAAATGCTTTCTGAAGGTCCAGGTACACTACATCCACTGACTCTCCCTTGTCCGTTTTCCTAGTTACATCCTCAAAAAATTCCAAAAGATTAGTCAAGATGATTTCCCCTTCGTAAATCCATGCTGACTCAGACCGATCCTGTTACTGCTATCCAAATGTGTGGCTATTTCACCTTTTATATTTGACTCCAGCATCTTCCCCGATGTCAGGCTAACTGGTCAATTTTCCGTTTTCTCTCTTCCGCCTTTCTTAAAAAGTGGGATAACATTAGCTACCCTCCAATCCACAGGAACTGATCCTGAGTCTATAGAACATTGGAAAATTATCACCAATGCATCCACGATTTCTAGAGCCACTTCCTTAAGTATCCTGGGATGCAGAACATCAGGCCCTGGGGATTTATCGGCCTTCAGTCCCATCAGTCTACCCAACACCATTTCCTGCCTAATGTGGATTTCCTTCAGTTCCTTCGTCACCCCAGATCCTCTGGCCACTACTATATCAGGAAGATTGTTTGTGTCCTCCTTAGTGAAGACGGATCCAAAGTACCTGTTCAACTCATAATAAATAATAATAACTGTTCCCCATAATAAATTCACTTTTTCACCTCTTCAAAGGTCCAACTTTGGTCTTAACTAATTTTTTCCTCTTCACATACCTAAAGAAGCTTTTACTATCCTGCTTTATATTCATGGCTAGCTTGTGGCTGACGTCCCTTGTCAGCCACAGTCGCCCCTTACTCCCCTTGGAATCTTTCCATTCTTGGACATCCGAGATGTCCTCTTGCTTTAGTTTCCCTCTGGATGACTCCGCTTTGATCTTGCCTATGGGTGCTGTCTGTACAAAGTTTGTACGTTCTCTCCGTGACCTGCGTAGGTTTTCTCTGAGATCTTCGGTTTCCTCGCACACTCTAAAGACGCACAGGTTTGTGGGCCAATTGGCTTGGTGTAAATGTAAAATTGTCCCTCGTGTGTGTAGGACAGCGTTAATGTGCGGGGATCGCTGGTCGGTGCGGACTCGGCGGGCCGAAGGCTTGTTTCCACGTTGTATCTATAAACTAAAGCTAAGCTAAAAGAAGTGAAGCAGAGAGGCAGAGAGGATTCATGGAAGGAATTCCACTGCTTATGGAAGTGACAGGTGATGGCTTTGCCACTATTCAAAGAAACATAGATACATAGAAAATAATTGCAGAAGTAGGCCATTCGGCCCTTCGAGCCAGCTGATTGAATATGACCATGGCTGATCATCCAAAATCAGTACCCTGTTCCTGCTTTCTCTCCATATCGCTTGATTCCGTATGCCCTAAGAGCTGTATCTAACTCTCTCTGGAATACATCACAAATACATTCATCAGCAACTACATTGTGAGATGAGCAGGGAGCTGGAAATTTAGGTGAATGAGGGCTGTCTAAGGTTGGAGAGATAGTAAGGAGCCAGAGAGTCCAGTGGGGAATCTGTAAATAGGAACAATCATTTTAAAATCACGACATTGCTTTACCAGGAGTCACTGCACACCCACAGCGGCTCAGCAGAAGATAGACATAGAGGGCAGAATCTTTTTATTTATTTATTTTTTAAAATTTATTTATTAGAAGACAGTACATTACATTTTAATGGCACCTTTTTCCAGGTTCCCAGAATTATTAGAACCTTCTTTGTAAAACTTCCTTTTTTTTTTAAGATAGAAATGAGAAAGAAAGAAGTATCGAAGAGTAAAGAATAGTCCAGTTAGTGTAGTGTAAAGAAAGAGATGTGAGGAAGTGAAGCAGGAAGGAGATGCTCACACGCCACAAGTCGATATATATTTTTTTGTTCTTAATCATTTTTCACTCAAACCCAGAATTTTTAATTTGACGATGTTATTACACCCCATGAATCCACAAGATCGATAAATGGAGACCAACTCGTTAAGAATTGGTCTTTTTTTTCTATTAGGAAGAGTCTCATTTCTTCCAAATGGGCCGTTTCCAACATATTACCAATCCACATTTTGAGTGTTGGTGTAGTAGCCTTTTTCCAGAATTTGGGTATGAGTTTTTTCACTATTATTAAACCATAATTAATAAATGAGATTTGGGATATATTTAATTTGATTCCATCTCCTAATACTCCAAAGATAATCATTTCCATGCTAGGTTCCATTTTTATCTTAAATAAACTGGTGAATATATCAAATATATCACACCAAAATCTTTGAAGTTTTGTGCAAGAAACGGAAGAATGTGTGAAGTTGGCATTTTGAGAAAGGCATTTAAGAGGGCAGAATCTTGAGTAGATTCTAATGCGGGGAGAACAGAAAGCAAACCAGCTAGAGTGGGCTGATTTTTTTTTTTCATTCACTCACGAGAGGTGGATTTTGCTGGCAATGCCATCCTTACCATGTTACCATGGACAGACGAGATAATTAAAAGTCAATGGCTTTGGATGAAGATTAGAGCATCTGAGCTTGGCAGATTCACTTGATGGCTTTTATGGTAATAAGGTCATTTAATGGCAACTACTATTAAGAAGAGTCTTTTCTTTCTTCATTCCATGTTCTATTTATTCCATGTTAAATTCTCTCAACAGCCTTGGTGAAATTGGGTGTCAGGGGTTATGGGGAGAAGGCAGGAGAATGGGGTTAGGTGGGAAAGATAGATCAGCCGTGATTGAATGGCGGAGTAGACTTGATGGGCCAAAAGGCCTAATTCCGCCCCGATCACTTATGACCTTATGTCCTTAAGTTCAGGTCTCCGTATCCATGATTCAGAACACCATTGCTACATTGATAACATTACCAGCCAGGGTCAGAGATTAACTAAGGTATAAATGACGATTCCAACAGTGGAGGGACTGAGCAAGGAGCAGTAACTGTTATCTACAAGGTGTGGATGTCCTTGCTTTTGGCATTCTTGCCTTTATTTTGTAATATGATTCATTTTGCTGAGTCAAGATGTGGCTGGCTTTTACAAGTGCTCTTTGTCTGTTGTACCTTTTGCTACATTTCATAAGAAGCCAGGATTTCTGTTTAGGCAGCACAATTTAGAGGGGTGACTTAAACCCCTGTCCCACGGTACGAGTTCATTCCAAGAGTTCACCCGAGTTACCGTCAGAGATTCACGGTAATGGCCACTCGTCGGTACTCGGGGCTCTCGTGGACATTTTTAACAATTTAAAAAATTCTTCACGAGTCTTCCCGTGCTTACCCGCCGTTGGCGCTAAGAGACGTCCCCGAGCTCCGACGTACCCGCTACGTTCATTCTCCGTGCTTATCACGAGTTTGATTGTTTTTTTAACTCAGGAGTGCTCTTGGAATGAACTCGTACCATGGGACAGGGCTATAAGTCTGCAGGAATCCCGTGCTCTTTGTATTAGATACATTACACAGCAGGTAACAACGGGTATTCTTTACAGGACCGCACTTTACTGAAAACTCCAGCCATTGCCAGACTCACATGACATTAATTCCCTCACTTCCATGCTCACCTCCACACGTGAAAGCCAAAACCCTTGGAATTAATTCAATAACCGCAAGAGCATTATAAGTCCTTTAAGAACTTTAGATGTTTTTATAAGATCCCCTCTCATCCTTCTACATTCCAGTGAATACAAGCCCAGCTGACCCATTCTTTCATCATTTGTCATTAAATTACTGCAAGGATGTTACACTGTGACCAAGGACGAGCCATGAGTTCCCATTGTTCATCCTATACCCAAAGATACTAAGACCTTCACCAGCTACTGAAGTAAATGAAAACAACTGCAGATACTGTAAATCTCAGATTGAAAAGGGAAAAAATACTACCGAACAGATAGCATCTCTGGAAAGGGACACGGGGTTAGTGTTTCACCTCGATTAACTTACTGCAGGACTGGGAATATTTTTAATGCACATTTTCTTTAAGTTGCAAAGAAGGGTTTTATTATTTACTTATTTTAAAAGTAAAGTGGATAGGTATATAGACGGGAAGGGAATGGAGGGGTATGGTCTGAGTGCAGGTAGATGGGACTAGGGGAAAATGAATTGTCGGCACGGACTGGAAGGGCCGAGAAGGCCTGTTTCCGTGCTGTAATTGTTATATGGTTATATGGTTATAAGGGGGTTGGATGGGGAGAACAAATGGAATGTCTGAGAAGGGACAAATGTACACTGTTGCACTTTACGCGAGTCATGGAAACATACAGCATAAAACAGGCCCTATGGCCCAACTTGCCCATGCCGGGATAAGTGCCCCATCTTCCACCTACTTGTGCTTGGTCCATAACCCTCTGAAACTATCCTCTCCATCTCTATCTGTCTATATCTATATTCTATATCTATCTCTTGTATTCTATATTTCTAGCTATCTACTAGACTAAGTGGGACCCGTTGGGTCCCATGTTCACACTGGAGGGCAGGCGCCCCAACTCAATATTCCACCTCTCCACCAATTCCAATATTGATGGCCAGTAGAGGGGGGTGGGCTTTCTGGAGCGCTAGTATGGGTACTGTGGGCTGAACGGACTGGTTTCCAGAGGGCTAGTATGGACATTGTGGGCCAAATGGATTATTGGGGTGGCAGCTCAGTCACTCAAGCCTGACGTGCTGGCAGCTCACTCACGGCTGGTAAGCTGGCGGTTGACTCACAGCTATTCCTTGAAATTCCACTTCAAGCAGGGTGCATGGCCACCAAATTCAAGTGCACTTTCTGACCACTTCAAGCAGGGTGCAAGGCCACCAAATTCAAGTGCAGTTTCCGACCACTTCAAGCAGGGTGCTAGGTCACCGAATTCAAGTGCAGTTTCATACCACTTCAAGCAGGGTGCAGGGCCACCAAACTCAAGTGCAGTTTCCTGACACTTCAAGCAGGGTGCAAGGCCACCAAATTCAAGAGCGGTTTCATACCATTTCATGCAGGGTGCCAGGCCACCACATTCAAATGCAGTTTCATACCATTTCAAGCAGTGTGAAACCACCATAAAACCACCATAAAACCACACAAAACACCACATAAACAACACACTCACAGTTCAGTAGACATACAGTGTGTTCAGTTGATTCACTCTCCCTCCCCCATCTCTCAGAGAATGAGCCACACACACACCTCCGAGTTTTATAATCCCTCCCCCTGCAACCACAAGGGGTGTGGCCTTCGTGGCGTGATTGACAGGAGAGAGATTCTCAACATTTTAAAACACTAATAACACTTTTATTTTTCATTGATGGGAAGAATCCACTGCACCTGATAAGCGGTGGGGGACTGAGTAAGATGGCCAAAAATCACAGCCGTAAGTGGTAGCATTTTATCTAAAATCAATATTCAGTGCAAACAGGAAGTTGTCAAGTTTCCACCAAAACAGCCATTTTTTTGCAGAGCAGCCTTTCAAAGCAGTTACCACCATCAACAACAGCCACTTTTTGCAGTGCAGCCTTTCAAAGCAGTTACCACCACCAACAACAGCCATTTTTTGAAATGCAGCCTTTCAAAGCAGTTACCACCACCAACAACAGCCATTTTTTGAAGTGCAGCCTTTCAAAGCAGTTACCACCACCAACAACAGCACTATTTTGCAGTGCAGCCTTTCAAAGCAGTAACCACCACCAATAACAACGATTTTTGCATTTCAATGCAACCAATTTTTTATTTTCAAACCACATAAGGGTACTCACAGTTGAGTAGACATGTGTTCAGTGTTATTCACAGCTCAGAGAGCCATGACCCTTTCGCTTCCTCCATCTTGCAGAGACCGAGTGAGGCACAACACCTCCTGGTTTTATAGTCCCTCCCCCTCCCACCAGCAGGGGCAGCAGAGAGAATGTCAACATTTTTAAAACATTAATAACTCTTTTATTTTTAATCGATGGGAAAAATGCTCTTGTCCTACCCAGCGGAGTGGGACTCTGAGTAAGATGGCAAAAGAAATTACAGCCGTAAGTGGCAGCATTTTTTCAAAAATCATGAAACCGAAAACTGGAAATGGTCAAGATCTTACTTTTAGTAATATAGATACCTATATATATTTTTAAATTTACAAAACTAAAGCTCTGATCTTGTTATCTTCCAGTTTGCGCTGTCTTTCTATTTGCTCAAAAACGGTACGTAATAGTGCTACGATTTTTCGCCTGCTTACTCACCATTCTTCTGTGCTTCAAGTGCACCAAGTTTTGTTTCCATCAGTGGTCTAATGTAAAAGTTAGCGAGGTTTAAAAAACGTAATAAATGTGCGTGCGCAAATTGATCTCCCCAGCCAGTCAGCATCATGTGGACTGGTCTTTTCTCCTGTCACTCCGCAGGACGGTCCGCCCCTTCCTGCACCATCGCATCTTTACTGGAGCTGACGATGGCCGGCGCAGGTTTCCACAATTTTCGGAGGGATCGGAAGCACGGCCTGGCTGGCCCGGCGTGGGAGATGTCACCAAACGGAAAGTGGAGAATCTGAGCCCGGTGGAGGAAAACGACCAGCGACCAGCGCCTGCTGTGAGTCCCCATCGCACTGTCAGGTCCAGCCCCTTCCCCTCTGGTGCCCCTCGCTGGCTCTTGCACCCCTCCCCCATGATACCCCCCTCTCACTCACAACCCCTATCTGTTCTCCGAGCTCTACCCCCGGCCACACACACCCCCACACCCCCTCTTCCCCCACACCACTCCCCCCCTTCCCCCACACCAATCCCCCCCACCCAGACACCCCACAACCCCCACCCCCCCACAACCCTCCCACCCTACACCCCCCTGCCACACACCCACCCCGCCACACAGCGGTAGGCTAGGGCAGTGCTCCTCCCACCCCTCCCCCACCTGCAACCTGACAGGCCCTGCCTGAACCTGTCCTCTTCCCCTAGCTGCAGGATGCTCCCTGCCAGCCCCCACCTGAAACCGCGCCTGTCCTCCGGCTGCAGAACGCTCCCGCGGGCCCCCGCCCCCGCCCCCGTCCCCATCCTCAGCTGTAGGACTGTTCCCCCAACCCCCGCACCCCCCACCAGACTCCGATTAAAGCTGTCCCCCTCCCCCGGCAGCAGAACGCACCCGCCGTTCCCCGCCTGATGCTGTCCCCGGCCCCAGCTATAGGACGCTTCCCCCCCACCCCCCACCGAAAGCTGTCCCCCTCCTCTGGCTACAAGACGCTCCCGCAGGTCCCCACGTGAAGCCGTCCCTAGCTGCAGGACACTTCCCCATCCCCCATCCCCCACCACCTGATGGCATCCATGTTCCCAGCTCCACGATGCTCCCCACCAAATCCGCCTGAAACAGGTGGGGAGCGGCAGTGGCAGTGGTGACATGCCAGGGCCATGGCAGCTGTAGGCCACGACAGGATAAGCCATGGCTGCATCAGGGCTAGGCTGCGCTAGGCCACGGCAGCGATAGGTCACGGTGGCCCCCGCCTGAAGCCGTCCCCCTGCCCCAGCTGCAGGACGCCCCCCTCCCCAGGCCACCAGCACCTGGCTGCTCCGGCTTGAAGTTGTCCCCGTGCCCCGGCCCTGGACATTCACAGCATCAGCATCTCTTCTGAAATATCAATGTTGAAGCTAGACGTCCAGGACAGAAACTCACGTATAAAAATGTCAAGAGTCAAGACTGTTTAATTGTCATGCGCTGGGAATAAAACAATGAAAAATGTACAAGCAGTAGCTTTGCGGGTACATTAACACAATAACATAATAAATAGATATACAATAACATTATCAATACTAGCTAACCAGACCATTATTTATAGAAGAATATAGTAAAATCTATAAAGAAGTCCATGGTAGTTCATTGCTGAGGTATTGTTGAGGTTAGGATTGTGCAGTCTGGTGGATGTGAGGAAATTGTGGCATGCGTGGGAAGAAATATACTCCAGGGTCCAGTATAAGTGTAGGAAGGAACTGCAGATGCTGGTTCAAACCAAAAATAGACACAAAAAGCTGGAGTAACTCAGCAGGGTCAGGCAGCATCTCTGGAGAAAAGGAATAGGTGACATTTCGACTTCTTCAGATGTGTCTATCTCCAGTATAAGTATTCCAGTTATAGCACGCAGATACTTTAAACCGCTGGCATCCATCCTGAACAGTTGAAAGGATTGAACTTTCAGCTTGCATAGTGGGGTTTTGTGTAATGGCTACATTTTGCCCTGTGGTAGTACAATGCATGTTTAATCCTTCTGCTATTTGGCATCAAAGCTGAGGGAAGATTGTTGAAGTGCTTTCATGGAAACATAGAAACATAGAAAATAGGTGCAGGAGTAGGCCATTCGGCCCTTCGAGCCTGCACCGCCATTCAATGTGATCATGGCTGATCATCCAACTCAGTATCCCGTACCTGCCTTCTCTCCATACCCCCTGATCCCTTTAGCCACAAGTGCCACATCTAACGCCCTCTTAAATATAGCCAATGAACTGGCCTCAACTACCTTCTGTGGCAGAGAATTCCAGAGACTCACCACTCTCTGTGTAAAGAATGTTTTCCTCATTTCGGTCCTAAAGGAATTCCCCCTTATCCTTAGACTGTGACCCCTTGTTCTGGACTCCCCCAACATCGGGAACAATCTTCCAGCATCTAGCTTGTCCAACCCCTTAAGAATTTTGTAGGTTTCTATAAGATCCCCCCTCAATCTTCTAAATTCCATCGAGTACAAACCGAGTCTATCCAATCTTTCCTCATATGAAAGTCCTGACATCCCAGGAATCAGTCTGGTGAATCTTCTCTGTACCCCCTCTATGGCAAGGATGTCTTTCCTCAGATTTGGAGACCAAAACTGTACGCAGTACTCCAGGTGTGGCCTCACCAAAACCCTGTACAACTGCAGTAGAACCTCCCTGCTCCTATACTCAAATCCTTTTGCTATGAATGCTAACATACCATTTGCTTTCTTCACTGCCTGCTGCACCTGCATGCCTACTTTCAATGACTGGTGTACCATGACACCCAGGTCTCGTTGCATCTCCCCCTTACCTAATCTGCCACCATTCAGATAATAGTCTACCCTCATGTTTTTGCCACCAAAGTGGATAACCTCACATTTATCCACATTGTACTGCATCTGCCATGCATCTGCCCATTCACTCAGCCTATCCAAATCACCCTGCAGCCTCCAAGCATCCTCCTCACACCTAACTATACCCCCCAGCTTGGTATCATCTGCAAATTTG
The DNA here is from genome assembly GCA_963514005.1 of Raja brachyura. The sequence goes on along the minus strand of OY740802.1, from coordinate 42,958,295 downwards.
GAGATGTTGCATTGAATTCCCTCGTCCAAATCATTAATATATATTGTAAATAGCTGGGGTCCCAGCACTGAGCCTTGCGGCACCCCACTAGTCACTGCCTGCCATTCTGAAAAGGACCCGTTTACTCCTACCCTTTGCCTCCTGTCTGCTAGCCAGTTCTCTATCCACATCAATACTGAACCCCCAATACCGTGTGCTTTAAGTTTGTATGCTAATCTCTTATGCGGGACCTTGTCGAAAGCCTTCTGAAAGTCTAGATATAACACATCCACTGGTTCTCCCTTATCCACTCTACTAGTTACATCCTCGAAAAATTCTATCAGATTTGTCAGACATGATTTACCTTTCGTAAATCCATGCTGACTTTGTCCAATGATTTCACCACTTTCCAAATGCGCTGCTATCCCATCTTTAATAACTGACTCTAGCAGTTTCCCCACTACCGATGTTAGACTAACTGGTCTGTAATTCCCCGCTTTCTCTCTCCCTCCTTTTTTAAAAAGTGGGGTTACATTAGCTACCCTCCAATCCTCAGGAACTACTCCAGAATCTAAGGAATTTTGAAAAATTATCACTAATGCATCCACTATTTCTGTGGCTACCTCCTTGAGTACTCTGGGATGCAGACTATCTGGCCCTGGGGATTTATCGGCCTTCAATCCGTTCAATTTACCCAACACCACCTCCCGGCTAACCTGGATTTCACTCAGTTCCTCCATCTTATTTGACCCCCGTTCCACTGCTATTTCTGGCAGATTATTTATGTCTTCCTTAGTGAAGACAGAACCAAAGTAGTTATTCAATTGGTCTGCCATGTCCTTGTTCCCCATGATCAATTCACCTGTTTCTGACTGCAAGGGACCAACATTTGTTTTAACTAGTCTCTTTCTCTTTACATATCTATAAAAACTTTTGCAGTCAGTTTTTATGTTCCCTGCCAGTTTCCTTTCATAATCTATTTTCCCTTTCCTAATTAAGCCCTTTGTCCTCCTCTGCTGGATTCTGAATTTCTCCCAGTCCTCCGGTAGGCTGCTTTTTCTGGCAAATTTGTATGCCTCATCTTTTGTTTTTATACTATCCCGGATTTCCCTTGTTATCCATGGATGCACCACCTTCCCCGATTTATTCTTTTGCCAAACTGGTATGAACAACTTTTGTACTTCATCCATGCAGTCTTTAAATACCTTCCATTGCACATCCACTGTCAACCCTTTAAGAATCACCTGCCAGTCTATCTTGGCCAATTCACATCTCATACCTTCAAAGTTACCTTTGTTCAAGTTCAGAACCCTTGTTTCTGACTTAATTTTGTCACTCTCCATCCTAATGAAGAACTCAACCATATTATGGTCACTCTTGCCCAAGGGGCCACGCACAACAAGACTGCTAACTAACCCTTCCTCATTACTCAATACCCAGTCTAGAATAGCCTGCTCTCTCGTTGGTTCCTCCACATGTTGGTTGAGAAAACTATCCCGCATACATTCCAGGAAATCCTCTTCCTCAGCACCCCTGCCAATTTGATTCACCCAATCTACATGCAGATTGAAGTCACCCATTATAACCGTGTTACCCTTGTTGCACGCATTTCTAATTTCCTGTTTGATGCCATCCCCAACTCCAATACTACTGTTAGGTGGCCTGTACACAGTTCCCACTAGCGTTTTCTGCCCCTTAGAGTTTCGCAGCTCTACCCATATCGATTCCACATCCTCCACGCTAATGTCCTTCCTTTCTATTGCATTAATCTCCTCTCTCACCAGCAACGCTACCCCACCTCCTATTCCTTTTCGTCTATCCCTCCTGAATATTGAATATCCCTGGATGTTCAGCTCCCAGCCTTGGTCATCCTGGAGCCAAGTCTCCGTGATTCCAACTATAGCATAGTCATTAATCGCTATCTGCACCTTCAACTCATCCACCTTATTACGAATGCTCCTCGCATTGAGACACAAAGCCTTCAGGCTTGTTTTTACAACACTCTTACTCCTTATACAATTATGTTGACAAGTGGCCCCTTTCTCATCGATCCCTATTACACTTGGCCATACTCTCCTATCCCTTTGTGAGCTTTCTTCCCCGTTAATTCTGGGGTCATTAACCATCGCTTTACTCTCTTTCCCTCTAACTCCGTCCTCGACTATCCCATTTGATACCCCACCCCCCTTATTCAGTTTAAAACCATCCGTGTAGCAGTGGCAAACCTGCCGGCCAGAATGCTGGTCCCCCACCTGTTAAGATGCAATCCGTCCCTTTTGTACAGTTCCCCCTTACTATAAAAAGAATCCCAGTGATCTAAGAATCTAAATCCCTGCCCCCTGCACCAGTTCCTCAGCCACACATTCAGGTCCCATATCTCCCTGTTCCTGCTCTCGCCAGCACGAGGAACTGGAAGCAAACCGGAGATAACAACCCTGGAAGTCCTGCTTTTCAGCATTTTTCCGAGCTCTCTGAAGTCCCGCTGCAAAAAATTCATCTCCTTCTTTCCAACATCATTTGTGCCAACATGCACGACCACTTCCGGCTGGTCACCTTCGCCCTTGAGGATTGTCTGCACTCTGTCCGTAACATCCTGGATCCTGGCACCAGGAAGGCAGCACACCATCCTGGAATCCCGTCTGCTGCCGCAAAAACCCCTGTCCGTACCTCTCACAATGGAGTCTCCAACTACAATGGCGTTGCCCGACTTTGGCCTCTGTGGGTTTGGCTCATCAGCCCTTTTTGTTTGGCAAGCCAGTCCGCCGCTCAGTGGGATACCGTCTTCTGTCCCGGCAGCTTCCACGTGGGTGAACCTGTTCACAAGAGGTACAACACCCGGGGACCTTTGCATCCCATGTTTTCCTCCCTTTCTCACCGTCACCCACCTTCTCTCTTCTAGTGCCTTGGGTGTAACAATCTTACTGAAGGACTTGTCGAGGAACGACTCAGTTTCTCGGATGAACCTGAGGTCATCCACTTGTTTCTCCAGTTCCCCAACACGGTCCTTCAGGAGCTGTACCTGGATGCACTTCTCACATTTGTAGCATCCAGAGGCACCAGCAGTGTCCTTGACCTCCCACATACTGCAAGCATCACACTGCATCAGCTTGCTTGACATCTTCTTTTGCCTCGGTCTCTCCCTATCCAGTGTATTGCGCAGCCTCCTCTCTGAAGACTCTCGAGCCAAAGACTCACACTTTACTCACAGGGCACTTCCCTCACAAGGCTGCTCCCCAAGAGCTGCCTTGCTTATATTGACTGTTCAATTGCCTAATTTACAAACCAAATTCCTCAGTTTTGAGGAGCTGCTTTCCCCCTCTGACTCACTGAGAACTCTCCTCCCACTTGGGCTAGAGCCAATCAGTGCTTTCTCCTGCTTCTCTTTGTTGCTGTTGCTTCAAAATCCACGGGAAGACTGAGTCTAATCCGTGTTAATTCGTGCTAATCCACACTACCTTTCACAGTCTAAGACATTTCACTGCAAATTTATATTATTTTATCATTTTTTGCTGGCACAGTCAACAAAGCAAAGACCTTAGGTGATGCAAAAAACACCTCTTACTTAGAGTCCGGCTGGGTGCTCTTGAATTTAACATTGGATTCAACATGTAAAAAAAAAAAATAATAATATTTAATAATGTGATTAATAACCATGCTTATTATAGCACGATCACTGCTTCCCAAGTGGAACTGTCACGTTTTTAGATAGCAATAACATAGGAAATATAACAGTGCAGTGCAGCAACAGACCCTTTGGCCCATTATGCCCATTGCAAACATGATGCCAAGTTAAATTAATGTCCTCTGCCTGCACACGACCCATACCCCTCCAGTTCCTGCATACCTAAAAGCCTCTTAAATGCCACTATCGTATCTACCGCCACCATCACTCATGGACCAGAGGATATAGGTTCAAGGTGAAGGGGAAAAGATGTAATAGGAATTTGAGGGTTAACTGCTTCACACCTAGGGTGGTGGGTGTATGGAACAAGCTGCCAGCAGAGGCAGTTAAGGCTGGGACTATCCCAACATTTAAGAAGCAGTTAGAAAGGTACATGGATATGGCAAATTTGGAGGGATATGGACCAAACGCAGGCAGGTGGAGACCAGTGTAGCTGGGACGTGTTGGCCGGTGTGGGCAAGTGGGGCTGAAGGGCCCGTTTCCGTGCTATATCACAAAGACCATGCCTCTACCACCCCTGGCAGCATATTCCAGCACCCACCACTGTGAAAATCACCTGCCCCGTGCAAGCTGTTGTTTACTATTAAATTTATACCCAGTCTTTAACATTTCCACCTTGGGAAACATATTCTGACTACCCAAATAGACAATAGACAATAGACAATAGGTTTAGGAGGAGGCCATTCAGCCGTTCAAGCCAGCACCACCATTCAATGTGATCATGGCCGATCATCCCCAATCAGTACCCTGTTCCTGCCTTCTCCCCATATCCCATGACTCCGCTATCTTTAAGAGCCCTATCTAGCTCTCTCTTGAAAGCATCCAGAGAACCGGCCTCCACTGCCCTCTGAGGCAGAGAGTTCCACAGACATAGAAACATAGAAACATAGAAATTTGGTGCAGGAGTAGGCCATTCGGCCCTTCGAGCCTGCACCGCCATTCAATATGATCATGGCTGATCATCCAACTCAGTATCCTGTACCTGCCTTCTCTCCATACCCTCTGATCCCCTTAGCCACAAGGGCCACATCTAACTCCCTCTTAAATATAGCCAATGAACTGGCCTCGCTACCCTCTGTGGCAGAGAGTTCCAGAGACCCACCACTCTCTGTGTGAAAAAAGTCCTTCTCATCTCGAAAAAAGTCCTTCTCATCTCGAAAAAATCCTTCTCATCTCGAAAAAGTCCTTCTCATCTCACCACTCTCTGTGTGAAAAAGTGTTTCCTCGTCTCCGTTCTAAATGGCTTATTCCTTATTCTTAAACTGTGGCCCCTGGTTCTGGACTCCCCCAACATCGCGAACATGTTTCCTGCCTCTAGCACGTCCAAGCCCTTAACAATCTTATATGTTTCAATAAGATCCTCTCTCATCCTTCTAAACTCCAGAGTGTACAAGCCCAGCTGTTCCATTCTCTCAGCATATGATGCTTCAAGTTATGGACCAAGTTTGTCACAGGCATTTCATCTTAACCCATCCCTCGTTTACTTTCTTGCACACTAGTATCGCAGTAGTTTGCTCACTACTCGTGTGCATTATTGCTCATATGTAATGGAGACACAAGGAACTGCAGATGCTGGAATCTTGAGCAAAACATAAGGTGCTGGAGTAACTCAACGGGTCAGCAAGATTTGGGCAGGGAATGGATATTCGGTGTTTCGGGTCGGGATGCTTCTTCAGACTGATTGTTGCAGGGGGAAGAAAGTTGGAAAAGAGAGGTAGGATGATACAAACCTGACAACTGGTAGGTGGATAGAGGCAAGAGAGGGCTTCATTGGCACATGGGTGGAGTAAGTGACTAAATCTAGCGATGAAAAGCAGATGCAAGGGTGTCAAATCACGAGAGGAGTGAAATGTAAAGCCAGAGGGAGAGGTATGGGTGGAAGGGGACGGAAGGGCTTGGGGTAAGTGGAGGGAAAAAGGGGACATGAGGGAATGGGAGATGAATGCACAAAGGAGTGGAAAGGTTCAGAGTGACCGGAGGACAGTAATGTTGGAGAAATTAGGGGGCACTGCAGAAGGAAATGGAAAGATGGGAGCGGAGGAGGTGGCTGTCCTTAGCATCCGCCATTGCTAGAGGGGTCACTTGCAAACTGAAGAAGCAGCATCTGAAATTCCACTTGGATAGTTCACACCCAATAGTGAATTCTCCAATTTTTATCGATACTCCCACCCTTCTCACTTTCCAATAACCACTCCCACCGCATTGATTTCTCCAAATAACTCACCTGTCACTTTACCCCTTATCCTCTCCTTTTTTACGCGCATCTCCCATTCCCTCATTTTCATCTTATTCCCCCCTCTTTTCCGCCTCCCGTCCATGCCATCTAAACACCTTCCTGTGGCTTTATATTTCCTTCCTCGTCTCTCCTATCTGACGCGCTTTTGTCTCATTTTCTTCTCTAGCCATTGTCACTTACGTTACCAATCCCCATCACCTGTATCCACCTATCACTCGCCAGGCTTTGTCCTGCCTCAACTCTCATTTCCAGTTGATTTCTCCACCACTATAAACAATCTAAAGAAGGATCCCTAACCGAAACATCACCTATCAAATCCCGCCACAGAGGTTGCATGACCTGCAGGGTTACACCACCAATTCATGTTTGGCGCATATTTAATATCAAACGATGCATTCTAAGCACCCTTCTCTCAAACAATTCACAGAGGCATTCTTTGTCTCAAGCAGAAAAATAAATCAAGATAAAGCCCTTTGATTTATTTTGATTTGCACAGACACACTGCAGACTTATAATATCAATTAATATAAATAATGCAATTAATATCACAGAAGTCGCTTTATGGAAACAAATAATTTAGTCCAATTGGTCTATTTAAATGCGTAATCTATCTCCCCCCCCACATGCACAAATACACTCACATGCACACATACACGGGCACACGCATGCACATACATACACACACACACACACACATTCATGCGCATGCGCACACACCGCACACACATGCAGACACACACAGACACACCCATGCACACGCACATGCACACACACACACACACATACACACTCATATTCATACACACACACGCGCACACACTTGCACATGTGCAGACACACATATACATGCGCACACACACACTTTAATGATATTACATCTTCAACCATTATTTTGTTCTGCCAGTGAATCTATAATCTTGAGCAAAAAACAGAGGAACAGCTGTCCAGGCAACATTCGTGTTGGGAAATGGACAGATGACATTTCTGATAGAGACCTTTCTTCAGAATGTCTTCAGGATCTGGAAAGTTGCCAAGTTTCTGACTCAATCACAAACTGAAAATTAAATTTCACTGCCTCCAACTTTGTGCATCACGAAGCTTCATCTGACATCTGTGCTGAAGCTCCTGCTGTTTGTTCAGTATTTACACCTTAGTGTTACAAATCAAATCACAGCACTCCCCAACGTGGATCTGATTCCAGCTGCTTCTATTCATCAGAATTTTAGATGTTCGTTCCATTTCTGTCATCGATGTTAATCTAATCAAAAGAGTCCCAACTTTTTGCAATGAAAACATTTTAAATGGGAGTGGATAAAGTAAATGTTGCCATGGACTGTCCGTAAGGTATGATAAGTGGCTTCTATATGGACAGCCTTTCAGATTACACAGTTTCAATCTTCTCCACAATTTCTACAAGTGTGTGGTTGCTAATCTCCTTTTCTGAAATCCTGAGCTGACTTAACCTGAGGAACTTGCCTGCACTTTCAGAGGCTGTTCATATTATTCATGTGTAGGAAGGAGCTGCAGATGCTGGTTTCAACCGAAGATAGACACAAAAAGCTGGAGTAACTCAGCGGGAAAGGCAGCATCTCTGGAGTGAAGGAATGGGTGACGTTTTGGCTCGAGACCCTTCTTAGAGTCTTCTCTCTATCACTCATTCCTACATCCCGCTGAGTTACTCCAGCATTTTGTGTCTATCTTCTATTTTATTCATTGATCCAAACCTTACTTTCGTATTGATATAAATAAGATTCATTTATTAAAGTAAATGAAGAATGCAGGGGCCCAGTCTTTCTCCATCCCTGCTTGTGATTCTTTAACATCCACCTTCTCCAAATGCACTGCATTTGCTTGTGATGCTGCAAAAATATTACCTGCTTCCGTTCAGTCCACGAGGGATAAATTCAGCCGCATTCGAAAGAATCTCTTCGGCAGTACCTTGCGTAACTCACCTTTTCAGAGAATCCCCACAGCTATACTTCTGCTCCTCCTGATCCAGTTACAAATTTATTGCTTATGTATCACTGAAATTTTATTAAAAATCCACCTTTGGTCAAAACTAAAGTTTACAACATATTGACAAGGGAAGGCAAATTTTTTTCATTGAGTTCAACGCTAATAGAATTTTCATAAGGTTTTTTTTGCATGCAAAACATCGATTGACCAATTTATTGCAGTGAAAAGAGTTAATATATTGAATGTGGAGAGGACATTTCTTCCTATGGGAGAGCCTGCAACGAGTGTTCATAATTTAAAGGAAAGGCATCCCCATTTAAGGCAGATGAGGAGAATTTTTCTTTACACTTGGAAGGTTAGTATTCTTTGGAACTTTCTTCCTCAAAGGGTAGGAAGGATCGTGTTTGAATATTTTTAATGCAGAACTGAATAGATACTTTTTGATTGCTTGAAAGATATAGCATGGAAATTGGTCCTTCGGCCCATTGAGTCCTAGCCGACCATCAAATGCTCATTCATACTAGTTTTATGTTATCCCATGTTTGCATCCGCATCCAACATTCTAAGAGCAATTTGCACAAGCTGCAAACCTGCACGTCTGTGGAATGTGAGAGGAAACTGGAGCACTCAATGAAATCCATGTGGTCACAGGAAGAACATGCAAACTCTGCACAGATAACGGCTGAGATCAGGAGCGAACCTGGTTCTCTGGCGCTGTTCTATCAGTTACACCACTGTGCCATTCTTGATAAGACAGGGATGCACAATTGAGATTATTGTCAGATCTGACATGACTTTAGTAAATGGTAGAACAGACATATAGGGAGAGGTTGAATAGGCTGGGCTCTCTATTCCTTGGAGTGCAGGAGGATGAGGGGCTTATAGAGGTGTATAAATTGATGAGAGGAATAGATTAGGTAGATACACAGAGTCTCTTGCCCAGAGTTGAGGAATCGAGGACCAGAGGACACAGGTGGTGGGTGTATGGAACAAGCTGCCAGAGGAGATAGTTGAGGCTGGGACTATCCCAACATTTAAGAAACAGTTAGACAGGTACCTGGATAGGACAGTTTTTGAGGGATGTGGACCAAATGTGGGTACATGGGATTAGTGTAGCTGGGACGTTGGCTGGTGTGGGCAAGTTGGGCCGAAGGGCCTGTTTTCATGCTATATCACTCCTTGAATCTCAGGGATCTCCAAACTGCCACATCCGGCCCGACACAAGATTTTATCCAGCCCGCAGCAAGCTATCATGATGTTCCGTGCAGTGGGCTATTTAGCGGGTTCTGAGGCAGGGGTGTAGTGCTGCTGGAGCTCACCGGAGTGCCACTCTGGCACCTCTGTAAAAAAAAGCCAAAATAAACAGCAGGGAATTTTAACTAGCGAGTGCGTGGTCAGGGTAACCTGGTTAAAAGAGGGGGAAAGGGATCGACTCATTACTACTGTAGTTCCCTGTAGGAGGGGAGGAGCAGTAGGACTCAGCAGAATCCTGAGTTTAGAAGGATGAGAGGGGATCTCATTGAAACGTTTGGACACGCTAGAGACAAGAAACATGTTCCCGATGTTGGGGGAGTCCAGAACCAGGGGCCACAGTTTAAGAATAAGGAGTAAGCCATTTAGAATGGAGATGAGGTAACACTTTTTCTCACAGAGAATGATGAGTCTGTGGAATTCTCTGTCTCAGAGGGTGGTGGAGGCAGAGAATTCCACAGACTCACCACAGACTGTGAGAAAAAGTGTTTCCTCATCTCCGTTCTCTGGATGCTTTCAAGAGAGAGCTAGATAGGGCTCTTAAAAATAGCAGAGTCAGGGGATATGGGAAGAAGGCAGGAACGGGGTGCTGATTGGGGATGATCAGCCATGATCACATTGAATGGCGGTGCTGGCTCGAAGGGCCGAATGGCCTACGTCTGCACCTATTGTCTATTGAATCAGACCACGTGCTGTCTGCATCGTGGTGGTTGTGGGCCTGGTGCTGACCCTGGAACTCTGGTGAGGTGACGGCTCTGGCTCGCTGGTGGTCGGTGGACAGGTGAGGGTCGGTGGTCACTGGTGGAGGCACCTGGGGGGTTGGAGGAGAGATACGGGTCGGATCCGGGCAGCCACCTCGGTAAAAATACATGATTTCAATTTCTTGTTTGAGTTGAACTTTTTTGAGTTTGTTAAATTGATAAAACTAACATTTTTTCATTTTTTCCTACGGCCCACAAAAATGTGCCAAATATATAATGTGGCCCTCATGCTGAAATGTTGGGAGGTGCCTGCTCTATGACATGGGGGCTTTTGTGGCCAACGCCTACTCCCACATGATTCCCCCTCTTATCTTAAACAGATAAATCATATCTCCTCCTGTCCAGAACGTTGTGGTACACTATTAAAAAAAAATTTATACTCAAATTTTGGAAAGACACAATCACGCCAACATTCAAAATGTGGATTTCAAATATGTCTGAAACACTTCATCTTGAAGAAATGAGATTACTCCTACTAGGCAAAGTAGACCAATTTTCAAAGCCTTGGTCTCCTTTTATCAACTTTTTGCAAGCCAATGGTGCAACATAACATAACCTCAGAAATTAAATGGTTTAGAACCGGGTGACGGATGGGCAAAAATACGAAATAGGTAGATCTCCCCTAATCTCTCTTTTCTTTACTTTCTCCTTCTATTTCAATCTTTTCAGCTTCTCTTCAATGTCCTTTATTTCTTTTGCTATCCGTCTCTACTCGCTTGTCTATCTATTCCGACACTCCGTATTTCTTTTTTTCTTCCACTGTTCTTTTATTATTAAATCAAAAGTATGAAGTTGTACAAGAATGGAAATATGTATGTATGTATTAGGTACTCAAGTACCACACTATTGTACTTACTTCTAACAAAAATAAAAACAATTTTAAAAAAACACTGTTAAATTCAGACCTCAGCCATTCCCAATAATGGGACGGGGCAGTCATCCTGCAGGTAGTGCTGCTGACCCACAGCTCACAACAACACGGAGACCCAGCACAGGATCACTGAGAACAAAGGGGGACCTGGCATGGGGGGGAGGGGGTGCTGAGAATGAAGGGGAAACTGGCAGAGTGGGAAGGAGGGGAGGGGGGGAGAAGCGCCAGGAACAAAGGGGGGGGCTGGTGGCTGGGGGTTGGGGGATTGGGGAGGGGGGAAGAGGGGGGCCAGCTGCCACATGCAGCTACAGGTAGTAGATATGATTGTTTGGTACTTTTGTAACATGTGGCGACACTTGTGTACTGCCTAGTTTGTGTGTAAAACAAAGCATTTCACTGTACCAAGGTACATGTGACAAAGTAAAATATAATGCAAGTATCAACATTTTATTTTGCATCTTGTCTCCTTCTTGGCTCTTTACTCCCTTTTTGTCACCCTTTTCGTGTCTATCCTTTGTTGACCCGTTGCTCATTCGCTTGCGTGGCAGACGATGTTGGCTTCTGTCGTTGTCCAACACGTTGACGGAATTGTCGCCTGACGCGGCACGTTGTGCATCGTGTCATCGCCTCCAGGGATCGCCACGAGGAGGCTCCTGTCATCATCCCCAATTGCTCATCACAAACCTCTCTCACATCTCCAACTATCACTTGTGTAGGAAGGAACTGCAGATGCTGGTTTAAATCGGATAGACACAAAATGCTGGAGTAACTCAGTGGGGCAGGCAGCATCTCTGGAGAGGCGGAATGGGTGACATTTCGGGTCGAGACCCTTCAACAGTCTGAGTTACTCCAGTATTTTATGTTCAACTATCACTTGCCAAGTTTTGTCCCACCCCCACATTTCCAACTTACTCTCCCCCACTACAATCAGTCTGAAAAAGGGTCCAGACCCAAAACATCACCTATCCATGTCTTCCAAAGATGCTGCCCGACCCTCTAACTTATTCCAGCATTTTGTTTATACACAAGATTGCAGCATCCGCAGTTTCTTGTGTCTCCGGCAACTAGGATTAGGTTGGGTAGGCAAATTGGTCTCAAGCAATGGTTTGGGTTGAGGGGCCGGTTTCTGTGCTGTACAACTTCATGTCTTTAAATAATTTTTAAGGAAAATAATAACATGGTGTAATATGTTGGATATACTGAAACAGAGCTAAGCGTTTCAGTGGTTAAGGGGTGAAAGTCGGCACTTTGGGAATTGAATCGGGAGCCAAATCAGCATTTAATTTAGAAGATTTAGGGTCAATAAATAAGATATATGCAGGAGACTTTAAAATTTGGGATACTCATTCACATAAAGCCGGTGGAGCTCTGTGAAAGTGATAAAGGGATGGTTTCAACTGGAGAAGAGTTGGGTGATCTTATCCTGTAAATTTGCATGAAGGCTCTCGACCCAAAACATCACCTATTCCTTTACTCCAGAGATGCTGTCTGACCTGCTGAGTTACTCCAGCTTTTTGTGTCTATCTTTGGTTTAAACCAGCATCTGCGGTTCCTCCCTACACAATGCTGAATTGATCATTGCCTGAAAGGAAAAGAGATAAGGGAGAATAGAAATGAAAATAATGAGTTATTTTCTAACATTTAGCATTTACACTAAGTTGTTATTATTCTCAATGAGTGCGGGAGACGTGACTTCCTGCAGGCAACAAAGAATGAGAATGCTGTTCTCATTCATTGCGGATGACACTACGGTGGTGGGGTTCATCTCCGGGGGGGACGAGTATGCCTATCGGGATGAGGTGGAACAGCTGACAGTGTGGTGTGGAGAAAATAACCTGCTCCTGAACACCTTAAAGACCAAGGAGATAATAATAGACTTCAGGAAGAACAAAACAGAAATCGTACCACTAATCATCAGAGGGGACTGTGTGGAGAGGGTGGCGGATTTCCGCTTCCTGGGAATCCATATTGAGGATGACCTGACGTGGAGCGTGAACACCTCTGCGCTGCTGAAAAAGGTCCAGCAGAGACTGCACTTCCTGAGGGTGCTCAGGAAGAATAACATCACACAGAGACTGCTGCTGTCCTTTTATCGGTGCTCCATTGAGAGCATCCTAACACACTGTGTATGCGTGTGGTACACCAGCTGCACAGCGGCTCAAAGGAAAGCGCTCCAGAGGGCCATTGACAACGCCCAGAGGATTGTCAGCTGCCCTCTCCTTACCTTGGAAGACTTACACAGTTCCCGCTGCATCAAAAAATCCCAGAATATTATAAAGGACATTTCCCACCCCGGACACTCCCTGTTTGAACTGTTGCCGTCAGGCAGACGGTACAGATCTACAAGGACAAACAGATTTAAAAACTGTTTTTACCCCACTGCTATAAAGGCACTAAATGTAGCCACCAAGGAACGCAGGGACTAAGGGACTGTGGTTGGTACACTGTGAAATCGACAGAGGATGTAGGGTTGGGTGTTTATGCGTGCTGTTTTCATATTTCATATTTATTTTAGTTGTTTATCTTTTTTTAATATTTTACCTTGTATGTATCGTTAGCTTTTATGGTTTGAATGTTGCACTGACTGGCTGACATTTTTAAATTTTGTTGTACATGGTTCATGTTACAATGACAATAAAGAAACTATTACTATGACGATATTGCTGTTGAGGTCCGATCCTTTAGTTTAGTTTAGTTTAATTAAGTTTAGAGATACATTGCGGAAACAGGCCCTTCGGCCCACCGAGTCCACACTGACCTGCGATCCCCGCACACTTACACTTCCCTACACACAAGAGACAATTTTTTTAACATTTATACTAAACATTTATACCAAGCCAATTAACCCTCAAACCGGTACGTCTATGGAGTGCGGGAGGAAACCCATACAGTCCATGGGGACAACATACAATCTCCATACAGACAGCACCCACAGTCAGGATCGAACCCGGGTCTCTGGCACTGTTAAGCAGCAATTCTACCGCTGCGCCACCGTGTCGCCCCAATGCCAATGTATCCAATACTGCCTGAATAAACATAAATGTGTCCGATATTTTTCTAAAACATTAATAAACATATTAACGTTAAATATCTAAATGCAGATGTTAACAGAACATTTATAAATATCTAAAAGCAAAGACTGCTTTGATTGAATGCTTCGATACCTGCAAGGCATGTGCAGTTTTGAAATGACTAGGAGTAGCAGTGGGAACAATGAGCTCTCTGTGGAAGTGTACACAGCAGGGAGTCACTGAACACAAGTGATTTGGAAACTGATCACCCTATGCACAAAGCAAATGGTTACTTCCTCAACATGTACATTTGCTCAGAAAAAAAACCTCAAGCTGGGTTAATGTTTTATTGCAGTTCAGCCAATCGAACTCCAGAAATTGATGGCAATTATGTACAGTCACACAGTTTACATCACACTGAAACGGAATCAAGCCTCTCTAATGTTCAAGTGCAGACTAACAAAAATAAAACCTATTTACTGTCTGCATAGAACATCAACTGAATGGTTATGCAACTTCTTAGAAAGATATATGTTGATACAGTTTATATCATTCTAGCAACACTTAGCATCCAGACCTATTTCACTCCTAATGCAAAATTGCTTCACGTACACTTTAATCAATCTTATATATCTACTTGCGTTCTACCGAAAAATCACACGTAAATCCTTCACTGACTCATAGAGCTATTTTATTCTCACAGGCACCCATTTACATATTCCTCACATAAGCAGACAGCTTTCATAGTCATCAAGTCATACTGCATGGAAACAGGTCCTTCATTTTGACTTGCCCATGCTACCAAATGCCCCATCTGTACTAGCCCCGTCTGCTAGCATTTGGCCCATATCCCTCCAAACCTTTCCTATCCATGTACATGTCCATATATATTTTAATGTTGTATTAGTTCTTGCTTCAACTACCTCCTCTAGCAGCTCATTCCATATACCCACCGCGCTGTGTGTGAAAAAGATCCACCTCAGGTTCCTATTAAATCTTTCCCCTCTTACTTTAATCCTAAGACCTCTGGTTCTTGATTCCCTACTATAGACAATAGATGTAGGCCATTCGGTGTAGGCCATTCGGCCCTTCGAGCCAGCACCGCCATTCACTGTGATCATGGCTGATCATCCACATTCAGTACCCCACTTCTGCCTTCTCACCATATCCCCTGACTCCACTATCTTTAAGAGCTCTATCTAACTCTCTCTTGAAAGCATCCAGAAAATTGGCCTCCACTGCCTTCTGAGGCAGAGAATTCCACAGATTCACAACTACTCTGGGTAAAAGACTGTGCATCTACCCAATCTATAACCCTCGTAATCTTGTACACCTCTATAAGATCACCACTCATCCTCATGTGCGCCAAGGAATAAAGTCCTAGCCTGCTCAACCTCTCCCTGTAACTCAGGCCCCCAAGTCCTGGCAACATCCTCGTAAATTCCCTTTGCACTCTTTCCAACTTAGCATTGTTTCCATAGCAGAGAGCCCAAAACTGAACACAATATTCCAAATACGGAACATAATACTCAGCGTACTGGCCCCCCTCCTCTTGAACATCTACACCAACGAGCAACCACTTCCCCCACAATGCCGCCGCTTCATCTATGCTGATGACCTTTGCATCACCACCCAACAGGAGAACTTCCAGAAGATCAAATCTGTCCTGGAAAGCGCCCTCCAAGAGATGACAACCTACTACAATAACAACCACCTGAAACCCAACCCATCAAAAACCCAATTATGCAGCTTCCACCTTAAAAATCGAGATGCAGGAAAACAACTGAGCATCTCATGGGATGGCCACAACCTCTCCAACCACTTCCACCCCGTGTACCTCGGAGTCACACTCGACAGGCCACTCTCTTTCAAAACCCACCTTCAGAACACCAAAGCCAAGGTCAACACTCGCAACAACATCCTGTGCAAACTGGTAAACTCAAAGTGGGGCGCTGATCCACCAACCATCCGTGCAAGTGCCCTAGCCCTGTGCTTCTCCACAGCTGATACGCGTGCTCAAGCTGCAGCCGCTCCCACCACACCAAACTGGTTGACACAGCCCTCAACGACACCTGCCGCATTATCACGGGATGCATAAAGACAACGCTAGTCCCGTGCCTCTACGCCCTAGCTGGTATTACCACCCCCCCCCCCCCCCCATATCAGATGATCCATCGTCGCCCAAGATGAGCGGGGAGCACAGTAGATCGATACCAGGCACCCCTGCACAGACACACAGTACCTCCATCCCGACTGAAATCCAGAGCCAGCTTCTTGCAGACAGTCCCACCTCTCCAGACGACCAAAGAAACAGCAAGGACCAACATCTGGAAAGATGAATGGAACCAGCTCAACACACGAGCCCACGACTGGATGGAGAGAGGAATTACTCCGACTGAATGCCTCGCCAGCGGGCATGACCTCCCATGGCCAACCTGGAAGACCCTCAACAGATTACGAGTGGAGCAGGGGAGGTGCAAAGCACTTATGAAAGCATGGAACTACCAGGCAGAAGACACATGCAGCTGTGGAGCAGTACAGACAATGTCCCACCTACTGGAGTGTGATGACGCCCCCCAGTGCAGCCCCCAGGACCTGGCTGAACCAACCCGACCAGCTATGACCTGCGCCAGACACTGGCAGAACGACATCTGAGATTGCAACGGACTCGAAGAAGAAGTAATGAACACAATATTCCAGAGTATACACTCACACAGAACTTACAGAGAAACACATGCAGTCATGTTCCCACCGTTTAAACTGGTATAGTTTGGCGAGACAGGCAGGTTGAGTAATATGATTTTTATTGTTGAACAACAAACACGTAAGAGTACTCAGAAACCCCGTGCCGGGTCAGCCAACTGTATAATAGCTCCTGCTACCGGGAGGAGAGTTGTCGACTGAGGAGAAAAGCCCGCAAACTCACACCTGCTGTCATGGAATGGCGCCCACCAATAACGAGGGTTTACACTTCCCTAAGCCACCACTAGGTGCTGCTACAATAGCCATTCAAATGCAGTCTTATAAACACAATTGCTCAGATGTACCTATTGCACATGGTTTTAACAATGATGATGTGGCTAGAACATACATGCTAAAATCACAAATATATATGTTTGAGAGACCTTGTGACAATGCATTCCTCAAGAAAGAAATTCCGGCAGATTAAACACAAATTAACAACTTTCCACAGCATTTTATAATTTGAATTGAATGCTTTACTGTCATACGTGACAAGTCACGGTGAAATTATTTGCTTACAAACACAAATAGTCACTCCATAAAGGACGCGGCAAAGCTACAAATTTTCCTGCACCCTTGATCAATCCTGCCCCTCCCCCCTCCCCCCCCCCCCTCACAGCGGTCCTCCCTCGCCGGGTCCACCCTTTTGCTCATGTTCTCCCCTCTGCCCCCACCCCCCACATAGCGACTTGCAGCACTGTTGGAACCTTATCCAACAAGGGAATCACAATTGAAAATGCAGAAAGACCCGTTGATGGTGGTGCACCCCTTCTCCAAGGGATCTCCCTGCACCGGTGATGAATGGAGGCATCTCGACTAGCCATCGGACATCACTCGGCCTCTATACCTGTGCGGCAATGAAGGTGAAAGTGATTGGGGCAAATGGAGGACTGTGGGTGAGATATGAGTGAGGGAGGGATGTGTGGGGCGGAGGGAGGGGGTGAGTGGGATAAAGAGAGAAGGGCAGGTTTCTGGTGATGGGAGATAGGAAAAGAGGGATTCTGAGAAGACAAAAACTAGTTATTAGGAAATGAAAAGGAGGCAGGGATTTGGGGAGTTCCACGTCCCACTTTCACGAGTTATTCACGAATTCTCCCAAGTTTTCCCCTTGATTCAAACTCGCAGAATGGTCATAACGAGTCCGTTGGAGGTCATAGGAGTTCGTAGATAGATCGTAGCGGCTCGTTATGCCAGCCGTAAGTATTCGTGGCGTCAGGTAAGCTGGGACATCTTTTTCAGTCCGATAAAAAATGCCCAAGAGTGAACAAATGGTCGGGATGAAAGAAATTGCAACTTTTTACTCGTAAGGAGGGTGTCGAAATAACCATATAACATATAACAATTGCACACGGAAACAGGCCTTCTCGGCCCTTCCAGTCCATGCCGACCATTTATTTTCCCCTAGTCCCATCTACCTGCACTCAGACCATACCCCTCCATTCCCTTCCCGTACATATACCTATCCACTTCACTTTTAAATGTTAAAATCGATCCTGCCTCCACCACTTCTGCAGGAAGATCATTCCACACAGCCACCACTCTCTGAGTAAAGAAGTTCCCCCTCATGTTACCCCTAAAGTTCTGTCCCTTCATTCTCATGTCATGCCCTCTTGTTTGAATCTTCCCTACCCTCAATGGGAAAAGCTTATCCACGTCAACTTTGTCTATCCCTTTCATCATTTTAAAGACCTCAATCAAGTCCCCCCTTAACCTTCTGCGCTCCAAAGAATAAAGACCTAACTTGTTCAACCTTTCTCTGTAAATAGTCGTGGGAATTCGTAGACACACTCGTAGGAGTTCATAGGAGTTTGTGAGCATATTCGTGGAAGGTCGTAGGAGTTCGTAGATTACCACAATCTTGATTTTTTATTTCAGGTCCTTTAAACTCGGCAGAGGTTTTGAATTAAGTTGTGAAAGTGGGACAGGCCCTTAAGGGAGATGGAGGTATCATGACATGACTATCAAAGGGTATAAAAGTTACAAAAGTGAGGGTCAGAGGTTTGGGATTCAAACAATTCGGTAATGGATGGACATGGAGATGTGCTGTCCATCTCTTGTAAATCTTCAACAGCAGGGGAGTCATGGAATTAATAAAACAATTGACTGGATGAAAGAATCCTGGGACCTTTCTGCAATTAAATCGGGAGGGAACTAGGGGACAGAGAGCAAAAAGTTTAACAAAAGTAACAAGCGACAATGGAACTGAATGACAATAGACAATAGGTGCAGGAGTAGGCCATTCGGCCCTTCTGCTTATGATTCTAGATGGACACAAATTGCTGGAGTAACTCAGCGGGGCAGGCAGCATCTCTGGAGAGAAGGAATGGGTGACGTTTCAAACGCAATCTGAAGAAGAGTCTCGACCCGAACCATCACCCTTTCCTTCTCTCCAGTGATGCTGCCTGGCCCACTGAGTTACTCCAGTATTTTGTGTCCATCTTCAGTTTAAACCAGCATCTGCAGTTCCTTCCCGCACATTTTGAATGATTCTAGAAGTGAGTCCTCTTAAACTTAGGAATTGTTCTTCATATGTAGATGTTGAAGACTGCATTCTAAAGCTATGAAGTAACATCAGAGGAAGAAATGGCTGACTGCAGAGTAATACACTATATAATGTAACTGGGACAATATTTTGAGGAAATATTGTGACAAAATATAACATGATCAGATATCAAGTTTACACTTATGGTTTAAGGAGCAGAACATCAAGGTTCTGCAACAGCTTCTTCCCACGAGCCATCAGACTCCAGAATGCCATGTAATGGGCTGCCACCATTGTCTATTTATCGTTTTATCCTTTTAATCCATTTTATCCATGTTTATCCTTCTGTTAATTATCGTGTTGCACAGGGAGCCAAATGCAACGGAATTTCGTTTGGAACTGCAAATATCAATGTATTTCTAAATGACAATAAAATCAGGAGGGAACTGATTGACTTTTTGACTTTTTGAAGGGGAAAAGATTTAATTGAAATCTGAGGGGGTAACTTTTTCACACAAAGATAGGTGGGTGCCAGAGGAAGTAGTTGAGGCAGGGACTATCCCAACATTTAAGAAACAGTTAGACAAGTACATGGATCGGACAGGTTTGGAAGGATATGGGGCAAATGCTGGCAGGTGGGGCTTGTGTTGATCGGTGTGAGCAAGTTGGGCTGAAGGGTCTATTTCCGCACTGTGTCACTCTATGACTCTATGACTATTATGGGATAAAAACATCACATAATTAAACTTCTACAATTGGTTCCAACCTGTGAGTGATATGAAGGCCTTTCAGTTGTCTCAACCTGGTCTGTTCATGTCAGCCAGTTCCACCAATACTTAAAACCGGCACCATGTAAATGATTTGATCTGTTGGGAAAATCCATAGATGTCCCAGCAAACTGCGATCTGTGGACACCTCATACATCAAGTTGCTTTCCAATCAATATGCACCAGTGTGCTTGACTGCAAAATTCAGGACACACCAGTCAAGGTAATACCTTTTATTACACCAACAGTGGATTTTATTGAGGAAACGTCACAGTCAGGATGAAGGCATG
Organism: Raja brachyura; assembly: GCA_963514005.1. Next base: position 42,938,267 of record OY740802.1, on the reverse strand, counting down.
GTGAATGTCTCCACATACTCACAGCCAACTGGACTGTCACAGGTGACAAAATCGTCAGTGAGCTTGTGATCACTCTTGCAAATGGAGGCATTTTTCATATCGCACTGCTGCTCTGGCAATTTTTTATTTTTTATGTGAGCGACATATTTTGTTCTTTGCATCTCCCTGCCAACTTCAATTTCCTCCTTGTTCTCCTTGAAGAGAACCTACATCTGACAGCTGCAAGTGGCCATGGAAGGGCTTTTAGGCGCCTGCCCGGATTTGCATTGTTTGCAAATATTTCATCAGGGAAGACACAATGTGGCAATCAGACTCCTACATCTCTGGCATCAACATCCATTTGCTCCCAACAGTGAGTGCTCAAACATTTTACACTTCCACTGATGAACTGCCCAGCTGTTGCTGGAACCTTCTTCTGCATTCCATCTGAACTCAGTTATTCCAGTGTTCTGACTTACAATGGGTCATTATTTGTCACATCATGTCTCGGTGCCATTATCCTAAGTCCAAGAGTCTTGTCAGCCCGCGCGCTCGATGTACTGGAGCAGTTCCCGCGAACTGACGTCCATCTCCTGTCCGCCCGCGCCTGGCCACCTTTGTGTCCTGGGGGTGCTTCCTGCAATCGATCTTGAAGGTGCTGGAGGTGTTATCTTGGTTCACCCTCCGACCGGCCCTTGCTCCTCGAGTCCGACGTCTCCAGCTCCCACCTGGTTTCGCCTTCCGACATTCTTCATGCGGGCCTTGACGAGCCTTCAGTCAGGCTCCGGGCCCTGTCGACCAACGAGACTTCAGGCGAGGTCCCACCGACCGACCAACCTTTCAATGAATTGGAGGTCATCAAAAAATCTGTTGCCCAAATTATAACCCTCATTACATCATGAAATAATATAATCATACAACAAACAAACTGCCCCTCTGGCCCACCATGTCCGTGCCAACAATCTGTATTTATCCTATTTGCCAGCATTTCTGTGCCTTAACGATTCAAATGCTGGTCTAGATACTTCTTAAATGTGAGATCTTTGGCTTTTGGAAGTCATTCCAGATTTCAACCATGCTCCGGACAAAATGTTCCCACACTTCTACCAAACCTGTTTTCACCTCACTTTAAACCTGCACTCTCAGGATTTCGATATCTCTTCATGATCTATCCTATCTTCACTTCTCATAACTTTATATCCTCATTGTTTCATGATTGTTGAGAGGTCAATCCTCATCCACCTCCACTCCAAGGAAAACGAACCCACCCATTCTAGTCTCTCCTCTTACCTGAAATATTCACAACAGACAACATTCTAGTGGATAGGGAGGAACTACAGATGCTGGTTGACACCACGGATAGACACAAAATGTTGGACTAGATCAGCAGGACAGGCAGCATCGCCGGATAGAAGGAAGGGGTGATGTTTCGACTCGTGGCCCTTCTTCAGATCCTTGTGGGTCCCCTTCTGCACAGTCTCCCACCCGCCCTACAGTGCGGAGACCAGAACTGCACACAATATTCTAGCTGGCACCTAACCAATATATTGTAAATCTGGAAGTTTCCAGCTCTTATATTTTACAGCCTATAAAGTGAAATGACCTTTGTGCCTCCTTCACCATCTGATCTGCCTGTTTGACACCTTCAAGGATCCTTGGACTTGTACACTGATGTTCTTTTTGTTATTAGTACACTTCAAGGTGCTACATTTCCCAATGATTCCTCCTGAATTTGCTTTATTTCTCTAAATATTTATATGTTCAAACACACATTTATTTTTGGCTAGATAATATTTTAACATATTATTTCATAATATTTTCATGTCTTCAACCTTCTCCGTGTGAGCAACCTCCTCCAGCACTGCAATGATAAATCTCAACACGCCTCCAACTCTGATCACCCCCATCTTAATCATTCCACAACAACTAAACCACTCTGTGTCACTTTTACTCCCTCTCTGAAGACAAGGCTTAAAACTTATTTTGCTGAACAAGTTTTTTCTTGGTTCGCTTATTCTTCTTCTATGCCAAGATTTGATAGAACAAGTTTGACTTCACATTGACCTCCCAATGATTTTAGTTAAAGTGAGAACATATTGGTTTCATCTTGTTGCCTCTCTCCACACAACTATCCTTTCCCAGCTGTCACTTGGATTAAGAAGGGCAACAGAGAGAAGAATATTTTCAAGTTCCTAATAACTTCACAATCTCCCGAAAGAACAGATCAAAACTCTTAGGCGGCATAGTGGCGCGGTTGGTAGTGCTGCTGCCTCACAGAGCCAGAGACCTGGGTTCAATCCTGACCTGGAATGCTGTCCCTGTGGAGTTTGCATGTTCTCCCTGTTTTTTCCAACATCCCAAACACATGTGGATTTGCAGGTTAATTAGTGTAATTTAAAATGTAGGGCAGCACAATGGCACAGTGATAGAGCTGCTGCCTTGCAGCGCCAGAGACTCGGGTTTGATAGTTACTGCGGGAGCTGGCTGTGCGGAGTTTGTACGTTCTCCCTCTGACCGCGTGGGTCTCCTTTGGGTACACAGGTTTCCTCCCACATTCCAAACACGTGCAGGTTTGTGTGTTAATTGGCTTCTGTAAATTGTCCCCAGTGTGTGGGGTGAAACTAGTGTATGGGTGATTGTTGGTCAGAGTGGACTCGTTGGGCCGAAGGGCCTGTTTCCACACTGTGTCTCCAAACTAACCTAAACTAAACTCCATCAAATTACATCACAGGACTACATGTAAATAAAACAAACAAAACGTGTAACGATGACACTGAGGGATTACATGTTCAATGGAACAGAGCTAAATTCTGCAATATCACAACCCCATCATCCTGAATGCTGCTGTACAATTAAACAATAAGCAGTAGGAGAAGACTCTGGCTCAACAATGGTGGGCCTTGCCAACATCTGTACGGAGTTTGTACGTTCTCCCTGTGACTGCGTGGGTTTTCTCCGAGATATTCGGTTTCCTCCAACACTCCAAAGATGCACAGGTTAGTAGGTTAATTGACTTGGAATAATTGTAAGTTCTCCCGAGTGTGTGTAAAATAGTGGTGATGTGCGGGGATCGCTAGTTGGTGCGGACGCAGTGGGCCGAAGGGCCTGCTTCCATGCTGTATCTCTAAACTAAATTACAGTAAATCTCATACAGATTTAACATGTCATTCCAATTCACAAAACACTGATCAATGAAGGCAAACACACCAAATATCTTCTTCACCACCCTGTCTACTGGCGTTGCCATTTTCACAGAACTATGCACATGCACCCCTTCATATTTCTGTTCTGCAATGGTCCCAGGACCCTACCATTTACTGTGAAAGTCCTGCTTGGTTTTTCTTAACAAAGTGCAACATTTTCCAGACATCTGAATAAAAATCAATTTGCCATCGCTTGACCAATTGCGCCAGTTGATCAAAATCCCAAATCCCATCATCTTAGATGACCTTCATCACTGTACACAACATGACCAATTTTAGTGACATCCACAGATTTACTAACCATGTCACTTATATTTACATCCAAATCCTTAATACAAATATATTATAAGCACCAATCCCTGTGACACACCACTTGTTAGATGCCTCCAGTCTGATAAACAACTCTCCGACATCACACAAGGATAGATATAAAATGCTGGAGTAACTCAGCGGCACAGGCAGCATCTCTGGAGCGAAGGAATGGGTGAAGTTTCGGATCAACACCTTCAGACTGAGAGTCTGGGGAAAGGGGAGCGAGAGATATAGATGGCGATATAGAGAGACATAGAACAAATAAATGAAAGATAGGTCAAAAAGTAATGATGATCAATGAAGCTGTCCATGTTAGCTGCGGACACGGTAAAAACGAGTTACACAGACAATCAAACTCACCAGGACGCAAGTGAAATTAACACCGTCCTCTGTCTCTTATCTTCAAGCCAATTTTGTATCCAATTTGCTACCTCACACTGGACCCCATGTGGTCTAACCTTCCATGCAGTACCTTGTTAAAGGTCTTGCTAAAGTCCATGTAGGCAGTGTCTACTGCACTGCCCGCTTTAATTTTCTTCACGATCAGGTTCTGTAAAATCATATGTCCTACCCCTTACACCATGGCCACTTCCAACAGCAGCAACAGCATGCCCCAGAACAGCACAAGACACTGCTTTCAGATGTCAGAAAAAAAGACAAATGTAATTTGGGGCGGCACGGTGGCGCAGCGGTAAAGTTGCTGCCTTACAGCGCCAGGGACCCAGGTTAGATCTCGACTACGGGTGCTGGCTGTACAGAGTTTATAGGTCCGACTGCTCTCTGGTTGTGATAGGATGGTTCAGCTGCCTGATAAGAGCTGGGAAGAAGCTGTTGCTGGATCTGGAGGTGTACGTTTTCACACTTCTGTACCTCTTACCTGATGGGAGAGGAGAAGAGGGAGTGCGATTCATCCTTGATTATGCTGCTGACTTGCCAAGGCAGCATGAAGCATTGTTGGAGTCAATGGAGGGGAGGTTGGTTTGTGGGATTTTCTGGGCTGCGTCCACAATTCTCTGCAATTTCTTGCGGTCTTGGATGGAGCTGTTCTCAAACCAAGCAGTAATGCATCGTGATGAAATGCTTTCTACAGTGCATCTGTAGAAGTTGGTGAAGGTCATTGGGAACATGCCAAACTCTACACCAAGTAGAGGTGTCAGTGTGCTTGGCCTTTGCTTTGATATGGGTGGTCTAGGACACATTGTGCGCAATATTTACTCCGAGGAACTTGAAGTTTTCAACCATCTCTACTTTGGCGCCATCAATGTACATTGGGGTATGTGTACCGCTTCACTGCCTGAAGTCGATCGCAATCTCCTTTGTTTTGTTGACATTGAGGGAAAGTTTGTTGCCTTGGCACCAGGACATGAGGTTCTCGATCTCCTTCCTGTACTCCATGTATCCATGGAGGCACTTGCACAAAATCTGATTAAATGTTTATCTTTTTAGTTTAGTTTAGTTAGGGCAGAATTCAGGAGAAATTTCCTCACATCCAAAGTGTGTAAAAACTGCGAGATTGTCTGCAATAGACCAAATTGTTAAATATATTGAATACTTACACTTAGTTTGATTATCCAAAGGGATGCAGGAACTTGCAGAGGAAGATGGAACAATGCGGAGAATTTGGATGATCAGTTAAGATGACATTGAATGGGAATGCAGGATTGTTCCTCATACTTCTGAATACTGCTGAGTATTCAATATTCAGGAGGGATAGACAGAAAGGAAAAGGAGGTGGAGTAGTGTTGCTGGTTAGGAGATTAACGCAATAGAAAGGAAGGACATTAGCTTGGAGGATGTGGAATCGATATGGGTAGAGCTGCGAAACACTAAGGGGCAGAAAACGCTGGTGGGAGTTGTGTACAGTAGTAGTGGAGTTGGGGATGGTATCAAACATGAAATTAGAAATGTGTGCAACAAGGTTAAAACAGTTACAATGGGTGACTTCAATCTACATATAGATTGGGTGAATCAAATTGGCAGGGGTGCTGAGGAAGAGGATTTCTTGGAATGTATGCGGGATAGTTTTCTAAACCAACATGTAGAGGAACCAACGAGAGAGCAGGCTATGCTAGACTGGGTACTGAGTAATGAGGAAGGGTTAGTTAGCAGTCTTATTGTGCGTTTGTGGGCAAGAGTGACCATAATATGGTTGAGTTCTTCATTAGGATGGAGAGTGAGATTGTTAATTCAGAAACAAGGTTTCTGAACCTGAAGAAAGGTAACTTTGAGGGTATGAGACGTGAATTGGCCAAGATAGACTGGCAGGTGATTCTTAAATGGTTGACGGTGGATATGCAATTGAAGGCATTTAAAGACTGCATGGATGAACTACAACAATTGTTCATCCCAGTTTGGCGAAAGAATAAATCAGGGAAGGTAGTGCATCCATGGATAACAAGGGAAATCAGGGATAGCATCAAAACTAAAGATGAAGCATACAAATTAGCCAGAAAAAGCAGCCTACCAGAGGACTGGGAGAAATTCAGAGTCCAGCAGAGGAGGACAAAGTGCTTAATTAGGAAAGGGAAAATAGATTATGAAAGAAAACTGGCACGGAACATAAAAACGGACTGCAAAAGTTTTTATAAATATGTGAAGAGAAAAAGGTTAGTTAAAAAAAATGTAGATCCCTTGCAGTCATAAACTGGTGAATTGATCATGGGGAACAAGGACATGGCAGACCAATTGAATAACTACTTTGGTTCTGTCTTCACAAAGGAAGACATAAATAATCTGCCGGAAATAGCAGGGGACCGGGGGTCAAATGAGATGGAGGAACTGAGTGAAATCCAGGTTAGCCGGGAAGTGGTGTTAGGTAAAGTGAATGGATTAAAGGCCAATAAATACCCAGAGCCAGATAGGCTGCATTGCAGAGTACTTATATAGAAACATAGAAATTAGGTGCAGGAGAAGGCCATTCGGCCCTTCGAGCCAGCACCACCATTCATTGTGATCATGGCTGATCATCTGCTATCAATAACCCGTGCCTGCCTTCTCCCCATATCCATTGACTCCACTAGCCCCTAGAGCTCTATCCAACTCTCTCTTAAATTAATAGTGATTTGGCCTCCACTGCCCTCTGTGGCAGGGAATTCCATAAATTCTCAACTCTCTGGGTAAAAAAGTTTTTTCTCACCTCAGTCTTAAATGACCTCCCCTTTATTCTAAGGCTGTGGCCCCCTGGTTCTGGACTCACCCAACATTGGGAACATTTTTCCTGCATCTAGCCTCCTGCATTAAGGAAGTAGCCCCAGAAATAGTGGATGCATTAGTGATAGTTTTTCAAAACTCTTTAGATTCTGGAGTTGTTCCTGAGGATTGGAGGGTAAGTAATGTAACCCCACTTTTTAAAAAGGGAGGGAGAGAGAAAACGGGGAATTACAGACCAATTAGTCTAACATCGGTAGTGGGGAAAATGCTAGAGTCAGTTATTAAAGATAGGATAGCAGCACATTTGGAAAGCGGTGAAATCATTGGACAAAGTCAGCATGGATTTATGAAAGGTAAATCATGTCTGACGAATCTTATAGAATTTTTTGAGGATGTAACAAGTAGAGTAGATAAGGGAGAACCTGGGGATGTGTTATATCTGGACTTTCAGAAGGCTTTCAACAAGGTCCCACATAGGAGATTAGCATACAAACTTAAAGCACACAGTATTGGGGATTCAGTATTGATGTGGATAGAGAACTGGCTGGCAGACAGGAAGCAAAGAGTAGGAGTAAACAAGTCATTTTCAGAATGGCAGGCAGTGACTAGTGGGGTACCGCAAGGCTCAGAGCTGGGACCCCAGCTATTTACAATATATATTAATGATCTGGATGAGGGAATTGAATGCAACATCTCCAAGTTTGCAGATGACACGAAGCTGGGGGACAGTGTTAGCTGTGAGGAGGATGCTAGGAAGCTGCAAGGTGACTTGGATAGGTTGGGTGAGTGGGCAAATGCATGGCAGATGCAGTATAATGTGGATAAATGTAAGGTTATCCACTTTGGCGGCAAAAACAGGAGGGTAGATTATTATCTGAATGGTGGCCGATTAGGAAAAGGGGAGATGCAACAGGACCTGGGTGTCATGGTACACCAGTCATTGAAATTAGGCATTCAGGTGCAGCAGGCAGTGAAGAAAGCGAATGATATGTTAGCATTCATAGCGAAAGGATTTGAGTACAAGAGCAGGGAGGTTCTACTACAGTTGTACAGGGTCTTCGTGAGGCCACACCTGGAGTATTGCGTACAGTTTTGGTCTCCTAATCTGAGGAAAGACATTCTTGCCATAGAGGGAGTACAGAGAAAGTTCACCAAACTGATTGCTGGGATGGCAAGACTTCCATATGAAGAAAGACTGGATAGACTCGGCATGTACTCGCTGGAATTTAGGAGATTGAGGGGGGGATCTTATAGAGGCTTACAAAATTCTTAAGATGTTGGACAGGCTAGATGCAGGAAGATTGTTCCCGATGTTGGGGAACTCCAGAACAAGGGGTCTCAGTTTAAGGATAAGGGGGAAGTCTTTTAGGACCGAGATGAGAAGATCTTTTTTCAAGCTAAAAGGGAGTTAGATGTGGCCCTTGTGGCTAAAGGGATCAGGGAGTATGGAGAGAAGGCAGGTACAGGATATTGAGTTGGATGATCAGCCATGATCATATTGAATGGCGGTGCAGGCTCGAAGGGCCGAATGGCCTCCTCCTGCACCTATTTTCTATGATTTCTATGATTTCTATGATACTTCTACATTCCAATGTTTCAGTTTAGTTTAGTTTAGAGATACAGCACGGAAACAGGCCCTTCGTCCCATTGATCCCATGCTGACCAGCGATCCCCGCACATTAACACTATCCTACACACACCAGGGACAATTTACATTTATACCAAGCCCAATTAACCTACAAATCTGCACGTCTTTGGAGGTCACACAGGTCACAGGGAGAATGTACAAGAAGGGTCTCCGCCCGAAACGTCACCCAATCCTTCTCTGCAGGGATGCTGCCTGTCCCGCTGAGTTACTCCAGCATTTTGTGTCTACCTTCGGGAGAACGTATAAACTCCGTACAGACAGCACAGGATCAAAGCCGAGTCTCAGGCGCTGTAAGGGAGCAACTCTGCCGCTGTGTGCCACCCTGTGTGGATACTGGCTGGTTTGTTGAGTCCTTCCAGGATTTTCTGTTTTTATTTGGATGGTGTAGTTACTTTTATGTTGGCATTCAGATTAATTATTGCTATTTCAGTGATTAAATCTACTTTGCTCATCTCTCTGGAGTACAGACTTAATTTACTCATTACCATCCAAGTAGAAAATCACCAATTAAATAGAGAAGAAGTGGATCAGCCAAAAACAAGACCAGCAGTGATTTTGTATTACATCCTTGGGTACTGAACAAGTTGCATTTAATATCTCCTTCCCACAAGGAACATTCCCGATTTCTTAACTACCGCATACATTCAACTTGGAGTGTCACACAATCACAGAACTATATATTATTCACCAGAATTTACCGCTATTCAGCCATACAATTGGGAATTGGGATTTCCAAGTAACATGCATTTTCTCTATCAGAATAATGACATATCATATAATTAGAAGGACTGTCAAATAAGATTATTTGCTCAAAGATCTTGCATTTACAGAACGCATTTGAAATTCCCAGATTATCCCGAAATCCTTCACACTTGAAAAGTTACTTTTGGAAAAACAGTACGGTTATTGTTATTTGTGCATTGCAGATCCCATGTGATGTGTGAGGATTCAACCCAGTATGGTGGGATTGGACAAGCAGTAAATGTGGGCTCTTCGGCCCCAATGCCCATCATAGGCATTGGACTAGCCAAACAGAAAATGCTTCTTTCTTGATTAGGAACACAGGCAAGGCATTTAATATAGAACATAGAACACAGGCAATACAGCACAGGAACGGGCCCTTCGGCCCACAATGTTTGTGCCAATCATGATGTCTAGTTAAGATAGACACAAAAAGCTGGAGGACAAAGGACAAAGGACATTTATTAGCACATACACCAAATGGTGTAGTGAAATTTGTCTTGCCAATGCAGCACACTTATAAAGATAAGGCATAACATTAGAGAATTTAACAACATAAAAACATTCCCACACAATGGTTCTCACTGTGGGGGAAGGCAGCAAAGTCCAGTCACATCCCCCTGTTCACCCATAGACGGGCCTATTATGGCCTCCGCAACCAGTCCGATGTTTTCAGGCCCTTTTGCCGGAAAGCTGGAACTCCGGCGTCGGGTGAGCACTCCTCAGCGGCTTGGAAATGTCTGGAGCGGGCGCCTCCTCCCCCGGAGACCGTGGCTCCAGCAGCCCTCAGGCCGCCCTGGTTTGGAGCTCGGATCCCAGGCTCTGTGGTGTTTTAAATCCAGCACCGCCTGCGGCTAGACGCCCGCGGCCACAGCTCCGCGATGTTGGAGTCGGCGGTCACAGCACCCCGGAGCTTACAGCACGGCGACCCGGTAAGGCATCGCCCGCTCCGTGTTGGTATCCCAGCGCTGCGCCGCCACCGAAGCTGTAGTCCCGGCCGGTCCTGACAGGAAACGCCGCTCCAGACCGATGGTAGGACGCACGGTGGGGGGCGAAGATGCAGCTCGGAGGGAAGCCGCCTCTCCGACCAGGTAGGGACTAGGAAATAAAGTTTCTCCCTTCTCTCACCCCCCCACCCCCCACATAAAAGACCAAAAGACCTCCACAAACAAACACTTTAACTCGCTAAAAATAAAAAAAGGGTGAAAAGACTAACAGCTGGTAAGGGAGGGAGACAACATACTCGACGGCGCCCCCTACGATGCTCTCGACCCGAAACGTCACCCATTCCTTCTCTCCAGAGATGCTGCTTGTCCCGCTGAGTTACTCCAGCTTTTTGTGTCTATCTTCAGTTTAAACCAGCATCTGCAGTTCCTTCTTACACTGATAAACTGATGTCATCTGCCTGAACATGATCCATATCCATCCACAGCCAACACTTCCATGTGCCTGTTTAAAAGCCTCTTAAACAGTGGCCTACCGCTGTTGAGGCTTACTGCTGCCACTCTCATCCTGCAGATGGTGACAGGGATGGCTTCAGTCGGGGACCGGTACGGGGGGGGGGGGGTACATCCTACAGCTGGGGAATCAACGGCTTCAAGTGGGTGCCGGTGGGGGAAGCATCCTGCAGCCGGGGGCGGGAGATGGCTTCAGGCAGGGGTGGCCGGGAGCATTCTGTAGCCGGGGAGGGGGCCTGTCGGAGGCTGGTGGGGGATGGGATGGGGAGAGAGCTGCCATGGCCTACCACTGTCGCAGCCGATAGCTGCCATGGCCTATCACTCCTGTGGCCTGTTGCTGGCATTCCCAACAGCTTCAAACGGGGGTTGGTGGGTGGGGGAGAGCGTTTTGCTGCTGGGCACGGGGATAGCTTCAGGCGGGGGCTGGCGGGAGCGTCCTGTAACCTGGGGGAGGGGACGGCTTCAGGCAGGGGGCGGTAGTGCCCCGTAGCCAGGGGAGGGAGATAACACTTATGAATTCATGAACAATGGATTACAGGGAATAATCTGGAAAAGATCGGCATTTCTGGCTGGGGATGAACATGACCATTTGGACCTTGTCTTCTGCAAGGTGGGTCACTGCAAGAGTTTTGCTGACAGGACAGTGAAGGTGTTTTCATTAAAGATAGACACAAAATGCCAGAGTAACTCAGCAGGACAGGCAGCATCTCTGGATAGAAGGAATGGGTGACGTTTTGGGTCGAGACCGTTCGTCAGACAGAGTCAGATACACTGAGATAACAAAGGGTAAGGTGTGAAAATGAGACATCAAAAGAGATGCAGATCAAGGAAAATGTAGAATAGATCATTGTTTGCAAGAGGAAGGTGACAACAAAGCAATCAGCGATAAAATGTAACAGTCAGACTGGTCGGAGAACTAGCAAGAGGGAGGGATGGAGAGAGGGGAAAGCAAGGGTTACTTGAGGTTAGAGATGTCAATATTCATACCGCTGCAGTGTAAGGTGCCTGTTCCGTTGAGTTACTCCAGCATTTTGTGTTTATCTTCGGTGTAAACCAATATCTGCAGTTCCTTCCTACATTCATGTGTTTTGATAACCTACAGGGTGATTGGACTGCAGGACTGCAGGACTATTAGGATTTTGATTTCTAAGGGGTTTGCTTGTCTTAATCCAGATCCATGGTGCAACTCACAATTGTTCCTACAGACAACATTCCCCCCCGGAAACAATCAGTGAACATTTCTTCTCTTCAAAGAAATTGTATTTTTGTTCCGAACCAAAAATATATTTGTGGAAGATTCTGATACAGGACCACAAAAGTACACTATGTATTGGTCAAATAGGCCATATAAGGAAGGGGTATTTTAAAATAACAGTGATGAAGGGTCTCGACCTGAAACATCACCATTCCTTCTATCCAGAGGTGCTGCCTGTCCCGTTAAGTTACTCCAGCAATTTGTGCCAACTTTGGTGTAAACCAGCACCTGCAGTTCCTTCCTACACATTCAGCTTGTCTTCCCTGCTCTGGAGGCAATTCAAGTGTTAAGGGCCTGTCCCACCAGCATGCAACTCTATGCGATGAGCGCGACCTAACATGGTCGCTTGAGCCGTCCGGCGTCGCGGGGCCGGTCCCACTTCGATCGCTGGAGCCATGCGGAATTGTGCGGAGTTCGTCCCGACATCGTGCGGGGCTCCGAAAAACTGACCAGGTTCAAAAATTCCGCGCGGCAACGGCTTGTCGGCTCGCTGTCGCCTCGACGCATTACACACCGCCTCGACGTCGTGCCTGCGTGAACCTCTCTGTAGGTGCCTCCATGACCCTCTCTATGTGTGCCTCCATGACCCTCTCTGTGTGTGGCTCCGTGCCCCTCTCTGTGTGTCCCTCTCTGTCCTGGTGAACTTACCTTTAAGACTTCGCTCCAAGTTCGCCTCACTTTGCGCCGCGTTGTGCCACTCACCCGACCTCCGCTTGGCCCTCGCTGCCGGTTTGGTCGCGCTTGCCGCATGCAGGCGCATGCTGGTCAGAACGGCCCTGTACAGGGATCACCCGACCTCCGCGCGGCCCCCGCTTCTAGTTTGACCGCGCTCACCGCATGGAGTCGGATGCTGGTAGGACAGGCCCTTTAGTCTTTTCCTCCTTTAGCAGCACTATCAGGATTGGCAACCAGTCTTGTGTACAGTGCAGATTACTTGTAGGAAGCCTGGAACTGAATAAACAAACCAACCAATTTGTTTTTGAATTCACCAATCCTCGAACACCCGATGACCCGTTTTACACACTCCTTAAGGACGTGTTTATATCTTCTGATGTCCTCTCTGCTGTTGTGTCAAAGAACATAACTAAGACAGACATGGTGCCTTGCAGTCTATGCAATGACCTGCCTTATAAAAAGAATACTCTCCACCGTTTCATTTAATTACTTTGCACTTCATACCTGACACGTCTTGTTTCAAATTTATGATGGACAGTTGCAACCTTTGCAGCCGTACCTCATCATGTCAGTAAGACTGGAGCTGGCAAGAATACAAAAGCTGTTTTCCCCTGATCTAAACTAGGATACTTCACAGGTGTCTAAGTAACAGCAGCTTTGCAGGCTCATATGTATTCTACTCTGGGGAAGGCTGTAATTTCCCCCCCATTTACAAGGTAACTCGTATGTTATCACTCATAACATTGTGCAGAGACTGACATTTTTTTTTCAAACCTACAACTTTAGTTTAATTTAGAAATACAGAGTGGAAACAGACGCTTTGGCCCACCGAGTCCGCACCGACCAGCGATCCCCGCACATTAACACCATCCTACATACACACCCGGGGTAATTTTACAATTTATACCAAACCAATTAACCGACAAACCTGGGTGTCTTTTGGAGTGTGGAAGGAAAAGTAAACTCCATACAGACAGCAACTGTAGTCAGGATCAAACCCGGGTCTCTGGCACTGTAAGGCAGTAGCTCTACCACTTCGCCACCATGCTGCCATGAAATGTGAATCTGAAGGGTGGCATATGTGTGGAAAGAGACAAGGGGAAGGGCCAAGGGGGGAGGGGGGGGGGGGGGATAAAAGGAAAATGGGGGATTCAGAGATGGGAGGATTGGGTGATCAATAGAAAGAGGAGAGGAAAGAGACGGTGTCAGAAATATGCGTGCACTGGGTGAAGGAGGGGGGTGGGGATGCAAAGAGAAGTGAGTAGTAGGGGCTATTGCTTAAAATTGCGGAACACTGTGTCCATTTCATTGTGTAGGAGACTCAAGCAGGATTTGAGTTGTTGTTATTCCAGTTTGCATGTGGCCTCAGTCTAGCAGCACAGAAGGCCGAGGGAATGGGAAGGGGAGCTAAACCTGATAGCACCTGGGAACTCCAGCGCACCTTGGCTATTCAGAGTGCAGGTGTTCGGCAAAATGGTCATCTGATCTTCGCATTGTCTCACCGAGTAGACACAACCAGGACCACTGAATTAACCATATAACCATATGACAATTACAGCACGGAAACAGGCCTTGTCGGCCCTTCCAGTCCGTGCCGACCATTTATTTTCCCCTAGTCCCATCTACCTGCACTCAGACCATACCCCTCCATTCCCTTCCCGTCCATATACCTATCCACATAACAATTCATAACAAATTGGGCCAACGGGAATGTTTCCGTGCTGTATTACTCTATGACTATAGCTGGCCTGTGGATAGTGAAAATTAGATAATGTTCGGGAGCAAGAATGCCAGCTAGATGTTGTTAGCTATCAAGGATATTAAACTGAAGGTGTACTTGTGGCTTCCAAGCTTCCCCCTGTTGGTAGCAGCCCACCAGGCCCTTCTACACATTGATGAACCGGGCCTGCAGGGTCTGTGTTGGGTCTTTGCTCATGCAGCTCTGGAGAGAAGGAATGGGTGATGTTTTGGGTCGAGACCAGACAAGAAAACGTCACCCATTCCTTCTCTCCAGAGATGTTGCCTGTCCCGCTGAGTTACTCTAGCTTTTTGTGTCTATCTTGGGTCTTTGCTCTTGGCTAGTCTGTCAGGTGTTCTTGTCAGCCACCAAGTCCAACCTTGCTCTCATCCCTATCGCCTATCGCCTAAACATCGCCTATGTCCTTCGCTCCTGAGATGCTGCTGCACCCGCTGAGTTTCTCCAGCCTTTTGTGTACCCTCGCTCTCATCCAGCCACCTAATGTTCATTCTTGCATGTTCCCACACTGGCTACCAGGCCCACTCTTGTGCAGGTCCATAGCACCCACGCAGCAGCTTCCATGGTGCACCACCATGGCACCCACCCAGAGCTTCCCTTCTGCCCATGTAGATCCAAGCACAGAGAAAACACCAGAAGTTAAACTTTTAAAACAACTAAAGTAGTAATAAACACAATTACAATGCTCAACAAGGGAGGAAAAATCCAAGGCTGAGCAAAGACAGATGCAAAAGGTAACACAAATGATAATGATACACAGGTGAAAATACTTACCATTATTTAACACAAGACAACACAGTCTATGCTGCCCTCAGTGGTCAGCAAGTGAATCAGCAGGCATTGTGACATACACAAAGCGTGGTGGGGACTTGTCACACATTGCCACGGCTGGTGGTGGTGCAGGCAGATACAATAGTGACTTTTAGATAGGCACATGGAAGTGCAGGGAATAGAGGAATATGGATCGTGTGCTGTCAGTTGAGAACAGTTCAGCGAGGCATCATGTTTGGCACAGACATTGTGGGCCGAAGGGCCTGTTCCTGAGCTGTACTGTTCTATGGTCCATGTTCAAACCACGGCACTATTGATGATGAACCATCACCTATGTTTGTAAGATCATGTGTCCCTGATAGGACAATGAAATTCTTGCTTTGCTTCAGCACAACAGAACATAGTAGGCATTGACTACAGAACAGATCAGTGTGTCCATATACCAATGTATAAATATATACACACTGATAAATAAACTGATAAAGAGCAAATACACAGATTATTGGTTATTAATGTTCAGAGTTTTATCCAAGCCGAGTTTAATAGTCTGATGGCTGTGGGGAAGAAGCTGTTCCTAAACCTGGTCCTTGCAGTCTTCAGGCTCCTGTACCTTCTACCTGAAGGTAGTGGGGATATGAGTTTGTGGCCCGGATGGTGTGGGTCCTTGATGATGCTGCCGGCCTTTTTGAGGCAGTGACTGCGATAGATCCCCTCGATGGAAGGGAGGTCAAAGCCGATGATGGACTGGGCATTGTTTACCACTTCTTGTAGTCTTTTCCGCTCCAGGGCGCTCAAGTTTCTGAACTAAGCCACGATGCAACCAGTCAGCATGCTCTCTACTGTGCACCTGTAGAAGTTAGGTCTATATCATTCATAGATTGTCATAGTCATAGAATTAATACAGCGTGGAAACAGGCCATTTGCCAAATTTCTCCTTGCCAACCAAAATGTCCCATCTGCACTAGTCCCACCAGCCTGCGTTTGGCCCGTATGCCTCTAAACCTATTCTATCCATGTACTTGCTGAAATGTTTCTTAAAAGTTGCGATAGTAGCAGCTTCAACTACCTCCTCAGGTAAAATGTTCCATACACCCGCCACCCTTTGTGCAAACAAGTTACCTGTTAGATCCTATTAAATCTTTCCCCCCTATGCTGAAACCTATGTCCTCTGGTTCTCGATTCTCCTAATCTGGGCAAAAGACTGTGCATCTACCTAATCTATTCCTCTTATAATTTTGTACTCCTCTATAAGATCACCCCTCATCCACCTGCTCTGCAAACAATGAAGTCCTAGCCTGCTCAACCTCTCCTTACAGCTCAGGCCCTCGATTCCTGGCAACATCCTCGTCAATCTTCTCTGCACCATTTCCAGCTTGACAATATTTTTCCTGTAACATGATAACCAAAACTGAACACTATATCCAGATGTGGTCTCATCAATGTCTTAAACAATGTCTTAAACAACATGATCTCCCATCTTCTACATGTAATAGTCTGACATAGTGCAAAAGCCTTTTTGGCCACCCTATATACCTGTGATGCCACCTTCAAGGACCTCCGCACCTGCACTCCCAGATCCCTCTGCCATTCAAGCAGGTTGTTTTGTCCTAAATCCTATTTTACTTCGGAGTCACGTGAGTGACTACGTGAAGAAGCCCCGCCTGGCGCTTGATCGGCATTACGTCGACGCTGTCGGTAGGGAAAGAGCTGCAGAGCGCAGCTCCACACAGCGGTAAGGAAACAGCCCACAGGTAAGTAAAATTATTTTACTTCCAGGGCGTTTTCAAAACTCCGTAGGCTGGTGGGTAAACCAGGAGGAGTTAAAACTGAAATGGAGAAAGTTAAAAAATCGCGGGTAAAACATGCGTCCCAGGGTGGAGAAGAGTCGGGACAGGAGAGTATTGCAGAGCCGGTTCCGATACTGGTGGCCGTTGAAATACCCGTTAGTGAGCCTTTGGTTGCTCCACAAACAGAAACTTTGGAGGAAAATCCAGTGCCTAAAAAAAGTAAAAGAAAATCTGAAAGGCCTGAGGTTTCTGATGAATCTGATTCGGAAGGTCCTCCAGAAAGAAAAGCCTTATGGCTCAGAATGGATCAAATGGAGAAAATGCTCCAAACAATAATCAACCAAGGGTCTAAAAACCCAGAATATTCCAGGCAGCCCCTGAGGGGGTTCCATATCATGAATATGGTGCCAGTTTGAATTGGGAATTTGAAACTCCAGTGCCCGGGATTGGGCTGGTGGCCTGGTACTCCTTTGAGCAAGTCTCAGGAGTACCAGGGCTGTATGAGACTGATCCTGAAGGTGGTGATTTCGGTCAGGAGTACCCACCACAATACAAATATGTTGATCCAGGTGTGCCTGATGTGGGACAAAGTTTTGCTATACCTGGAGGAGGCGGTGAGGCCATGGAAGAAAACCTGGCGGCCAACATTAATTATTTGGTCTCTCACCCGCTTCAAGAAGCTGTTATGGTTGAAACAGCAGATTTGTATAAAACATCTATTAATTGTACCTCACTGAAGGTACCTACGGTGAATCCGACTATTTGGGCGCCAATGTCATCAATGATGCGGGCGCAGGAAATACGATTTCAAAGAGTCCTCAAACTGATTTCGGCTGGGATCACTGTTTTTGGAAGGCAAGTGGAAGGTTGTGGAATGACCAAAGTTCAGAAGGATATGTTGGCATTGTTCTGCAACTCATTTTTTGAGATAAATTGTATGAGGATGATTGCCATTTGACCCATTTTACATCCAAGATTTGCAGGGTTGTGCAGATCAAGCAATGTTCAAGCTCCTGGTTATTTGTTCGGAGAAAATCTGTCTAAACAAATTAAAGAAATTGATAAAGAGGCAAAAACTATTGGCCTTATGAAACCCTTCATTTTTGGCCAGAGAAGGGCTGGTCAAATGAGAAGGGGATTTGATTTTGGAGCTGGAACAAGCCGAGGCAGGAGTATGGTAAGGAAGAATTACCAACCAGCACAGCCGAATGTTCACCCATATGTTGAGAGAAGGAGGCCACTACGTCCGGTTGGAGAGGTACAAAAACTTTATCTTATTAAAGAAGAATTTTTGGATGAACCTCAGATTGGTGGTAGACTCCAAATGTTTTATAATGATGGGACAGTATAACATCTGATCGTGTTATATTAGATACTGTTTTAGGATCTACCAGTGATTTTGTAGAAGGTATGGATCCACCGGGACAGAATAAGCCTAATCATACTTTGATGGTTTCTGTATTTGAAAAAAATCAAATTGATAAAGAGGTTAAGAATTTGTGTAGAAAATGAGTTATCGAGAAAACGGGTGAGGATCCACAACAATTTGTGTCAAATATTTTCCCCAGACCAAAGAAAGATGGGGGTTGTAGAATCATTTTAGATCTCACACAATTGAATACATTTGTCCAGTATAAACATTTAAAAATGGACACCTTCAACACTGCAATGCAGCTGGTATCAACAGGTTGTTACATGGCTACAATAGATTTAAAGGATGCATATTATTCAGTAGCAATTCATCGTCACTTTCGCAGGTATTTGAAATTTAAGTGGATGGGACAGCTGTGGCAATGCAAAGCATTACCTAATGGATTAAGCTCAGCACCTAGGTTGTTCACTAATTGTTGAAACCAGCATTTGCACTGCTAAGGGCACAAAAACACATTGTTATGGCTTATCTAGATGACATTTTAATTGTCAATGCTAATAAGGAGTCAGCTGAAAAATCAGTCTCGGCAACTACAAGCCTGTTTGAAAGGCTGGGGTTCCTGATTCATCCAACAAAATCTAAGTTACAGCCATCCCAAACCATTGAATATCTGGGGTTTGTGATTAATTCAATTACCATGTTAGTAACTTTACCAATAGATAAGGTTATTGATTTGACAAATGTGTGTCAGTGCCTGATTAACAAACCTTATCCCTCCATCTGAGAAATTGCTAAAGTTATTGGGAAGTTAGTAGCAGCATTCCCAGCAGTAGAATTTGGTCCACTGCATTACCAAAATCTTCAAAGGGCAAAAACTCAAGCGCTTATGCAGCGAGCAGGCCATTTTGATAGGCCTATGCAATTGCCAAAGGAAGCCTTATCAGAATTGCATTGGTGGATTGAGAATATTCCACAAGCTGTTAAGAACATTTTAGTTCAGCAGCCAGCAGTGTTTTTGCAAACTGATGCAAGTTCTCTTGGATGGGGTGCTACGGATAATGAGACCAGCTGTGGGGGCAGATGGACTGTCCAAGAGGATTTATTGCTCCAAACATATGGTATAAATTATTTGGAGTTACTGGGAGCATTTTATGGATTAAAAGCTTGTTGTTCTACTATGAAGGACTTGCATGGCCAAATACAAATAGACAATACCACAGCTGTGGCGTATATCAATCACATGGTTGGAGTAATGTGATCATCTGTGTAAACCAGATGTGGCATTGGTGTATTGGTAAAAATATTTGGCTATCAACTATTTATCTCCCAGGGAGAGACAATATTGTGGCAGACAAAAGATCACGAATATTTAAAGACAGTACAGAATGGGTGTTAAATCCTCAAATCTTCAAAAATATTATCAGTTGGACATTGATCTGTTTGCATCTAGATTGAATCACCAATTGCCCAAAAACGTGTCTTGGGAACACGATCCAGGGGCAGTAGCGGTGGATGCTTTCTCGCTACACTGGGGGAATACGTTCTTTTATGCTTTTCCCCCATTCTGTCTGATTGGGCAATGTCTCAAGAAAATAGCGCAAGACGCTGCCAAAGGCATTTTGGTGGGGCCAAATTGGCCTACACAGTCATGGTTCCCATTGATGCTAAAAATGATTATTGAACCATGTATGACGATTCCTAGTTGTGACAATTTGTTGACACAACCAGTAACAAAAGAAGTTCATCCATTGCATGATCATATGAATTTGTTAATCTGCAGGTTCTGACCAGACTATTGCAAGAGTTTGGACTGTCGGACAGGACCATGGATGTTATAGGTGCAGCTTGGAGAAATAGCACTAAAAAAGAATATATGTCGCATATAAGGAAATGGGAAGCCTTTTGTAGACAGTCAAAGATATCTTATCATACTGCGAACATTTCAAATGTATTGGAGTTCCTTGCTGGGTTACATTTTGATGAGCACTTGAGTTATAGTGCCATTAATTGTGCTCGTAGTGCTTTGTCGTCCTACTTAGGACAAATTTCTGATCGAGACTCAGTTCTGTCTCACCCATTAGTATCCCGATTCATGAAAGGGATTTTTAATAAAAGTCCTCCCAAGCCCAGATATACAGAAATTTGGGATGTTAGCATTGTTCTCACTTTGCTTAAGCAATGGACTCCAATTACTCCAATGTCTTTGCAGAAGTTAACATTCAAGGTAGTAATGTTAATGGCATTAGTATCAGCTCAAAGAGTACAAACTTTGCAATTGTTATGGTTAGATTGCATGCATGTGGCTTCAGATAACATTGTGTTTTATGTTTATGATCTGATCAAACAAAGCAGACCGGGGAGAACTGGAGATAAGGTAATGTTTAAAGCATATCCTATCGATGAAACATTGTGTGTAGTTAAGCATTTAACTCAATACATTGAAGTAACCAAAAATCTCAGAGGTGCTGAGACAGCGTTATTGATAACACACAAAAAACCACATACAAAAGTTTCAGTTCAAACCATTTCTAGATGGTTAAAACAGGTTTTGGATCTAGCAGAAATAGACACTGATGTGTTTAAATCTCACTCCACTAGGGCGGCAGCTACGTCCGCGGCGAAAGTACAAGACGTACCACTCGATCAAATTTTAGAGGCCGCAGGGTGGTGTAAAGAAGAAACTTTTTCAAAGTTCTACGATAAACCTGTTGTCACGGTGCCAGGATTTGGACACGCAGTGCTGGGTTCTCTTTAAATGCTTGCTTTGTTTTATATTATCGATTTATGTTATCATTTGATATCATTATCATTTTTCCTTTGTAAAATTTTCCCCTACGATAGAGGGGTTATTAAAAAATTGTTCTTTTTATGATTAAAAGACATTACATAAATTGAAACAGTGTTTTAAAATACTATTTACTCACTACTGTATTGACTAAACAGAGTGTCGTATGGAATGAATCTACGACATAAAAAACACAGAGCTTTAAAATCTTCACGTAGTCACTCACGTGACTCCGAAGTAAAATAGTAAGATTAGACGAGAACTTACCTGTTCGAAGTTTGATCTTTATTTTATGAGGAGTTACGATGAGGGATTACGTGCCCTCCGCTCCCAACCCTCATAATATAAATGATCATCTGGTAGTTCTTGTCTATGTTGGGCCTTACTATCTTACTCCGGCCATTGGTTCTGTGTTTTTCATGCCGCTGCTTTGAAGTATGCCGATCAAGCGCCAGGCGGGGCTTCTTCACGTAATCCCTCATCGTAACTCCTTATAAAATAAAGATCAAACTTCGAACAGGTAAGTTCTCATCTAATCTTACTATTAAACATCCAGAGCTGCATTAGTTTAGTTTAGTTTAGAGATACAGGCCCTTCAGCCCACTGGTTAGACTTTGTAAAAATGCAACACCTCACATTTCTCTGCTTTACTCTATGATCTGTTTCAGCTCCGAGCAACATTTTGTCTGCAATCATGGTACCTAATTCTGGTTCTGATCCCACATTATGGATATTATCAGAGTGCGTGATTCTCAAATGTTTCAAACCAGTCACGACAGCCTCAAAGGTTTTGCCATTATCAGAAGGTTCATCGGTCCCTCGGGTTCTTTCGAGTCTTCCCATATCATTTCATTTCGGAGTCACGTGAGTGACTTCGTGAAGAGCCCGCGGCGCGCATGCTCGACATATCGTCGTAACGCGTTGCTGCGACGGCTGGCGGTGGAGCGCGCTCCTCGCCAGCCCTTCATAAGGGGCCACGGAGGTGAGTATACCACCTTTAGTTGGTGGTCCTTGTTGTTCGTTATGTCTTGCAGCAAGGACATGGATGGGAGTTCGAAGGGCCGGAGGACGTCAGGACGAGTTCGCCGGTCAACAGTTCCGGGGCCTTTACCATCGGCAGTACCTGCAGTGCAGGCCGGGACTCAGGCGGAGATGTGGGTAAGCCCTGTGGTTACAGGTCCAGATCCGCCAGCACACCACAGCTCGGAGGAGTTCGACGAGGAGGAGTGTGGTGTGCCGCCAGAGCAGGGGGACCCTGCATGGCAGTCAGGTCGTCAGCGGGCTCGCTGGCGACCTCGAGCAGGGGGCGTGCGGCTGCACGGCCCGTTCCACTCAGCCCCCCGAGAAGGGGCAGGGCAGGAGCCCAGAAGCCTAACCCTGCCAGGGCTAAGGCATTGCCTGACACGGAGGAGCGGTCAGGTTCCAGGGCGAGACCCGGGGCGGCTGTGAGGTCCAGCCGGCACACCCCGACTCTCGACGCTGGGACGGGTCGGTTGAGTCGGGTCTCGTCACGGTCGCCGAGCCCCCCATGGATGGGTGGGCGAGACCATGCGTCGGCAAGGTCCACGATGTGGGCAGCCGACAAGCCTGCGCGGGCTTCAGGTAGCCATGCTTCGGCTGGTGCCGACACCACGCTGCAAGTGCCCTTAGTGGCAGCGGCGTCAGCTCCCGCTAAACGGAGGCGGTTGAACACGCCCGCGCGGGAATCGCGCAGTTTCGCCTCGGCGGCTGTTAGCGACAACTACCGGCACCGGCAGGGCCTCGATGAGGTGCGGGCCGATGATAGGAGCCCGGTTTTCTTTTCAGAGCCGGAGGACTCCGACCACCTGAGTGTTCAGGGTTAAGGGCGTATTGACCGTATGGAGCGGCTGCTGGAGCTCCTGCTTCAAAGCCAACAACAGCAGGGCAGCCACAGGCACAGGGCGTCGTCACCAGCCTCTACCATCAGCCTGGAGCAGCAGGAGGAGGAGGTTTTGGTGGATTCTATACCACCTCCGGTGGAGGTACCAGCGGAGGATCTTCTGGATGTGGCGACCAAATTTGCGGCCCCACATTCATCTGGACTTCCTTTAAACACGAAGCTGGCAGCCACTGTGGACTTTCTTAACAACCAGCAACTACAGGAAGAAGTCCTCATTCAGGCAATGAGCCGTCACAAGGCTCCATCCAATTGCAACTCCCTCAACGTGCCTGTGGTCAATACGCCGATATGGGGCAACATCAGTGCGGCTATCCGTCAACAGGAGGTAAAACTGCAGCGGATCCTGAAGCTCCTCACGGCCGGTATTACCGCCTTTGTGCGGTTGGTGGACGGGGACGAATTGAATTTGGACCAGGAAGATGCCCTGGCCCTCCTGTGCGCGACCCAGCACGAAATTAACGGGTTTCGCAAAACCAGCATCCGCCCAGCGCTCAATCCAAAGTTTGCAGGATTGTGCAAACCACCGCCACCGCCCCCGCCCCGTCAGCTCTTTGGGGAGGACCTCTCGAAGAGAGTCAAGGAGCTTGACGAGCAAGCCAAAACGGTAGGGATCATGCGCCCTCAGAGTGCCCCCACACCGTCAGGCTCAAAGTCTCCATACATTCGATCACGAGGGTCTGCTAGTACCTCGACGAGGACCCACCCTCAAGCTCCACAACGACAGCAACATCAGACCCAGCACCAGGGGTCTTTTTTTTAGGACAGGGTCGGCAGAGACCCTGGTGGAAAACGAAGACGCCGCGCCCTCAAGCCAACCCAGCACCTCCACGTCCGCACACGCGTGTCAAGGACCGCCGGTAACCACGGAGGTGAGGGGGTCTGGTTCTCTCTTTTCTCTCTGTTTAACTTCACATGTTGGTGGTCGCCTTCGGTGGTTTTTGGTGCATGGGGTAATTTTACTGGTGATGAGTATGTGTTGCAGAATATTCAGGGGCATAAAATTGAGTTTATTAATGGCGACATTCCTCCATCCCAGCACATGCCCGCTCGAGCGTTTAAATTATCTGCTGCAGAACAGGCAGCCGGCTATAAGGAACTGTTAAGTCTTGAGCACAAAGGAGTGATTGAGAGAGTGGTGCATGAGCCAGTTGAATTTGTTTCGAACATATTCACCAGACCTAAGAAGGATGGAGGTTGTCGTGTCATTATTGATCTAACCCGTTTGAATACTTTTGTAACATATACTCATTTTAAAATGGATACGTTTGAAACAGCCAAATCATTGATTTCTCATGGTTGCTTTATGGCATGCATCGATTTAAAAGACGCATATTATTCCGTATCCGTCCAGAAATGTGACAGAAGGTTTTTGAAATTCATCTGGATGGGGCAACTCTGGCAGTACAAGGCTTTGCCTAATGGGCTCACCACAGCCCCTAGATTGTTCACTAAATTAGTGAAGCCAATTATGGCTTATTTGAGACAACGACACCATATAGTTATGGCCTATTTAGATGATATCTTAATTGTGGGCCACACCCTGGAATTGGCTGAACAGGGTGTTGCAGCTGCTGTCAATATATTTCAACAATTGGGGTTTATTGTCCATCCAGAGAAATCAAAGTTCTACCCTGCCCAGGTGATTAATTACCTAGGGTTCACGGTGAACTCTATAAGCATGAGGGTTACCATTCCAATTAACAAGATTGAGGAGGTTACCCAGGTGTGTCAAGATTTAATCCGCACCAATATACCATCGATTCGGCACTTAGCTACAATAATTGGGAAGCTGGTAGCTTTGTTTCCGGCAGCGCGATATGGACCTTTGCATTATCAGAATTTGCAAAGAGCTAAAATTGCTGCGTTAAAACAGAACGCTGGTCATTATGATCGGTCCATGCAGCTGCTGCCCGAAGCGATAAATGAGTTGCAATGGTGGGTGTGTCACATTAGCAGCTCATTCAAGCCTATTAGGGAGGCTAATCCGGTGGTATATTTGCAAACTGATGCAAGCTCCAATGGTTGGGGAGCCACGAATAATTGCTCTAGTTGTGGTGGCAGATGGGACACCCTTGAATCAACGATGTTGTTAACTCAAGGGATTAACTATTTGGAGTTGCTGGCAGCATTCCACGGACTTTGTGCGTATTGTTCCAAGCTTGTTGGAGCACATGTCCGTCTCCAAATAGACAACACCACAGCAGTAGCATATTTAAACCATATGGGTGGTACCAGGTCAGTTTCGTGTGACAAATTGGCAAACTCAATTTGGCTCTGGTGTGTTCAAAGAGACATTTGGATTTCAGCTACCTATTTGCCAGGTGAGCTTAATACTGTGGCGGACACCAGGTCACGCAAATTTAATGACAATATTGAATGGATGTTGCATCCTGAGATCTTTTCTAAAGTCACAGCCAAATTTGGTAAACCGGACATTGACCTCTTTGCGTCACGGTTGAACCATCAGGTACCAACCTACGTTTCATGGGAACCAGATCCTGGGGCTATAGCACTAGATGCATTCTCGCTGGACTGGGGAAGTGGTTTTTCTATGCCTTCCCCCCGTTTTGCCTCATCAGTCGGGTATTGGGAAAGATTCAGGCAGATGCTGCCAAGGGCATCCTTATTATACCCGACTGGCCCACACAGCCTTGGTATCCGGTGGTCTTTGACATGCTCAACGAACCTTGGGTCCTTTTGAAGGGTTGCCCACAATTGGTTACTCACCCTGTCTCAGGGGAGCCGCATCCCTGCCATGGCTATTTAAATTTGTTGGCTTGCAGGTTCTGAACAGGCCGTTAGTCCAATACGGCCTCTCGGCTCGGACCATGGATACCATCGGGGCGTCGTGTCGAGAGTCTACAAGGCGAAGATACCGCTCGCATATTAAGAAGTGGGAAGCCTACTGCAGCCGCTCTCGCATCACGTACGATGACGTGACAATAACCGACGTCCTGGAATTCCTCGCGGGGTTGCACCATGATGAACACTTAAGTTACAGTGCCATCAACAGCGCCAGAAGTGCGCTATCATTCTACCTCAGTTTGGAGGTAGGATCCAACAGGCTAGTGTCCAGACTCATGCGGGGTATATTCAATATGAATCCGCCTACACCACGCTATAATATCACCTGGGATGTCAGGGACGTATTAACCCTGCTCAGGACGTGGTCACCCATGGAAGGGCTCCAACTGGACCAACTCACCATGAAGCTGGTGATGTTACTAGCGCTGACTTCAGCTCAGAGGGTACAGACACTACACAAACTTCATGTCGACAGAATGACGTCTACCCCCACAGAAGTAGTCTTTTTCATTGACGAGCTACTAAAGCAGCATAGACCTGGGTGCACAGGGCTGCAGCTGAAGTTCCCGGCATACCCCGCAGATGCTAGGCTATGTTTAGCCTCACATATCCGCCACTATGTCAAGGTGACGGCACGCATCAGAGGAATGGAGAGATACCTGCTTGTCACTCATAAGAGACCTCATCATCGAGTGACAGTCCAGACGATATCCAGGTGGCTTCGAGTCGTCTTGGGTAAGTCAGGTATCGACACTAATGTGTTCAAGTCTCATTCCATGAGGGCTGCATCGACGTCAGCGGCGAGGGTCATGGAGGTGCCCATGGACCAAATTCTCGCCACCGCAGGATGGGCTAATGAAGCTGTGTTCCAGCGTTTTTATAACAAGCTTGTTGCTGCTCCTCTACAGTTCGCAGAAGCCGTGCTGAATGCAGGTCAAGCACGTGGAGATGTCCCCGTATGAGGGGTTTTGATTTGTTATTAATAAATATGCTCTTGTTTTGCAGTATGGACTGTTGAGCAAGTTTGTTCCTCCCATCCATCCCTGGTAGTGGTGTGTCAGCATGGACGTGGTCCAGGGCGTGTAATCACAGAAGCTTTGAAGTCTTCACGAAGTCACTCACGTGACTCCGAAATGAAATAGTAAGATTGAACGAGAACTTACCAGTTCGAAGGTTGATCTTTATTTTATGAGGAGTCGAAGTGAGGGATTTCGTGCCCTCCTCGCCCAACCCTCAATCACCTTCATCTGGTAATCTTAGTCACTTCAATCATACTATGCGAGGTCATTTCTATTGTTGGTTCTGTGATTCCACGCCGCTACTTTGAAGTATGTCGAGCATGCGCGCCGGCGGGCTCTTCACGAAATCCCTCACTTCGACTCCTCATAAAATAAAGATCAACCTTCGAACTGGTAAGTTCTCGTTCAATCTTACTAATCTTGCTTTCTCCTGGTTTGCCATCAAGGGTAATTCCTGCGATGGAGTGACTGTCATATGTTGATAGAATGGTGCAGCTGGGCTTGTTTACTCTGGAATTTAGAAGGATGTGAGGGGATCGTATTGAAACATATAAAACATATGTTCCTGATGTTGGGGAGTCCAGAACCGGGCCCACAGTTTAAAAATAATGGGTAAGCCATTTAGAATAGAGATGAGGAAATACTTTTTGACACAGAGAGTTGTGAGTGTGTGGAATTCTCTGCCTCAGAGGGAGGTGGAGGCTGGTTCTCTGGATGCTTTCAAGAGAGAGTTATATAGAGTGCTTAAAGATAGTGGAGTCAAGAGATATGGAGAGAAGGCAGGAATGGGGTACTGATTGTGGATGATCAGCCATGATCACATTGAATGGTGGTGCTGGCTCGAAGGGCCAAATGGCCTACTCCTGCACTATTTTCTATTGTAGGATCATGTACTATTGTCCCTGACCTTTTAGCCCTGCTTCCACTCCTGTCCTTCATAAGATACATAGCATTTCCTGGATAACATTCTGTACTGCCAATGGAGGTATGTTTCCTATAACCATTTCTTCAACAGATACTTAAAGCAATGGTCTATACAAAGAACAGTGTATTTCATAGCAGCTGTCAGTCAATAGGATGGCAAACCTCATTAACACAATGGTCCCTGAAATTTCAATTACTGTTGCTCCTAACATTCAGAATTGTTTGTTGTCGCACACAAAACTTCATAAATCAAGAACATGTATCCAAGACTCAATTCCTTTCTCACAAAAACGTGTAAATTGAACCTTAATAAACCTGCAAATCTTTACACTTTTCAATCCACATAGTTTAGTTTAGTTTAGAGATACAGCGCGGAAACAGGCCCTTCGGCCCACCAGGTCCGCGCCGACCAGCGATCCCCGCACATAAACACTATCCTACACCCACCAGGGACAGTTTTTACACTTACCAAGCCAATTAACCTACAAACCCGTACATCTTTGGAGTGTGGGAGGAAACCGAAGATCTCAGAGAAAACCCACGCAGGTCACGGGGAGAACGTACAAACTCTTCACAGACACCACCCGTAGTCGGGATCGAACCCGGGACTCAGGCGGTGCATTCGCTGTAAAGCAGCAACTTTACCGCTGCACCACTATAGATTTTGGGAGAATTTGTCATGCAGAGATGAAGCTCTATTGGGTTTCCAAAGTTTGCATGAGGGAACTATGTGAATACTTGTGAATATATTGCAGGAATAGGTACCGAAACATTTTAAGCAGGTATCAAGCTTGATATGTGTAAGAAGGAACTGCAGATGCTGGTTTAAACTGAAGATGGACACAAAAAGCTGGAGTAACTCAGTGGTTTGGGCAGTTTCTCTGGAGAGAAGGAATGGGTGATGGACCTTGAGCAGGGCCTTGATCCGAAACCTCACCTATTCCTTCCCTCCAGAGATGCTGCCTGTCCTGCTGAGCTGCTCCAGCTTTTTGAGACTATCAAGCTAGATATGTTGGATTATCTGTTGCATTACTTTTAATTGTTAGAGCAGATTACTATCACGTATTCATACAACTGACTACATTTAATGAGCCCTGGGATTTATTGGCTTAGCTAGACATGTTAAAGTATCTATTTTTCATTGGAGAAATGCTTATTAAACTTTCTCTTGCAAATAAACGAACCTGCAATTGCATAAATGAGAACATTTATCCCACTTGGAGATCACTTAACGATCAAAATTAATTATTGTTTCTCTCCTTTCCACAAACAGGCCATGTATATTCATAGAGGTTTTTTGTAGGCATTGACTGGAAGGGTGTGAATACTGATGGAAGCTCACCATTTCATGCTTACTGCTGCCTTACGGGGCCGTTTTGAATGAAACTTCATTGACATTCTTTCGAGGGCATTTTAAATAATAACATTGTTATGTGCTGCACTGTTGAGTTGCTTCCCAACCTGATATTAACAAGACAAAAATCAGCAGCTTCTAATTTCAAGCTTTTCTTTAAAAAAATTAAATTCTTAAACTGCCAGTTTTCATGTTCTTCTTTGCCCACATTTATTTTATAAATGCCTCATTACATTCTCTAAACTTTAGTTTAGTTTAGAGCTACAGAACAGAAACAGGCCCTTCGGCCCACTGAGTCCGCACTGACCAGCGATCCCCGCACATTAAGACTAGCCTACACACACGCTAGGGAGAATTTACATTTATACCTAGCCAATTAACCTACAAACCTGTACGCCTTTGCAGTGTGGAAGGAAACTGAAGATCTTGGAGAAAGTCACAGAGAGAATGTACAAACTCCGTACAGACAGCACTTGTAGTTGGGGTTCGAACCCAGGTCTCTGGCGCTAAAAGCGGTGTTAGGCAGCAACTCTACCGCTGTGCCACTGTAGGTATATGTAAGCAGCTCTTAATGCACAGAACAGTAACAGAATCATAGAGGGCTACACAAAAAGCTGGAGAAACTCAGTGGGTGCAGCAACATCTAAGGAGCGAAGGAGATAGGCGACGTTTCAGGTCGAGACTCTTCTTCAGACTCTCGACCCGAAACGTCACCTATCTCCTTCGCTCCTTAGATGCTGCTGCACCCGCTGAGTTTCTCCAGCTTTTTGTGTACCCCTCGATTCTCCAGCATCTGCAGTTCCTTCTTTAACAGAATCATAGAGTTGTGCAGCACAGAAACAGGCTCTTCAGCCCCGAAGTCTGAAGAAGGGTCTCGACCCGAAACGTCGAATATTCCTTTTCTCCAGAGATGCTGTCTGACCCGTTGAGTTCCTCCAGCTTTGTGACTATCTTCAATTAAAAAAAGTATCTGCAGTTCCTTCCTACACAGCCCTACTTAACTATGACCCATGGTCTATGAGTAAAAAAAAACATGTTTCTGACAGGATCAGAACAGCTGCAAGATGTCTGGCAAGAGTGAACGCTAAAATAGGATCAGTTTTGAAACGGTTCTGAATCGTCCAAGTCCCCAAACTACTGCGGCAGAAGGGAGTTCACCTTGATGGTGTCCTAACGTTAGAAATCCCCACATAATGTGGACTGGCCTTAATTGAACTTGGCTGCCGAGCTCCTGATTAAAGAGAAATACCAAAGTGTCAAGATACAGCCGGAAACCTATTAAAATCCACAGCGGTTTTCATCTTGCACAATTTTAATCGCACCCAAAAAAAATAAATTACATTTACAATAAATAGCCTCCAGGCTAGAGCAAACTGGCCTCAATGGAAATCAAACACAGTCAAATTAAATAGCATTGACATGCCTGCAACTGCGCTGGCATTTAAATGATAATGCTGATTGACAAAATGTAGAATTCATTTTTGCTGTAAACGGGGAGTATATAATTTGCTGTTCCAAAGACACAAAGGACCCTGTCATTACATTGAGCATGTACACTCAGATTGACTCCACCAACACATTTCTTGAAGAGAGGCCAAGCTGCAAAGGTCAGAGGATGATGGATCGATCAGCTCACAGAAAAACAGAAAATGCTGGAAACATTCAACAAGTCGAGAGCAACTGTGGAGAGATTCGGTGGGTGGCACTGCGGCAGAGTTGCTGCCTTACAGCGCCAGAGATCCGGGTTCGATCCCGACTACGGGTTTTGTCTGTATGGAGTTTGTATGTTCTCCCCGTGACCGCGTGGGTTTGCTCCGAGATTTTCAGTTTCCTCCCATACTCGAAAGACGTACAGGTTTGTCGGTTAATTGGCTTTGACCCTAGTATGTGTAGGATAGTGTTAATATACGGGGATTGCTGGTTGGTGCAGACTCGATGGTCCAACGGGCCTGTTTCTTCACTGTATCTCTAAAAGGTGGTGCCATAGAGTGTGGCAGCCTCGCCTGCAGCTGTTCCTATGGAAATGGCCTATTTCTGCTCCTATCACTTCTGAACATCTGTAGGTCAAGAATAATCCATTATCCTGGAAGTGTTATCCAGCTATGTGGTGAGAATCAACTTGTACCTCCAGGCTCCTCCTTGCATTTGCATACTGGACACATTGGTGACCTTGGTGCAATGCACAGTAAATTCAGGTCTTTGCGATTGATTTTTCACTGAATTCGAATTGAGTGGTGCATTGAAACATTGCTGCGATAGAGAAAACCACAGTGCCAAAGAACAGCACTTCAACGTGGACTGTGGATGGTGTGGTGCAGGAATGAGTGGCTTAAGAGGATGGTTGGGGTGAATACAAAGTCGTAATGTTTAATCAGGAGGACCATAGAAGCAGATTAGAACAGAGAAGAGGAATAGAACATTCTCTGCAAGTCTCCAACTCGATAGGCTTCATCTCTTCTTTTCATCTTGACCAGTTTGTATCTGGTACATCTCCAGTAATAGTTGATCTCCCAATCCTTTTGGGAGCCTTGTTGGACTCGGCCTCTTCCTCATCTACATTTTATAATTTACAACATATTTTTTAGCCCCAGAGTATCAGCTTCCACCTGCATTCTGATGATGTTCAGCTCTATCTCCCCAATACCTCGACCCACACACAAGGGCGCTGGAGGAAGAGTTTCAGCATTGTCCATCTTTAGACCCCGCCGCAAACGTTATTTATTTACCGGCCCTATGTGCGTCTCCAACTATTTGCCTTGGGTTGAGCAACATTATTTTCAAACTTAATTTGGGGGTGGCAGAGCGGCACAGTAGGCATAGCTGCTACCCCCACACCTACACCAAACTATATACAATCTTCTAGCACTGTCAGTGTTGAGTTTGCACGTACTTCCATTGCTCCAGTTCTCTCTCACATTCCAAAGATGTGTGGTTTGATGGGCTAATTCACCATTGTAAATTGCTCCAAGTGAGCAGATAAGTGTTAGAATCTAGAGGATACAATGGTAATGTTGGGAGAATCCCGGGAATGAATGGGTTAACAAATGATGGGGTTCAGAGGGAAATAGTGGGGTTAAGAGCGAAAGATAGATCAGCCATGATTTAATAGCTTGATGGGCCGAATGGCCAAATTCAGAAATTCACATGTTTTAGGAGTAGAATTAGGCCATTCAGCCCATCGAATCCACTCTGCCATTCAATCATGGCTGATCCCTGCCACCTAATCCCGTTCTCCTGCCTTCTCCCCATATCCCTTGATACCTGTTCTAATCAAGAACTTGTCTATCTCCGCCTTAAAAATGTCCACTGACTTGGCCTCCACAGCCCTCTGTGGCAATGAGTTCCACAGATTAATATCTACAGATTAATACTACCCTCTGACTAAATTCTGCGTCTATCGATTATGAACATGAATAAAGTGAGTTAGGGTTGGATTAGTGTAGAAAGATGAAAGATTATGAACATGTAGAAAGATTGGTGAGGATCCAAGGGCCACAGTGTTTATTTCCATCCTACATCTCTCTACACTACCACACTGTTCAGCAGTTGTGGCTCTGGAAAATGTAAAGGTGAGGCATTTACAAATTCATAGTCGGCAACTTTGAATGAATACCTTGAGAGTGATGTAAAAACCCAAATGAGGCATTAGATGATTCTTGAATTGTGATAGGCAAGGCAATGTTTCTGAAGCAGTTAATGTTACTGCAGCACTTGCCATGACAATTGTCACATTGTATTAGAATCTGAGATTTTATGATAATGGATTTTTGTGAATTTTAACACAAAATATCTATATTACTAAAACTAAGATCTTGACCACTTTTGACTTACTGTTTTGTGATTTCAAAACTTACTGCCATCATTTTTGGCCACCTCGCTCAGAGCCCCCCTACGCCAGACCGGACCGGATTTTTTTCTCATCGATGAAAAATCAGAGAGATATCAATGTTTTTTTTTAAATTTCCATTCTCCCTGCTGCCCCTGCTGGCGGCAGGGGGGAGGGACTATAAACCCGGAAGTGTCATGGCTCACTCAGTCTCTGCCAGATGGAGGAAGCGAGAGGGTCACGGCTTTCTGAGCTGTGAATAACACTGAATGCACGTCTACTCCATGGTGAATCCCCGGGATGTGGTTTTCAGAAAATGTGTTTGTTGCTTGCAAAGTGTTTGCCCAATTGGCTTTTTTGCTTTTTAAAGGGCTTTCAGAAAATGTGTTTTGTTGGCTTGCAATGTGTTTGCCCAATTGGCTTTTTGGCTTATTAAAGGGCTTTTAGAAAATGTGTTTTGTTGGCTTGCAAAATGTTTGCCCAATTGGCTTTTTGGCTTTTTAAAGGGATTTCAGAAAATGTGTTTTGTTGGCTTGCAAAGTGTTTGCCCAATTGGCTTTTTGGCTTTTCAAAGGGCTTTCAGAAAATATGTTTTGTTGGCTTGCAAAGTGTTTGCCCAATTGGCTTTTTGGCTTTTTAAAGGGCTTTCAGAAAATGTGTTTTGTTGGCTTGCAAAGTGTTTGCCCAATTGGCTTTGCTATTAAAGGGCTCTCAGAAAATGTGTTTTGTTGGCTTGCAAAGCGTTTGCCCAATTGGCTTCACTATTAAAGGGCTCTCAGAAAACGTGTTTTGTTGCCAAGCAAAGTGTTTGCCCAATTGGCTTGGCTATTAAAGGGCTGTCAGAAAACATGTTTTGTTGGCTTGCAAAGTGTTTGCCCAATTGGCTTGGCTTTTAAAGGGCTCTCAGAAAACGTATTTTGTTGGTTTGCAAAGTGTTTGCAGAACTGGCTAGGCTTTTAAAGGGCTTGCTTGCAACAGTTTTCGGATGGATAAAGCGTGAATAAACATTTTATTAGATCAGGACTGTATTTCATTGCAAAATTGGCGCTCATTCCATGATTTCCGCTTAGTGGCAAGATGGCGCAGATGACGTCATTTCCAGTTAGCGGCAAGATGCCGCTGAGTGCATCATTTCTGGTTCGTGGCAAGATGGCGCTGACTGCAGAAGGCACAGAGTGAAGATGTCATTGAATAATTCAAGAGAACTTACTGCTATGTCTATGGTGAGTGTGTTTGTTGGACATTATTTAAAGCACTTTTTTGCTTCAGCAGCAGCCTCGACAGGAGACTTTAAACGTTGGAATCATTCGGTTTACACACTGTATGTTCACCACGTTCTGAAGTTACTTCGCATTTTAGTATTGGCTGTATGAGTGTGTGAGTCTGTGTGTGTATCTGTGAGTCTGTGTGTGTGTGTCTGTGTGTCTGTGTGTGTGTATAGGAGTTGCACGTAAGGTCTCCGGGTGAAAGGGCTTGACGAACGGAACCGCTCAATCCATCTGGAGGACTTCGCAGCTTCCGGTATATGTTGTTAATATACAAAATGCGTACTTTCCTACCTGTTAAAAACCGCCAAAATTGTGAATTTTTGTGCTGTAAATAATTGTGGAAGTCAGGGTAACCGTGAGAGACATCTATTCTACTTCAGAATTCCAAAAGTGAAGAGAAATGAAGGTAAAGAGAAGCGAGAGCTGAAGGGACAACAACAGCTAAAATGCTTGGCGAACATTAGCCATGCAGATATCGAGATTGAAAATATTGGGAATTATTGCATTTGCTCACTGCATTTCATCAACAGTAAGGCATTATTTGCGTTTTTTCTTGATTCCTTTGGTATCTAAAAAGTTTCAGAAGTGATAAATCAGGCTGTAACATTTTTAAATCGCCCATGGTTCTGAAGTGGGTTTTTACATGCAAAATGAAAACGTTTCTGAAGCTATATCTATCATTAAAAAAAATCTCCAGACTTACGAGTGGAGTGTGGAAAAGTAAGTTTTCTATCATTATGGTATTGAGATGTATATTTTGGCAAATAATAAAATGTTCTGACAGCATAAACACCCACTCCCTTTCAATAGGATATTGTCAATTTGCTGAGGTTGATTATGTCCAATTAACAGCAAAAAATTATGTCATTCCTTGGCTTGCATCTGAGTAAAATGTAATTCAAAACCCACATACGGTTTGATATTTTTTTTAAGGATGCTGCCAGCCCATCAGCTTTGAGTGACTGAACTGCCAGCCCACCAGCCATGAGTGACTGCACAGCCAGCCCACCAGACGTGAGTAAGTGAACTGTCAGCCCACCAGCCATGAGTGACTGCACTGCCAGCCCACCAGCCGTGAGTGACTGCACTGTTAGCCCACCAGCCATAAGTGAACTGCCAGCCCACCAGCCATGAGTGACTGCACTGCCAGCCCACCAGATGTGAGTAAGTGAACTGCCAGCCCACCAGCTGTAAGTGACTGAAGTGCCAGCCCAATAATTCATTCGGTTCATCCTCTTCCCCTTCTCTCTCACACTCAGACTCTCTGTCACCTTTTGGGCAGAATTTCTGGCAGTTTCTCAGCTGCCAGCGTGCCAAGTCCGAGTAACAGTACTGCCAGGCCTCAGTGCCTGAGCTGCCTGGCCTCAGTGACTGAGCTGCCAGCCCAAGAATCCATTCGGCCCACAATGTCCATACTAACCCTCTGGAAACCAGTTCCTTCAGCCCACAACACCCATACTAGCACAACAGAAAGCCCCCCCTCCCCCCCTCCACTGGCCAGTAATATTGGAATTGGTGGAGAGGTGGAATATTGTGCTGGGTGACCAGCGCTCCCGTGTGATGCTGGCACCCAACGGGTCCCACTTAGTCTAATATATATATATATATATATATATATCATAACACATAAATGTTATTTTTAATTAAAGAAATAGAAGCTATGAAAAGATTAACAGTAATACTCTGGAAATCTTTCAATACAAAATATGGCAGTTAATGACGGTATGGGAATATACTGTGCACGAACTGGCTCTCTTTTTCAACAGACATTTCAAAGAGCTCTATTGTCTGTAAAGTGCATTAGAATGCTTTGCAAGGGACATGAGGAGTTCTACAGAACATAGGACATAGAAAAGTGCTGAACAAAATATAGAAAAGTATCATGGAGGAAGGAACTGTAGATGCTGGTTTCAACCAAAGAGCGACACAAAATGCTGGAGTAACTCAACGAGACAGGCAGCATCTCTGGAGAGAGGGGATGTGTGCTGTTTCGGGTCGAGACCCTTCTTCAGACTCTGAACCTCTTCAGATTTCTCAAACAGACTTCTTAACAGTCTGAAGAAGGGTCTCGACCCGAAACGTCACCCGTTCCTTCTCTCAAGAGATGCTGCCTGTCCCACTGAGTTACTCCTTCATTTTGTGTCTATCTTCTAAATTCTATGGAAAATTATTGATCAGGAACATCCCCATCAGCCCACGATATCTGTGCCAAATATACAGTTTACAGTTTAGTTTAGGTTATTGTCATGTATACCGAGGTACAGTGAAAGACCTTTGTTGCGTGCTATCCAGTCAGCGGAAAGACAATACATGATTACAATCGAGCCATTTACAGTGTATACAGACATGATAAGGGAATAACGTTGATATGATGCCAGATTAAACTAATCTTTCCACTTCCAGGTGAAATATATCCTTCTGTTCCCTGCATATCACTGTAACAGAGAAACATAGAAAATAGGTGGAGGAGGCCATTCGGCCCTTTGAGCCAGGACCGCCATTCATTGTAATCATCCCCTGTAGCTACGTACAAACCTCTGAAATGGCTGTATTACATTACCCCCACTACCGCCCAGGTACCCACCACTCAGTAAAATATTTTTGCCCGCATATCTCCACTCATCTTAAAGGGCCTGTCCCACTTGGCAATTTTTTTCGGCGACTCCCGGTGTCATTGACTTGCGTATCAGGGTTGCCGAAAGATTTTGAACATTTCAAAATCCAGCGGCGACAAAAAAAATGTTGCGACACTTGAGGAGACATGGCGCGTCAATGTGCCACCTCACGCAACTTTTTCTGTGACCTGACAAGTCAGTCAAAGATGCCGGCAGTCGCCGAAAAAAATACCAAGCGAGACAGGCCCTTAAAGCTACGCCCTCTAGTATTGCCCTCTAAATCACCTTCATCATGTCCCCAGAATCCTCAATCAAATTCGTAAGACACGAACTACAATGGACAAACTAAGCTGACTGTCCCTAATTCGCCCATTCATTTCCAAATGTGAGTAAATCCTATTCCAAATAATTCTCTCCAATATCTTCTGCACCACTGACATATCCTGGACTATCACTGCTTCTCATCTTAAAAAAGAAACAAGATTGGCTACTCTCCAATCTCTAGTCTATGTAAAGACAAACCAAACATGTTTTAAAACTGGCAAATATGCAATAGAGCAAAAGCCTATCTGAACATTTTCCCGTGTGATATCATCTAGATTGTCAAAGACATTTTTCATTATATTATACACTTACATCTCAAGAATACCCAATGGCTTTTCAACCTCCTATACGTATTTGGAGTACCGCATGTAGTTGTGCTTGTACCATTACAGAAAAGATGTGAACGCTTTGGAAAGGATGCAGAGGAGGTTTGCTGGAATGATAGATACAAAAAGTTGGAGTAACTCAGCCAGCCAGGCAGCATCTCTGGAGAGAAGGAATGGGTGACGTTTCAGGTTGAGACCCTTCTTCGGGTCGAGATCCTTCTTCGGGTCGAGACCCTACTTTTTTACCCAGAGAGTTGTGAATTTATGGAATTCCCTGCCACAGAGGGCAATGGAGGCCAAATCACTGGATGGATTTAAGAGAGAGTTGGATAGAGCTCTAAGAGCTAGTGGAGTGAAGGGATATGGGGAGAAGGCAGGCAGGGGTTATTGATTGCGGATGATCAGCCATGATCACATTGAATGGCGGTGCTGGCTCGAAGGGCCGAATGGCCTCCTCCTGCACCTATTTTCGATGTTCTATGTTTCTATGTTTCAGACTCGTCTTTACCAGAATGATGTCCCCTGGATCAGGGGGTGTTAGTTATCAGAAGTGGTCGGACAGACTTGGATTGTATTCTCTCGGGCAATGGAGATTACAGAAAGGCCTGATATAAGAATATTAAATTCTGAGAGGCATAGAAAGGATAGGTGGTCAGAATCTGCTTCCCAAGATGACAAAATCACAATCTGGAGGGCAAAGCTTTAAGGTGAGAGGGGCAAAGTATAAAGGAAATGTGTGGGCAAATTTTATACACAAAGGGTGGTGAGTGCCTGGAACGCACTGCCAGGTGTTGTGATTGAGGTAGATGCAATAGTGGTATTTAAGAGACTTTTGAATAGGTAACTGTAGACGTAACTCGGATCATGCCACTTTTATCCTATAATGGGATGTTCTGCAATGATTTCATCAGCAATCTTTGCATGTAAGACGTCTACAGAGACGTATAAATGAGTGTGATTTACATTCAAATCAAAGGGTACAGGAAAGATATACGGTGATATTGCCAGGACCAAAGGATGGGATGGCAGGACTTCCATATGAAGAAAGACTAGATAGACTCGGCTTGTACTCGCTGGAATTTAGAAGATTGAGGGGGGATCTCATAGAGACTTACAAAATTCTTAAGGGGTTGGACAGGCTAGATGCAGGAAGATTGTTCCCAATGTTGAGGAAGTCCAGAACAAGGGGTCACTGTTTAAGGATAAGGGGGAAGTCTTTTGGGACCGAGATGAGAAAATCATTTTTCACACAGAGAGTGGTGAATCTGTGGAATTTCATTTCGGAGTCACGTGAGTGACTTCGTGAAGAGCCCGCCGGCGCGCATGCTCGACATATCGTCGTATCGCGTTGCTGCGACGGCTGACGGAGGAGCGTGCTCCTCGCCAGCCCTTCATAAGGGAACCACGCAGGTAAGTATGCTACCTTAAGTTGGTGGTTCTTGTTGTGTTTGTTTCACAGCAAGAACATGGATGGGAGAGGCCGGAGTTCGAGGAGAAGTCGCCGGCCAGCGGTTCCGGAGCGAGAGTTGTCGGGGGTACCTGCAACGCAGACCGGAACGAGGGCGGAGATGTCGGTGAGCTCTGTCTTTTCAGGTCCGGACCCGCCCGCACACCACAGCTCGGAGGAGTCCGACGAGGAGGAGTGTGGTGTGCCGCCAGAGCAGGACGACCCTGCCATGGCAGCCAGGTCGTCAGCAGGCTTGCTGACGGCTTCGAGCAGAAGGGTCCGTGCGGCTGCACGGCCCGTTTCACGCAGCCCTCTGAGAAGGGGAAGGGCAGGAGCCCAGACGCCTAACCCTGTCGGGGCTAAGGCTCTGCCTGCCGCCCAGGAGCGGTCAGGTTCCAGGACGGGACCCGGGGCAGCTGTGAGGTCCAGCCGTCGCCCCCCAACTTTCGACGCCGGGACGAGTCAGTTGGGGGTCCCGTCACGGTCGCCGAGCCCCCCATGGATGGGTGGGCGAGACCATGCGTCGGCAAGGTCCACGATGTGGGCAGCTGGCAAGCCTGCACGGGCTCAAGGTATCCAGGCTTCGGCTGGTGCCGACACCATGCCGCACCTGTCCATAGAGGCAACGGCTTCCGCTCCCGCTAAACGGAGGCGGTTGAACACGCCCGTGCAGGAATCGCGCAGTTTCGCCTCGGCGGCTGTCGACGACAACTACCGGCACCGGCAGGGCCTCGACGAGGTGCGGGCCGATGACAGGAGCCCCGGCCAATTTTCAGAGCCGGAGGACTCCGACCACCTGAGTGTTCAGGGTGAAGGGCGTATTGACCGGATGGAGCGGCTGCTGGAGCTTCTCCTACAAGGTCAACAACAACAGGCATCCAGCAGCGACAGGCACAGGGCTTCATCACCAGCTTCGTACACCAGCCTGGAGCAGCAGGACGAGGAGGCCGTGGTTGACCCCATCCCACCCCCGCCTGAATTACCGGCGGAGGACCTCCTCGATGTGGCTACCAAATTTGCAGCCCCTCATTCGTTGGGGCTTCCCATCAATACGAAGTTGGCAGCCACAGTGGACTTCCTAAATAATCACCAGCTTCAGGAGGAAGTCCTGCTACAAGCCATGAGCCGCCACAAGGCTCCATCAAACTGCAATTCCCTGAACGTGCCTGTGGTCAATACGCCAATATGGGGCAACATCAGTGCGGCTATCCGTCAGCAGGAGCTGAAAATTCAGCGGATCCTGAAACTCCTCATGGCCGGGATTACTGCCTTTGTGCGGTCGGTCGACGGAGAGGAGCTTAATTTGGACCAGGAGGATGCTCTGGCGCTTCTGTGCGCTACTCAAAACGAAATAAACGGCTTTCGCAAACACAGCATCCGCCCAGCGTTCAACCCTAAGTTTGCAGGGTTGTGCAAACCACCGCCGCCGCCGCCGCCCCGTCAGCTCTTTGGCGAAGACCTCTCCAAAAGGGTCAGAGAGCTGGATGAACAAGCCAAGACCGTGGGGCTCATGCGCTCTCACAGTGCCCCCACGCCATCAAGCTCGAAAGCCCCACTTGGCCGTTCACGAGGGTTTGTCAGCACTTCCACCAGGAATTACCCTCCAGCTCCAAACCGATATCAGCCACCCCAACCCCAGGGGTCTTTTTTAGGACAGGCTCGGCAGAAGCCGAGGTGGAAAATGAGGACGCCACGACCTCAAACCAACCCAGCACCTCCACGACCACCCACTCGTGTCAGGGACCGCCGGTAACCACAGAGGTGAGGCGATCTGGTTCTCTTTTTTCTCTTTGTTTAACTCCACATGTTGGTGGGCGTTTGCGGTTGTTTGCGGGTGCATGGGGTGACATTACCAGCGATGAGTATGTGTTACGGAATATTCAGGGCCATAGTATTGAGTTTATTAATGGGGACATCCCTCCACCTCAGCATAGACCGGGTCGTACTTTCAAACTAACGGCTGCGGAACAGTCAGTTGGCTATAAGGAAATTTTAAGGTTGGAACAGAAAGGGGTCATAGAGAGAACGGTTCATGAGCCCGTTGAATTTGTTTCCAATATTTTTACTAGACCTAAGAAGGATGGAGGCTGTAGAGTCATTATTGATCTAACCACTCTGAATAACTTTGTAACATATACTCATTTTAAAATGGACACGTTTGAAACGGCCAAATCATTGATTTCACAAGGGTGCTTTATGGCATGCATCGATTTACAGGATGCGTACTATACCGTACCTATGAAAAAATATTACAGAAGGTTCTTAAAATTTATCTGGATGGATCAGCTGTGGCAATATAGGGCGTTGCCTAATGGGCTCACCACAGCCCCTCGCTTATTTACTAAATTGGTGAAGCCAATTATGGCTTATTTAAGACAAAGACATCATATTGTTATGGCCTATTTAGATGATATTTTAATTGTCGGCCACACCTTGGAATTAGCACAACAAGGGGTTGCAGCTGCGGTCAATTTGTTCCAACAGCTTGGGTTCATTGTTCATCCAGAAAAATCTAAGTTCTGCCCCACCCAGGTAATTAATTATCTGGGGTTCCAGGTGAATTCCATTAGCATGAGAGTCACCATACCAATTAACAAAATTGAGGAGGTAACACAGGTGTGTACAGACTTGATTAATACTCGTATACCATCGATTCGTCACTCAGCTACTGTCATTGGCAAGATTGTGGCTTTGTTTCCGGCAGCCCGGTATGGACCTCTGCATTATCAAAACTTGCAGAGAGCCAAGATCGCTGCGTTGCGACGGCATGCTGGTCATTATGATCGATCAATGCGGCTGCCGCCTGCAGCATTGGATGAATTACGATGGTGGGTTTGCCACATTAGTAACTCGTTCAAAACTATTATTGAGGCGAAACCGATGATATACTTACAAACTGATGCGAGCTCTGATGGCTGGGGAGCTACGAATCAATTCTCTAGTTGTGGGGGCCGATGGGATACCCTTGAGAATACGATGTTGGTATCACAAGGGATCAACTATTTGGAGCTGCTTGCAGCGTTTCACGGACTTCGTGCATATTGTTCCAAGATCATTGGAGCACATGTCCGGCTCCAAATAGACAATACCACAGCGGTGGCATATTTAAACCACATGGGCGGTACCAGGTCAGTTTCATGTGATAAATTGGCTAATTCAATTTGGCTCTGGTGTGTCAAGAGAGACATTTGGATTTCAGCTACCTATTTGCCAGGTGAGCTTAATATTGTGGCGGACGCCAGGTCACGCAAGTTCAATGATAATATTGAATGGATGTTACATCCTGAAATTTTTGCAAAAATCACAGCCAAATTTGGGAAACCGGACATTGACCTTTTTGCGTCCCGGTTGAACCATCAGGTACCAACCTACGTCGCGTGGGAACCAGATCCTGGGGCTATAGCGTTAGATGCATTCTCGCTAGACTGGGGGAATTGCTTTTTCTATGCATTCCCCCCGTTTTGCCTCATCAGTCGGGTATTACGTAAAATTCAGATGGACGGTGCCAAGGGCATCCTTATCATACCCGACTGGCCTACACAGCCATGGTATCCGATGGTCTTTGACACGCTCAGTGAACCTTGGGTCCGTTTGCAGGGTAGCCCAGAATTAGTTACTCACCCTGTTTCAGGGGAGCCACATCCCTGCCATGGCTATTTAAATTTGTTGGCTTGCAGATTCTGAATCGGCCTTTAGAACAATACGGCCTTTCTACCCGGACCATGGATACCATTGCGGCGTCGTGCCGAGAGTCTACAAGGCGAAGATACCGCTCTCACATCA
The DNA here is from genome assembly GCA_963514005.1 of Raja brachyura. Next base: position 42,895,764 of record OY740802.1, on the reverse strand, counting down.
GGAAGTGGGAAGCCTTCTGCAGCCGCTCTCGCATCACGTACGATGCCGTGACTATAACCGACGTCCTGGAATTCCTCGCGGGGTTGCACCATGATGAACACTTAAGCTACAGTGCCATCAACAGCGCCAGGAGCGCTCTATCATTCTACCTCAATATTGAGGTGGGATCCAACAGGCTAGTGTCCAGGCTCATGCGGGGTATTTTCAATACGAATCCGCCTACACCACGTTACAGTATCACCTGGGATGTCAGGGACGTTTTATCTCTGCTCAGGACGTGGTCCCCCATGGAAGGGCTCCAGCTGGACAAACTCACCATGAAGCTGGTGATGTTACTAGCGCTGACTTCAGCACAGAGGGTACAGACACTCCACAAACTACGTGTCGACAGAATGATGTCTACCCCCACAGAAGTAGTTTTCTTTGTTGACGAACTACTGAAGCAACACAGACCTGGGTGCACAGGGCTGCAGCTGAAGTTCCCGGCATACCCCGCCGATGCTAGGCTATGCTTAGCCTCCCATATCCGTTACTACGTCAAGGTGACGGCAAGCATCAGAGGAATGGAGAGATACCTGCTTGTCACTCATAAGAGACCTCACCATCGAGTGACAACACAGACGATATCCAGGTGGCTTCGAGTCGTCTTGGGTAAGTCAGGTATCGACACTAATGTGTTCAAATCTCATTCCACCAGGGCTGCATCGACGTCGGCGGCGAGGGTCATGGAGGTGCCCATGGACCATATTCTCGCCACAGCAGGATGGGCTAATGAGACGGTGTTCCAGCGGTTTTACAACCGGCCCGTTGCTGCGCCTCTACAGTTCGCAGAAGCCGTGCTAGATGCGGGGCAAGAACGTGGAGATGTCCCCGAATGAGGGGTTTTGATTTGTTTGTTAATAAATATGCTTTGTTTTGCAGTATGGACTAGTCAGCAAGTTATTCCTCCCATCCATCCCTGGTAGTGGTGTGACAGCATGGACGTGGTCCAGGGCGTGTCATCACAGAAGCTTTGAAGTCTTCACGAAGTCACTCACGTGACTCCGAAATGAAATAGTAAGATTGAACGAGAACTTACCAGTTCGAAGGTTGATCATTATTTCATGAGGAGTCGAAGTGAGGGATTTCGTGCCCTCCTCGCCCAACCCTCAATCACCTTCAGCTGGTAATCTTAGTCGTTTCATTCTTACTATGTGAAGTCATTTCTTGATTGGTTTCTGTGATTCCACGCCGCTACTTTGAAGTATGTCGAGCATGCGCGCCGGCGGGCTCTTCACGAAATCCCTCACTTCGACTCCTCATGAAATAATGATCAACCTTCGAACTGGTAAGTTCTCGTTCAATCTTACTATTCTCTGCCACAGAAGGTATTTGAGGCCTGTTCGTTGGCTATATTTAAGAGGGAGTTAGATGTGGCCCTTGTGGCTAATGGGATCAGGGGGTATGGAGAGAAGGCAGGTACAGGATACTGAGTTGGATGATCAGCCATGATCATATTGAATGGCGGTGCATGCTCGAAGGGCCGAATGGCCTACTCCTGCACCTATTTTCTATGTTTCTATGTGAGCTATAGGGAGAGGTTGAGTTGACTGGGACTCTATTTCCTGCAGAACAGGAGGATGAGGGGTGATCTTATAGAGGTGTATAAAATCTTGAGAGGAATAGATCGGGTAGATGCACAGAGTCTCTTGCCAGAGTAGATGAACCGATGACCAGAGGACATAGGTTTAAGGTGAAAGGGAAAAGATCTAATAGGAATCTGAGGGGTAACTTTTTCACACAAAGGGCGGTGGGGGTATGGAACAAGCTGCCAGAGGAGGTAATTGAGGCAGGGACTATCCCAACATTTAAGAAAGAGTGAGACAGGTACATGGATAGGACAGGTTTGGAGGGATATGGACCAAACGCAGGCAGGTGGGACTAGTGTGCCTGGGACATGTTGGTCAGTGTGGACATTGGACCGAAGGGCCTACTTCAACACTGTGTCACTCGATGACTCTATGACTAAATATATATCAGCTTAAAATAGTTTTTCCTCTTTGGTTGTAAAATCATCTCTTTTTGGAATATCTCAGTGAAAAATTCGGATTCAGATTTTGGTCTCAAACTCCCAGAGCAGAATCGTGCCAAAGCTGCTGAGGGCCTTTGTGTGACTTGAAACAGTTAACCCAGTAATCCACTTACTAAACTGAACTGCTATCATCTAAGTCATATCATTGCAGACAGAACCTGTGTGTGGCTTTGTAGTTCCCTCGTTTTCCCAGTTATGATGCAGAGTAATTGAACTGGCACCTTAAATCTTTGGTTCAAAGATCCTTCACCATAACTTTTCACAGATACTGCCTGACCATCTGCGTTTTCCAGTGTTTCCTGTTTGTATTTCAGTTTACAGCATGTGGGGTTTTTGATTTTCACCTTTTGTCGTGTATGTTTCAGGAAATGTATAATGATTAATGATTTTCACATAGATTGCAAGGTGCTATTGGGATTTTGTCATTTTTAGGATGTTTAGGTATCAGCCAGAACACAGTGTCACAGTTGAGCACAGCACAGTGCTCTCTGACCCACTGCACCAAAGATCCAAGTTCCATCTTGACCTCGGGTACCATCTGTACGGAGTTTGCACGTTCTCCCTGTCACCACGTGGGTTTCCTCCGGGTGCTCTGGTTTTCACCCACATCCCAAAGATTCTGGGTTGGTAGACTCATTAGCTTTTATAAACTGCTCCCAGTATGGTAATGAGTGATGGAATCTGAAGTGGGTCAAGTCAGGTTTATTCGTCACATACACATACGAGATGTGCAGTGAAATGAAAAGAGGCAATGCTTGTGGATTGTGCAAAAACAGCTACAAAACAGAATGGAACAGATACACATATTCACATATTACATATTTGTGGGAGGAAAAAAAGAAAAAACAGCAATTTAAAAAAGCCATCACACAACAGTAAAATGGTTCAGTAAAGTTAGTTCCTGGTGAGATAGGAGTTTACAGTCCTAATGGCCTCTGGGAAGAAACCCCTTCTCATCCTCTCTGTTTTCACAGCATGGCAACGGAGGCGTTTGCCTGACCGTACCAGCTGGAACAGCCCGTTGATGGGGTGGAAGAAGTCTCCCATGATCTCATTGGCTCTGGAGTATAATATAGTTCTGAGTTATAGTTCCTGTAGAGGGGCGAGTGAAATCCCATAGTGCGTTCGGCCGAATGCATTACTCTCTGCAGAGCCTTCTTGTCCTGGGCAGAGCAGTTCCCAAACCAAATCGTGATGTTTCCGGGCAAGATGCTTTCCACAGCCGCTGAGTAGAAGCACTCAGAGACACTCTGAATTTCCTCAATTGCCTGAGGTGGTAAAGGCGTGGTAAAGGAGAAATGAAAAATTGAATGAATGTAGGATTGGTTTAAATGCTTGGTTGAAGGTCAGTGCAGAGTGGGTAGGCCAAAGGGCCTGTTTCCTGCCACAACTCTCGATATGAAAATGTCCTGGCCCAATGGTTGAGGATATTTCGCCGTTAAAGCTGCAGTACAAATACAAGTAGTTATAATTCATTTGATGTGTTCGGGGCCTCTTGATATTATCAGTTGTTTCACCCAAACTAAGTTTCCATAAATGTCAAAGCTGACTCTTCTCCATAAGATACAGTTATGAAAGATTAGGGAATTGAGATAATTGGTGTCTGAGGCAGATCAGCCATAATAATATTGAATAGTGGGGCAGGCTTCATGGTCCTGATGACTCCTGTTCCTATTTTCTTATGTTTTTAAATGGTATACCATTGATTAAGTGCCTGTTTCAATTTTAAATCATCTCTACTTTGGGATGTGACCTCTCCAGCTCCAAATTCTGACTACAATGCCAACTCAAAGCATTAAAGAAGGAACTGTAGATGCTGGAAAATCGAGGGTACACAAAATGCTGGAGAAACTCAGCGGGTGCAGCAGCATCTATGGAGCGAAGGAGATAGGCGACGTTTCGGGCCGAAACCCTTCTTCAGACTGATGGGGGTGGGGGGAGGCGGGGGGAAGATAGGAAAAAGGAGGAGGAGGAGCCCGAGGGCTGAGGGAGACGTGGGAAGGGGAGGAGACAACAAGGGTTAACAGAATTGAGAGAATTCGATGTTCGATATTCGATAAATCACCAGGGCCAGATAGTCTGCATCCCAGAAGGATAGTCTGCATCCCTCAAGGAGGTAGCCACAGAAATAGTGGATGCATTAGTGATAATTTTTCAAAATTCTTTAGATTCTGGAGTAGTTCCTGAGGATTGGAGGGTAGCTAATGTAATCCCACTTTTTTAAAAAGGAGGGAGAGAGAAAGCGGGGAATTACAGACCAGTTAGTCTAACATCGGTAGTGGGGAAACTGCTAGAGTCAGTTATTAAAGATGGGATAGCAGCGCATTTGGAAAGTGGTGAAATCATTGGACAAAGTCAGCATGGATTTCCGAAAGGTAAATCATGTCTGACAAACCTGATAGAATTTTTCGAGGATGTAACTAGTAGAGTGGATAAGGGAGAACCAGTGGATGTGTTATATCTAGACTTTCAGAAGGCTTTCGACAAGGTCCCGCATAAGAGATTAGCATACAAACTTAAAGCACACGGTATTGGGGGTTCAGTATTGATGTGGATAGAGAACTGGCTAGCAGACAGGAATCAAAGGGTAGGAGTAAACGGGTCCTTTTCAGAATGGCAGGCAGTGACTAGTGGGGTACCGCAAGGCTCAGTGCTGGGACCCCAGCTATTTACAATATATATTAATGATTTGGACGAGGGAATTCAATGCAACATCTCCAAATTTGCAGATGACACCAAGCTGGGCGGTATAGTTAGGTGTGAGGAGGATGCTTGGAGGCTGCAGGGTGATTTGGATAGGCTGAGTGAATGGGCAGATGCATGGCAGATGCAGTATAATGTGGATAAATGTGAGGTTATCCACTTTGGTGGCAAAAACAGGAGGGTAGACTATTATCTGAATGGTGGCAGATTAGGAAAAGGGGAGATGCAACGAGACCTGGGTGTCATGGTACACCAGTCATTGAAAGTAGGCATGCAGGTGCAGCAGGCAGTGAAGAAAGCAAATGGTATGTTAGCATTCATAGCGAAAGGATTTGAGTATAGGAGCAGGGAGGTTCTACTGCAGTTGTACAGGGTTTTGGTGAGGCCACACCTGGAGTATTGCGTACAGTTCTGGTCTCCTAATCCAGAAAGAATGGGTGACGAATGTCTGAAAAAGCGCCTCGACCCGAAACGTCACCCATTCCTTCTCTCCAGAGATGTTCCCTGTCCCGCTGAGTCACTCCATCATTTTGTGTCTACCTTCGGTTTAAACCAGCATCTACAGTTCCTTCCTACTAATCTAAAAAAAGTGCTGAGTAGCAACATTTTTATTTTTTAATTTTTACAATACTAAATGCTTTTATTCAGAACAAAAATACAGAGTAGTAACACAATCAAAGAATGCTTATACTGGCAGTTTACAAACAAAGTTATAAAATTAAAATATTAACAATTTAATCAACAATGCACTCGACCTCCCGCGGTGAGCAGCGTTCATGGAAGGCCTCCAGAGTCCCGTGGACACCATGTGTTCCCTCTCCAGGGGCACTGTGCGGCCGTTGAATGCCTGGACCCGCGGATGGCCATCTTGGCCAGGCCCTCAGTAGCAACATTGGGTGCCTATTCCTGGAAAGACTTCTAGTGTGATTTATCTTGTCACCACCAATCTCTTAGTAGTCGGTGGGCAGTTTCTGACCAGATCTGCTTCAGCTGATGCCGGCTGTAGACGATGAGCTAAAGCCCCACTTTTCCCATTGAAAAATCTCAGTGACGAACACGACCAAGGTTGGGAAAAGAAGGGAGAAAACAACATAAACACGTGCAGGCAGGTGGGACAAGTGTAGCCGGGCAAGTTGGCCGGTGTGGGCAAGTTGGGCCAATGGGCCCGTTTCCACACTGTATCACTCTATGATTCTATGATTCTAATTGGAAGAATTTATGAAACATCTGAGAGCACTGAAATGCCTCAACTGCACACTTCACAGAGTCAATAATGGGAATATATTCATGGTACATGATCCAGAATACAGTAATAATCTCACGTTATGTATATATTTGACAAATAGAATTTCCATTGTGTGAGCTTTGAAATTCATTTCTTTAATAGTATTGTAACCTCAGTCTGCACATTGTCACATTTATGCCAAACAAATATATTCAAGTTTTAAACGCACAGGGAGACAAATGTCCCAGTGGATTTTCTTTCTGTTCTTGATCAGCGGAACACTGTTTGATCAGTTACAAATTTTTAATAGAATCTTGGCTCCTGCAATGGTGCCCAAGGCAAGCAATATAGTCTGATCTGCAAGTGGCTTTTGAAAAGGCAGGAAACATTTCCCACTGAAACCTACAGCAGAGCCCAGACAGCACGAACACGGAGAATCAGAGCAAGCATCTCACTCTTATTGCAGGACCACTGATCTGCACCACTGCTCCATCCAGTTTAGTTAGGTTTATTGTCATGTGTAACGAGGTACAGTGAAATGCTTTCTGTTGCGGGCTATCCAGTCAGCAGAAAGACAATATGTGTCTACAATCGGGTCATTTACAGTGTAACGGAATAATGGAATAAAGTTTAGTGCAAGGTAAAGCCAGTAAAGTCCAATCAAAGATAGTCCAGAGGTTATGGTTGACGCAGATATACGACAGCGGTATTCAAAAGACATTTACATAGGCATATGGATATGCATGGAAATAAAGGGATATGGCTTGCGTGCTGGTAGAGAAGTGATGGTCTTGATATCATGTTCAGCGCAGACATTGTGGACCAAAGGTGTAGGAAAGAATTGCAGATGCTGGTTTAAACCGAAAATAGACACAAAAAGCTGGAGTAACTCAGCGGGACAGGCAGCATCTCTGGAGTAAGGGAATAGGTGACGTTTTGGGTGGAGACCCTTCATGCAAATTTACAGGATAACATCACGCAGCTCTTCTCCAGTGGAAACCATCTCTTTCACAGCTACTTCCGCCGGCCTTGTGTGAATGAGTATCCCAAATTTTAAAGTCTCCTGCATATATTGTAGTGAGACCAGACAGGTTGAGCGAAAAGGTTTTTTTATTTTTAATGCTCCTTGAACGAAGAAAACCTGTGAAGTTCGCGAGTCTGTCAGCACTAACAATAATAAGCTCCTGTTGCTAGGAGGAGCAAAGATCCCATAGCATGCAAGATAGATCACTCGACGAAAAAGACGTAGTACGGTCAAGGGCAGATTCATGGGTCATTTTACGGCCCCATTTCCGTAACCGGCTTCCGTCTCCGCACCAAAGATCCCATAGCAGAGCAAAGATACTAGTGCAGAGAAGAAGTCGGTTACGGAAACATCCTCGCAAAAATCAAAGATCTTTGGTAAAAATCTTCTCCACATTTTCAGAATTATGATGTATTAACACAAACTGTTCCCCCGCAACGTAGTTACACTGCGAGTCGGGACGGGTCGGGTCGGGTCGGGACGGGTCGGGTCGGGACGGGTCGGGACGGGTCGGGTTACTGAAATGGATGAAAAAAAGACCGCATGACCAATGAGGAGGGTTCTGCCCTCTCCACCCCACCACTAGGTGCCGCTACAATATCTTATTTATTGACCCTAATTTGGCTCCTGATTCAATTCCCAAAGTGCCGACTTTCACCCGTTAACCACTGAAACGCTTAGCTCTGTTTCAGTATATCAAACATATTACACCATTTTATTATTTTCCTTATCAATTATTTAAAGACATGAAGTTGTACAGCACAGAAACCGGCCCCTCAACCCAAACCATTGCTTGAGACCAATTTGCCTACCCAAGCTAATCCTAGATGCCGGAGACACAAGAAACTGCAGATGCTGCAATCTTGTGTACAACACAAAATGCTGGAATAAGTCACAGGGTCGGGCAGCATCTTTGGAAGACATGGATGGGTGACATTTTGGGTCTGGACACATTTTCAGACTGACTGTAGTGGGGGTGAGTAAGTTGGAAACAAGTTGCCCCCTCTCTTTCATCTTTCCCTTCCTCATTTCACCCACCACCCTAGTCACCCTGATCCTTTTTCATATTTATTTTCATTTCTTTTTTCCTGTCTCACCTGTTCCCTCCCACAAATGTCCCTCCCTCCGGCTTTACATTTCACTCCTCCACTTCTTTCCTTATCTGAAACTCTTTTGTCTCCTTTCCATCTCACAGACGTTGCCTGAGTTGAGTTCCTCCAGCATTTTGTGTTTTTGTTTGTGATAAAATCTCTTTTTCTCTGTCTCGGCGGTTTATGTTTCTACATAGCTGGTGCAACTCATTTCATTGAATTTCTTTCATTGCAGTGTTTGGGCACCAGCTTTAGGGAAAGAGAAAATGAGTTATAAACAAGACATATTAAATGTTTCTCCCTGTGTTATTATTTAGTTCTGAGTGTCAAAGCACAGGAAAAACTAATGAAGAAGGTAAAAGGAGCATCGATAAGTGGTCTGAGATTGTTATCCAGAATTGTTATAATCAGGAATGTTGTCAGAACATAAGTTGGGTAAAATAAAAATGAGCATCAATGGTGAATATGCAGGAAATGTTTTTAAAATTGTAGCAGAAGCAGCACTTTTCATAACCATGCACACAGGGTACATGGAAGAGATGGCTGGAAAAGATCAAGGAATAGTAAGATTGAACGAGAACTTACCAGTTCGAAGGTTGATCTTTATTTTATGAGGAGTCGAAGTGAGGGATTTCGTGAAGAGCCCGCCGGCGCGCATGCTCGACATACTTCAAAGTAGCGGCGTGGAATCACAGAACCAACAATAGAAATGACTTTGCATAGTATGATTGAATTGACTAAGATTACCAGATGAAGGTGATTGAGGGTTGGGCGAGGAGGGCACGAAATCCCTCACTTCGACTCCTCATAAAATAAAGATCAACCTTCGAACTGGTAAGTTCTCGTTCAATCTTACTATTTCATTTCGGAGTCACGTGAGTGACTTCGTGAAGACTTCAAAGCTTCTGTGATTACACGCCCTGGACCACGTCCATGCTGACACACCACTACCAGGGATGGATGGGAGGACAAACTGGCTCAATAGTTCATACTGCAAAACAAGAGCATATTTATTAATAACAAATCAAAAACCCCTCATGCGGGGACATCTCCACGTTCTTGACCTGCATTCAGCACGGCTTCTGCGAACTGTAGAGGAGCAGCAACAGGCTTGTTATAAAAACGCTGGAACACAGCTTCATTCGCCCATCCTGCTGTGGCGAGAATTTGGTCCATGGGCACCTCCATGACCCTCGCCGCTGACGTCGATGCAGCCCTGGTGGAATGAGACTTGAACACATTAGTGTCGATACCTGACTTACCCAAGACGACTCAAAGCCACCTGGATATCGTCTGGACTGTCACTCGATGATGAGGTCTCTTATGAGTGACAAGCAGGTATCTCTCCATTCCTCTGATGCGTGCCGTCACCTTGACATAGTGGCGGATATGTGAGGCTAAACATAGCCTAGCATCTGCGGGGTATGCCGGGAACTTCAGCTGCAGCCCTGTGCACCCAGGTCTATGCTGCTTTAGTAGCTCGTCAATGAAAAAGACTACTTCTGTAGGGGTAGATGTCATTCTGTCGACACGAAGTTTGTGTAGTGTCTGTACCCTCTGAGCTGAAGTCAGCGCTAGTAACATCACCAGCTTCATGGTGAGTTGGCCCAGTTGGAGCCCTTCCATGGGAGACCACGTCCTGAGCAGGGTTAATACGTCCCTGACATCCCAGGTGATATTATAGCGTGGTGTAGGCGGATTCATATTGAATATACCCCGCATGAGTCTGGACACTAGCCTGTTGGATCCTACCCCAATCTTGAGGTAGAATGATAGCGCACTTCTGGCGCTGTTGATGGCACTGTAACTTAAGTGTTCATCATGGTGCAACCCCGCGAGGAATTCCAGGACGTCGGTTATTGTCACGTCATCGTACGTGATGCGAGAGCGGCTGCAGTAGGCTTCCCACTTCTTAATATGCGAGCGTTATCTTCGCCTTGTGGACTCTCGACACGACGCCCCGATGGTATCCATGGTCCGAGCCGAGAGGCCGTATTGGACTAACGGCCTGTTCAGAACCTGCAAGCCAACAAATTTAAATAGCCATGGCAGGGATGTGGCTCCCCTGAGACAGGGTGAGTAACCAATTGTGGGCAACCCCTCAAAAGGACCCAAGGTTCGTTGAGCATGTCAAAGACCACCGGATACCAAGGCTGTGTGGGCCAGTCGGGTATAATAAGGATGCCCTTGGCAGCATCTGCCTGAATCTTTCGCAATACCCGACTGATGAGGCAAAACGGAGGGAAGGCATAGAAAAACCAATTCCCCCAGTCCAGCGAGAATGCATCTAGCGCTATTGCCCCAGGATCTGGTTCCCAGGAAACGTAGGCTGGTACCTGATGGTTTAACCGTGACGCAAAAAGGTCAATGTCCGGTTTACCAAATTTGGCTGTGACTTTAGAAAAAATCTCAGGATGCAACATCCATTCAATGTTGTCATTAAATTTGCGTGACCTGGTGTCCGCCACAGTATTAAGCTCACCTGGCAAATAGGTAGCTGAAATCCAAATGTCTCTTTGAACACACCAGAGCCAAATTGAGTTAGCCAATTTGTCACACAAAACTGACCTGGTACCACCCATATGGTTTAAGTATGCCACAGCTGTGGTGTTGTCTATTTGGAGACGGACGTGTGCTCCAACAAGCTTGGAACAATATGCACGAAGTCCGTGGAATGCTGCCAGCAACTCCAAATAGTTAATCCCTTGAGTCAACAACATCGATGACTCAAGGGTGTCCCATCTTCCCCCACAACTAGAGCAATTATCAGTAGCTCCCCAGCCATTGGAGCTTGCATCAGTCTGTAAATATACCACTGGATTAGCCTCCCTAACAGGCTTAAATGAGTTGCTAACGTGACACACCCACCATTGCAACTCAGTTATCGCTTCGGACGGCAGCTGCATTGATCGATCGTAATGACCAGCGTTCCGTTTTAACACAATAATTTTAGCTCTTTGCAAATTCTGATAATGCAAAGGTCCATATCGTGCTGCCGGAAACAAAGCCACGAGCTTGCCAATTACTGTGGCTGTATGCCGAATCAATGGTATATGGGTGTCAATTAAATCTCTGCACACCTGAGTGACTTCCTCAATTTTGTTAATTGGTATAGTTATCCTCATACTCATTGAGTTCACCGTGAACCCTAGGTAATTAATTACCTGGGCAGGGCAGAACTTCGATTTCTCTGGATGGACAATGAATCCTAATTGTTGAAATATATTGACAGCAGCTGCAACACCCTGTTCAGCCAAATGCAGGGCGTGGCCCACAATAAAGACATCATCTAAATAGGCCATAACTATATGATGTCGTTGTCTCAAATAAGCCATGATTGGCTTCACCAATTTAGTGAACAATCTAGGGGCTGTAGTGAGCCCATTAGGCAAAGCCTTATACTGCCAAAGTTGCCCCATCCAGATAAATTTCAAAAACCTTCTATCATATTTCTGGATGGATACTGAATAATATGCATCCCTTAAATCAATGCATGCCATAAAGCAGCCATGAGAAATCAATGATTTGGCTGTTTCAAACGTATCCATTTTAAAATGAGTATATGTTACAAACGTATTCAAACGGGTTAGATCAATAATGACACGACAGCCTCCATCCTTCTTAGGTCTAGTAAATATGTTCGAAACAAATTCAATTGGCTCATGCACCGTTTTCTCAATCACACCCTTCTGTTCCAGACTTAAAATTTCCTTATAACCTGCTGCCTGTTCTGCAGCAGACAATTTGAACGTACGACCAGGCATGTGCTGGGATGGAGGAATGTCGCCATTGATAAACTCAATTTTATGCCCCTGAATATTCCGCAACACATACTCATCACCAGTAAAATTACCCCATGCATCCAAAAACAACCGTAAATGACCACCAACATGGGAAGTTAAACAGAGAGAAAAAAGAGAACCAGACCCCCTCACCTCCGTGGTTACCGGCGGTCCTTGACACGTGTGGGTGGCCGTGGAGGTGCTGGGTTGGCTTGAGGGCGCGGCGTCTTCGATTTCCACAAAGGTCTCTGCCGACCCTGTCCTAAAAAAGACCCTTGGTGCTGGTTCTGGTGCTGTTGTCGTTGTGGAGCTAGAGGGTGAGTCCTCGTCGAGGCACTGGCCGACCCTCGTGAGCGAATGTATGGAGCGTTTGAGCCGGACGGTGTGGGGGCACTCTTAGAGCGCATGATCCCCACCGTTTTGGCTTGTTCGTCAAGCTCTTTGACTCTCTTCGAGAGGTCCTCACCAAAGAGCTGACGGGGCGGCGGCGGAGGCGGTGGTTTGCACAATCCTACAAACTTCGGGTTGAGTGCTGGGCGGATGCTGTTTTTGCGAAACCCATTGATTTCGTGCTGGGTCGCGCACAATAAGGCCAGAGCATCTTCCTGGTCCAAATTCAGTTCGTCCCCGTCCACCGACCGCGCAAAGGCGGTAATACCGGCCGTGAGGAGTTTCAGGATCCGCTGCAATTTTAGCTCTTGTTGACGGATAGCCGCACTGATGTTGCCCCATATTGGCGTATTGACCACAGGCACGTTGAGGGAGTTGCAGTTTGATGGAGCCTTGTGACGGCTCATAGCCTGGATGAGGACTTCTTCCTGCAGCACCTGATTATTAAGAAAGTCCACTGTGGCTGCCAGCTTTGTATTTAGAGGAAGACCAGCCGTATGTGGGGCCGCGAATTTGGTCGCCACATCCAAGAGTTCCTCCGCTGGCACCTCCAACGGAGGTGGTACGGGATCCACCAGAACCTCCTCCTCCTGCTGCTCCAGGCTGATAGTAGATGTTGGTGAAGACGCCCTGTGCCTGTTGCTGCCCTGCTGTTGTTGACGTTGAAGCAGGAGCTCCAGCAGCCGCTCCATACGGTCAATACGCCCTTCACCCTGAACACTCAGGTGGTCGGAGTCCTCCGGCTCTGAAAAGAAAACCGGGCTCCTGTCATCGGCCCGCACCTCATCGAGGCCCTGCCGGTGCCGGTAGTTGTCGCTAACAGCCGCCGAGGCGAAACTGCGCGATTCCTGCGCGGGCGTGTTCAATCGCCTCCGTTTAGCGAGAGCTGAAGCCGCTGCCACTAAGGGCACTCGCGGCGAGGTGTCGGCACCAGCCGAAGCATGGCTGCCTGGGGCCCGCGCAGTCTTGCCGGCTGCCCACATCGTGGAAGTTGCCGACGCATGGTCTCGCCCACCCATCCATGGGGGGCTCGGCGACCGTGACGAGACCCGACTCGACCGACCCGTCCCGGCGTCGAGAGTCGGGGTGTGCCGGCTGGACCTCACAGCCGCCCCGGGTCTCGCCCTGGAACCTGACCGCTCCTCCGCGACAGGCAATGCCTTAGCCCTAACAGGGTTAGGCTTCTGGGCTCCTCCCCTCCCCCTTCTCGGAGGGCTGAGTGGAACAGGCCGTGCAACGGCACGTGCCCTGCTCGAGGTCGCCAGCGAGCCCGCTGACGACCTGACTGCCATGGCAGGGTCCCCCTGCTCTGGCGGCACACCACACTCCTCCTCATCGAACTCCTCCGAGCTGTGGTGTGCTGGCGGATCTGGACCTGTGAACACAGGGCTTACCCACATCTCCGCCTGAGTCCCGGCCTGCGCTGCAGGTACTGCCGATGGTAAAGGCCCCGGAATTGTTGACCGGCGAACTCGTCCTGACGTCCTCCGGCCCTTCGAACTCCCATCCATGTCCTTGCTGCAAGACATAATCAGACAACAAGGACCACCAACTAAAGGTGGAATACTCACCTCCGTGGCCCCTTATGAAGGGCTGGCAAGGAGCGCGCTCCACCGCCAGCCGTCGCAGCAACGCGTTACGACGATATGTCGAGCATGCGCGCCGGCGGGCTCTTCACGAAGTCACTCACGTGACTCCGAAATGAAATCTAGGACGAGGTCATAGCCTGAATTAAAGGACGTTCTTTTAGGAAGGAGATGAGGAGAACTTTCTTTAGTCAGAGGGCGGTGAATCTGTGGAATTCTTTGCCACAAAAGGCTGTGGAGGCCAAGTCAGTGGATATTTTTAAGGCAGAGATCGATAGATTCTTGATTAGTACAGGTGTCAGAGGTTAGTGGCGGCGCTGCTTGGCAGCTGCGGCTCACCTGCAGTCCGTCTGTTTTTTATTTTATTTTTATCTTTGTGTCTGTTTTTAATGATTATTTTGGTTTATTAGGCTGTGTATGTGTGTGGGGGTGGGAGAAACAAGGTTTGAGTCTCTCCCTTCGGGGGGGTGCGACTTTTCTTGTCGTGTCCCCCGTCACCGTCTCCATCTGTGCTGAGGCCCTAATGGCGGAGATGGCGGCCTTCCAGCATTCCAGCAGCGGCTGCATGGCTTCGGAGCTTCAGCGGCGACCTGGCTTTCGGAGCTGCAGTGCTCCAGTGGCATTCCGGCGGCCTGGCTTTCGGGGCTGCGGTGCTCCAGCGGCGGCCTGGCTGCGGGGCTGCGGTGCTCCAGCGACGTTCCAGCGGCGACCTGGCTTTGGAGCTGCGGTGCTCCAGCGTTCCAGCGGCGGGCCCTGTGGCGGTGTTCCGGTGTTCCGGCAACGGCGGTGGCGGTGGCGGCGGCCCGGTTTCGGAGGCTCAGCCGCGGGCCTGGCGGACGGCAACATCGGAGGCCTGGATCTTCTCAGCGCAGAGGGAGAACAAGGAGGGAAGGAGACAGAGACTCTAAGACTTTTGCCTTCCACCACAGTGAGGAGGTGTTTGGTGAACTCACTGTGGTGGATGTTAAATTTGTGTTTATTGTGTGGTTTTGTTATTTTTAATATATGTATGACTGCAGGCACGAAATTTCGTTCAGACTGAAAGGTCTGAATGACAATAAAGGTAATTCAATTCAATTATGGAGAGAAGGCAGGAGAACGGGGTTAGGAGTGAGAGATAGATCAGCCATGATTGAATGGTGGAGTAGACTTGATGGGCCGAATGGCCTAATTCTACTCCTATCCCTTACAACCTTGTTATCCCTTAGGAAGAGGTAAGAAAATAATGTCAAGAGCTCGCAAAATGTGTAGGGAGGAACTGCTGGTTTCAACTGAAGATAGGCAACAAAATGCTGGAATAACACAGCGGGACAGGCAGCATCTCTGGGTAGAAGGAATGAATGAGGTTTTGGGTGGAAAGAACAGTCTCGACCCGAAACGTCACCCATTCCTTCTCTCGAGATACTGCCTGCCCTGCTGGGTTACTCCAGTTTTGTGTCTATCTTTGGTTGAAACCAGCATCTGCAGTTCCTTGTCTAAAAAAGACAATTCATTGCCTGCAAAAGTGATAGAGATAACTGAAGCACAGGTGATTCAAAGCTACCAACTGTGAGGTGAATACATTATTGCTGTAAATTTGATTGATGCAAATTGAATATTATTTATACGAATAAAATGTCTTTACAATTCCCACAAAACTTCCCAGAAGCATTTCACATACTTCAAATTGTAATGAGCAATATGTGGAGATCAATGTTGCATTTATTTTGCATGGAAATGACTTCAAAACACCAATGAGGATTGTTCATTGAATCTTATGCATAGGTTTTTTTTCAATACTCACACTAAAAACAGAAGAATGATCAAAGAGAAGATAGGCCCGCTCAAGGATAAATGAGGGGATTTATGAGGGGCTTGCAGTCAGAGGGTGAGGCGCTGAGTGTGTATTTGTACTCATCTGTATTCACCAGGGAATAGGGCGTCAATGACAGTGAGATCACCACGGGGAATACCAGTATACTAGGGCAGTTTGAGATCAAAAAGAAAGTGTTTCTAGAGCTCTTGAAGTGCATTACTTGTGATCAATAAAACGATGAAGAAAGAAAATAACGTGAATCATTCTTGCACGCAGTGGAGCAGCTGGTAGAGCCGTTGTCTCACAGAGCCAGATTCTTAAGGGGTTGGACAGGCTAGATGCAGGAAGATTGTTCCCGATGTTGGGGAAGTCCAGGACAAGGGGTCACAGCTTAAGAATAAGGGGGATCTCAAGTAAGACCGAGATGAGAAATACTTTTTTCACACAGAGTGGTGGGTCTCTGGAACTCTCTGCCACAGAGGGTAGTTGAGGCCAGTTCATTGGCTATATTTAAGAGGGAGTTAGATGTGGCCCTTGTCACTAAGGGGATAAGAGGGTATGGAGAGAAGGCAGGTACAGGATACTGAGTTGGATGATCAGCCATGATCATATTGAATGGCGGTGCAGGCTCAAAGGGCCGAATGGCCTACTCCTGCACCTAATTTCTATGTTTCTATGACCTCAGTTTAATCTGACCTAAGGTGCTTTCTGTGTGGAGTTTGCACGTTATCCCTGTGACCGCATGGGCTATCTCCTGGTGCTCCAGTTTCTTCCCACATCCCAAATATGTGCAGTTTGTAGGTTAATTGGCCTCTGTAAATTGCCTTTTTAGTTTATTTTATTTTAGAGATACAGCGCGGAAACAGGCCCTTCGGCCCACTGGGTCCGTGCCGAGCAGCGATCCCAGCACATTAACATTATCCTACTCCCACGAGGGAACATTTTTACATTTACCAAGTCAATTAACCTACAAACCTGTACGTCTTTTGAGTGTGGGAGGAAACCACAGATCTCGGGGAAAACCCACGCAGGTCACGGGGAGAACGTACAAACTCCGTACAGACAGCACCCTTAGTCGGGATCGATCCCGGGTCTCCGGCGCTGTAAGGCAGCAACTCTACCACTGCTACACCGTGACTGCCTCTAATGTGATGTGAAAGTGGGATAACAGAATGTGGTGTTTCCATGCTATAATTCTAAACTAGACATTAACATGGATAAATCCCCAGGATCTGATGGGACCTATCCCATGATATTGAGAGAGGCAAATGCAAAAAGTACAGGCATTTTGATGAAAAAACTTTTCATTTTCTTTAGCCACAGGCAAGATCTCAGAGGACTGGGTGGCAGCCAATATGTTTCCCTTGTTTAAGAAGGGAAGAGGGTGTAATTTAGGAAATTATAGTCCCATCAGTCTTACATAAGTGATTGGGAAGCTTTTGGAAAGGATTCTTCAGGATAGGGTTTACTCAACTTTGGAAGAGAATGGTCCAATCAGGATAGTCAGCATGGCTTTGACCAAGGCCAGTCATGTTGTATGAGCCTGATTTACTTTTTTGAGGAGGTGTTCAGTTTAGTCTATTGTCACGTGTGCTGAGGTACATTGAAAAGCTTTTTGTTGTAGTGTTTACACTGGCATTTAGAAGGATGAGAGGGGATCTTATTGAAACATATAAGATTTGTAAGGGATTGAACACGCTAGAGGCAGGAAACATGTTCCCAATGTTGGGGGAGTCCAGAACCAGGGGCCACAGTTTAAGAATAAGGGGTAGGCCATTTAGAACAGCTTTGAGGAAAAACCTTTTCACTCTGAGAGTTGTGAATCTGTGGAATTCTCTGCCTCAGTACGCAGTGGAGGCCGATTCTCTGGTTGCTTTCTTTTTTTTAATTTTTAATTTTTTTTAGAAGTAAATACATAATAAAAAACATTTTGTTTGTTGTAGTCATACATTATTAATATTATTTGTATTAACAATTGTATAATAGTTGTACTTCTATATATGTTTTTAATTTTTATATAGATAGAAAATAATAGGGGGAAAGAAAGAAACCAAAAAAGTTAAAGGAGACTGGAGTAATCAGCTAATTATGCATCATTGGAGATATGTCCGCGGGTTATAAAATGGAATTCTTCATCTATTCCTTGATTCAGGTTTCAGTCAGGTTCTCGTGCCGATCCAGTTTGCCCCTTCAAATATTCAATAAATGGGGACCATATTCTAGTAAATAGTTCTTGTTTGTCCATTAAGACAAATCTTAATCTTTCCAAATGTGGGGTCTCTGACATTTCCATAGTCCACATTTTAATTGTGGGGGTTACAGGGCCTTTCCAAAATTTTAATATTAATTTTTTCCCAATTATTAAACTATAATCGATAAAGGTTCTTTGGTTCGTTGTAAATAATTGATTTTGTTCTAGTATTCCTAATATTATTAATTTTGAATCAGGGTCCAATTGGGTATTGACAACTTCCGAAATTATCTTAAAAATATCTATCCAAAAATTATTTACTTTTTATACAACTTTCAAATGTATGCGTTAAATTAGTCTCTGAGTGTTGACATTTATCACAAATATGGGATATGCATGGGAAGATTCTATTTAATTTGGTGTTTGAATAGTGCAATCTATGTAATACTTTAAATTGTATTAAAGAATGTCTAGCATTTAACGAACAGTGATGTATAGGGGGCGCCGTCGAGTATGGCCGCCCTGCCAGCAGCTGTTAGTCTTTTCATTCCTTTTTTAATATTTTTAGTTAGCTAAAGTGTTTGTTTTTTGGAGGTCTTTTAGTCTTTTTATGTAAGGGGGGGGGGGGGAAGGGGGAAACTATTTTCTCAGTCCCTACCTGGTCGGAGATGCGGCTTTTCTCCGGGCCGTATCTTCGCCCCTTCCTCGCGGCCTACCGGCAGCCTGGAGCGGCGTTTCCTCCCGGGACCGGCCGGGACTTCAGCTCCGGCGGCGGTACACAGCGCTGGGGCGCTATCACAGAGAGGGCGATGCCTTGCCCTGGTCACCGTGCGGTGGAGCTCCGGAGGGGCTGGAACTGCCGACTGCAACATCGCGGAGTTGCGGACTGCGGTCTGTGAACCTTCCAGCCGCGGGCGGGCAGCGCTGAATTTTAAAAACTGCGGAGCCTGGGATCTCACGGAGATCGCTAGAGTCGGAGCTCCGACCGGCGCAGCCCGTGGACTACTGGAGCTGCGAACTCCGGGGAGAAGCGGCCACTCCAGACACTCCGGGCCGCTGAGAGAGTTCATCCGTCGCCAGAACATCATCCGGCGAGTGGGCCTGAAGCATCGGGCTGTCGTAGCAGCAGCTGCAGAGGCCTCAATAGGCCCGACTATGGGTGAACTGGGGATGGGACTGGGCTTTGCTGCCTTCCCCCACAGTGGGAACCATTGTGGGGGGATGTTTTTATGTTTATTGTTAAATTATCTAGTGTTGTGTATTATCTTTATTCATGTGCTGCATTGGCAAGTCAAATTTCACTGCACCAATTGGTGTATGTGATAATAAATGTCCTTTGTCCTTTGTCCTTATATGTTGTAAGCTTTCGTCCCATATTTCTGGCCTTATTGTTTGGCCTAGTTCATTTCCCCATGATTACCTATATATTTCCGTCATGGGTGCATCATTATCTAATAGAATATTATAAATATAAGATATCAATTTTTCTGTGTTCGGGTGTTTATTCAAACATTCATCAAGCATTTCTGTCTTTCTATTTCTATAGTCCTGTGTATTTGACTTAAATTTGACTTAGGTCCTGTGTATTTGACTTAAATTTGTCTCTAATTTGTAGATATCTAAAGTAGAATAAATTTAATATCTAAATTTGAGTGAAGCCCATAAATTTGTTGTAGTTCCTGATATGAGAGAAATGACATTTTCCTATAGAGATCACCCATCTTTATAATTCCGTGATTTTTCCATTGTAAAAAACCCTTATCCATCATTGAGGGTTTAAATGTAGCATTGTTTACAATGGGAAGAGATAGTGGTAAATTATCCAATTTTAGTGTCTTCTTTAATTGTTTGCAAATGCATATTCCACTGTATATTATGGGGTTTTCATTATAGGTTTGTTTGCTTAATTTAGTAATAGCAAATAGGATCGACCCAATTTCAAAAGGTAAACAGTCTTCCTTTTCCATTTTTAACCAATCTGGTTGTTGGTCCAGTTCTTCCAACCAAAAATTCATATTTTTAATATTAATTGCCCAAAAATAAAACATAAAATTCGGTAGTGCTAAACCTCCATTTATTTTTGATTTACATAAGTGTTTTTTATTTATTCTGTGGTTCTTATAATCCCAGATAAAATTGATGACTATAGAGTCAACCTTTTTAAAAAAATTTTGGGGAGATATATCGGGATTAATTGAAAGAGGTACAATAATTGCGGGAGAAAAATCATTTTTATCGCATTAATTCTACCCAACATTGAAATAGGTAATGTTTTCCAATATAAAATATTCTTATGTAATTTGTTCAATAAAGGTGGAAAATTAAATTTAAATAAAGAAGTATATCTCTTTGTTACATAAATTCCAAGATATTTGAGTTTTTCATTTACTATTTTAAAAGGAAATTGTTGTAATATATGTGGATTACTTTCCATTATTAGCATGATTTCACTTTTATTCCAATTAATTCTATTTCCTGAAAACGAGCCATATTGAGTTATTAGATTTAATAAGTTAGGGATACTAACTTCAGGTTTTGTAATGTAAATTAATACATCGTCTGCATATGAGGAAATTTTATTCTCAGTATCTTTGGTATTATACCCATATATTTCAGGATGGGACCTCACGCTTTCTGCTAATGGTTCTATTACGAGTGCAAATCATAGGGGAGATAACGGACATCCTTGTCTACAGCCTCTATATAAGTTAAATTTGGCTGATAACATTTGATTTGTTGATATTCTAGCTGTTGGGTTAGTATATAAAAGTTTTACCTATGTGCTAAACTTCTCGCCCAATTGAAAAATTTTCATAACCGAAAATAAATAGGGCCATTCCACCTGGTCAAAAGCTTTCTCAGCATCTAACAAAATAATTGCTAGATCTTTGTTAGTACTTCTTTTTGAGTATATAATATTGAATAATCGTCTCAGGTTATATGAAGAATACCGTTTTGGTATAAATCTTGTTTGATCCGAGTGTATTAATTTTTTAATCACTGTGCTTAATCATTATGCTATGATTTTAGTTAATGTTTTTTGATCAGTATGTAGAAGAGCTATAGCTATATATGATCCTGGATCATCCAGATTCTTATCTATTTTTGGTATAAGTGTTATAATAGATTCATTTAGCGTTTCTGGTAATTTCTGTTGGGTATAGATATGTTCATACAATGTCTTTAAACGCTGAACAATCAGGTCATAGAATGTTTTATAGAATTCTGAGCCAATGCCATCTGGTCCCGGGGATTTACCGTTTTTTAGAGATCTGATAGACTCTTCAATTTCTTTTACTGTTATTGCAGCATCTAATAATTCTCTCTCTTTCAAATCTAACCTTTAAGATTATATTTTTGTTGGAATCCCTGTCCAGTGATCTATCGTTTTAGCAGAGTAAAGGGTTTGATAATATTGCAGAAATCTCTCAGTAATATCCTTAGGTTGTACTAGTAGTTCTCCTCTTTCTGATTTAATCCTATGAATTGTTTTTTCCCCGTCCAATTTCCGTAATTGACGAGCCAATAATTTTTGAGGTTTATCTCTAAATTCAAAATGTAATTGTTTAGTATATTGGTAAAATTTTACAAGTTGGTCTGAATATATTTTGTTTAATTTATATTTCAATGGTGCAATTTTATTGTGTTTTATCATAGTTGGTGTAGCCGCATTCTCTATGTCTAATTGTTTTATTTCCCTTTCCAATGCCTGTTGTAACTCCCGATTCTTTTTATTATGAAAAGCTTGGGAGGAGATCATCGCTCCTCGAGTAAATGCTTTAAATGTTTCCCATAGTAGGGAGGTAGATGTTTCAGGGTTATCATTCATTTCAAAGAACGTATTAATCTGTTTAGTAAGATATTCCTGAGATGCTTTTTCCTTTAAAATTTGTGGGTTGAGTCTCCATTGTGCCTGTTTCTCCATCCTTCCATTTAATTTAATCATAAATGTTAAGGGGCATGGTCCGAGATTATAATATTGTGATATTTCAAGTTATAAGTAAATGGAATAAGCTTAGATTCCACCAAAAAATAATCTATTCTTGAATATGTTTTATGTAGCGGTGAATAAAATGAATATTCTCGTCCAGTTGGGTTTTCTATTCTCCAATATCCTTGATATTACTAGTATCTATATATGCATTTAATAAGTCACCGATCTGCGATTTTGTTTTCCGTTGTCTTGATGACCTATCTAAATAGGGATCTAATGTACAATTTAAGTCTCCTCCGATTATTAAATTGTGTTGTGTTAATTCCGGAATTGTATTAAATATTTTCTTAAAAAACAAAGGACTATCAAAATTTGGTCCATAAACATTAATAAGAGTCAATTTTTGTGCATATAATTCACCTATTAATACATTGTATCTACCATCACTGTCCGTTATAGTTGATATATGTTTAAAAGGTATCCCTTTACGGATTAGTATAGCAACACCTCTGGATGAATGTGTGAATGAGGAATGATATGCTTTATCAATCCATTTAGCTTTCAAACTATGTTCTGCATCCTTTTTTAGGTGAGTTTCTTGGAGGAATATTACATCTGTTTTAAGTGCTTCTAAATGTGCTAATACTTTACCTCTCTTGATTGGTTCGTTAATACCCTTAACGTTTCAAACTATGTTCTGCATCCTTTTTTAGGTGAGTTTCTTGGAGGAATATTACATCTGTTTTAAGTGCTTCTAAATGTGCTAATACTTTACCTCTCTTGATTGGTTCGTTAATACCCTTAACGTTCCAACTACAAAATGTTATTCCTTCACCCCCAATCTCCATATTTAAATCTTACATCTTTTGTTTAGGGAGGTCTATAAAAGAGCAGATGGTTCAACTCAACAAGCCCGACATTACACCCGAACATCAGATAGATGAATTTTAAGTCTTGGTGATCTTTCTCACGTATATATCTCCTTTGATAAAACTTATAACTCCATTCAAACTTAAAATTATATTAAAGTATTATATTAAAAAAAGTGATAGATTAGGTGGTTAGTAAAGTGAAAAAATAAAGAAAAAACTACATCTATAAGTAGTGTAGTTAGTGATAGCCATACTAACATGGCTGCCATCTACTGACTTCATAATTACCGTTTAGCTAATTCTAAGTAATTCAATTATAAGTGATTAGTAACCATTAGTAATAATTATTAATAGCACCGCGCAGTTATAATTAGTATTTGTTAGTTATTTATGTTAATAGTAACTATGAGTTTAACACGTCCATGGGAAAGGCCTTATTCAGCCATCCTTATCCAGTTTCAATTGTCCTTGGGTATAACAGCTTAAATTCCATTCGATCTTACAAAATTACATTGTTTGTTGACGTCAGTTATTTTGTAGATAATATTCAGTCATCAGGCAGGTTCTTGATCTTCTGGGCGAACTCCAATGCATCCGCAGGGTTGGTAAAGATATGTTCATTCTTATTGTAGGTAACTCTTAATGTAGCCGGGTACATCAAACCATACCTCAGATCTTTCACATCCTTAAGTATTCTTTTTGTCTCTTTAAACAGCGCTCTCTTCCTGGAGGCCTCCACAAGATAATCTCGGTAGATACTGATCTTATCTCCATCGTATATGAGATTCCTGGTAACAACAATTTTTTTCATCACCTCCTCCAGTACATGGTCATATTGCACCTTTACTATCATTTGTCTTGGTGGGGCATCTGTCCATGGGCGACGTCTCATCACTCTGTGTGCTCGAGCTAGCAGAGGCTTTTGATCCAGGTTTAAGACTTTTTGCAATAAGTCTGCAGCGAATTCGCAGGGGTCTTGTTTCCCCTCTCTCCTTTCTTGAATGCCGACGATTCTTAAGTTCTGACGCCTCTGACGTCCTTCCAGTTCAGTGCATTTTTCAGTTATTTTGCTCAGTAGTTCTGATGAGCGTTGGTTTTCTCTGATAAGCTGTTTCGTTGTTTCAGCACTTGTTGAAGCAATCTCCTCTAGATTGGTTATTGTTATAGTCTGTTGATTCAGTGCTTCCTTAACGAGCACCAGCCTATCATTAAAACTGGACTCCACCCAGTTGATTTAAACATCCATCTCCGCATCCATCTCCGTAATTTGCTGTTTCATCTTTGCTTCTGTTTCTTTCTTCCATTTTTCCGATACTTCAAGGACGGTGGAGTTGATTTCTTCCTTCATTTCCTCCTTAAACCCCTTAAACTCTTCCTTGAAAATTTGTAGTTCTTCTTTAACATTCACTCTCTTCAGTTCTTCCTTTATATTTTTAATTTCCTGAGTTAGAAAAATCCGAAGATCTTCTATCTCAGATTTTTTAGGCTTTGGTTTCTTCGAAACATCTTTCTGGGACGACGTTGTACCTGAGCCCGAGGCTTCAGTCGGGCCTACTTCTTTTGGTGCCGGTTTTGGCCTGGCTGTCCATTTCGTTAACTTGGGGGGGTATGTTGCAGAGACATACCGGAGTCGCGCGCCTGATGATGTCACTCACGCGTTGCAGACAGCCGGTGCAGAAACAGCAGGTAGGTCCATTTTATCTCCCCGTTTTTAGTGATTTTTTCATAGAGCTAGCTGGCGCTGGTCTCTAGTCCTGCATAGTGCCACCGGAAGTCCTGGTTGCTTTCAAGAGAGAGTTAGATAGAGCTCTTAAAGAAAGAGGTGTCAAAGGATGTGGGGAGAAGGCAGGAACGGGGTACTGATTGTAGATGATCAGCCATGATCACAGTGAATGGCGGTGTTGCACTTATTGTCTATTGTCTATCCACTCAGCAGAAAGGCATACTCTATATACATTTAGAGTATAGACTAAACCAACTGGGACCCACTGGGTCCCTACCACATGGGGGCCTGGTGCCCCAACGCAATATTACACCACTCACCCATAGCCCCCATGGGAGGCAAGGAGAGATTGAGAGATATAGACCAAATGGGACCCATTGGGCCCCGTCGCCCAACGAGGGGGTGTGGGGGCGTGGGGGCGTGGGGGCATGGCGTCTGTGCTCAGATCAGAGACTGGTGCCTCCTGGAGTCAAACATCCCCATCACCCCCCACAAGGAAAATTATGGAATTTATGGAGGCAATCAATCGTCCCCACGTTGGGGGGGGGGCGGGGGCTGGGGGGGCAGGGGGGTTTGGGGGGTGGGGCGAGAAGGGGGCAGGAGGGGGCAGTGGGTGTGTATGGGGGGGGGGTTCAAGAATCAAGTGAGCTTTCTTGTCATATGTCCCAGATAGGACAATGAAATTCGTGCTTTCTTGGCTGTAGGGAAGAAGCTGTTCCTGAACCTGGATGTTACAGTTTTCACGCTCCTGTACCTTCTTCCTGGTGCCCATGGTGATATGAGTGTGTGGCCAGGATGGTGTGGGTCTTTGATGATGTTGGTGAATATCCCAGGGGGAAGGGGGCGGGGGATGTGAATAACCTGGGGGGGGGGGGGGGGGGGGGGGGGGGGGGTGTTGGCTGCCTTTTTGAGCTGGGGTTGCCGCTCCTTCTCCATGCTGGCCGTGGGCCTGGAGCCACAGCTAGCATGGAGGAGAAGCTGCAATCCCAGCTCAACTCCCACTGGGCCATCCGACAGTGCCAGACTGACGACACCAGCGGCCCCAGGCCCACAGCTAGGGATGGAGAAGCAACGG
The DNA here is from genome assembly GCA_963514005.1 of Raja brachyura. The sequence continues at coordinate 42,870,302 of OY740802.1, read as the reverse complement.
CAACCCCAGCTTATCTCCCACCAGGCCAACCGACAGGGCCAGACCCCACTGCCACCGTGAGGCCCTACCGTCGCGATGCCTCACCACCACCACGACCCTATCGCTGCGGTCTCGACGTCTCCTTCACCGCCACGGTCTCTATACCTCCTTGAAGGGCGCGTAAAACCCCAGCCGGGGCGTCGCGGTAGAAGCCGGGGTCGGAAAAAGCGGAATGCTCATTTAAATGCGGCCCTCCCCCTGACGTCACTCGGAGCTCGTGGAATAATCTGTGGGTGAAACGGGCGCCGACCAGAGACATCGTGGCCTCCCACTTTATTGTGACATCATCAGTCGAAGCTTAGAAAGCAGTGTTGTCCTTTTTTAAAAAAACTTTAATCACCAATAAGTCATGAAATATAGCATCAAATCTTAAGTGATCACTGCTTAGAAGGGAAAAATGTGAGTCAGGATATGTAAAAATATTATCGTTACCAACTAGCGTTTTGGCGAAAATATAAAGAGACACATATACACACACATATGCGCACATACACACACACGTATACACACACATATACACACACATATGCACACAAACACACACACATATACAAACACGTAAACACACACATATACACACACATATGCGCACATACACACACGCATACAAGATGAGAGTTTTAAAGTTATAGAGATGCATGATAAGGGAATAACATTCAGTGCATGAAGATGATGAAGGTGATGGATAAGGGTGGAACAGTGGATGCTCTTACATGGATTGTCGTACGGCATTTGATAAACCCCACATGGTATGATGATTGAGAAGATTAAGATGCATAGGATCCATGATAAGTTGGTCTTGGTACTCAGAAGTTATAGATGACTGTGATAAAGTTTGTGATGCAAGGGTATTATTCTGGCTGGAGGTCGATGACCAATGGAATTCCATAGGAATCAGGCCAGGATGTCAAGTTGTTTGAGATACATATAATTTACTTGAATGTAAATGTAGATGGTGCAGGAAGGAACTGCAGATGCTGGTTTAAGATAGACACAAAATGCTGGAGTAACTCAGTGGAACAGGCGGCATCTCTGGAGAGTATGAATGGGTAACGTTTCGGGTCGAGACCCTTCTTCAGAATGGAGGGAAATGAGAGATTATAGACGGTGAAGAGATATAGAACAGAGGTATAGTATAAAAGAGTAACGATGATAAAGGAAACAGGCCATTGTTACCGGTTTGCTAAGTGAGAATGAGAAGCTGGTGTGACTTGGGTGGGGGAGGCATGGAGAGAGGGGTTACAGGGGTTACTTGATGTTAGAGAAATCAATATTCATACCACTGCCCAAGTGAAATATGAGATGCTGTTCCTGAAATTTGCTTTTAGCCCCACTCTGACAATGGAGGAGGCCTCAGACTGAAAGGGCAGTGTGGGAAGAGAAAGGGAAATCAACATTTTTGGCAACTGGGAGATCAAGAAGTTCAAGGCGAACTGAACGAAGGTGTTCAGCGAAACGATCGTCCAGTTTACACATGGTCTCGCCAATGTATAAGAGTCCACATCTTGAACAATGGATGCAATAGATGAGGTTGAGGAGGTGCAAGTAAACCTCTGCCTCAGCTCAAAGATCTGTCGGGGTCCCTGGACAGAGTCAAGGGTAGAGGTATAGGGACAGGTGTTGCATCTCCTGCCGCTGCAGGGGAAGATACATGGGGAGGGGGTGGTTTAGTTTGGAAGGGATGAGTTAACCAGGGATTTGCGAAGGGAATGGTCTCTGCAGAATGTGGAAAGGTATGGAGATGGGAAGAGGTGACTAGTGGTGGGATCCCGTTGAAGGTGGCAAAAATGTCAGAGTATTATGTGTTGTATACATGAAAGGTAAAGATTAGGGGGATCTCCGTCTCTGTTGCGACTAGGGGGAGGTGGAACAAGGGCGGAGTATCTTGGATGTCCTGGCATGGAACATCTCATCTTGGGCATAGATACGGTGTAGACTGAGGAATTGGGAGTAGGGGATAGAATCTTTGCAGGAATCAGGGTAGGAAGAAGTGTAGTCAAGATAGTTGTGGGTGTCAGTGGGTTTGTCATAGACGTCAATCTGTTATTTAGTAATTTTGCCAAAATTGGTAGAGTTGCAGACAGTGAGGAAAGCTCTCAAAGTGTAGAGCGGGATTTAGATTAGCTAAAGAAATGGGCAGAGGCATGGCAGATGGAGATTAATGCAATCAAACGTGAGGTGTTGCACTATGGGAGGATGAGTGTAAGAAGAATAGGAGTATAGGAGCAGGGAGGTTCTACTTCAGTTGTATAGGGTCTTGGTGAGGCCACACCTGGTGTATTGCGTACAGTTCTGGTCTCCAAATCTGAGGAAGGACATTATTGCCATAGAGGGAGTGCAGAGAAGGTTCACCAGACTGATTCCTGGGATGTCAGGACTGTATTATGAAGGAAGACTGCATCGACTCGGTTTATACTCTCTAGAATTTAGGAGATTGAGAGGGGATTTTATAGAAACTTACAACATTCTTAAGGGGTTGGACAGGCTAGATGCAGGAAGATTGTTCCCGATGTTGGGGAGGTCCAGGACAAGGGGTCACAGCTTAAGGATAAGGGGGAAATCCTTTAGGACCGAGATGAGAAGGACCTTTTTCACACAGAGAGTGGTGGGTCTCTGGAACTCTCTGCCACAGAGGGTAGTTGAGGCCAGTTCATTGGCTATATTTAAGAGGGAGTTAGATGTGGCCCTTGTGGCTAAGGGGATCAGAGGGTATGGAGAGAAGGCAGGTACGGGATACTGAGTTGGATGATCACCAATGATCATATTGAATGGCGGTGCAGGCTCGAAGGGCCGAATGGCCTAATCCTGCACCTAATTTCTATGTCTATGTCTATGTCTAAGAAAGTATGCAGTTCATGGCAAGACACTAAATATTTATGTACAGAGGGATCTTAGAGCCCAGGTTCATAGCTCACTAAAGGTGACGGTGCATGTAAATAATGGGTAAAGAAGGTGCATGATATACACTACTTGCCTTCATTGCTAGGGCATTGAATATAAGAGTCAGGAAGTCATGATGCAGCTTTTAGGACTTAATTTGGGCTGCATTGGGAACATTGTGTGCAGATCTGGTCACCCCATTACGGGATAGATGTGAAGTATTTGGAGAGGGTGCAGAAGAGGTTCACCAGAATGCTATAAGGAGAAATTGGACAAACTTGGGTTGTTGCAGCATTGGAGGCAGAGGGGAGACTTTATAGAAATATAAAAAATTATGAGACGCATGGATAGGGTAGACAGTCAGAACCTTTTTCCCATGATGGAAATGCACAGACTTGAGGGCATAACTTAAAGGTGAGAGGGGCATAACTTAAAGATGAAAGGTGAAATGTCAGCATCCACAGGCTAATTTAACACATTCTTTTGCAAATTGTGTAAAAATTAAGAATTTCTGGATTGAGATTTTTAGAATAACTTCTGAAGTTATTAATACTAAATTGGATCCGGACTCAAAATTAATAATACTTGGAATATCAGAACAAAGTTTAACACTTACAACGTCAAAGAAATTTCCTAGATCACAGTATAATAATTGGGAAGAAATTAATATTAACATTTTGAAAAGGCCCTATATCCCCCACAATTAAAATGTGGATTACGGAAATGTCGGAGACCCGACACCTGGAAAGAATCAGATTTGCCCTAATGGACCAACAAGAAGTCTTCGTTAGAATATGGTCTTCTTTCATTGATTATTTAAAAGGGTAGATCGGTTCGGCAAGGAACCCTAACTGAAACCTGGACTCAGGATTAGATGAAAAGTTATATTCTATATTCCTTGATCTTATCCCCAATGATGTATTTATGGTAAATTATTCCATTCTTTATGATTTCTTTTTGATTTTTACTTTATTTCTCTCTCTGTTTTTCTCTCTTTCTAAAAAATAAAAAAAATTATTAGAGACAATATGATTAATTTAATAATATTAATAATGTATGATTGCTGTACACGAAATATTGCTATTATAATATGTGTTTGCTAATTCACTGCTTACCTACTCTAATAAAAGTATATATTAAAAAAAATTAAAAAAAAGGTGAGAGGGTCATAATTTAAACGAGATGAGTTTTTTTACACAGCGATCAGTGGGAGCCTGGAACACGGGGCTGCACGGTGGCGCTGCCATCGAACGACTGCCTTACAGCACCAGAGACCCGGGTTCGATCCAGACTACAGGTACTGTCTGCATGGAGATTGTACGTTCTCCCCGTGACCTGCGTTGGTTTTCTCTGTGATCTTCGGTTTCCTCCCACACTCCAAAGTCATACAGGTTTGTAGGTTAATAGGCTTGGTATAAATGTAAATGTAAATTGTCCCTAGTGTGCGTAAAGTAGTGTTAATGTCTGGTGATCACTGGTCAGTGTGGACTAAGTGGGCTGAACGGCCTGTTTCCGCACTGCTTCTCCAAACTAAACTAAACTTAGCCAGGGATGGTGATGCAGGAAGATACAATAGTGGCATTTTAGATAGGCACATGGATACCCAAGGAATGAAGGATATGGATAATGTGCAGGCAGAGGAGATTAGATTAACATCGATCATGTTTGACATGGATATTGTGGAGCGAGGGGCCTGTTCCAGTGCTGTACTTACTTTTTGATATTGGCTGAATATTGGTGTTGGTGCTGTGACAACGTTCTGGTCCTGGTGGAATTGTGCACACATACGCATCTGAGCAACTACAATAGGTTTCTGAAACCTTGGTCTAATTATTGTTTAAGGCTGGGACATCTTGTAGTGCAGCATTCTGTTAGAGTTCTACTGAAAAAAAATCATATTCTCATCTCTAAAGTGGGGCCAGTTACTTCAATCTTGTTGCTTAGAGATGAGATCAATATGTTTAACAATAACATTTGAGTCTGCTCCAGTCTGAGTAAATAAATCCCATTTAGCAAAATCAATATTCTGATTAGTATTACTGCTACCCCAGATTAATGCTCAGTTTCAGTATAAACTTTTCATTACAATGACAGAGAAGATTTCTTTGTCTCTGATGCACTTCAGTGCTCATGGAGTCATAAGAATGCAAGTTCCACAATGTCTTTTTGCCTGCCATTCATTCTGAGGCTATTTTCAGTTGATATATGTTCAAGAAGGAACTGCAGATGCAGGAAAATCGAAGGTAGACAAAAATGCTGGAGAAACTCAGCGGGTGAGGCAGCATCTATGGAGCGAAGGAAATAGGCAACGTTTCGTCCCATAGATGCTCCCTCACCCGCTGAGTTTCTCCAGCATTTTTGTCTACCTTCAGTTGATATATAACTGGGTCTGAAGAGGCATCAAATATGGGACATACAATAGTGCAGCACAGGAACAGGCCCTTCAGCCCACAATATTTGTGCTGAACATGATGCCAATCTGATCTCATCTGCCTGCACATGATGCTTATCGCTTAATTCCTGTACTTCCATGCACCTATCTAAAAGCCTCTCAACACCACTATCATTTCTGCCTCCACACCAACCTGGCAATGTCTTCCTGATACTCTCTGTAAAAAACACCACCCACGCATCTCCATTCCACCTTCCCCCCTCAAGCGATGGACATTTCCACCCTGGGAAAAAGGTGTCTCGCATAATTGAACCTCTCCCTGTAGCTGAAACCGTCTAATCCAGGCAGCATTCTGGTAAACCTTCTCTTCACCTTCTCCAAAGCCTCCACATCTTTTTTGTAATAGGGCGACCCGAACTGCTCACAATACTCCAAATGGGGCTTAACCAACGTCCTATAGAGCTGCATCATGACTTCCTGACTCTTATACTTAGTACTCCAAGCAATGAAGGCAATCATACCATCTGCCTTCTTAACCCCCCTTATGTACTTGTGCTGTCACCCATCGCCCATTGTAGAAAAACAATAAGCTTCAGTTTAGTTTTGTTTATTTTAGATACAACGTGGAAACAGGCCCTTCGGCCCACCGTGTCCGTGCCGACCAGCGAACCCCGCACATTAACACAATCCCACACACACTAGGAACAAGTTACACTTCCATCAAGCCAATGAACCTACAAACATGCATGTCTCTGGAGTGTGGGAGGAAACCGAAGATCATGGAGAAAACCCACGCGGTCACGGGTAGAACGTACAAACTCTGTACAGACAGTGGCTAGAGTCGGGATCGATCCAGGGTCTCTGGTGCTGTAAGTGCTGTAAGGCAGCAACTCTACTGCTGCACCACCTATGAGCTACTATCCATTTCTCACAGAGCCATCAATTCCAAATTAAACTGTGTGTTTACAATATTAGTGATACTTTATAACTGTGGATCGGAAAGTATTGTTTTCACTCAGAGATAATTAAATAATTAGTCAACATTCACCATTAACCTGATCTTATTTTAAGCCAAAGGCTATCAGGGAAATCATGCCTGGTCTCCATATGTAACGAGATTGGCTGTTACCAAATTACACCGCACAGAGCCCTTTTTCTGTGATGTGATGATAGGACTTGGCAAATTGGAAGTAAAGTTCGTAAGCCATCCACCCGAGTACGCGAGAATTAAAAATAAAAGCGAGCAAGGTCATTTTATGGTTTATGACATATTGCTTTTATGGGACGCAATGCACAATGTGCCAAAGCCACAGGCAGAGCTCAGCATTGAAATAACTTGGCCGAAAGAAAATAAATCAGCTGGTAATTATCAGCAAAGACACATTTAGACTGACATTTAGTAGGATCTTGCAAAACTAATGTGTCACGCACAAGTCGATTCAGCTTGGTGGTGCTGATGTCAAGCAAAATGCAGAAAGATTTGGTGAGAGTTGTTGACAGAGTGGTGACAATATAGGGTGTATAATCAGGAAATTAAAGGGAGATATAATCAATGTAATTACAAAGGATTGTAAAGTACGGATGAACTGGAGAAACCAAATCAGTGGTTGTTGTACGTAGGTGAATTTGTGAATGGTTTTCTAGATCAGTCTGAACAATGAGGGAACAGGCTATTTCAGATATGGTATTTTGCTCCTAAAAAGGATTAATTAATAATCTGACAGTTATGGGTCTTTTAAGAAAGAGTAATCATCAGATTTCTATTCATAGATTGAAAGTGAATTAGTTCAGTCTGAAACCAGGGCCCTGTCTGAACAAAATAAACTATAATGACATGAGATGTCAATTGCCTGCAGCTAATTGAAAACTGTATTAAAAGTATGACAATCAACAAGCAATAACTAATGTTTAACTAATTGCCTAAAACCTAACAGGATAAGTAGTTCGGCTAACGGGGAAATTAAGAGCATTACGTGCAGATTGGGTAAACTCCCGTTCAGGAAAGTAGAAACAAGAAAGGATGCAGAATGTGACTGTGACCTTCTGAGAAACATGAAAACAGATACAAAAGGATCCTTTCGGATTACGAAGAAAGAAAAGGTTAGCAAAGGGTATATCTGTGTCCTTTGCAGACTGAGAGGAGAGAAATTATAGTGGAGAATAATACAATCGCGGAAAGTTCAAACAAATATCTTTCATCAGCCTTCACGGGAAATGACACAGAATGCCCCCTGAAGAAGATGGAAGAAGGCGGCTATGGAGTGAATAATAAACTGAAAGAAGCTAACATGCACGGTGGCGCAACGGTAGAGTTGCTGCCTTACAGCGCCAGAGACCCAGGTTCGATCCTGACTACAGGTGCTGTCTGTACGGAGTTTGCACGTTCTCCCCATGACCTGCGTGGATTTTCTTCCAAATCTTCGGTTTCCTCCCACACTTCAAAGACCTACAGGATTGTAGGTTAATTGGTTCGGTAAATATGTATAATTGTTCCTAGTGTGTGTCGGAAACTTAGAGTGTGCTAGGATCGGCTCGGTGGGCAGAAGGGCCTGTTTCTGCACTCCATCTCTAAGTTCAACTAATGAGTAAAAATAACATTTCTGAGAAATAAAGGGATTAAAAGGTGGGAAATCAAAAGGACCCAATTACATTTTTTTAGAGATACAGTGTGGAAACAGGCCCATCGGCCCACTGAGTCCACGTCAACCACACACGTTGTATGTTATCCCACTTTCAATTACACTTGCTACACACTCGAGGCAATTTACAGCAGCCAATTAATCCACAAACTGGCATGTCTTTGGGACGTGAGATGAAACCAAAGCATCCAGAGGAAAACCACGCAGTCACAGGGAAAACGTGCAAACTCCACACCGAGAGCGCCCAGGGAGAGGATCGAACCCAGGTCTCTGGCGCTGTAAACTCTTCCAGCTGCCCCACTGTGCCGGCCTTTGTTTCTGAAAGAGAAACCAATGAAAAGCATTGAAGAAGTGGTCCTGGACACACCATAAAACATAGAAATGTACAGAAGATAGACAAAAAAAGCTGGAATAACTCAGCGGGTCAGACAGCATCTCCGGAGAAAAGGAATAGGTGACGTTTCTGGTCGAGACCCCTCTTCAGACTGCGGGTCAGGAGGAAGGGAAACGAGAGATATAACCGGTGATGTAGAGAGATATAGAATGAATGAATGAAATATATGCAAAAAAGTAACAATCATAAATGAATCAGGCCGTTGTTAGCTGTGGTCTAGGTGAAAACAAGTAACAGACAATGGACCCCAACAAGACGTAGGAAAAGGTGGTTTAGTCTGTGATGTCTGTGTCTATCATGATGCCAAATGGGGTGGGAGATTGCAACCTTCACGTGGTCCACCCTGTTTCGACGAATGCAATCAACCCGGCGTGCACAATCAAATAAGATCAAATAGAACAAGTTGTCCTACAACTTTAGGCTGTGCACGACACACGCAAGAAGGAGAAGATGACGATGCCAAATCAAATTAATCCCTTCTGTCCGTATGTGATTCATACCACTCCATTCCCTACATGTTCATCTGCCAATGTAAAAGGCTCAGAATCGCCACTATCCAGGCACCTTTCATTCTCAGTGTAAATAACTTTCCCTGCACATCACCTTTAAACTTTCCAACTTTTATCTTATACAGGCGGCAGAGTTGCTGCCTTACAGCGCTTGCAGCGCCAGAGACCCGGGTTTGAACCTGACTAAAATGAAATTAAGAGGGCAAAATGGGGTCAGGAGATAGCTCTGACAGATAATATGAAGGATAAACCTAAGAGATTTTACAAGGGCGGCATGGCGGCACAGCGGTAGAGCTGCTGCCTTACAGCACCAAAGACCCATGTTCGATCCTGACTACAGGTGCTGTCTGTATGGAGTTTGTACGTTCTCCCCGAGACCGCATGGGTTTTCTCTGAGAACTTTGGTTTCCTCTCACTCTCTAAAGACGTACAGGTTTGTAGATTAATTGGTTCGGTATAAATGTAAATTGTCTCTAGTGAGTGTAGGTAAGTAAATGCGTGGGGGCTCGCTGGTTGGTGTGGAGCGGGTGGGCCGAACGACCTGTTTCTGCGCTGTATATCTAAACTAATCTAAATCATAATCATAATCATACTTTATTAACCAAGTATATTTTGCAATGTATATTTGATTTGCCATACAATCATACCAACAAAACACATCAAATACATTTTAACATGAACATCCACCACAGTGACTCCTCCACATCCCTTGCTGTGATGGAAGGCGAAAAAAAAGTCCAGTCTCTCCCTTCTTTGTCCTTCTGCAATCGGGGGCCTCGAGCCTACCGTTGACGGGAAGATATTGGCTCCCATTGCCGGTGGTGATCAAGCTCCCGCATCGGGGGGGGGGGGGCGGGGAGGGGGATCTCAGCTCCCCGTGCCGGGCGATCGGACTCCCGAGTGGGGGCTGGTCATACCTACTGCCACTTTGGAGCTTCCCAACATCAGTCTCTACCCGAGACCGCCAGCTCCGTGATGTTGAAATACGCAGGCCGCAGGCCAGGCAAGGAATCGCAGGCTCCGGCGGCAAGTCCACGGCACTGCGAAGGGGCTTAAAGTCATTCTTGAGCAAAGCCGCCAGCTCCATGATGACCGGAGATAACCACACCCACCCACCACACCCACCCCCCACACCCCACACCCACCCCCCACACCCCACACCCACCCCCACACCCACCCCTCACACCCCACACCCCACACCCACCCCCACACCCCACACCCCACACCCACCCCCCACACCCCACACCCACCCCCACAACCCACACCCACCCCCACAACCCACCCCACACCCCACACCCACCCCCCACACCCCACACCCACCCCCCACACCCCACACCCACCCCCCACACCCCACACCCCACACCCACACCCACTCCACACCCCACACCCACCCCCACAACCCACACCCCACACCCCACACCCACCCCCCACACCCCACACCCCACACCCACACCCACCCCACACCCACCCCCCACACCCCACACCCACCCCCCACACCCCACACCCACCCCCCACACCCCACACCCCACACCCACACCCACCCCACACCCCACACCCACCCCCCACACCCCACACCCCACACCCCACACCCACCCCACACCCACCCCCCACACCCACCCCACACCCACCCCCCACACCCACCCCCACACCCCACACCCCACACCCCACACCCCACACCCACCCCCACACCCCACACCCCACACCCACCCCCCACACCCCACACCCACCCCCACAACCCACACCCACCCCCACAACCCACACCCACCCCCACAACCCACACCCACCCCACACCCCACACCCACCCCCCACACCCCACACCCCACACCCACCCCCCACACCCCACACCCACCCCCCACACCCCACACCCCACACCCACATCCACTCCACACCCCACACCCACCCCCCACACCCCACACCCCACACCCACACCCACCCCACACCCCACACCCACCCCCCACACCCCAGACCCACCCCCCACACCCCACACCCACCCCCCACACCCCACACCCCACACCCACCCCACACCCCACACCCACCCCCCACACCCCACACCCACCCCCCACACCCCACACCCACCCCCCACACCCACCCCCCACACCCCACACCCACATCCACCCCCCACACCCACCCCCACACCCCACACCCACCCCCCATACCCCACACCCCACACCCACCCCCCACACCCCACACCCACCCCCCACACCCACCCCCCACACCCACCCCCACCCCCCACACCCCACACCCCACACCCACACCCCACACCCCACACCCACCCCCCACACCCACCCCCCACACCCCACACCCACCCCCACCCCCCACACCCACCCCCCACCCCAAACCCCACCCCCCACACCCCACACCCACCCCCACACCCACACCCCACACCCACCCCCCACACCCACCCCCCACCCCACACCCACCCCCACACCCACCCCCCACACCTACCCCCACACCCACCCCCACACCCCACACCCACCCCCCACACCCCACACCCACCCCCACACCCACCCCCCACATCCACCCCCCACACCCCACACCCACCCCCCACACCCACCCCCCACACCCCACACCCACCCCCCACACCCCACACCCACCCCCCACACCCCACACCCACCCCCCACACCCCACATCCACCCCCACACCCACCCCCCACATCCACCCCCACACCCACCCCCCACACCCCACACCCACCCCCCACACCCCACACCCACCCCCACACCCACCCCCCACACCCACCCCCCACCCCCCACACCCACCCCCCACACCCACACCCCACACCCACCCCCCACCCCCCACACCCACACCCCACACCCACCCCCCAATGATTCAGATCAAAGACTCTTCATCAGAACAGGGGAAATATTATCAAAGATATGTAGAGAGACATAAACAGGACAGCTGGAAAATAATGTGGGAAAATGCGTGGTCTTACACTTTAATAGACAAAAACAGAATAGAGGAATAGATCAGGTACACGCACAGTCTCTTGCCCAGAGTAGGTGAATCGAGGACCAGAGGACATAGATTTAAGGTAAAGGAGAAAAGATTTAATTAGAATCTGAGGGGTAACGTTTTCACACAAAGGGTGGTGGGTGTATGGAACAAGCTACCAGAGGAGGTAGTTGTGGCAGGGACTACTCCAACATTTAAGAAACAGTTAGGCATGTACATGGATACAACAAGTTTGGAGGGAATATGGGCCAAATGCGGGCAGGTGGGACTAGTGTAGCTGGGACATGTTGGCCAGTGTGGACAAGTTGTGCTTGTTTCCATGCTGTATGAATCCTTGACTATATAGTAAGGGATTGAAAGGTGCTGGTGCTCAGAGTTCTGTTGATCTTTCCTTGGTCATGGATCTGCAGGAACAGTAAGCCGTTAGCAAGGCATCTGGGCATTTGGGCTTTTTTGCTAGAGGCTTTGAGTACAAAAATACAGACATCAAACTGTAAATGAGAAAATAGACCCCTGATGCGACTGCATTCAGAATACTAATCTGAACTCTTACACAAGGGTGTTAAAGGTTGTGGGGAGAAGACAGGAGAATGGGTTTAGGAGGGAGAAATAGATCAGCTTGATTGAATGGTGGGGTTGACTTGATGGGCCGAATGGCCTAATTCTACTCATATTCCTTATGACCTTATGACCTTAAGGCTGGGAATAGAAAGGAAACGAAGCAGATGAGAGCTATCAGCTCGAAAGTTTAGTAAAATGTGGGATAATCTCATTGAAACACAAAAAAGGAGGCTAAATCATGTGTTGATGTTCCCCCTGACTGGAGTGTCTAGCACCAGAAGCTCTTTGGCTCAAAGTGTGACTTTGACCATTCACAACTGAAGTGTGGCACGGTGGTGCAGTGGTAGAATTGCTGCCTTACAGCGCCAGAGAACCGGGTTCGATCCTGACCACGTGTGCTGGCTGTACACAGTTTGTACCTTCTCCCTGTGACCTGCATGGGTTTTCTCCCCGTGCTCCGGTTTCCTCCCACAGTACAAAGACGTATAGGTGTGTATGTTAAAGAAGGAACTGCAGATGCTGGAGAATCGAGGGTTACACAAAAAGCTGGAGAAACTCAGCGGGTGCAACTGGAGAAACTCTAGTTTCTCCAGCTTTTTGTGTAACCCTAGGTGTGTATGTTAATTGGCTTAGGTAAAACTGTAACTGGTTCTTAATTTAACGTAGGATAGTGTTAGTGTGCGGGGATCCCTGGTCGGAGCAGACTCGGTGGACCGAAGGGCCTGTTTCCACACTGTATCACAAAAATAAACTAAGCTAAACAGGGATGATAAGAGATCTATTCACCTAGATAGATGATAATGTGTTTTTTTCACAAACCAAAGATTCATACGTTGAAACAAGGAAATGCAGATGCTGGTTCACAAAGTACTGGAGTAACTCAGCGTGTCAGGTAGCATCTCTGGAGAACATGGTTAAGTGATGTATCGGGTCGGGACCCTTCTTCAGACTCAGTCTAACATTTCGGGTCAGAAGAAGGGTCCCAATCCATGTACTCCAGAGATGCTGCCTGGCCCTTTGGGTTACTCCAGCACTTTTTGTCATGATTCATATGTTTTGAGATTTTAAAGATATCAAGGGATATGTTTAAATGGGAAAGCGGCCCTCATGGCCTCAGAATTAAAGGACGTTCTTTTAGGAAGGAGGTGAGAAGAAATGTATTTAGTCAGCGGGTGGTGAATCTGTGGGATTCTTTGCCACAGAGGCTGTGGAGCCCAAGTCAGTCAATAATTATAAGGCAGAGATAGATCGATTCTTGATTGGTACGGATGTCAGAGGTTACGGGGAGCAGGCAGGAGAATGGGGTTCGGAAGGAGAAATAGATCAGCCATGATTGAATGGTAGAGTAGACTTGATGGGCTGAATGGCCTAATTCTACTTCTTATTACCTTATGACCTTATGAAGCAATGTAAATAGATAACTAATTTTAATGTAAATGTAGCGGGGTTGGTTAGTAAAACCCCTGTCTCACGGTGCGAGTTGACCCACGAGTGACCCCGAGTTTTCACTCGCGGTAATCACATACAATCAACGTAGCGGGAACGTCGGAACTCGCGCGCGCAACTTAGCGACTCGTGGCGCTAACGGCAGGTACCCGTGAAACTTGTCAACTCGTGAAAAAATGCAAACATGTTTGAGGTTTTCCACGAGTCAAATTTACTGTTCAAGTTAAAAATTGAAACATTTAAACTCGTAATAACGTAGTGGCCCATGCGTTTACCTTAGTGACTCGTGAGTCTACCGTGGGAACTCTTTAACTCAGCGGGCAGGCAGCATCTCTGGAGAGAAGGAATGGGTGACGGGATGACTTTTCCAAATTTCTCCAGCCCCATGTGTTCACTTTTTGTCAACCAGCATCTGCCCTTTCTTGTGTGTGACATTATTTGTATCCGTGGCAGTTGATTGTCGCTCCCTTCAGTTTCCCACGGGGTCGGGACGGGACTGGAGTTGGGAGGGAAAGGTGGGGGAGGAGGGGGGGGGGTTAGTGTTTCACTAAATGCTTTAAAAAAACCTTAAGTTATGGATAATGGATCATTTTAAGTTGAGCATGGACAAATCCAACGAACCACACTACATTATTCTTGAATAGATAACTTTGAATTCGTGATTTTCTTTAAAAGGAACCAACATCTACAGTGCCTTGTGCCTTGGCAATTCATGATTCTCCACGCTGGACAGAGAATGGGATTTGTAAGCGGCTAACTTCATTCTAAAACTTGGAATGTCACATTGGCGGCGCAGCTGTAGAGTTGCTGCCTCACAGCGCCAGAGACCCGAGTTCAATCCTGGCTGTCCGTACGGAGTTTGCACGTTCTCGCAGTGACCACGTAGATTTTTTCTGGGTGCTCCAGATTCCTCCCACATTCCAAAGACGTGCAGGTTTGTATGTTAATTGTCGTCAGTAAATTGCCCCGCAGTGTGTAGGATAGAACTGGTGTCTGGGTGATTGTGGTCAGCATGGGCTCGGTGGGCCGAAGGGCCTGTTTCCACACTGTATCTAAACTAAACTAAAGGCCCTGAAGAAGAGACCCGACCCGAAACGTCAACTATCCATTTTCTCCAGAGATGCTGCCTGACCCGTTGAGTTATTCCAACACTTTGTGACCTTTTGTGACAAGTTAATGCTTCAACCCTTTATTGAGGAATGGGAATTAGGGGAAGCAGTAGGAAATATGTTGCTTGGCATTTAAAATAAATAGATAAGTCAGTACGGTAATCATTAAGTCAAAGTTACTGTTATAGAAACATAGAAACATAGAAATTAGGTGCAGGAATAGGCCATTCGGCCCTTCGAGCCTGCACCGCCATTCAATATGATCATGGCTGATCATCCAACTCAGTATCCGGTACCTGCCTTCTCTCCATACCCTCTAATCCCCTTAGCCACAAGGGCCACATCTAACTCCCTCTTAAATATATCCAATGAACTGGCCTCAACTACCCTCTGTGGCAGAGAGTTCCAGAGACCCACCACTCTCTGTGTGAAAAAATTCCTTCTCATCTCGGTCCTAAAGGATTTCCCCCTTATCCTTAAGCTGTGACCCCTTGTCCTGGACCTCCCCAACATCGGGAACAATCTTCCTGCATCTAGCCTGTCCAACCCCTTAAGAATCTTGTAAGTTTCTATAAGATCCCCTCTCAATCTCCTAAATTCTAGAGAGTATAAACCGAGTCTATGCAGTCTTTGTTCATAAGACAGTCCTGACATCCCAGGAATCAGTCTGGTGAACCTTCGCTGCACTCCCTCTATGGCAATAATGTCCTTCCTCAGATTTGGAGACCAGAACTGTACGCAATACTCCAGGTGTGGCCTCACCAAGACCCTATACAACTGAAGTAGAAACTCCCTGCTCCTATACTCAAATCCTTTTGCTATGAAAGCTAACATACCATTGGCTTTCTTCACTGCCTGCTGTACCTGCATGCCTACTTTCAATGACTGGTGTACCATGACACCCAGGTCGCGCTGCATCTCCCCTTTTCCTAATCGGCCTCCATTTAGATAGTAGTCGGTTTTCCTATTTTGCCACCAAAGTGGATAACCTCACATTTATCCACATTATACTGCATCTGCCAAACATTTGCCCACTCACCCAGCCTATCCAAGTCACCTTGCATTCTCCTAGCATCCTCCTCACAGCTAACACTGCCACCCAGCTTAGTGTCATCCGCAAACTTGGAGATATTGCCTTCAATTCCCTCATCCAGATCATTTATGTATATTGTAAATAGCTGGGGTCCCAGCACTGAGCCTTGCGGTACCCCACTAGTCACTGCCTACCATTGTGAAAACGACCCGTTAACTCCTACTCTTTGCTTCCTGTTTGCCAGCCAGTTCTCTATCCACATCAATACTGAACCCCCAATGCCATATGCTTTAAGTTTATATACTAATCGCTTATGTGGGACCTTGTCGAAAGCCTTCTGGAAGTCCAGATACACCACATCCACTGGTTCTCCCCCATCCACGCTACTAGTTACATCCTCCTCCTTTAGTTTAGATACAGTGTATAACTTACATTATGTAAGTGCAACTGCGGTAAAAGTGAGGAGAGGGGTAATCAGGGGTACAAATGTGTAATTAGTTGATCTGGAAAATGAGCAGAACGACTGGACGAGGGTTTGTTTGATGCCCAACACAAAATGCTGGAGTAACTTGGCGGGTCAGGCAGCAACTCTGGAGAGAAGGAATAGGTGACTTTTCGGGTCGAGATCCTTCTTTAGAAGACGAGCCCTGATCTGAAACGTCACCTATCCACGTTCTCCAGAGATGTTACCTGGTCCGCGTTGTTACTCCAGCTTGTTGCGTCTGCCTTCCGTCTAAAGCCTTGGGATCATCGCCGACGTGAAGACGGTGCAAACCCCCCGCGCCCGGTGCAATGGGCGGGGAACTGGAGAGGGGAGGGAAGGGGTCACACACATGGCCAGGAAGCAGAGGGGTGTGGGTGGGGGTGGCAACAGACAGGGCCAACAATGAGATGGAGAAAGACAGAAACACCGACGAGCAAAGGAGATCTACAATAGCGCATGATCTCTCTCGCGTTATGGCGGGTGATTGTCGCCTGCCCGCTGTTTCTCACCCTAAGCCTTGGGATCGTTGCCCTTTGTGTTGGCGTGGAGGGGGAGGGGAGTATTGTGCTGTTTGATCGCCCCCTGCTATCCCAGGGACAGGGAGACACAGCGGCTTTTGAGACTGGTGGGCAATCACTACCAAAGTGCCTGCCCACACAGTCAGTACACCTCTCCTTCACATGTCTCCCGCACTAAGATCATCCCGCAGAGAATGATCCCAAGCCTAACCCAAGAGCCTTGTCACCCCAGAACGATTAATGATGCCCACGCCCCCCCCCCCCCCCAACCTCTGTCTACCTCAACTTACGCCTGGGCACCAAAGCAGCTCAGGAGGCGAACCCTGAGCTCCGTCTCCCAACAATCTGATGTGCAACTGATGTGAAAGAGCAGCAGCTGCGGCTGGCCGGCCGGCACCCGGCATGGACTTCTCACACCCTCACACACTCACCTTCATTCACAGTTGGCTCAAGAGTAACGGGAGAGGAACTTGGTAACTCGGGAGAGGAACTTGGAACATTGCAGAAATGACATACCCGTGGGAACTCGGTTAAATACTTGATCATAAACTTGGTACCTCGTGCATAACCACGAGTCTGTTTTTTTTCTTTCACTTGGGGTCACTCGTGGGTGGACTCGCTGGGGTGACTGACTGTGAGGAAGGCTGTCAAACATATAGATCAGCTATAGAAATGGGTGAAAAATAGCAGATGGTGTTAAATCCAAGCAAGCATGAGTTGTTGCACTTTAGAAGGTCAAAGGATAAAATATACAAATAATGGCAAGACCATTAAAATTATTGATGTGCAGAGGGATCTTGGCTTCCAAGTTAACTCCCTGAAAGTGGCAAACAAGGTATATGGAATAGAAGATAGACACAAAATGGGGGAGAAACTCAGCGGGACAGGAAGCATCTCTGGAGAGAAGGAATGGGTGATGTTTCACGTCGAGACCCTTCTTGACCCAAAATGTCTCCCATTCCTTCTCTCCAGAGATGCAATCTGCCCCGCTGAGTTACTCCAGCATCTTGTATCTATCTTCGATTAATCTAATGTCTGTAGTTCCTTGCCAAAGCCAGCTCTATGGCATGCTTGCCTACATGGTTCAGGGCACTGGGTATAAGAGTCAGGATATCATGGTCCAGCTTTATAGGGCTTTGGTTAGGCTGCATTTTGAGTGCTATGTACAGTTCTGGTTGCCACAATACAGGAAGAATGTGGAGGGTTTGGATAGGGTGCGGATGAGTTTACCACAATGGCGCCTGGGTTAGGGCTATTAGCTGCTGGGACAGTTCGGACTGACTTGGATAGGTTTGTCTGGAATGATAGTGGTTGAGGGGAGACCAAATATAAGTGTATAACATTATGAGAAGCATAAATAGTGTAGACAGCCAGAACATTTTTCTTAGGGTGGAAAAATACATACGTAGCTTTAAGGCGAGATGAACAAAGTTAAGAGGAGAAATGCGGGGTCAGTTCTTTACTCAGAGGGTGGTGAGGCCTGGAACACAATGCCAGGGGTGGTGGTGGAGGCAGATATGGGAGAGGCATTTAAGATACTTTTGGTAGGCACATGCGTATGCTCAGAATAGGGGGATATGGATTATGTGCAGGGAGATAAGAATTGATCTTGGCATCATGTGCAGCACAGACATTGTTGGCCAAAACGCCTGTCCCTGTGTTGTAATTAGTTTAGTTTACAGATAATTGTAATATATTCCATGTAATTGATTACAAATTCATATTGAATGATGAGCCAAGATCAAGGAACAAACTACCTTCTCCTGCCTTTAAACAGCACTAGACTAAGTGGGACCCACGGGGGGGGGGGGGGAGGGGGGGGGGGGGAGGATGTAGGCAGGGTGTGTGGGGGGGGGGGTGGGAGGGGGTGGTTTGGGGAAGGGGTGTGTGTGGGCGGGGGGTATGTGTGGACAGGGGGGTATGTGTGGACAGGGGGGTTGTGGGCAGGGGGTGTTGTGAAGGAGGGGTTTATGGGTGGGGAGGGTTGTGTGGGGGGGGGGGTTTGTGGGTGGGGAGGGGTGTGTGGTTGGAGAGGGGGTTGTGGGAGGAGGGGCGGTTTGTGTGGGGGGAAGGGGGGTTGTGGGGAGGGCGGGTATGTGGGTGGATGGTGGGGCGTTGTGGGGGGAACACATTTTCGGTGTGTGTGGGACAGAGGTGTGTATGGGCAGGGAGAGGTTGTGGGGGGGGAGAGGTGTGTGGCGGGGGTGTGTGGGAGGCAAGGGTGTGTCCTAGGGGGGTCTGGGTGGGCAGAGGGGTTGTGGGGGGAGGGGTGTGTGGGAGGGAGGGGTATGTGGGGGGAGGGGTGTGGGGGCAGGGGGGAGAGAGTGCAGAGAAAAGACGGGGATGAGCCATGGGGTAGTGCGGTATCACGGGGGAGGGGGGCAGGAGCTAGCGAGGGGGACCAGAGGGGAAGTATTTGGGGGTGCGATGGGGACTCACAGTGGGCGCTGGTCACTTCACTGGTCACTTCACTGGTCACTTCGCTGGTCACTTCGCTGGTCGCTTCGCTGATCGTTCTCCTCTGTCGGGATCAGAGTCCCTGCTATCTGTTTGGTGACATCGGCGCCATCTCCGACTCTGCGCTGGCCAGATCGGGTCTGGTCGGGTTAGGTCAGGTCGGGCCGTTTCCAGTCCCTCCTTCCGAAAATTGTGTCCGGTTGGAGCCTCCCGCAGCTGCAGTAAAGACGCGATGGCGCAGGAATGGGCAGACCGTCCCGAGGAGCAACAGAAGAAGGGACCAATCCGCGTGCGCTGAATGGCAGGAGAGGCAATCGATCTGCACATGCGCAGTGTTGAAGATTTTTAAACCTCGATAAGTCTTACCAGCTTCCACCGATCGGAACGAAACTTGGTGTAATCGCAGCGTAGTAAGCTGGAGAAAAATCGTAGCGCTGTCGCATTGCGCTATTGAGCAAATAGAATGACCGTTTAACCGGAAGATCACAAGATCAGAGTTTTAGTTATGTATAGAATAGAATAGAAAAAATAGAATAGAATAGATAGATGGATAGATGGATAAATGGATGGACAGAAGGACAGATAGATGGACAGATAGATGGACAGATAGTTGTTAAAGAAGGAACTGCAGATGCTGGAGAATCGAGGGTACACAAAAGGCTGGAGAAACTCAGCGGGTGCAGCAGCATCTAAGGAGCGAAGGAGATAGGCAATGTTTCGGGCCAAAACCCTTCTTCAGACCAGGGTCTGAAGAAGGGTTTTGGCCCGAAACGTCGCCTATCTCCTTCGCTCCTTAGATGCTGCTGCACCCGCTGAGTTTCTCCAGCCTTTTGTGTAAGATAGATAGATAGATAGATAGATAGATAGATAGATAGATAGATAGATAGATAGATAGATAGATAGATAGATAGATAGATAGATAGATAGATAGATAGATAGATAGATAGATAGATAGATAATCATCTGGGTGTTAGAATTAGGAACATTCAGAATGTTTCCAGCAATCCCAAAGATTTGTGATTAAACTGAAAGGAATGAAACATAGAAACATAGAAAATAGGTGCAGGAGTAGGCCATTCGGCCCTTCAAGCCTGCACCGCATTTCAATATGATCATGGCTGATCATCCAACTCAGTATCCCGTACCTGCCTTCTCTCCATACCACCTGATCCCTTCAGCCACAAGGGCCACATCTAACTCTCTCTTAAATATAGCCAATGAACTGGCTTCAACTACCTTCTGTGGAAGAGAATTCCAGAGATTCACCACTCTCAGTGTGAAAAATGTTTTTCTCATCTTGGTCCTAAAAGATTTCCTCCTTAACCTTAAACTGTGACCCCTTGTCCTGGAGTCGACAAAGGAGGTATAGGGACAGGTGTTGCATCTTCTGCGGTTGGAGGGGAAGGTACCTGGGGAGAGGTTGGTTTGGGTGTGAAGGGATGAGTTAACCACAGAGTGGGAATGGGAAGGAATGGTCTCTGCGAAAGGTGGACAGGGATGAAGATGAGAAAATGTGGCTAGTTGTGGGATTCCGTTGGAAGTTGCGGAAATTTTGGAGGATTATGTGTTGTATGCGATGGCTGATGGGGTGGAATGTAAGGACCAGGGGGACTCTGTCTCTGTTGCGACTAGGGGGAGCGGGAGCAAGGGTGGAGCTGCGGGCTACCAAGGTGACACGAGTGAGGGCCTCATCAATGATGGGAGAGGGGAACCCCCGTTCCCTAAAGAATCTCGGATGTCCTGGTATGTAACCACATCTTGGGCGCAAATGCATCGTAGACGGAGGAATTGGGAGAAAAGCCCCTGTCCCACTTACGTGTCCTTGGCATGCTAATTACACGACCTCATGGTCGCATTGAGGCACGAAGGTCTCTCGCGACTTCATTCAGCCGTCTGGAGCACGTGACATCATTTGGAGATGGACACAAAATGCCAGAATAACTCAGCGGGACCGGCAGCATCTCAGGAGAGAAGCAATGGGTGATGTTTCGGATTGAGACCCTTCTTCAGTCTGAAAGCAGGGTCTTGACCCAAAACGTCATCCACTCCTTCTCTCTAGGGACGCTGAGTTACTCCACCATTTTGTGCCTATCTTCAATTTTCTTGGCCCCGCTCTGGGAGTAGGAGTGGGGGCGGATCCGGACCGCAACGGCCGTAAGCCCCAGGCAGAGCTCGCCGATCGTTGCCTGCTTCTGCTGCTGTTGGAGGTGAGACGTTGCATTGCGCCAGGGTCTTGGGCCTGTCCCACTTTGGCCGTCAGTTACGCGACAGGCCGGTGGTGCACAAAGATTTTATTCGCGACAAAAGTTCGGAGCCCCACGCGATACTACGCACAACTCCATACCCCTCCGCACTTCTCAGTGGGACCGGCCCCGTGAGGGCACACGATGCCCGTGCGCCTCAACGCGACGACGAGATTGCGTAATTTGCGTGCCAAAGACACGTAAGTGGGATGGGGCTTTGAGGGATAGAGTCTTTGCAGGAAGCGGGGCATGAAGAAGTGTAGTCGAGATAGTTGTGGGAGTCAGTGGGTTTTGTAATCGGTCAAAAGTCTATTTCCTGTAATGGAGACTGTGAGATCAAGAAAAGGGAGGGGATGGTCCAAGTAAATTTGAGTGCAGGATGGAAATTGGTGGTGAAGTCCATGAGTTCTGTATGGGTGCAGGAGATGGAGTTTGGGGATAGGGCTCGTGTACGCCTGGAACAGGGATTGTTCAATGTACCCTACAAATTGGCACCATGAGGGTGCCCATGGCTACGCCTTGGACTTGGAGGAAGTGGGAGGGGTCAAAGGAGAAGTTGCTATGGGTGAGGACCAGCTCCACTAGGCGGAGTAGAGTGTTAGGAGAAGGAAGTTGGATGGTTCTGCGGTCGAGGAAGAAACGGAGAGCTTTAAGGGCTTCCTGGTGGGGGATGGAGGTGTAGAGCGATGAGGGAGTGGGGGCTCGGGAAGCGGAAGTCATCAAAGAGACAAAGGGCCTGTGAGGTATCTTGGACATAGGTTGGGAGCGATTGGACCGGGGGGGGGATGGGATGGAGTCGAGATACGTGGAAATCATTTCCGTGGGACAGGAGCAGGCAGAAACAATGGGTCTGCCAGGGCAGTTGTGTTTATGAATTTAGGAAATAAAGAGATATTGATCTTCAAGGATTATCTGATTAGGTAACAAAGAATCTGCTAGGTTTGCAATTGGTGGTGAATAATGAGGATGGATGTGTCATTAAACCAGTTGGGGAAACCTGAAAGTGGAGACACGTGCCCAGGTGAGAAGAAACTTCATTTCTTCCGTGCTGTATCTCTAAATTAAGCTATGCTAAACTAAGAAACGTAGTTTCTTCTTTCTTCTTAGTTTAGTTTAGAGATAGAGTGTGAAAACTGACCTTTCGGTCCACCGAGTCCATGACGACCAGCGATCCCAGCTCACTAGCACTACCCTACACACACTAGGGACAATTTTACACTTATACCAAGCCAATTAACCTACAAACCTGTGTGTCTTTGGAGTGTGGGAGGAAACCGAAGATCTTGGAGAAGATCCACACTGTCACGGGGAGAACGTATACATTTCGTACAGACAAGCATGCGTAGTCGGGATCGAACCCCGATTCCTGACGTTGTAAGGCAGCAACTCTACCGCCGCGCCGCCCAATAACCTGCTGGAATACATTCAATCAGAACTTGGCAACCCGATCCTACAAACAGATGCCATCCGCTGTTAAATTGCTAGCTCATACTGTAAACTGCTGCCACAAAATAAGCAAAGGAACGGCAGGCAAAGGTTGGCAGGCACTGCGAGCGCTAAAACATATTAACAGGCAGTAAGGTGCATGAAAAACTCTTGCAGGCTTGTTGTGGGAGGGAAGGGTCTGGGATTGCACCAACTCCTCATATTATCTTGAAGGCATCAGTATGCAGCCATATCCAAACTGCACACCAGAGGACTTGAAGCATCTAAATCAGCGATGAGGAGTGTGTGGTACTGTCAAGGCCAAGGGTTGACATACTGCATGCTGGCTGCTGTCAACAGCCTGTCTAAACAACAGCTTTGGTACACAGAGAGAATGATATCTTTAGATATTGCCAACCTGAACAACAACATCAAATATTCAGCACATATGAACAAATATGAAGAATAGCTTCCTTAAACCTCTCAGCTAAGGTAGATAGATCACACATATTAATGTGCATGCTGCCAGAATGTACAATACATTTATCCACACAGACATATTGTGCATATTATACCCACAGAGGTGACATAAATGAATATATAAATCTTTAGGTAGATATTCCTCACTTCAGAGCTATTGGCATTTTGTCTTCATTGGACTTGCTCCATATACCTAACATTGACATAAGATGCTGCAGTAGCTCAGCAGGACAGGCAGCAACTCTAGAGAGACGGAATGGGTGTCGTTTCGGGTTGACACCCTTCTTCTGACTGATAATCTGGGGAGAAGGAGATACAGAGATAAGGAAAGCTAAGGTGTGAAAACGAGACATCAAAAGAGATGCAGCTCAAGGAAAATGTGGAATAGATCATCCATCCTCACTCACTTCCTCACTGCCATCACTAGATAGGAAACCCTCAGTGACAATGAGAAGACTGCACCACTATCTGGCACAACTGGCTTGACACTAGTTTCCATTGTTGAAAGGACATGGTGTTGTTACAGTTACTGACTTAATGTTCATTGAAATAATGACTTGGTGTTCATTTGGTACAGAGAGAAAATTATATCTTTAGATATTGCCAACCTGAACAACAACATCAAATATTCCGCACATATGAACTGATGCGAAGAATAGCTTCCTTAAACCTCTCTCTCTCTTGGTCTCTGCGGATATTGCACATGCAAAATAGAATGGGTGATAGGACAGAAGAAGGGCCTCGTCCCAAAACGTCGCCCATTCCTTCAATCCAGAGATGCTGCCTGTCCCACTGAGTTGCTCCAGCATTTTGTGTCTATCTTGGGTGAGAGGCCATACTGTTCATGTAACAAAGGCTGAATGGTCAACATGATATTAAATATAATACTTGTAAGAGTGCTGTTATGATTTGTGGAATCAGAGAGGATATATGTCTAAAATTTCCAGATTTTAAATTGTCTGACAATAATCTTAGTGTCCATAATAAGGTAAAATATCTAGGGCATTTTATTACAGAACAAATGACAGATGATGAGGATATTTATAGGCAATGACGTATGCTGTATGTAAAGGCGAATATATTCTCTTGCATAACGTTGGTGCGTGTGCAGATGTGGTGAAAATGTTGCAGTTTTGAGTATATTGCACACCACTCCATACTGTGCACCTGTGGTCGAACTATGGAAAGGC
Organism: Raja brachyura; assembly: GCA_963514005.1. The sequence goes on along the minus strand of OY740802.1, from coordinate 42,845,551 downwards.
AAGTTTGCAGAGACTAAAGGTGGCCTATAATGATGCCATGAGATCACTGCTAAGGAAACCTAGATGGTGTAGTGCCAGTAACATGTGTGTGGCTGCAGGAGTCAGTACATTAGAAGCTATCCTTAGAAATCATATGTATAAATTCATCTGCCAGATAAATGACTCTAAAAATGTAATTATTGTGGCCTTGTCAAACATAAGGTTTAGCACTTCACGCTATGAATCACAGTTGTGGACACACTGATATCGTTGTAGGACACTGATCTTTCTTTTTTATTCTGGATTTTAAATCATGTATTGTGGGTTTTTTAATATATAATTTATGATGCTTTTATAAGTGCTATACAAAGATTTTATATGTATTTTATGGTGTTTTAATATGCAATGTATTTTTTATGTAATGTTGTCCCTTGTCTGGACCTTGAGTCCAAAATAAAGTTATTAATATTATTATTATTATTATAAATGCTCTGCATTGTCCAAAATATTCAATGACTAGAATAATTGCATTTGTCTGATCACGACACTTCCAAATATCTCATCTGCGAATAATTTAATATTATACTGCCAATTAATAAACACAATTTGGATTGTATTAAGAAAATGGTCCATCAACCATGGCATTCCCTTGTCGTGAGTTCATTCAGCTTTGGATTACATTGTTTTCAGAACAGTTGGGAGGTAAAGTACATCAAATATAAATTATCCAACATGCTTCACTTGCTTTTACACATATAGTATAAGTGAATGAAATAAATTGTTATGCCTTTCGGCAAAATTGTCTCTTCTTAATTGCTCTTGTTATTTCATCTTCTCAATTTTCTTTCCTCTCCACCCCGTCTCCTCTGCATTGATGCTATTTAATGAACACGCCACATCCTATCATAATGTGACTAAATATAAGCCTCACAAATGCATCAGGCAACATCCCAAATTAATAAGGGGCTCACGCATGTCCATATCCAAAGGGGCCTGTAGATGACAAGGACGAGCAGGAAACGGGGACTATGATGCTAGGTTTCTTTTTGGCTTTTTGGTTTACATCAGCTAACAGCGATAGCATTGCTGTAGAGTTGCCGCCCCACGGCGCCAGGGACCCGGGTTCGATCCTGACTACGGGTACTGTAGGTACGGAATTTGTACGTTCTCCCTGTGACCTGCGTGTGTTTTCTCCGAGATCTTCGGTTTCCTCCCACCCTCCAAAGACGTACAGGTTTGTAGGTTAATTGGCTTGGTGTAAATGTAAAATTGTCCCCAGTGTGTGCCGGATGGTGTAGTGTGTGGGGATCGCTGGTCGGTGCGGACTCGGTGGGTCGAAGGGCCTGTTTCTGTGCTGTATCTTTAAACTAAACTAAATGAAACATCGCAGAGGAGGGTTTGGATGGAGATCTTTCTGTCACCTATACCAGTTGAACATTATGAACAGGTGAGCCAGCTAAGAGGAGGATTCCAAACGTACTATATAAAAAAAATGTACTTCCTTACTTACTTGCTTTATTTTGAGCTGTGCAGTCCATTCATTTCACTTCATTAAGTGTGTGGTACAGAGAATGGGTGTACAACAAGCAGAAGTATGAGTATATTATTTGACCCTCCTGCCTCCTCTGCCAATCAATAAGATCTTTGATTTTACTTTGAAGACACATGAGTGACTACGTGAAGAAGGCCATCCCCACGCATGCGCGTCATTACATCTGACGCATTACGCAACGACTGACTGGCGGGCGCGTCGCTCCTTCCAGCGGTAAGTTTTAAACGCTCAGGTAAGTGTTCATAATTTAGCTAAGGTCGTTGCTCCTGGTTCAGGGTTTATTGCTTACATTTCAGCATCGGACTTCAGTAGAACATGTCCAAGATAAAGAGGCGGGCTGCGATGAAACCGGCTGTGTAAGGCCTGCGGGCAGCGGGCGGCCGCCGAATTCGCCTTCAGGGCCGCTGGCAGAGCAGCCAGCGGCTACAGACTTGGTGCTGCCAGAAAGTGCCTTGGCTACTCCACGGGGGAGGAAAGCCACCAGAAAGTCTGTGAGGGCCCTGGACTCAGATGAGTCTGGCCAGGAGGTGGAAAATTCCCCCCGCAATGCACATTTTGAAATCAATTGCCTCAGGAAAAATGCCATCTACTCTGCTCTAAACCCTAAATTTGCTGGACCGTGCAAGCCAGGGAATGTGCAACCCCCAAACCTCCTATTCAGAGAAGACCTGTCTTAACAGGTCAAAGAGCTGGATGAAGAGGCAAAAACCATTGGTCTTATGAAGGCACCTCGTAAGGAATCGTCTTTCCGGAGACTGTACCCCTACCCTCCTCTCCATACCAGATGGTTCGCCGGATATGGTGGATGTGGTTCCCAGCAACAGGCACAGAGGCCTTTTTTAGGGCAGGGCCCAAGCCGGGCCATGTTCAAGACGCGGGGATGGCGTCCTCCAACAACCCAACCCCCCAGACCTCGGGGGCAGAAGCAGTGACCATACCGCCGGTAACCACTAAGGTAAGTGAGCCTGCGATGGATCAATTACAAGTTGGGGTGAGATCGCAATTTTTCTTACATGAATGGCATTGGATAACATCTGACCCGTTTATACTGCACAGTATACAAGGTTTCCAAATTGAGTTCATTTCTGATTCACCTCCACCCACTCAACATACACCTAGCCACACTTTTGTGTTTTCACAACAGGAGTGTATGAGTGCACATGGAGAACTTGAGTCTTTGTTCCAGAAATTAGTAATTGAGAGGTCGAGTCATGAGCCTCACCAGTTTGTGTCCAACAAATTTACTAGGCAAAAGAAGGATGGGGGAAGTTGAATTATCCTTGATTTGACAGAGCTTAACACCGTTGTGCAGTATAAACACTTCAAAATGGAAACTTTTATCACTGCCAAACAACTGCTTTCCAAGGGATGCTACATGGCAAGCATTGACCTCAAAGATGCTTACTATTTAGTGGCCATTCATGAAGACCACAGGAAATATTTGAAGTTTAACTGGGTGGAGCAGTTGTGGTGGTTTAACGCATTACCTAATGGATTAACCTCAGCCCCCAGACTATTCACTAAATTGCTAAAACCAGAAGCCAAGAAGCTGGATGCTGCCCTCAACAGCGCCCTGCGGACTGTCTCCGGATGCCTACGAGGCATTCCAGTAAACCAACTGCCCGTTCTTGCTGGCATTGCCCCAGCCAACATCAGACGAGAAGACAAGCAACCACGCTGGCCCTCTCTCGAAAGGCACAGACCAGTGAATCCCACCTCCTCCATCAGATTGTCACAGAGATACCACGATGAGTGCGCCTCAAGTCACGGTAACCCTTTGCCATGCAAGCCCAAGAGCTGCTCTGCACAACACCGGCTGACGCTTCCAAGGCCGCCTGGGTCAAGACGAGATGGAGAGACCAGTGGAAGTCAGCGGAACCATCTAGGCTGCACCAGTACATCAATGACCCCATGGACGTCCCTGGCCAGGACCTGCTCCGAAAGCAGCGACAACCGTCAACCGCTTGAGGACAGGCGTTGGACGCTATGGACTAGCGATGAAGAGGTGGGGCCTCGTGGACAGCGAGTGCCTCCTGCGAGTGTGGGGCCCAACACAGACAGTGGAGCACATAGTCATCAGTTGCCCCAAACACCGGCCACCCAATGGTGAACGAGGTCTGATTGACCTGGATGATGGCACGTTGGCCTGGCTCGCCTCAACGGAGCTGCAGGTCTAAAAGACATACGACAGAAGAAGAAGACAAGCATCTGCAGTTCCTTCCTACATAAATTGTACACATGACATTATTATATTCACAAAACAGTAGGGGATGAGGAAACATGGCAACAAATATTGGCTTGATGTGCCTTCTGGGAGACACCAATGGGAGCAAAGATAGCAAAACCACCACTTATCTCCAAGAAGTAATCTCACTGAAGGAAAAACATTCTTATTGAAATTGATAGGGTAGATGCAGCGATGAAGATTCCCCTGAATGAGGTGTCTGAAACAGGGTACACAGTCTCAAAATAAGGTGTCAGACATTTTGGATTGAGATGAGGAGAAATGCTTTCACGTGTGGGGTAGGGAATCTTTGGAGCTCTCTATTGGCTGTGGAGTGTATTCAATCTACTCCACAGGGAATGAATGGTTTGTGAACATGTAAAGGAATGTAGTACTGAAATAGTAAGATTA